>JAJHSJ010000019.1:23645241-23728338 GCA_021015155.1 Magnolia officinalis
TCCGGTTATCATCAGATTCGAGTCCGAGAGGAGGACATCCCAAAGACGGCTTTTAGGACGCATTATGGTCATTTTGAGTTTCAGATCATGTCCTTCGGACTAACCAATGCACCCGCGGTCTTCATGCAATTGATGAACGAGGTCTTTCGTTCATATCTTGATCAGTTTGTTGTGGTCTTCATCGATAACATTCTGATATATTCGAGGACCTGTGAGGACCATATGCAGCATCTGGAGATCGCTTTGCAGACCCTTCGTGCCCACCAGCTATATGCGAAGCTGGAGAAGTGCAAGTTTTGGTAGGAGGAGGTAAAGTTCCTCGGTCACGTGGTGACAAGGGAGGGTGTCGCAGTGGACCCCTCGAAGGTTGAGGCAGTGTGTCAGTGGGGCCAGCCCACGACTGCGTCCGAGATCCGCAGTTTCCTTGGTTTAGTGGGATAATATCGACGTTTCATTGAGGGCTTCTCCCGTATTGCAGCCCTGTTGACCAGGTTGACTCGGAAGGGTGCAGATTTTGTTTGGACTGACTCATATGAACAGGCATTCGTGGAGCTGAAGGATCGATTGACGTCCGCTCCTGTCCTCACTCTTTCCTCTGGGAGTGATGGATTTGTTGTATTTACTAATGCCTCACGTATTGGTTTAGGTGTTGTCCTGATGCAGCAGGGCAGGCCTGTACCCTTTGTGTCTCGTCAGCTTAAGATCCATGAGCTGAACTACCCCATGCACGATTTAGAGCTAGCAGCAGTTGTCTTCGCACTGAAAGTGTGGAGACACTATCTCTATGGGGTCAGGTTCGAGCTCTTCTCCGACTACAAGAGCTTGAAGTATCTATTCTCTCAGTCCGAGCTGAACATGACACAGAGATGCTGGATGGAGCTCCTGAAGGACTATGATTTCGATCTCCAGTACCACCCAGGCAAGGCAAACATGGTGGCAAATGCCGTCAGCCATGAGGCCTGGTGGCACACATGATGATTCAAGAGTGGAGGATGCTCGAGGATATAATAGAGTACGACTTCGAGTTTGGTCTGCAGTCTTCTTTCGAGCCTGTCGATTCAACCCTCTTGTCGCTAGGGTGATCGAGGCTCAACAGACAGACGAGTCGTTATAGGATTACCAAGCAGAGGCAACATCTGAGAGTCAGGCAGATTGGCAGATTGGTGTTGATGGTGGACTTTGCTTCAGAGGCTGATTATGTGTTCCAGATATTTGAGTTGCATAGAGATCTTATGACTGAGGCACATCGATCACAATTTTCTATCCACCCTGGCTTGACGAAGATGTATCTTTATATGAGGAGAGTATTTTTGGGCGAGGATGAAGTGTCAGATCGCCAGTTTTTGTGGCCGAGTGTGACACATGCCAGCGTGTCAAGACCGATCATCAGAGACCCCCTGGTCTATTGCAGCCGTTGAGCGTCCTGATGTGGGAGTGGGAACATGTATCTACTGATTTTATCATGAGTTTGCCGAGGACTTAGCGTGGTCATAACGCCATATGGGTCATCGTTGATTGTCTGACGAAGTTGGCACATTTTCTTGCGATTCGTGCGACTTGTCCTTTGGACCGACTTGCGAGGTTATTCATCGAGGAGATTGTGAGACTACACGGCGTTCCAGTCTCGATCGTTTCTAACCAAGACCCGAGGTTCACGTCTCAGTTCTGGAGGAGATTTCAAAGAGCGATGGGTACTGATTTGCAACTCAGCACTGCGTATCATCTGCAGGTCGATGGCCAGACCGAGAGGGTCAATAAGATCCTTGAGGATATGCTTCGGGCCTGCGTGATTAACTTCGGGGGTAGCTGGGATAAGTATCTGCGATTGGCTGAGTTCGCATACAATAACAACTATCAGGCGACCATTGGCATGGCTCCTTTTGAGGCATTATATGACAGACCATGCAGATCTCCGAGTTGTTGATCCGAGGTCGGAGAGCGGTGTCTCCTAGGTCCCGAGCTTATGCAGCAGACGTCAGAGGCTATCGATATCATCAGGCAGAGGATGCGCACAGCTTAGAGCCGACAGAAGAGTTTCGCTGATCGCCGGCGTCGTCCCTTGGAGTTTGACATAGGGGATCATGTGTATCTCAAGGTCTCGTCCATGAAGGGCATAATTCAATTTGGAGCGAAGGGCAAGCTTGCCCCGAGATTCATTGGACATTTCGAGATCACTGAGGGCATTGGCGTCGTGACCTATCGGATTGCCTTTGCATCTTAGTTGTCTGGTGTTCACAACGTTTTCCATGTATCTATACTGAGGAAGTGTGGATCAGACATCGTTCCTATTATTAATTTGCAGCCGTTAGAGGTTCATGAGGACGCTTCTTACATTCAGCAGCCAGTTCGTATCCTTGACCGAAAGGAGTAGGTCCTCCAGACTAAGGTCATCCCATTAGTGAAGGTTCAGTGGGGTCACCATTTTGTTGATGAAGCATCTTGGGAGCGCGAGGCCTAGATTCGAGAGCATTATTCTCATCTCTTTGATGATTGATCATATGTTATATCCTGTATGCTGTCTCCGAACTTATATAGTGATGCTTTGTTTCCTCTTTCTTTATGAATTACATCTAGTTGCGATAATTGTGTAAATTTCGAGGATGAAATTTTTATTTGGAGGGGAGAGTTGTAAGACACATATCCTATATCGACCATTTCATAGGCTTTCGTTGTCCTTCCGGATGAGTTTTGGCAATCCTCGACCCATATCCGACGTTTACGCACTATCTTAAGTCGAGTCCTATATACCGAAGTCGGCTCGACCCGAAATGTAACGCCCTGAAAATTGGGGGTCGAGCATAAACTCAACTCTCGAGTTCCAACGCATCACTTATGCAACAAAATGAATGATAATTGAATGTTGTCTATATTAGTGTAGTAAACATGAGTGAGATTAAGCCAAAACAGCATATCATACTCCAGAGACAAGTGAGATAGCAGGCGGAAGACTGTGATAGATAAATAAAATATATAAACTGTGGTGAGTCTCCAGAGTGTGATAAGGTTACCAGGTTAATGAATTACAAGTATAATTTCAAATTATACCAAGTTGTGGAAGTGTAATGTCTTCTATTCCAAATACCATAGCCCCGTCAATACAATACCAGACCTTCATAAACCTGTCAGAGAGTTACATGTAGGAGAACTCCTCAACATCGTAGTAGTAGTCCGGCTCTGCTTCATAAGCATCGCCATCACTTGAAACTCAAACAAATCTAGTTGGTGTGTACAACACCGTCCCGTAACGTGGGAGTGAGTGATCAACTCAGTGGAACAGTAAAGCATAGGTTAACATGTTATCAATTCAGTCAAGCAGTAATGATAAAGCAGTACAATCAAACAATCCTAACTACTCTTATTTAATGCAAGTACGAAATGACCTGATGAATGCCCTTGCCAAACCACCCTCATGCGACACCTTCTTACGTTCGCGACATGCGTTCATCCCTCAGTGCTCCACATCTACCAGGCACATGTAGTGCGATGATGAGCATGATTACCGAGTAGTTATTAGTCTATTTCAAACAGCAGTATTGGGAAACTAAGGTACCTCCCTTGTATCATTCCCAAACATGATCCATTCTAGGGTCGTCAGTCTTAGTTAATCTCATACGATAATGTGTTTCTAGGTCACTGCAAAGGCTGCCAGGGCTGTTACGCACAAAGGTTACACCACTCCCTCATCACCTTTTTAACGGTTCATCACTATACAGATACAGGCCTAGTTCATACTCTATACACTGCGGCAAAACTCGTCGCCTCACCGCAAATTCAGAGTATGCTCGAGGTCATTAAAAAGGGCTGTCAGGGCTGTTTCGTTGCACCACTCGTAGGCCGACAGCACGAATATAGTGTCCCATGCCACCATAATCGGCTCACGAGTCTAGTTGCTCACTGGTCACTACAGGGAGGCACATGGCCCCAGCGTAGGCCGACAGCTCGACCACGGTGTCCCATACCAGCATGCCCGGCTCATGAGTCTTAGCAGATCGAGGTACCATGATTAACAGGGTTTCACTGGTAAGTTTGGTACCCTAGGTTCAAGCAGTAGCGTCCAAACATGGTGAACATACATTAGACACATCAGGTAACTTGACGAGCCTGACTAGCTCGAGCACACAATCAACTGAACGACATGAAGTGCATAAGCACTTCGCGTGGCCTAACCACAGTCGCCAACTGAAGTACGACTCGAGTTCGTCAAACACATCCTACGTGGCGAAATGAATCTCAACCATGATCTCAAGTCTGGTACCGATTGTCTGGACTATAAACATAGTCTTAAACTCAATCAATCCTTATTCATAGCATGTGGAGTAAAGCATAATAAACAAAGTAATTCAAGCATGTTAATAAGCATGTCATAAAGCATGTTATAAAGCATGTTATAAACAGGAAATACAAACCCATAGATTTCGTAAGTAAGTGGTTAAAGTGAACAACCCACATGGAAGAAATTATACAGGTCTCTAAGGTAGTTGAGAATCTCATCTCAACACCAACCTAAGGCACCATCATCCAAAGACTTACTCTCACAAGCATGTTCACAAACACTTAGAATACACTATTTCAACATACATAGTATATATTAGAAAAACATGTATTAGGGCGAATCCTTTCGCCAAACAAGTATTTTACGCATATATCATATGTTCATACAACAAATAGTCATGGCAAACACATCTCCAAAATATATACGTATACGGTACTTTCTAGGATACACTATTTCAACATACATAGTGTATACTAGCAAATCATGTATTATGGTGAGTCCTTTCGCCAACTAAGTATTTTATCCATATATATTATATTCATACAACAAATAATCATGGCAAACACATTTCCAAAATTTATACGTATACGGTATTTTCTACGAATACCTAGAATATGTAAAATTTCATATTCTACGTCTTTAATCGAAATGGAAAACAAACAACACTTTGTACATGTGCAATTGCATGCAGATCATAAATCTATCATTATCTGACATTGAAAGAGTTGAAAACCATAACCTATACACCTAAGTCCGCACATTTTGTCGTAGAATCGTAACGAATCTGATAGGTTTTGCTAAGCTTTTGTATTCAGCAGTTTGGTAACCTATAGAATGAAATTGGTTAGCTATTTCACAACCTACAACCTTTACAACTCCAAAACAGATTAGGGTTAGGGTTTCTTACCTAGAAATGACCCGAAATCGCCGGGAAAGCGATTAGAATAAGCTCCGGGAAACGATAGATGAGGCTTGCAGTCGAGTGTACCAGCATGTCTCTCTTTCTCTCTCACTCTTTCTCTCTCTTTTCTCTCTTCTCTCTCTTGGGTTTCTCTCAAATTCGTATAGTTGTGAGAGAGAGGGTTCTAAGGTCCTTATATAGCCTAAAAAAACATACCGAAATAGACTTAAGGTCAAGGTATACTTGGGTTTTATCCAAAGGGCATTTATTTCAGCTCAACGGAGCATTTCCGGAGGCCCCCCTTGAGCCAAAGGTCAGACTTAAGATCACAAACATTGGATCAAGGTCGAGTTACGTTTCGTTTTGGTCGGATTCCCAGATCACGCGTGGCGGACCAGTTTCGGTTCAACGGTCAGTGGATCTCGATCGGAGATTCCGAGTACATGGATATGTTTATGAAATTTTTCCTGACCCGAGGGTGTATTTGAGTCATATTCTGACAGTATGGTTGCTTACAAAATGACTGCAAGTAATAAGTCTCAGATTACTATTTGAGATATTTATTTATAAAGAAAATCAAGTGTTCTCACACTCTCCGCTCCGAGCTCAAGCAAATAGCGCTGAGACACTGTTTGGATTTGATTTCTGAGATGGTTGTCAAGCCCAGCAAGGCGGTCCTAATTCCTTAACTTCGTGTTATTTGGACTTTCGACATGTGGTCTAGAATTGATACGGAGTGTCGGGATGCTCCCGAGAGCAGCCGGGTAATGAGATTGATCCTAGAATTTAGGGTAACCTAGCGTCAATGATTCTACAAGTTTTGGGTCTTGCATATCATATTTAAAGTGGATCAAGTGGATTTCGTAGCTAATCTAGTTTCGCACTTAGTTACTTTGTCTCATTTCTAAAGGATTTAGTCTTGAGTAATTTCTGTTTGAGGTGGCACTAGGGTCTTTATACGGATTTCTATAGTATTGTTCTTCATCACCTAAACGTTAGGATTCGTGCCTAATATGAAAGTACTTAGAGACGTTTAAAGAACAAGGTAGTGAAAGGTGAGATTTGTGAAGGAAATGGGTTAAGAAGCGATTTTAGACTGTGGGATTGAGTTCTGACAAGTTAATAAGGCGTTAGGAGCGACCCATTGCCTAAGGACGTCTAATCCCAGGTTGGTAAAAATTCGGGATGTTATATGAAACTTGTATCTTAGCGACCACGACGTCGTCGCGGTTCCAACGCCGCGACTTGCGCACTGATCCGATATCCAGGCTAGAAGATGTAGGCCCGCGTTCATTTCGAGGAAAACGCCCCGCATTGAAAAATTCCGAGAGAATCTCTACAACATATCTCATCAATCAATCAATCAATCCCATCAATCAAGTACACATCACACCTCAAGTTAAGTACAAGCAACCCATACCCTACCCTTACCTCTCTCTTACACAAGCTACCCCAAAGTCAACCCTTACATCACTTCATCCATCACTCAACCCATCACCCGTCCTTATCATCCCATCACTTCTCTCTCTCCCTCATTTTCTCAAATATCTCCCAAGCAACAACATCCCACGTCTAAGCTCTCTCTCTCCCAAACAACAAGTGTGGCCCACCCTCTCATCTCTCATTCCCACCATCAAAACTCTATCAGTCACCATCTAAAGTGAAGGCAAGGAGCATACAAGTCTAAGGGATCTGGGATGAGTGCAATAGGTGGGTGATCCACCATTGATTTCAATTTAGGGCTCACTTGTTGTGGGAACCACATCGATGTATGCAATGTAGAGAGGGGCCCATAGTGGCGGGGTCCCTCATCTCACTGTCTCTCTCTCTCTCCTCTCTCTCTCTCTCTCTCTCTCTCTCTCTCTCTCTCTCTCTCTCTCTCTCTCTCTCTCTCTCTCTCTCTCTCTTCAAGGATGGTGTGTGTGTGTGTGGCCCACCATGAAGTATGTATCTTATCCCTGCCATCCACCTTTATGGGACACACCCGATGGATGTGTTAGATCAACAACGTTCAGCCTGTTACCTGATCAGGGTCAAATATTGCATCTCAGACCCCGATTATTGCCCTATTTAATGTACATGATAAGGCCTAACATCGGATTTTAATTATATTTTTATTACAGGATGAAATCAGGAGCGTTAATTGGAAATTGATGTTAAAGGCATAGATTTGACGTTCTGAAGTCACCAGAGCACGGGATGGACCCCAGAGAACCAATAATGAAGATTTTACACGCCTGGGATCTGAGGAAAGCACGTTGAAGAGGCCCGAAAAGGGTCCAGAATGCAAGATCACATAGTTCCCGCCATCCGATCAGTTCGAAACTCCATACATGGGATGAGGGCCATAAATTAACCGTACATATCAAATTTCATCCATTAAAGATCTCGGGAAGTGGGCCAAATGACAAATCAGCCCACAAACCATCGATTCTGGGCCCACCTGATATCTGGAATTGGTTCAAACTTGGTCTCAACGCCTTAAATGGGGAGACCAACCAGAGGCTCGGATCTGATTTTTCAAAAACATCACAGTGGGCCCCATATGTGATGCATGTACACCATACATCCAATGCACAAGCCGTGCATGGGACCGACTGCAGCGGTCAGCGAGCCGCTGACCCGCCCTCGTCTCGAATTCAAAGCACGGACAGCGTTAACGCTGTCCGTCTGATTTTTTTGGTTGTGGGCCCCACCCTTTGAGCATTCGGATGATCGGGACCGTTCATTGTACTCAGAGGTCGGGCGTGACCCTCACCTAGGCGTCGTTTTTCGGCCAAGGCAAGCAATCAAGTGAATTCCACCGTTAAAAGCAATTCGGACGGCGGAGTGAGAGATCAGTGGACCGCATCAGTGGACACCACAAAACTGTCCCCTCCCGAACGGTTTTTCGAGAGGGAAGCAATGGACGGAGTGGATTTCTCAAAATCACATCACAGTGGACCCCACCATCTTCGCAGCGGAAGGAAACCGCGTCCGTGCTGCGTCAGCGAGACCGGCCGCTGGCCGTTTTTGCGAAGGATTGTGGGCCCCACACGTCGCCTGTCTGGACGATCCGATCCGTCCATCTTGTAGAGGGCCATGAATACTACAAAACCATGCTGATAGTTTGCTCCCATGCGTACACACGTGCGTGATACAGAGGCCACAAAAGGGCTACCCGGTGACGTTCAAAACTGATCTTTTTGTATTTTCTTCTCTGGGCCGCGTCAATGGATCTTCAAAACCACCCATTCTTGACTGAAATTTCGTCCTGAATCCAATGGACGGGGTGGATTTTCCAGAAAATACCTCTGTGGGGCCCACCGATCACGGCTGCGAAAATTTGTACTCTCTGCCAGTCCTACTACTCTGCCACCGATTCCAGCCATCCAGCAGCTATAAAAGGGGAGTTTTGGACGTGGGAAAGGCATTCAGAACCAGGGAGGAGCTCTAGATCTACAGCAAGGGAGAGAAGAAAGAGAAGAAAGAGAAGAAAGAAGAGAGAGAAATTGGTTTGAGACTTCTTTTATGAATTTTTATTTTATTTATCCATCTGTTTAATGAATTTATGGGTAACTAATCTCTCAGCTAGGGCTGAGATGAAACCCCTAATTTGAACACCCTTTGTTCTATGTTGATTTTACTTGAATTAAATTGATTTGTTTCTTTCCTTAGTGTGCTTGATTGTTTTAAATTCTATACTTCTCCATCTATGAACTTTTGAGTCTATGGATGGATGTGGTTTGGATGCTTATTCTAGGTGCTTGTATCTGATCATGAACAGGTTCCTGTAGAGGAAGAAACAGGGTGCTTTACTGAACTGCATATTCCATATGCCCGATTTGGACATGGGATATGTTATTCATGGCATTGCTTGAAGGAATTAGACAATCTGTATGCCCGATTAAGGACACAGATTGTGCTTTTCTCTAGATAAGTGGATCAATCTAATTTAAGGTGAATTAACAGACAAAACAATGGTTAGGATAATTAGGGGTGGATTCGAAAGTCCTAGTGCTCTCTCTGATTGAATTTTCTTCTTATTCTCAATAGTTATTTTCCATAGATTTGTGTTAGCAATTTGATCCTTTATTTGTTGAATTAGTTAAGGAGAATCGTGAATTTGAATTGTGACGACCAGTCCCTGTGGATTCGACCTCGGTCTTACCGAGTTTATTACTACATCACAACCCTATACTTGGGGAGTGAACAAGTTTTTGGCGCCGTTGCCGGGGACTGTTTCGGTCCAAATTAAATTTAGGATTCTCTCTTATCATAATTCATAGCTTAGGATTTTACTAACTTAGAGTTCTTTTCTTTATTTTAGAAATTAACCTCTTTCCTGTTTTGTAGGGTCCTGAGATAAACTTCTAATTTGGTAATCCCTTTCTAAATTCTTTTCTATTTCTATTTTTATTTTAGAATTAGGTTTTTACTTTTTAGAAATTTTCTAATTTTAGAATTTCTTTTGAATTTTTTTTAGATTTAGATTTTTCTCTTAAGTAACTTCTTATTTTCTAGTTTTAGAAATTATTCTTCCCTTTTTAGAAACTAACTCTTCTTGTTATTTTTTAGAAACCTTTTTCTTTAGAAATTAACCTTTGCTTAGGATTTTTTCTGTCATTATTTTAGGAAACCTGATTTGTTTTGTTTCTATTTTCAGGAATTGAGGAAGAAAGCTAGGAGGAGCTTCTTAACATCAATCATCTCCTTTTCCGGGTTCTTTCTTCCCATTCTCACTTACATAGTTTTAACTTGTTTTTGAATAGATTCTAGTTTTAGTTTTCTTTCTCTTAGGTTGTTACTTAGTTTATGCTAGGACGTAGATCTCTAGATTAAGAACTAGCACCTTTTGATCCTGAAATAGAAAGAACATTCCATAGAAGATTGAAAGACATCCCAGTTGAAATGGCAGAAGAGAATGGAACTAAAACTCTTAGAGATTATTCAGCTCCTGTCCAATTCAATGCGCCTTCATGCATAGTGTTGCCCACCACCACAGCAGCACACTTTGAACTCAAGACTGGGGTCATACAGTTGTTGCCTTCCTTTTATGGGTTAGACAAGGAGGACCCATATCATCATGTGAAAGAATTCCTAGACATTTGCTCCACCTTTAAATACCAAAACTTCTCAGACGATTCGATCCGCCTACGCCTGTTTCCTTTTTCTTTGAAGGATAAGGCGAAAGCATGGTTGAATTCTCTAGAAGTTGGGTCTATCACTACCTGGGACCAATTGTCTAGGAAGTTCTTAAACAAGTTCTTCCCTGTTCACAAAACTAATGCTCTCCGTAGAGAAATCACTAATTTCACACAAAAAGAGGGAGAGCACTTTCATGAATGTTGGGAAAGATGGAAGGACTTGCTTCTTAAATGTCCACACCACGGTTTTGAGAAGTGGCAACAAGTACAATACTTTTATGACGGTCTGACACCCCAGAACCGTCGCATGGTTGATGCCACCAGTGGAGGGTCCTTCATGACCAAGAGCGATACCGAAGCGTGGAAATTCTTTGAAACCTTGTGTGAAAACTCCCAGCAATGGGACTATTCAGATAGAGGTGAAAGAAGTTTCCAACCACAAAAGAGAGGTGGCATATATGAGATAGGAGTCACATCAGATCTCCATGCCAAGATTGATGGCCTGACAAAGAAGGTTGATGCTCTGATGTTGCATAATGGACCTCCACAAACAACTCAAGCCGAGGCTTGTGCCATATGTTCTAGTCCTTCCCATCCTACGCAATCTTGCCCATCTGGTACAGCATTTCCAGAATTCCTCTCTGAACAAGTTCATGCTTTGAACACCTTTCAGAAACCTGGGAATGATCCTTACTCGAACACATACAACCCAGGGTGGGCTAGACATCCAAATTTTTCTTGGGCAAAAGGACCGCAACAAGGAGGACCATCTGGAAATCCTCCTATGCAACCTCAGCAGTTTCCGCAATATCAACAACTGCCTGCACAATCAAGGAAACCATCTCTTGAGGACACACTCCATCTTTTTATGCAGAGCTCTCTCCAATTCCAAAAAGACACCCAACAAACCTTACTAGCCAACCAGCAAAGCTTACATGCAAATGCACAATCCATTGCCAAGCTGGAAGTACAAATGGGTCAACTAGCTGCCACATTGAGTGAGAGAGAGAAGGGTAAGTTCCCTGGCCAACCTGTGGCTAATCCAAAGGGACAATATGAGATTGGCTCTAATTCCAACCAAGGGCAATACCATGAGCAAGCAAAATCGATCATTACCCTTAGGTCAGGCAAACAGATTGACAACAAAATAGAGATACCTAGGGATGAATCAAATCAGGGTGAAGCAGAGAGACACACCAATGCATCCAAAGTCCAAAAACTCTCTGACTCTCCAAGAGCCGCTGACGTGCCACCTTACGTGCCCAAAGCACCCTTTCCTCAACGTCTGGCACCAATGAAGAAAAGAAACAACTTTGATGAAATCCTGGACGTGTTTAAAAAAGTGCAAGTCAACATCCCGTTGCTTGACGCTATCAAGCAAGTCCCTGCTTACGCTAAGTTTCTTAAAGATTTATGCACTCAAAAGCGTAAGCAGAATGTTCATAAGAAAGTCTTCCTTGCAGAGCAGCTCAGCTCCATGATTCAACATAACACCCCTCCTAAATTTAGGGATCCAGGAGCTCCCACCATCTCTTGTGGTATAGGAGATCATAAAATCGGGAAGGCATTACTTGATTTAGGGGCGAGCGTCAATTTGTTACCATATTCGGTTTATGAGCAGCTAGGACTTGGTGAGTTGAAACCGACTAAAATAACGTTACACACTAGCTGATAGATCTGTCAAGGTGCCCCGGGGTGTTATTGAAGATGTGCTAATCCAGGTTGACAAATTTTATTTTCCAGTGGATTTCATAGTTATAGATTCTCTCAGCCTGTCCATAATCCTCATAGTCAGATCCCAGTCATTTTGGGTCGTCCATTTTTGGCCACATCTAATGCTATTATAAATTGCAGGAATGGAGTTATGAAGTTGTCATTTGGTAACATGAATATTAAACTCAATGTTTTTAATGCAGGACAACAACCCGCGAATTTGGACGACATATTTGAAGTGGACATGATCGAGAGTCTAGTGCAGGACTCCTTCCGTAAATCTTTTGAAGATCCACTTGAGACCTGCTTAGCACAACATGGCACGGATTTTGACAGAGATAGTCCTATCCATGAAATCAATACACTGCCGACTCTACTCCGATATTGGAGACTGAAAAATGGAGAGCGAAAGTGGAACCTCTTCATCCCTCTGAGACTCTTCCTGACAGCACAGTTTCTAACTCTGAGAAGGCAAAAGAGAACAGGTTGCTTAATGTTCTTCGAACATATAAGGCAGCAATTGAACGAAAGATAGCAGAAATACAAGGAGTGTGCCCCACTGTATGTAAGGATCATGTTGTGGAAATGTCACGTAAAATGCAATGGAAGCATGATCCTAACATGGAGGAAGTTGTTCGAGCAGAAGTCCTTAAATTGTTTGATGATAGTGTCAGTTACCTCATTTCAGATAGCTCAGCTCATGGAAACTCACATCACTTGTCTGGGATTGGTTAACCACGTGTTGGGTAAGTTCTTTGGCGGACCCTGGTCTTAAAGATTAATGAATTCATGGTCCGTTCTTGTCTGGCTGAAGACGTTAAACTTAGCGCTCCTGGGAGGCAACCCAGCATTTCATTCTATTTCGTTTTTGTTAGTTAGTTCAATGTTTGTGGGTAACATTACTGCAAACCCTCACGAGACTACAACTCGTCCACTAGGGGTAACCTAGGGGTTTAAAGGCTTGTTGCATATGCTAAATGCAATCGAGATCACCTGCGAAAGTGGTATAGGTAGGATCTTTTATTTTACTGATTTCTCTCTTGTGCTGACTTACTTTTACGTTGATATTCTTGGGAAAGCCTCTTGATTCTTCATCCAGGTACTATCTTTCCATCACTCCTTTTCTATCTTCGTTGTCTCATCTACATCGCATGCTTATTTCTTTTACATTGAGGACAATGTAGATTTTAGGTTGGGGGTGGGAGATTAGGTTACCTAATCAGTATTTTCTTGGTCTTGAGCAAAAATTGTGAAAATTTTTAAAAATTTTTTTGGAATTTCTATTGAATTCAAAGTGATTTTGAAGGATAGTTGTGATTTTGAAATTTCAAGATTCAGAATGTGAGAAATTTATGACTCTTGGATTCGGTTGTCTGGCAGATTTCACACTTAAGTTTGAATTGTTAATCCACGATTAGAAGTTGTAAACATTGATTGAGCCATGATTTCACATATCAGATCTCGTTTACACATTAAGTTTTCAGTTCGATATTAATTGATAACATGGTAATCACTAAGCATGAAGGGAACCAGCCTGAAAAACAAAATTTTTAGCATCAGTCTATAAAGAAGAATTGAAAGAATAAGTCGGATAATCATCATCATAGGTTTGCTCCCTATAGGTGAAGATTCGATTCCTCATAATTGACATACGAAAAGATTTAGGCGACAAATTTTCACCATAGGTTTGCTCCCTATAGGTGCAAGATTTGATTCTCCTCCTTGGCGTACTATTCATAAAGAAAATCAAAAAAAATGGTAGAATGAAAGGTTAATCTGTAAGGCAAGTGTTGGTTCCAGGTTTAGTCGTCATGCACTCCGTTGATAATTACCAATGATATCATGAAATTAACAATCGGATCTCTTAATGATCGTAAGCCGAGAATACACTATACACTACTGGAACTCAATGTTTAGGATGTTTTTTCATGACTTAATATTTTGAACTTGATTATGAAATTTACAGTGAACTTCATTCCAGGAGAAAATTCCACTCACCATGCATGAATCGTAGAATGATCACATCTCGACTATCAGCTCACAAGTCACTTGAATTTACAGGAATTGTCTTTTATTTCTGAAATTATTTTTCGCATGTTTTGCTCGGGACTAGCAAAATGCTGGTTGGGGGTTGTGATCAGGGTCAAATATTGCATCTCAGACCCCGATTATTGCCCTATTTAATGTACATGATAAGGCCTAACATCGGATTTTAATTATATTTTTATTACAGGATGAAATCAGGAGCGTTAATTGGAAATTGATGTTAAAGGCATAGATTTGACGTTCTGAAGTCACCAGAGCACGGGATGGACCCCAGAGAACCAATAATGAAGATTTTACACGCCTGGGATCTGAGGAAAGCACGTTGAAGAGGCCCGAAAAGGGTCCAGAATGCAAGATCACATAGTTCCCGCCATCCGATCAGTTCGAAACTCCATACATGGGATGAGGGCCATAAATTAACCGTACATATCAAATTTCATCCATTAAAGATCTCGGGAAGTGGGCCAAATGACAAATCAGCCCACAAACCATCGATTCTGGGCCCACCTGATATCTGGAATTGGTTCAAACTTGGTCTCAATGCCTTAAATGGGGAGACCAACCAGAGGCTCGGATCTGATTTTTCAAAAACATCACAGTGGGCCCCATATGTGATGCATGTACACCATACATCCAATGCACAAGCCGTGCATGGGACCGACTGCAGCGGTCAGCGAGCCGCTGACCCGCCCTCGTCTCGAATTCAAAGCACGGACAGCGTTAACGCTGTCCGTCTGATTTTTTTGGTTGTGGGCCCCACCCTTTGAGCATTCGGATGATCGGGACCGTTCATTGTACTCAGAGGTCGGGCGTGACCCTCACCTAGGCGTCGTTTTTCGGCCAAGGCAAGCAATCAAGTGAATTCCACCGTTAAAAGCAATTCGGACGGCGGAGTGAGAGATCAGTGGACCGCATCAGTGGACACCACAAAACTGTCCCCTCCCGAACGGTTTTTCGAGAGGGAAGCAATGGACGGAGTGGATTTCTCAAAATCACATCACAGTGGACCCCACCATCTTCGCAGCGGAAGGAAACCGCGTCCGTGCTGCGTCAGCGAGACCGGCCGCTGGCCGTTTTTGCGAAGGATTGTGGGCCCCACACGTCGCCTGTCTGGATGATCCGATCCGTCCATCTTGTAGAGGGCCATGAATACTACAAAACTATGCTGATAGTTTGCTCCCATGCGTACACACGTGCGTGATACAGAGGCCACAAAAGGGCTACCCGGTGACATTCAAAACTGATCTTTTTGTATTTTCTTCTCTGGGCCGCGTCAATGGATCTTCAAAACCACCCATTCTTGACTGAAATTTCGTCCTGAATCCAATGGACGGGGTGGATTTTCCATAAAATACCTCTGTGGGGCCCACCGATCACGGCTGCGAAAATTTGTACTCCGAGTCCTACGACTCTGCCACCGATTCCAGCCATCCAGCAGCTATAAAAGGGGAGTTTTGGACGTGGGAAAGGCATTCAGAACCAGGGAGGAGCTCTAAATCTACAGCAAGGGAGAGAAGAAAGAGAAGAAAGAGAAGAAAGAAGAGAGAGAAATTGGTTTGAGACTTCTTTTATGAATTCTTATTTTTATTTATCCATCTGTTTAATGAAATTTATGGGTCACTAATCTCTCAGCTAGGGCTGAGATGAAACCCCTAATTTGAACACCCTTTGTTCTATGTTGATTTTACTTGAATTAAATTGATTTGTTTCTTTCCTTAGTGTGCTTGATTGTTTTAAATTCTATACTTCTCCATCTATGAACTTTTGAGTCTATGGATGGATGTGGTTTGGATGCTTATTCTAGGTGCTTGTATCTGATCATGAACAGGTTCCTGTAGAGGAAGAAACAGGGTGCTTTACTGAACTGCATATTCCATATGCCCGATTTGGACATGGGATATGTTATTCATGGCATTGCCTGAAGGAATTAGACAATCTGTATGCCCGATTAAGGACACAGATTGTGCTTTTTCTAGATAAGTGGATCAATCTAATTTAAGGTGAATTAACAGACAAAACAATGGTTAGGATAATTAGGGGTGGATTCGAAAGTCCTGGTGCTCTCTCTGATTGAATTTTCTTCTTTATTCTCAATAGTTATTTTCCATAGATTTGTGTTAGCAATTTGATCCTTTATTTGTTGAATTAGTTAAGGAGAATCGTGAATTTGAATTGTGACGACCAGTCCCTGTGGATTCGACCTCGGTCTTACCGAGTTTATTACTACATCACAACCCTATACTTGGGGAGTGAACATTACCGGGCCTGGACGGAAAGGAAAAATACAAATATCAGATCTATCCAATAGGTGGGTCACACCCATGTGGGACCCACCATGATGTTATGTTATATTCATGTCGTCCAGCATCCCTAAACGCTGGACGTGGTGGCATTGGTGTGTGGCTAACAGTGTAGAGTGATCTGTCGGTGGAGTGTACTACACAACTAGTATTTTTATATAAAAAAAAAAGAAGAGAGAGATACTAATATTTAAATAATATGTGTGTATATATATAGTGGTAGTGCTTTGAGGTGGGCCACACATGTGAACCCACCATGATATAAGCCTCATATCCTTACCGTCTAGAACGTCCAGATGGTCTGGACGGTGGACATTTCAGTAGAGATATATATTATGTCATATATATTATATTATATTATATATATGCAGAGATAGAGAGAGGAGGGAAAGGTGGGCCACGTTTGTGGGACCCACCACTGACACATGTATTTTATTCACTGTCCAGACTCCTGGATGGTGCTGGATGGGCCACACATGACGTATGAGTCTCATACATACCATCCAGCAAGCCAGACGGGTGGGACCCACCACATGATGGGAGTGCTGCATCATGCCGTCCATCCATTTTGAATCCCCACCATCCATCTGATTTGACGGTGGGCCAGCGGTTGATATCAGCTGCTGCTGCACGTGCAGTAGTAGCACTCTGGACAAAAAAATGAAGCAGATTCATATCTCTGGTGGACCACGTATGTGGACCCCACCTTGATGTATGTAATTCATCCAACCGTCCATACATTCAGTGAGCTCATCCTTGAGTTTGAGAAGAAAAACAAGACTGATCCAACTATCAAGTGGACCACACTGCCATAACAGTGGGGTGGATTGAGCGTCCAGCACTGGAAGTTTTGGGCCAATATGAAATTTATTTTCCCTCCTATTCAAGTCTTTATGACAACATGAATAGTCCGGATGGAAAATAAATCGTATGGTGGCCCCTATTAAATTTTCTAACAGTGAAAATCACTATCTCCACTGCTATTTGTGATGCGGTCCAAATGATATTTTGATCATTATCACCACTGTTAAGTGTGGTATGGTGCCGATGATCCTTGGATATGATTCATAAATTTTTTTATAATGATCTATAATGATCCTTAACAAGGGATGTATGGAGTATTTGACTCAACCCATTCGACTCGGCCCATTTGAATCGGCCCATTTAAATTGGCCGATTAATTTGGCCCGAGGCCGTGGGCCCACTATATGTTTAACCTTATGTGGGCCATTCCTTGGGAGCAGTGTTGGTTAAAGGTCCACATTTATGGGCAATGATGGTTGGACGTCCACATTGTGACCTTCCCTTAGGCCTTGTTAGGCCCATTCTCATCACTCTCGTGGGTTAACCCAAACTCTTGGGCCCCATTGATTTTAATTGATCCATCATCGGCTGTCCACCTATGGACCCCGCCTTGCGTCGAGGTTGATTATCGATGCCGATTATCGGTGCCGATTGCCGATTCCGGCTACCATTGCCGATTATGAGTTTGTGACATCATAACATCATGATACATGCCCATACGCATCATCTGTATGTTTGTTATGAGATGCAACTGGCCATTACATATGCCATAGTGCAGGTGGTTTATGGGACTCCCTGATAGGCAGAGTTTTCTTACATGAGCGCAGGTATGCGCAGGATTAATGCATGATTGGACTGCATGACTCATACACTTTGCATTTATGTGACTGGGATTACTATATGCACTAGCGACATTAGGGCCATAGCCTCCACAGACACATCGTGGATGACCGGATTGGATACTGGAAATACTGTTTCTAGCATCGGGGTGCCATAGATGTCCCTGGGTGAAAATTCCTAAACCCGATGGTACCAGAGGATGACTCCAACGTCGAGACCGAGTGGATACATGAGCGTGCGAGGGCCGTATACCAGTAGGCCGCGTCTCCCATTGTGTCGTGGTCGGTTGGAAAAGAGTATGACCTTACTCGCCTAAGTGAGGGGGCAATTTCTAGGTTGAGTTTGACCAGCTTGAGGAATCGATTCACTATCGACGAACCGGGCCCAATATTGGCAAGCGAATAGTGAGGTCTCTTCCACTCTCCCTGTTGTGCATTCAGATAGGAGCGGCAAGCTAGCGTAGAGTGTACTAGACCCCGGTGAATATCCAAAATAAGAACTGTACTGATATTTGATAAGCTATATTGATATGTGGATTTGGATTAAGATTGACATGCTTGAGTTGCATCTCGCATCGCATGGTCTTGATATGGCCGTTAACATTCATATCTTGCACCGCATAGCCTTGATACGGCTGATTGCATTCATGTACCCATCAGCATGATTCCACATTACTCTGACATTGCATTCTGAGCACGTTCATACTACGCACACACTTACACCACCCTCAAAGCTTTCTATAAGCTTATGCACAATTGATGTGTGTAGGTGACGCTATGACGTAGCCATAGTCTCGTCACAGTTGAAGTGTGCAGCCGAGCTTCTGGAGTTTTCTGTTATCTTCATTATCTTGTATTTCCCTTTCATATGCATTGTACTCAAAGTTTTTGATCATAGTGGATTTTGTGATGGTGTTCTTGTAGTTATCGTTCGTGGGTTATGCTTATGGTTATGCCTATACTGAATCGAAATCATGTTTGAATTCCTCCTTGTAGCATCCCAGGATCGGAACCTGGTGTATGGGTGCCGGGAGCCGAGAATAGGGTACTGCGGAGGCTGTTAGCGTCGGATTCGGCGATCAGGAATTTTGTAAGCTCGGTTTCCGAGTTTGAGGCATGACAAGGAGTGTTGAATTAATGCACTTTTATAAAAAGGTTCATGTCTCTTTGTTGAAGAGTCACATGTCCCTTAGTTGAAAAGGTTCATGTCTCTTTGTGAAGAGTCACATGTCCCTTAGTTGAAAAGGTTCATGTCTCTTTGTTGAAGAGTCATGTCCCTTAGTTTTTTTTTTCTTATGCTATAAATATGTGTATGGATTTCATTTTCACATATGAAGAAGTACTACAACAAAAATTAGTTTTCTCATATTCCCTTCTAAGTTATTTTTACTAAGTAAAAAGGTTACAATAGCCTACAATTTCTATATAATCGCTTGAAATCTCTGCAAATCTTTGGTTTTCTTTGGGTTTTTGTAAATTGGGTTTTGTTTCTATTGTTTGTTTGACATTTTTTAAAAATTTGATCCTTTTTACGGGGATCTATTGTCTTTGGTTGATGCATTACAATTTTATGCTTTTGTTCAAACAATGCTGTGAAACATGAATTCTCAATTTTGCCACAATTGATAGCCTATCACCTATCGTTCAACCTATTCAAAGATGCAGCCCACTTGGTTGCATCGCTAGATGATCAAGACCATCCATCAGGTCACCCAAAAAAACTCACTGATGAGAGAATCCTAGCTACCCAATATTCTCGGTTGAATGTGGACTTTTGGCCTATTTTTATCATCCAATTGATATCATCTTTATACAGTCCCATTAACCATAATATTCATGAAATTGATGGATCAGATGATCCACCCACGAGACGCGAGGTCCTAGTTAAGAAATAAATACTCAAGCATAAGGGAAGTCTCCAAATAGAACATGGGCCAATATGCCTCTTATAATCTATGTCAGGGGGCCATTTGTAGCTCTATCATTTCCTTGCATAGGCGAATGTTTGTTTGAGTAGAGGAAGAAGCAAAGGTTGTATTTATTTTAGAATGCATATTAAGCGGCTACCCAAGTCTTCAGTATTAATTGTTATGCTTATTACAAATAATCAAATCGCTTGGTTTTTTGTGCACTGGTTATGGAAAAATAATCCATCGGCCTTTGTATTTACTATTTCCTTGGATATCTCTCTACCAAGATAATTGTTACTGGTCATTGATAATCTGTTGCTTGTCATTTGAATTCATTGTTGTTTTTGAGGAGCACATGATGACAAGATGTGTTGGGGGCTTTGCACAAAACCTTAGGATCTAGCCTCCCGAAACAAACCAAAATTATGGATAATAAAGCAATGAAATAAATCAAAGCATCAATCACACACCACATAAGAGATTTTTTACGTGGAAAACCCTCAAAGAGGTAAAAACCACGAGACCTCGTCCAGATCAACAATCCATTATGAAGTAAAACATTACAACCTTCGTCACTCACGCAGGAGTGGATGAACAATGAAAGAATAAAGCAAAAAACCAGAGAGATCTCACCGATTACGAGGACGTAGGAGCACTGAGATATAGATTGCATCGTAGATCGCCTCCACGAGCATAACTTCCCTTCTACAAGCTTCCACTCTCTCTTTCTCTCTTTCTCTCTCACCTTTGATATCCCTAAACCCTTTAGGAAACCCTCTTATGCTTTTTCATACACCTCACGTCCCTAAGAAAAGCCCTAGGGACCCCTTTTTATAGTTTTAGGAAACTCCTTTCCACATCCCAGTTGTGAAAGGACTTACTATAACGACTCGAAAAATCCCGTACAATGGCCCGAGTACCACCTCGACCAGAAATCACTTAGGATTAAATCCTATAGAAATTTGACAAAGTTACCTAAGTGTTAAACTAGATTAGCCATGAAATCCATTCAAATTGCTTTAAATACGATCTGCAAGACCCAAGACTTGTAGAATCATTCACGGTAGGTTACCCTAAAATCTAGGATCAAACTCATTACCCGACTGCTCTCGGGAGCACATTGAAACTCCGTATCAGATCTGGACCGCACATCGGGAGTCCGAATGATGCGAAGTTATAAACTTAGGACCGCCTCGCTGGGCTTGACAACCATCTCGGAGATCAAATCCAGACAGTGTCCCACAGCTGTTTGCTTGAGTCCGGAGCGAGGAGTGTGAGAACACTTGGTTTTCTTTAAAAAAAATTTCTCAAATAGTAATTTGAGACTTGTTAGTTGCGGACATTTTGTAAGCAACTAGACTGTCAGAATCTGACAAATACACCCTTGCATAAGGAAAATTTCATAAACATATCCATGTACTTGGAATTTCAGATCGAGTTTCACTGACCGTTGAACTGAAACTGGTCCACCAAGCGTGATCTGGGAATCCGACTGAAACGAAAACTTAAATCCACCTAGATCCAAGGTTGGTGAGCTTAAGTCCGACCTTTGGCTCAAGAAGGCCCGCCAGAAGTGCTCCGTTGAGCTGGAACAGGCTCACTTTGGTTATAACCTAAGTGTACCTTGACCATAAGTTTATTTTGGAGTAGTTTTTAGGCTATATAAGGACCTTAGAACCCTCTCTCATCCAGCCATACGAATTTGAGAGAAATCCTAGGAGAGAGAAGAGAGAAAAGAGAGAGAAAGTGTGAAAGAAGTGGGAGAACCTCCCTACTGCTTTCCCCTGCCGTTCTACAACCCTGTCTAGTCGCTTTCCCGGCGAATCCGACTTCGTTTCTAGGCAAGAAACCCTAACCCTAATCTGTTTTGGGGTTGTGAAGGTTGTAGGTTATGAAATAGCTAACTTATTTCATTCTATAGGTCACCAAACTGCAGAATACGAAAGCTTAGCAAACCTATCTGATTCGTTTTGATTCTACGATAAAAGGTGAGGACTTTAGGTGTATAGGTTATGGTTTTCAACACTTTTAATGTCAGATAATGATAGATTCATGATTTGCATGCAATTGCACATGTACAAAGTGTCGTCTGTTTTCCGTTTCCATTAAAGACGAAGAATATGGAATTTTACATATTCTAGGTATTTGTAGAAAGTACCGTATACGTATAAATTTTGAAAATGTGTTTGCCATGATTTTACTGTATGAATATATTATATATGGATAAAATACTTATTTGGCGAAAGGGCTCGCCCTAATACATGTTTTGCTAATATACACTATGTATGTTGAAATAGTGTATTCTAAGTGTTTGTGAAAATGCTTGTGAGAGGAAGTGCTTGGCTGATGGTGCCTTAGGTAGGTGTTGAGATGGGATTCTCAACTACCTTAGGGATGTATATGATTTCCTCCATGTTGGTTGTTTAATTTAACCGCTTACTTACAAAATATATGTGTTTGTATTTCTTATTTACTTTGTGCTTTGTACCATGCTTTATGACATGCTTATTAACATGCTTGAATTACTTTGTTTATTATGCTTTACTCCACATGCTATGTGTAAGACCCGTAACCTAAACCGTACCATTCGGTCGGCTTCCGCAATTCCACCGGTCGGATTCCGGCAACCCTCGACCCATTTCCGACGTTGCGCACGATCCTAAGCCGAGTCCCGCATGCCGAAGTCGGATCGATCCGAAACTTGTATCCTAGCGATCGCGCCGTCGCCGCGGTTCCAACGCCGCGACTCACGCATCAAACCGATACCTTGGTGGGAAGATGTCAGTCAGCGTTCGGTTCGAAGAAACGCCGCACGTTGCGAATCTCGAGGGAATCTCTACGAGATGTCCCATCAATCAAGTCAAGTACACCACCATACCTCCATGCCACCTCACCCAACAATAAGTACACACAACCCATCCTTCTTTTTCAAAAGTCCACTCTCTCTCTTCCATCACCATCCCTCCTTTACCCATTTTCAACTTAACCCATCCCCATTTATTACAACACCACTCCCTCCATCCCTTCTTCCTTTAATTTATTTCTTTCTCTCTCTCATTCTCTCATTCCCTCCCTCTCACATGTCCAAGCCTCTCTAAGCAACCCAATCTCCCAAGAAATTTCTAAGTGTGGCCCACCTCCTCAACTTCCATCTCAACCGTCCGATCACCATCCGCACCGTTAAAACCCGATCGACGTCCATAAGAACCGTAGGTGAGGAGTTTTCAAGCCAAGGGAGCAAGGAGGATCACAACAAGGTGGGTGATCCACCGTCATTTCTCATATTTTTGGGCCACATGTGGTGGGACCCGTTTGATGTATGCATGTATGAAATGGAGGGCCCATAGTGGCGGGGTCCCTCCTCTATCTCACCGTGTATCTCTCTCTCTCTCTCTCTCTCTCTCTCTCTCTCTCTCTCTCTCTCTCTCTCTCTCTCTCTCTCTCTTCTCTCTCTTCTCTCCCTAGAATGAAGTGGGTCCCACTAAATCATGTTAAATCCACTCCATTCATCATTGGTGTGGCCCACTACATTTTTAAGGAGACATCCATCATCCATTTTTGGGATGGTGGGAAGTCCACATGGTATATAATTTATTATATTTATTTTATATTAATACTATATTAATATATATAAATATGTGCATGGTGGGCCACGTGCATGTGGGACCCACCATGAGGTCTGTGTACGTGGGACCACCACGAGGTCTGTGTATAACGTCCAGCGTCTCTGGACGCTGGACGTGAAGGAACGTACATATATAAAAAACAAAAAAAAATTGCTTTTGGAGTGGGCTGCTTATGCAGGCCCCACCCTGATGTTTGAGGATGATCCACGCCGTCCATTCTGTTCTTCAAATAATATTAGGCGTTGAGCCAAAGTTCAAGGCGATCTGATCATCAGGTGGGCCATACCATTTAAAATCACGTAAAGACATGCCAGAATATATAAAAGTACTTGGTGGGACCCATCTGAAGTTTGGATGCAGCTGAAACTCGTTCTGAACTGGTAGAACAGTGGGACACAAATAATGGATGGGCTGGATTGTGAATCACATCTCAGTGGGCCCCAAAAAAAAAAAAAATAATTCGCAGCAGCGCAGGCAGTGCCTGTGGCTGCTGGCGGCGGACGGATTGGGCTGGGCCTCACGGCCCAGCTGTGGACCCCACTGTGATGCGTTTCGAGCATCAGCACCGTGCATTGGGTGGGCCTCCCCTCTGGCTTCGATCCACCCAAAAATCAGATGTATACGGATCTCAGGTGGGCCATACCATCTAAAATCACGTGAAGACATGCTTAAAACATATAAAACGTTTGGTGGGGCCTACCTGAGGTTTGGATGTGGCTGAAACTTGGTCTGGACCCTCCTACAGGTGGGATACACATAATGTATGGGTTGGATTTGTGAACCACCTCGCTGTGGGACCCCTGACCGTGTGACTCCCATCAACAGGTTGGTGGCAAACAAATATCACGGTGGCCCTGACCGTGTGACCTGATCAACAGGTCGGTTGGCAAACAAATATCACGGTGGGCCCTGACCGTGTGACCTGATCAACCGGTCGGTTGGCAAATAAATATCACGGTGGGCCCCTGACCGTGTGACCTGATCAACAGGTCAGTTGGGAAATAAACATTATGGTGGGCCCTCCTGGCCCACGTGTTTGTATGAACAGGTTGAATGGCAAGTAAACGTTACAGTGGGCCCTAGGCCCATGAGGCTTCATGGATAGGTTAGATTGCAAATAAACATTACTGTGAGCCCCTCCCCTAACCATGGGCCCCTGGACAGATTGGCGGTCAAATAAACTTTGTAGTGGGCCCTGGCCCACTTAATCTCATAAATAGTTTGGGTGCCAAATAAACATTTCAGTAGGCCTAGCCCCATGTGACCTTATGAATAGTTTGAATGGAGAATAAATGTTATGGCGGGCCTTACTTGAGGCCCACTTGGATGCATATGGGCCCATGTATTTAGGCCCATCTTGGCATGTATATGGGCCCAATATTGAGGCCCACTTTGATATATAAAAGGCCTATGTGATTAGGCCCATTTGATGCACACTGAACTTATGTGATTGGGCTCATTTTAATACATTTTCAGGCCCATGGATGATGGCCCATTGCAATGTACCTAGGGCCCATTGGTGAGAGTCATTGAGGTGGCACACTTGATGAATATAAGGCCTATGAGATATGGCCCATTTGATGTATCTAAGGCCCAATGGGATGTACCTAAGGCATATTGCAATGTGTGATTCCACCAGGATTTATTTAATGGTATTTGAGGTGAGCCGAGCCTTGGGGACAATGTTGGTTTGACGTCCACATTGTACGAGTAATGTTGGTTCGATGTCCACATTATAACTCTCCCTAAGGCCATTGATAGGCCCGTATCTGTTTCATGTAGGCCATATAGGCCCATCTTCACTGAGAGGATAGTTTATTGCTTTATAACATGTTTAGCACAGCCCATGATTCATAATCATACGCATCATATGTATGCTTGAGATGAGGAGTGTCTGATCATAGCATATGCCTTCGGGCAGACTGTTTACGGGCTCCCTGATAGGCGGAGTTGCCCTACATGAGCGCGTGCTTCACGCAGGATGGTTGCATAATTGGTAGTGTGGTTCATGCACTTGCATTTGTATGATTGAGATATGCCCTAGCGACATCAGGGCCTTAGCCTCCACAGATATATCGTGGGTGGCTAGTTGGATACCGGAAAAATCTTGTTCTAAGCAATTGGGGCGTCATAGATGTCCCTGGGTGAGAGTCCCTGAACCCAATGGTACCAGAGGATGACTCCAACGTCGAGACCGAGTGGATATAGCGCACGAGGGCCGAATACTATGAGGGCGTCTCCCTGAGGCGTCTCCCACTCTGTCGTGGTCGGTTGGAAAGGGGTGTGGCCTTACTCGCCCGAGAGCAGGGGGCATTACTAGGCTGAGTTTGACCAGCTCGGAAATGGGTTCGCTATCGACGTGCCGGATAGGTATTGGCTGACTATTAGCCAGGCGGATAGTGAGGTTTCTTACGCTCACTTGGACTGTGCTGCTTGGAGAGAGACAGTGCCATTTGGAGTGTACTGAACCCCGGTGATTATCCAGACTGATAACTGTATTGACATAAGGATTTGGATGAGGATTGGCATGCTTGACTTACATATTGCATCGCATGGCCTTGGTATGATCGATAGCATTCACATCTTGTACTGCATAGCCTTGGTACGGCTGGTTGCATTTACGTACTCATCAGCATGATTCCGCACTACTCCGGCATTGCATTCTGAGCACGTTCGCACACACTTACACTGCCCTCTAAGCTTTCTATAAGCTTATGCACGATTGATGCGTGCAGGTGACGCCAGGACGCAGCTGTAGTCTCGCCGTTGTTGGAGCGTGCCGCTGAGCTTTTGGAGTTTTGATATTACCACTATCTTATTTCCCTTTATACGCACTGTATTCAAAGTTTTGTTCATAGTGGATTTTGTGATGGTGTTCTTGTGGTTATTGTTCGTGGGTTATGCTTGTGGTTATGCTCATTACGAATCAAATGGATTATTAGAAATCCTCCTTGTAGCATCCCAGGATTGGAACCTGGCGTATGGGCGCTGGGAGCCGAGAATGGGGTACTACGGAGGCTGTCGACGCCGGATTTGGCGATCGGGAATTTTGTGAGCCCGGTCTCCGAGTTCGGGGCGTGACACTATGAATAAGAATTGATTTCGTTTGGGACTATGATCATAGTGCAGACAGTCGGTACCAGACTTGAGTTCGTGGTTGAGATTCATTTCGCCATGAAGGACGTGTCAAACGAACCCGAGTCGTACTTCGATTGGCGACAATGGTTAGGCCACATGAAGTGCTTATGCACTTCATGCCGTTCAGTTGATTGTCCGCTCGAGCTAGTCAGGCTTGTCAAGTAACCCAATATGTCTAATATATGTTCACCCTGTTTGGACGCTACTGCTTGAACCTAGGGTACCAAACTTACCAGTGAAATCCCGTTAACCATGGTACCTCGATCCACTAAGACTCATGAGCCGGGCATGGTGGTATGGGACACCGTGGTCGAGCTGTCGGCCTACGTTAGGGCCACGTGCCTCCCTGTAGTGACCAGTGGGCAACCTTGACTCGTGAGCCGATTATGGTGGTATGAGACACTATATTCGAGCTGTCGGCCTACACTGATTGGTGACGAGCCCTTTGTAGTGACCTGGAGCATACTCTGAATTAGCGGTGAGGCGACGAGTTTTGCCGCGGTGTATAGAGTATGAACTAGGCCTGTATCAATTTAGTGATGAACCGTTAAAAAGGTGATGGGGGAGTGGTGTAACGAATGCGTGTAACAGCCTTAGCCGCCTTTGCAGTGCCCTAGAACCACACTGTCGTATGAGATTATCTAGGTTTGACGACCCTAGAATGGATCATGTTTGGGAATGATACAAGGGAGGTACCTTAGTTTCCCAATACTTCTGTTTGAAATGGACTAGTAATCATGCTCATCATCGCACTGCATGTGCCTGGAAGATGTGGAGCACTGAGGAATGAAAGCATGCCGCGAACGTAAGATGGTGTCGCACGAGGGAGTATGTGGTGAGGGCATGCATCATGACTACATTCATACTTGCATTAATAAGAGTAGTTAGAATTGCTTGATTGTACTGCTTTATCATTACTGCTTGACTGAGTTGATAACATGTTAACCTATGCTTTATTGTTCCACTGAGTTAGCTACTCACTCCCACGTTACAGGATGGTGTTGTACACACCAACCAGACTTTGTCTTAGGTGCAGATGAGGTGACGACTCAGGAGGCTGAGCCGGATTACGATGAGGACCAGGACGAGTTCTCGTATATGCAGTATTCTAGTGGCTTTGACCTGACTACTTGGATCGACGGGACTTACAGGACTTATTTCCTTAGTTGTACCTTTGATATTTTGTTCATAAAATAAATATAGGTATATGGTGACTTAGATGGTTTCATACTCTGGAGATTGATGTGGTTGTTTCTTTTACATACATATATATACAGTTTCAGTCTTCCGATTGCCTTTATACAATTGATCTGGAGTATGAATTACTGTTTTGGTATAATCTCACTCATGTTTATTGCACTAACACAGACAACATTAAATCATCATTATCTATGTTGCATAAGTGATGTTTTGGAACTCGAGAGTTGAGTTTCTACTCGACCCTCGAATTTCAGGGCATTACAAGTTGGTATCAGAGCATGATTTTGATTACATCGGACCTGAGTTATGTTCCCACGACGTACGCTGATGCCTTTTGACATAGGAGGGTGCGAGAACAATGTAGTAACAGTCTTAAGCATCCCAGTTTCGTCCAACGGCAAAGTTCACTAAAACGAACGCCAAAATTGAGTCTTTACCCAACCCCGGTCGTACGAGTCAATCCCAAAACACTTCTAGGCCGTCTATTGATGGGTCTAGATCACAGTCCACCCAGCCCCAGCTGTTAAAACACAGTAAATGTCGGTTTATATTAGAAACTTCTCGTAACTACCCAGATTTGGAACGAACAGAGTCGTGGGCCTCCCCGCGCTAATCCAGAGGGACCCAGGGCAGACCTAGGGTGTCTTTGGCACCTTGGGAGGATGGTGAATACCGCCCTACCGCGGTGGTGCCATTCCTGGCCCACCGGACCGCGGTCGGGCCCATCGGGTCTGGTTGGGCCGGGTCTGGTCAGGGTCGGTCCGACCCCAGGACTTGTGTGGGACCCGTGAAATCGTGTGGGGGCCCCTATTTTAATTCCGTTTAGCCCCCATCCCTCATTTCTACCCTTCCAAGCTCTCCAATTGCTGCCTCTCTCTCAACTCTCACTCTCAATCACCCAATTTGCTATTTTCGACCACAACTCATCCATTCCCATCGTTCACAGCAACCCTACCTCCCTTTCCTCTCTATTCTCTCTCATTTCAGTCCATACACTCCCCATTTCATCCCAAGACGTGCACACCCCCTACCCCACTTCATCTTTCCAATTTTCTTCTTAAACCATAGTCGTTTGGGCCTCAAAAATCACTGTTGAGACCCAAGTTCGTGGTGAAGCAAGGAGAACAACCCTTTCTCTCTCTTATCTTCACTTTCCATGGCTTTCTTCGCCATCATTTCGGCCATTTTCTCCGTCTCCGCCGTCCTTTCTCTTATGGGGAAAAGGAAGACCGTTGCAGATGAAGTTGGGCTTAGCCGTCCAACCTGTTCAGGAGAGAAGTGGACGATGAAGCCAACCCTAGCACAGTTCGGGAGTATAGGTCGAAGCGAGACCTAGATCCCCAACTTTCGATCAGAGATGCTTTTCCGATAGGCTTCGAATACGGTCGTTTTGCTGACCGTAAGATTGTGTTTGAAGTTCACGTGGATGAGAGAATGTTTGGACTACACCCGGTGATGGACCACTTGGTGGACATTGAATGGGGTCCTGTTTTTTAAGGTGAGTCTCCTGCATGTGAGAACATGGTTCGTGCCTTCTACGACCATATCATAGACCCATCGTTGGAGCCTCTTCAGTTCACTGTCTCTGTGAGGGGCATAAGGCGCACGATTACTGTGGTTGAGATGGCTCGGATCATGAACATCCCAGGTGGTGAAGTGCTTCCTAATGACAACTTCTCTAGGAGTGCGCGAGAAAGGGATCGCCGTACGCGATACCTTTGTGGTCGACGGGTTTCCTAGACGTGAGGAAATTGTCTTTCGTCGTCGAAGTTGACAGATGACTTCCGTTTGCTCCACCACATTTTCGCATATAATGTGTATCCACGGTCGGGTAACCGCACGGAGTTACTCGGTTGATGGTGGACTTCCTATATAAGATTGGACATGGGGACAACTTATGTCTGCCCACGTTCGTCCTATTTCAGATAGTTCAGGTTGTTCAATCTGTCAGGAATGACTTTTCGCTCCCATTTGGCCACCTGGTATGCAAGATGGCTCGAGATGTCAGCTATAGGCTTAACATGGAAGACCTTACGCCAGTCCGGGTCATAAGTGAGGCTACACTTAACAACATGAAGATCGGCCCTCGGCAACGGCAAGCACGACTCGACGAGTCTGGTGATGAGTCGGATAGCGCTGGTGAGGAGAGTGTTGACCTCGAGGCAGGAAGCGAAGAAGGAAGCGGTGATGGGATATAAGAAGAAGAAGAAGAAGAGGCTCAGGACACTGAGGAGAGCTCTCCTCCTGGAGCACCAGAGCTGGACGCCGTTCAAGCTGCGAGGGATGCTCGTATGGTTCGCATTGAGGAGAACCAGGCCGCCCTGCGGCAAGAGATTGGATAGGTTCGGGCTGAACTTGGTGAGACCCGAGCCAAGCTTGAGGTGACCGAAGCCTACATGAAGAGAAGTTTTAAGAAGGTGTCTCGCACTTTAAAGACTATCATGTGCTATGTATAGGACAAGGATGCTCCTCCTCCATCGCCTGACTCGGATGCCTAGTCATCCATGTTGTTGTTTGTAGCTTGTTTTGCTTACCACTTTAGGCGGTTTATGTTTTCATATTGATGGATGTAGTAGTTAGTAGTATGTTTTTGTACTAGTTGAAGCTTGGTTGTATTAGCTCCCCTGCATCTTCTGTCATGATTCATGTAACTCTGTATTCTATGTATATGACAATTTTAGTAATGAAATGCATACAACCTCTTTTGCTATGATGTGTGTGGAATGCCTAAGTGATTATGTATAGTGTTGCCATGCTTTGTCTCACACGCGATGTACCCTATGTTGTATAGGGGCATGCCACGGAGATATACGAGGAGCACGTCACCCCTCTTGCTCACTGACTCGATGGACCAGTCTCCTTCCCGCAGGGGTGGTCCTACAGACTCGAGTTTTGGCTCGGATCAGCCTTCTGCTGGTCCTACTGGTGGACTGCCACCTTTTACACCCCCGGTTTGCAAGCAGAACCGGGCATCCTCTTTGACGCCGTATGAGCCGTAGGCTGCTCCACCTACTGATAGGTTTGAGTAGTTGATGTTGATGATGCATCAACAGCAGATGCAGCACCAGCAGCACCAGCAACTTATGGCCACTATTTCTGAGGTTTTGTCTCAGGGTGGGAGTGTGACTCCACCTTCGCCATCTACACGTCCTACTGAGCCTACAGAGCCTCTGCTCAGGCTGAGGATGTGCCTCTGCCCACACCTGTTGCGTACCCTACGGGAGACGTGGGTACTCGCGGTATACTCGAGCGATTCCAGCGCTTGAGGCCTCCGACTTTTATGGGTTCTTATAGACCCGAGGAGGCTGAGTACTGGTTAGACCGCATCTCGAAGATACTGAAGATGCTGAATTGTTATAAGGCTGAACAGGTTGAGTTGGCCGCCTTTATGTTCGAGAAGGAGGCTAGCTTATGGTGGGACAGTATACTGTGGACAGTCGCAGTGGGATATGTGTGGACCTGGGCAGCATTTGAGTTCCGTTTCCACGAGAAATATTACCCTCAAGCCTACCGACATGAGAGGGAGAATGAGTTTCTGCGCCTCAAACAGGGAGGCATGAGAGTTACAGAGTATGAGCATCGCTTCACCGAGTTGGGCCGCTTTGTCCTGACTATACTTGATGATGAGCCGATGCGGATTCGACGCTTCACTAAGGGCTTGCGACCTGACATCCGGTCGAAGATGTGCTGTGTCCGCATACCATCTTATGTGGAGTTGATTCATATGTCCATCCAGGCAGAGCAGGATGTGGATTACTTAACACGCTCCCATGGTGCTATGGTTACGAGACCACGACCAGAGGTTCAGGTATGCCTTTCCTTGGCAAGAGGCCTCGTACTGACTCGCCTCCCAGGATCGCAGCGCCAGTGGCTCCGATGAGGCGCCCTATTGTGACCTGTACATACTGCGGGAAACAGGGTCATTCTGCTGGGAGCTGTTTTGTGTGGATGAGAGATAGCAGGTTCTCTCCGCCGCAGATGATTGGTCGCTCTCGCCCACAGGCTATATCGACTCCACCACTTCGGATGGCACTTGCACATCCGTCCTTCAGACCACCTGCACCTCATTTTCGGCCGCCTCAACGGCCCATGGTACCTCAGCCTAACCGACCGTAGCAGGCGCGTGTTCATGCGCCTATTGCAGAGGAACCAGATACTACACCTTTAGCGCCTATGGCAATCAAGCGTTTAGGTCTAGTTACTGCTCCTACGAGAGGAGCGAGGGTTGTCACTGCTATAGGGACTTCATCTGAGGTTGCTCGTATGTGTGAGGGCTGCCCGATAGACTTGGGTGGCAGATTTATATTAGTAGATCTGATTGTCGTCCCCCTATTCCATTACGACGTTATCTTCGGTATGGATTGGCTCACTGAGATGCGATCCAAGATCGACTACGAGACTAGGGTGGTGACAGCCTATGGACTTGATGGTACGGCCTTTACTTTTCCTGTTCAGGTCAGCCACGCTACTCGGTTGCGATGTTACACTTCTTCATTAGAGGCTACCGATGTTACGATGCTCGAGGATATGCCTGTAGTTCAGGCTTTTGCGGACGTTTTTGCACTGATTCCTGGGTTACCACCTCAGCGCGAGATCGACTTCACCATTGATCTTACGCCCGGTGCGACACCCATCTCTTTACCTACGTATCGTATGCCTCCGTGTGAGATGGAGGAACTGTGGAAACAGATTGATGGGCTGGTAGAGAAGGGCTTTATACGACCTAGTGTGTCTTCCTAGGGAGCACCTGTACTATTTGTGAAGAAGAAGGATGGCTTACTACCGTCGTGTATTGATTACCGTAGGTTGAACCAGGTCACCGTGAAGAACAAGTATCCATTGCCCAGGATAGATGATCTGTTTGATCAGTTGAAGGGAGCAAAGTATTTCTCAAAGATCGACTTGCAGTCAGGGTACCACCAGTTGCGCGTCAGAGATGAAGACGTGCAGAAGACAGCTTTCAGGACCTGTTTTAGGCATTACGAGTTCCTGGTGATGTCGTTCGATCTTACGAACGCACCGGCTGTGTTCATGGATTTGATGAACAGGGTATTTCGGCCATTCTTATACCGATTCATCATCATATTCATTGATAACATCCTGATATATTCCACGAGTCGGGAAGAGCACGAGGTGCACTTGAGAGCAGTGTTGGATGCCTTGAGGAAGAACCAGTTGTTTGCACAGTATAAGAAGTGCGACTTCTGGCAGGAAAAAGTCAAGTTCTTGGGACATGTGGTGTCCAAGGATGGGATAGCGGTGGACCTTGCTAAGGTAACCGCGGTTCAGGATTGGAAGCAGCCTAGCTCGGTTACCGAGGTGAGGAGATTTCTTGGCCTGGCAGGGTATTATCGACGCTTCATTCGGGACTTCTCAAAGATTGCCAGGCCGTTGTCACAGTTGACGCGTAAGGATTTGAAGTTCGTATGGAACGAGAAGGTAGAAGCAGCTTTTTAGGAGCTGAAGGACAGACTGACGTCTGCCCCTGTGCTAGTATTGTCAGAGCAAGGGGTTAAGTACACGATATACACTGACGCGTCTCGCGTTGGTTTGGGTTGTGTCCTTATGCAAAAGGACAGGGTGATTGCATATGCCTCGAGACAATTAAGGAAGCACGAGGAGAATTACCCTACACATTACCTTGAGTTAGCAGCTGTCATCTTTGCATTGAAGCTCTGGAGACATTACCTCTACGGAGAGGAGTTCGAGGTTTTCTGCGACCACAAGAGCCTTAAGTATATATTCACGCAGCGAGACTTGAATATGAGGCAGCACAGATGGATGAAAACCTTGAAGGACTTCAAGTTCGAGGTCTCCTACCATCCTACAAGGCCAACCTTGTAGCGGACTCGTTGAACCGCAAGAAGAAGATTGCATTTGCGGCTCTGCTGATGATAGCAGAGTGGGATATGCTAGAGTTTGTGCGGGACTTCGAGCAGAAACTCACCGTGGAGGAGCCATTTGAGTGTGTCGCGCACGTTCAGGTGCGGCCACTCATTGAGATAGGATTATCGAGGCCCAGAAGGCCGACATGCGGTTGTCTGAGCTTCGACAGCAAGCTAGCGACGCCGAGGACTCCGAATGGAGAGTTAGCACAGATAGAGGTTTACGATACCGTGACCACTTATGCGTTCCTGATATTCATGACTTGCGATAGGAGCTCCTCGAGACTGCCTACAAATCGAAGCTTGTGATGCACCCTGGTAGCACGAAGATGTACCAGGACATGAGACGGTCTTATTGGTGGGATACCATGAAGACCCACATAGCAGAGTATATTTCTCGTTGTCTGACGTGCCAGCAAGTCAAGGCAGAACATCGCCGACCTCCTGGACTGCTTCAGCCCATGCCCATAGCTGAATGGAAGGGGACTTCATTTTCATGGATTTCATATCGGGGCTGCCGAAGACGAGTAAGGGACACGATTCCATCTGGGTGATCGTGGATCGGTTGACCAAATCGGCCTATTTCCTCCTTATTAGAGTCACGAACTCTGCAGACAAGCTGGCTAGACTGTACATCAGAGAGATTGTGCGTCTGCATGGAGTTCCCCTTGAGATCGTGTCAGACAGAGACGCGCGGTTCACGTCTATCTTCTGGACTCGTATCCAGGAAGCGATGGGTGTGAAATTGAAATTCAGTACTGCGTTTCACCCTCAGACCGACGGGCAGACAGAGCAGGTGAACCAGATTTTGGAGGATATGTTGCGGGCCTGTGTCTTGGACTTCAAGGACAGTTGGGATGACTGTCTTCCTTATGCAGAGTTCGCGTACAACAATAGCTTCCAGGCGAGTATTGGCATGGCTCCATATGAGGCCTTGTATGGTCGTCCTTGTAGAGCGCCGCATTGCTGGGATGAGGTTGGCGGACGCAGTTTGATTGGGCCGGAGTTGGTACAGGCGACCTCAAAGAAGATTGACATTATCAGGCGTTGATTCTTACAGCACAGTGCAGGCAGAAGAGTTACGCCGATACGAGGCGGCGACCACTTAAGTTCGAGGTCGGAGATCATGTATTCCTCAGAGTTTCCCCTATGAAGGGAGCCCTTCAGTTTGGGAAGAAGGGGAAGCTCACACCGAGGTTCATCGGTCCGTTTCAGATCCTTGATCGAGTGGGTGCTGTAGCATATCGTCTCGCTTTGCCCACACCACTTGCAGCTGTACATAACGTATTTCATGTATCTATGTTGAAGAAGTACGTTCCTGATCCTTCGCACATTATCATATGGGAGCAGGTACGGTTGAGCGAAGATGCTACATATGTGTTGCGCCCGACACGTATCCTTGACAGGAAGGAGCAGGTACTGCGTAGCAAGGTGATTCCACTCGTGAAGGTACTGTGGACACATCATACAGAGGAGGAAGCTACCTGGGAGATAGACACTACAACAAACAGTACTTTTAGCGACGAAAATTTTCGTCGCTAAAAGCCAGATTTTCGCAGCTAAATACTTTTAGCGACGAAACTTTTCGTTGCCAAATTCGTCGCTAAAAGACCGAAGTGCAAGGTATTTATCAGCGAAAAATTCAAATCGTCGCTAAATGCCAGCTTTTTAGCTACGAAAATTTTCGTCGCTAAAAAAAATTTCCTGGACCTTTAGCAGCGAAAATTTTCGCTGCCAAAAAAATTCAGGACTTTTAACAGCAAAACTTTTCGCCGCCAAAAAAACTTGTAAGACTTTTAGCAGCGAATATTTTCGCCGCCAAAAAACTTCAAAGACTTTTTAGCAGCGAAAATTTTGGCCGCCAAATAATTTCCAAGACTTTTAGCAGCAAAAATTTTCGCCGCCAAATAATTTTCCAAAAATTTTTTGCACCGAAAATTTTGGCCGCCAAATAATTTCCAAGACTTTTAGCAGCGAAAATTTTCGCCGCCAAATAATTTTCCAAAAATTTTTAGCACCGAAAACTTTGGCCGCCAAAACAATTTCTAAGACTTTTAGCAGCCAAAAGTTTCGCCGCCAAAAAAACTTCTAAGACTTTTTAGCAGCGAATATTTTGGTCGCCAAAAAATTTCCAAGACTTTTTAGCCGCAAAAATTTTCGCCGCCAAATAATTTTCCAAGAATATTTAGCACTGCAAGTCTTTTTTAGCAGCGAAAATTTTCGCCGCTAAAAACTTGTAAGACTTTTTAGCAGTTTCGGCGAAAAAGGTGGTTGTGAAAAACTTCCACTTTTAGCGACGAAAATTTTCGTTGCTAAAAGTCATTTTTTTTTTTAATATACAGCTCAAAATCCCACACAAAATTCCTGATATACACCTGTTAGCAATATATTTCATCATATTCATCCTAATATACACCTGTTATATAATATATTTCATCATATTCACATTCACATCTAGCTAAACCCAAACTAGTAAATCCATCCAAGCCTCGGTTATAAATAGAGGCTAAAAATGTTTAATTTTTTAAAATATTTATTTAAACTACTAATCCATTCATTCAATCCACTCATGAAACAATCAATCATGAAAGCCATAATACCAAAAAAATAGTTAACAACTCAATCAAACAATCAATCTCACTTGTTTACTATTTAAAGTTTTCAAAACAAACTCAATCAAACTATTACACAACATTAGGTTCCACAAATAATACAAAGTCACAACGCAAGATTTGGGTATGACTTTTTCTTGGCTGATGAACAACTACAGCTTGTTCGGTTGTCTGAAAGCATCTGCAAAGAAGAAGAACTCGCCATTAGCAATAATTTTGTGTGTGACTGTCCATGTGTCAAATGAACACAACACCCCGTGCTATCTTCCCTATTACAACCCGAGAAAGTGACTGAACCCAAAAACAAAAACAGAAATAACTCTGCTTTTAACCTGTTGGAACATCATGTCAATGGAATCTTGGCAATGGTTAAATGAGATGTGTGCAGGACCTTCTTGAACACATCTCACTCAAGTTTATTCAATGCACACGCCATGGTTCTTCACAAACTGTTTGATTAGGGACCTAATAGCTGACACTTCAAATGTGCTAGGAAGGTAATTTTTTTTAGTCCATGTATGGTGGGGCATACCAGTTCAATTGTGCTTATAACCATCCAAATCTCAGAGGACATGTAATTTTATGGATACTTACAGTAGGAGAAGAAAAAAGATAGACTCTGACATCAAAGGAGAAGCTGGTTGCAAGCCACCATTGTTGGGCATAGTTCCAATCTTATTGAGAGATATGTTCTAGTCACAGACTCTAAAACATTCAGAGGGAGTGGCTCTAGAAAAGGACAGAGCCATCTACCACTTTTTTCCTACTAATAAAGATAGACTCTGGCAAACACATGCACACTAGATTCTCTATGACTTATAAATTCCCAGATAAAAAAATACATGCAAAAGTACCATCTAGTTAACTTGTATGATAGTAGACCACTTCAATTGCAAAATCAAGTGAAAAAATAGCAAAAAAATCGCTAGGGATGATTATATAAGCTCTTAAAGCAATCTAATTCTTCAAGAAAGTTTAAACTACAAACATGGATCTTGTAAACTAATTTTAATACCTGCACAGCTTCCCATAAAGCAATATGAAAACCCAAGGATAACAAACATACTGGGAATTCACGGATCTTGTATTACTGGATTGACCTTCCATCTGCATTCATAATGCCAATCCAATAACCAAAATGAGAAATGGTATCCAAGATACAACATCCAACTTCGAAAAAGGAAAAGGAACAAAATATCTAAAACACTGCAATGCAAGCATAGTTTTCTTCAAAGCAAAACTACAATAAGGTTGGACATACAAACTTCAACTAAGATAATAAGATGCAACAGAGTAGAAATAAACAATAGCAACAATTTTCTGATTATAGATGCAGTTTTCTCTCAACATTGCTGCAATTGTCTTTGTTTCAAGTCCAACTAAAAATAAATGCAATTGCAACTTGGAACATATCACTCACTAAATAAAGTGGGAGTAATCCAATTTTGGATATCTTACTGGGATTTACACATTAATTTTTAACCACAAAAATTTGGAGAAGGTATTATAGGGGGCGAAGAAGCCTCAAACCCCCCTAAAATTTCCAATGAAAACAGCAAGCCTGAAAACAGTCCGAAACTTCTCCTGGCAAACTAAACTAATGTTCTAGCCAAATTGATAATAAGAGTGTTTAGGTTCCAGAAATGTTTTCTCTGCTCAAGAGGAATTATTCTATTTGAATTTAACGTCATTATTTTTCTTTCTCAGTTGTAGAATTCTACTGGAGTCCTTGCCGAACATGATTCAAATGACCTGCTTTTGTTTTCCCCTCCTGAAGATCGGAATCCTACAAATGGAACCTTGAATAGTGGTGCTAGGACTCTGAGAACTCAACTCTGCAGAAAACTGGATATTACATCAAACCCTGATGATGTAAATGGCCATTCTGAATCTTCATTAGGAGATCTATGTTTTTCCGGCCTTTTTCTCCTAATCTTGGTGAAGGAAAGCATGACCGCCATTTGATCTCTCCATTACAGGTTACATATGAGAAGGCTGGGTCGTCTAAGAATGATGACATTGAAAACATTAGCAGCATGTAAGCCTCATACATATTTCACCTTGCCTCTTTTTATTTATTTATTTATTTAAATTATAAATAAGTTCTGTTTCCTTTGTTGTATATAATGACTTCTTTGTTTTCCCAATTTAATCAAGGACCATATGCTACTATATTTTTGAAATTTCCATAGGGTCTGGATTTCATCTAGATTTGTATGCTTTGAATCATATTTCTTCCATGTGAGATGACTTGTTTGGCACCTCAATCATTCAACTTGGAGAAGCTCAATCATGTTATTGGCTGAGAGTCAGGTCATGATAGGTGTGAAGTTATGGTGTGTACTGTCTTAGACAATACTTTCTCTGATTCAGCCGAGCTTCTTTAATGCGAAAAATAATGTTGGGTACTGATTTTGCAGGATAAACTGTTAATTGAAATGATATAGATGTTATAGTTCTGTACTTGGCAGACTATATAGATTATACGAGGAACTATATGGTGTTGATGCATCAGAATGTGAAGGGTCCTGATGTGCCAATTTGTATGTGAAGGCCATGTGTTGAGACTTCAGAGCTTGCAACCCTTGATATGATGGAACCCACAAGAATGGCATGCCAAGAAAATCTTGCAAATCAGACATTCTAACCACGGGATTAGTGGCCCACAAATAAATGATTAGGGTGATAACACAACAACAGTCTGAATTTACAGTAACAGATGGGATGGACAGAATCATCCAATCTGGAATAAGTTTCGTGCATGCTTCATCCATGATGATTTCCATCATCAACGGTCTGGATCACTGAAATACGGACCCCACTCATCCAATAATGGATGCATTAGGCCACTATTCAGGTTTTGATGCATTGAAATATTATAGATATATAAATATGTCATGCTATGCTATTGTCTATATTAGCCCAAGAATCAGGTTGATCCACTGGTCAGGGGGGCCAAAGTTTACAAAACAAATGTGTGGCTTAAAAACTTGGCTAAGTTTTCCAACCCATCCACCTGTTTCCAATATTAGCGCCCACATGCTGAGTGCACTAGATCTATTTTTGGGAAAACATGTAGAAGGACCAACCTAAAGAATGGATTGGATCTCGCACCTATCTGCCATTCTAGCACATCTATGGCATGTAAATGAGCTTATCGCACACACGTGTGCACTTAAGCAAAGCCTACTATAGAATTATAATATGTGAGTTTTTGACCATTTGCATTTAGCTGATTCAGCATGTGCGATAGCTCACGTGACATTGCAAATGATTGTCACTGATGCACCCCCCATTTAAAGTGGGGATATATCGGCACTACCTGTGTGTTTCAATCACATAGGTGGGATACAAGATATATCGTGGGATATATTGGCAGGTATCGTCAATATTTACAACTGTTTTTGTTCTTCCATTCGTGGGCCACACCATAGGCAACAATGGGGAGAAACACACATAGAAAACACCTAGATTAACATTGGAACCCACCGTGGTGTGTATGGCATCCAAGCTGAGCATTAGGTGCAGCCCACCAAGATGCTAGATAACCCAAACCAGCAGTTACCATGGTCAGGGCCTCACATGCACTTTGGCTTAGTAAAATTCTGTGCACCTGTTTAGGTCTTCTGACATAGGAATCAGGTTGTTGCACTCCTTGGTGGGCCTGACTTGTTGAAAAAATAACCGAACAACAAGCTATCAATTTCTTTTGCACACTGTGGCCCATATGAGTAAAATGGCCTGATATTTAGACAAAAACCATGCCTTGATTCCTTGTTAAATCAATCATATGTTATGAACAAAAAACTTGAGCTCTTTTTTCTGTCTATCATTTGGGCATGATGGCCACGTTTCAGAAACTGCATGTCATTTTTCTCTTTGAACTTCCCTTTTTTTTTTTTGGGTTTGGATTACATAATTGGTTCAGGCAGACTGAAGCCAGTACATCAGTGTGACTCGAGTCTTTTGTAGGGTGCTTGCACTAACCAACTTAACACAAGTCAGATCCATTTTCCTCTTTGAACTTTGATTCCATGGAAAGATCTATACATACTTGTTTTTCTAATGTTTTGAGTTCTAAGCATGTAATCACGTCTCTTTAGGATTTCCAATCCAGTCACACATGCACTCTTGAATCAGATTTGCAGTTCTACATTTTCTATGATGTGGCCCACATGGTGAGTGGACTGACCATATTTTGCTTTTTATTGCATGAACCATTTAACTAAATGAACAAAAATGTTGCATATGCACACAACAGAAGCAAAGAAATGACTGCAAAGTCACCAAATTCTTTGAGAAAATAATCCAAGTCTTTGGAGTATGATATGAAACAAAGTTGGCTGAATCAGCGAATCGACCCGTGACTAACCTAAGTTAACTCTATTTGTACGCCACATGGAGAGGAAAAAAAAGGGTGTAGACCCAGTGAGTCCACAAAATCAACGTTACTCTGGTGACTTTTTCCAAGTTTCTTCATGAAACGGCTAGTCAGCCCAGGCAAAAGAAACAATCCAAGTCATGTTGCATTCTGCCATTTCGCTCTTAGTGCTCAGTAAGCGGTCTTGCCAAACCCAATGCCCAACGGCCATTGTGTTAGGTTTAAAAAGGCACAGGAAAGCCAGGTAACATGTGTGGTATCAATATTATAACTATTAAATATATGTCATGGTATATTATTTTAGGAAGATATACAAGCATATTTTAGCTAATTTCTCTATTTATTTTTTTACTTCTTTCTCTGTTTTCCAATTGGGAATTGAAACTTTAGTAACAACCATTGCTAGCTCAAGTAATCAAACAAGGAAAAATGAAAAAATATAGACTCCACAATTGAGCAGTGACAAACAAACCACTATGGACCTGACATGTTTTTATGATACAATAATAGGTGCCCATTTGATGAACAACCCGGATATCGCGTCTTGGCAAATATGGGGTGCTCTACTCTTCGCCACAAACTAAGATGCATATTTTAAACATGAATCATGAATTTTATAAGTAATTAGTAATTACCAATTCCATGTTCTTGGTATTTATATCTATTTTTACTTAATAAGAAATTAACTTAATTAGGAAAAAATGATTTTCTAAGTAACCATGTTGACCCATCTGAGTCAAATTTTGTGGGCGCATCCAACTGCAGAGTATGCCAACCTTGGTATGAAGATAATAAGAGATACCAAATAGCCAAAATGAGTGAAGAAATTACTGGCTCTCATGGCTTTCTGACACCCTCTGCAGGTCTTTCTGCATGGCTGCTGGTATTATGTCCATAGATGCCATCTTGTCCTCGCCCCTAAGTCTCATGGCAACTGAACCCATTGTATTTCTTCCTAGTGCCCTAACCTGAAAGCAGGGTAATAAACAGAAACTGAATTAGAAAAAATGGTAAGCCCACCAATCTAAGTAGCAAGTACTTCTAGTGCTCCAATACCAATTCACAAATTTCTGAGAAATGGGTAGGGATCCCAAAACCACCTATGAACAGATATCAATCAGCCTGTTACTCTGGAGAAGAGAGAGCAGATACAAATGGAAGATGAGCTTCACATATTAAAACTGCGGTAAAAAAAAAAAAAAAAAAAAAAAAAAAAAAAAAAAAAAAAAAAAAACAGGGAATTGAACCCTTTTTTTTCAAAGCACCCTCGTTCCCTTCACTTAGATGATATCAAAGGGGACAAAAACATTATATCTCAGCTAAGGCCAACCAATGAATTTGTATGGTATGGATGGACAACAATATGGTTTTGCCTTCAACAATTTGCCAAAAATGCAGGACTTCTCCTTTTTCCCACATTATAACTTAAAAGAGAACCCTGCATTCAAAGCTTCATTTATCCTTTTGTAAGCATTACCAAATTTCTCCTTTTTCCCACATTACACTTAAAGCATTACCACTTTCACAAACAGATCATCACGATGTCAGTTCTATAGTATAAGGTACCAGTACGAGCAATAAAAGGACTCACAGTACTACAAGAACTTAGAATAACCATCCCGCTCTGGGAAGCCGTTGCAATAAGGTCATCATTTATGCAGCGCCGGACCCATTTTAATTCATCACCAGGAACCTGCCAACTTAAAAGATGAGAACCTTGCAAAAATGAGATTTGTAGGCACCTGAGGACAGAAAGGTGTGAAATAATACAATCCGCTTTCGAAAACCCCCAAATCTATCAATATCAATCCAGTCGCTGCAGCCCATCTCCACACCAATATCAATCCGAAAACCCCCAAATCTATCAACCTTCCGCTTTCGAATCAACGGCGCAAAAGGCAGCATTCTACTATTACCATTGCTATCACCTCCCAGCTGAGGAATCAACTAGAATGGCTGCCCCTAATTCAAGCAGCGTGATAAAATGAGAAAACCCTAGGGAGAGGGAGAGGGAGAGGGAGAGGGAGAAATAGAGAGAGAAGGGTCGAGAGAGAGAGAACGAGTGGATTGGGCACAGATTGACCGCGGCCTACCTTCACACGGGCGGCCTACCTTCACCAGCTCAGAGTTTTGGGCAATAGAGTTTTGGGCGGGGGAGAAATTTTGGGGATTTTGTTTCCCTCCGTCGGGTTTCACCTGCAAGAAAGGGACAAAATCGGATTGTGTACTGAGTTACTCGGTACGCTCCTATTGTACTGAGTAAACGCAGTTGGGTCCACAGCGAATGCATGTGGTTATCCACGCCGTCCATTCATTTTTCCATATCATTTTATGGGTTGAACCCAAAATTGATGCATATACAAGCCTCAAGTGCGCCATGCCACTGGGAAAAGTGGAACTATTGATTTCAACCGTTGAAATGTTTCTAAGGCCCCCAGTGATGTTTATTGTCATCCAACCTGTTCATGAGATCAGAAGGACATGGATGAAGGGAAAACACAAATATCAGCTTGATCTAAAACCTTTGTTGTCCCCAAGAATTTTTCAACGGTAGATGTTCAATTCACACAATTTCTGGTGGTGTGGTCCATTTGAGGTTTGGATATACTCCATTTTTTGGATTAAGCCCAAAAATTATGTGTTAAAAGAGATGGACAGAGTGGATATAATGCATGAATGACACAGGGGCCCACGGAGTTTACTCAGTACTACTCAGTACACAATCCGCTTCAGAAAGGGACGCGAGTTTGTTTCATGCACCTAAATGTCATGTGGGGCCAGTTGTGATGTATGAGAGAAATCCACCCCGTTCGTTCCTTTTTGAAGGTCATTTTAGAACACTCAGCCAAAAATGAAGTCTATCCAAATCTCAGCTAGATCCAAAACTTCTATGAAAAAGGTTATGGTGGGCATTCAATCAACATTGTGTGGTCCATTTGAGATTTGAAACTATCTAGTTTTTTGAACTACATTCTAAAGTAGGCTGGAAAAGTGGATGGATGGCATGGATATATATTAAATTATCAAGGTGGGCCCCAGTGTAAGGAATGACTAAGTATTTGAAACAGAATGACTAAATATTTGAAACAAATGAAAATCTTTAGTAAGCAAGATATAATTTATCTAAGTAAAAAAAAATATATATTATGGAAGTCATGCTACATGTACAAGATTATTTCATTGCATATTTAAATTATTGGAACTAGTCATGTAGCACCTAATGATATATTTCTATATGGCGCAAAAACAAACAAGCTAGACAAGATATTTTCTGCAAGTTAGAACTTACTAAGGTAAAACATTGTGAAGAGGAAAGCAAGTTACAAATCCAAGTTACAGTAAATATCGATGAATGGATTCAAACCTTGAAATAGATATCAAGTGCTCTATACAGCCCATCATCAAAGGGCCTTGGAGATTCTGGAAGGGCCTTTGCTCGAGATCGCATCTTTTCAGGTTTCAGGTTTACATTTGGCATGGATTTTCTGAAAATAGGTAACAACCATAATGATTTGAAGCAACCTGCATAAGATACCGAGAAATCAAAGCTTAAAAGAAAATACAGATTGGTAAAAATATAAATATACTAATGAAAACATGTGCACTTAGAAAACAACATAGGTTATAACAAAACCTCAATTATGAGATGACTTCTTTTGTTTGAGTCACCAAAAGAGAGGGGGAAATTGATTTCCTTTTAACAGTTACATAGAAAACTACACTCATAACCAACTCTAGATGGAAATTTATTTCCTTTTAACAGTTAGAGAATGATTGAAAGATTAGACCAAAACCAATCTAACGAAAGAGATGATATGACATTCAATCAAAAAAACAAAGTCCTAAAAGTGAAATTTCTCCATTATGTTTTTTCAATCCATCTTCCATTTTCTTCTTAACAAGAAAATCCATATTTACTAATATTCTCATTTTTCTATTTTTCAAAAGAATGAGTTCAGACTCCGAAAGCGTCGGCTTCAGCACTCGTACTTTCAACCCAAACCCTAACCAAGGACTCCAAAATTACCAAGTACTCATAAACCTTCATTGCAAGCATTTTTTGTCTATGTGCATGACGACCATACTGTTAAGATCAATCCTCTTATTTTCATTTACAGAAACTAGTGGATGACAAATTATGTGTAAACATACAGAGATGGTTCAGCCACTGTGCAATTAGGGAAGGTTCAAAAGGACATACATATTTGAAAGTTGGTCAAATCATAAACAGACGTATTATGGACGAAGACATTGTTTTCATTAATAGGCTACCTAGTACTCATAAAAATTCATTGCAAGCATTTTTTGTCTATGTGCAGGACGACCATACTGTTAAGATCAATACTCTTATCTTCATTTACAGAAACTAGTGGATGACAAATTATGTGTAACATATAGAGCTAGTTCAGCCACTTTTAGGGAAGGTTCAAAAGGGCCAGATTTCCACATTAAGCATCAGTTGCATACATATGATATAGAAGGACAAAAGTATCACTTTCAACATGACTGTCAATCTAGCAACAAAGAGGGAAATCAGTAGTCCCAGATGCACCGAGGGAGAGGGAGCACGACACGGAGAGGGAGATGGAGAGGGAGAGGGACCACACCGCAGGAAAACAATGATGATCGAACGTCAACATTTAAAAACTTCCCATGGCCTACTGTAATGTTTATTTCTCATCCAACATGTTGATAACATCATAGGCATGGATGAAAGGAAAACACATATATCAGCATGATCCATAAATTTTGTGGCCCCAAAAAATTTCCATAATTTTCCAGAGATTTGGATCTGCCCTATTTTTGGCCTCATTGGCTAATATAAGTTGGCAAAATGGATGGACAAGGTAACTAAGACACACGCATCGTGGTAGGGCCCACATAGCTTTGACACAAGCTAGTTGGCTAGCCTAGGGTGCACTAGTCAAACCATTAAAAAACATTTTGGGGCCATAAAAGTTTTGTATCAAACTGATTTTTGTTTTTCCCCTTCATCTGGCCCTGTATGACCTATTCAACATATTGGATGTCAAATAAACAGTACAGTGGGCCTTAGGAGGATTTTAATGATGGATATATAATAATTTTATAATTTATTTTATATATATATATATATGGGAAAATGTTTCATACGGTCGAGCTCATGGGAACTTCTCAAACGGTTGAGCTGTGTGGGCCCCACTGTAATGGGTGTCAAACATCTACCCAATCAGTCAGATGCACCATTCCATGGTGGGCCTGGGGCTTAAAAATCACAAGTCAATCCGTGACTTTTTTGGGCCACACCACATACAAAAGTTGAGAGGGGTTACCCTCCATTAAAATATTCATAATCATTTGTTGGGACCACTGAGCTGTGGTTCACAAATCCAGCCCATCCATTATGTGTGTCCCACTTGGATGAGGAGTCAGACCAAGTTTCATATGCATTGAAATTTTCAGGTGGGCCCCACCAAGTGATTTTATATGTTTTAGGCATTTCTTCACATGATTTTAGATGGTATGGCCCACCTAAGTTCCGTATACAGATGATTTTTGGGATATCCTATAATTTAAAGGGGCCCATTAAATGCACGGTGTTGATGGTTTACACTAATCACAGTGTGCCATAGAGCCCTACCAGATCCAATAATCAAGTAGTGTTTTTTATTTTATGATAAATGTGTGTGAGTTTTGCATTTCCTTTAAAGTTTGGTGACTCATTTATAGAAATAGTGGTAATGATATAGGGTTATCCAGACCAACCAAATAATGGTTCTAGTTGTAGATGGATAATATGTATATATTTTCTTATAGAAAACTATCTGAACCATCCAGTAAATGGTTTCTTACATGTACGGCTGTTAATATGGTGTATGCTATAAATGATAGTAAACTTACAACATTTGGATTTTAAAGTATTTTCTTTCTTTGTTTTTTGTCTTTTTGACAAAAAACGCCCTAACCCTCATTCTCTCTCTCACTCTCGCTGTTTTTGCTGCCTGATGGCCCCTCTCAATCTCTTTCATTTATACATCTCCCCCTCAAAAAACCGTCTCTGCTGCATTGCGCCTGTCTCGCTCGATCGCGGAGACCGTGGCAACCCCCCGCCGTTGATGTTCGACGGTTCCGTTAGGAGTAACGGTTTCTGTCAAGTCCCGTCGGCTGTTGACACGGAGCCTGCGGTGAATCGCGAGACGGAAGAGGCCGCGTTCGCAGTGGCAGCGACAGAGGGGAGGGATTCGAAGGGGTGGCGGTCGCGGTGGTTCGTGCTGCAGGATGGGTGCTCGGTGGGGGCCGCGAGCGAGAAGGGCGTCCGGGTGATTGGGGAGGATTCGTTGCGGTACATGAGGAAGCATGCTATGCGTGCGTCCACCAAGCGGTGGAAACCTTTCGGCGAGATCCATCTTAAAGGTTCAATTTTTGGAGTTTTTTTCTTCCTTTCTTTTGTTTTATTTTTATTTTCTGTTGATTTGAATGCTTGATGTGAAGGAAATGTGAGGAATTTAGTTTAATGGAAAGAAAAGAGGGTGCTGGTTGGTTTTTGCTCTGTATTGTCTCTAAGAAATGGGAATTGATATTCACATCCACCATTTTTGGTATATGCACCTTTTTCACCCTATTTTGGCAATAAATGGTACAATGCACATGAGCTAACTAGCTACTTCAACTCAATTAGGGCAATAGCAGAGAATTTTACGATTCTCTAGCTGAAAGTTCGTACAATACTGTTCACGTTTTCGGCTTGCTCAAGTGGGGCACATTCTTCAGTGATACAAAACTGTAAATATTACACGAACAAGTATGGTGGTCCATGCACAAAAATCTTCCAGATGGAAAAAATCCTAAACATTTAAACAGGTGGCTAGAATAAAAAACTTTTTTTTTAAAAAACAAAAACACCTTGATGGAACGAACTATATAATGGTTCTGATTTAAACACCAAAGGAACAAACACTTATAGCTAAGGTCTTCCAATCTGGGAGATTTTTGGTGCATGGGCCATCCACAGTGAGTTCCCCCATATCAATGTTTAGGATCAGTGAATATGAGCCACAAGTGCGTCCAGAAGTTCAGTATGCTCATTTTGTCTAAAACCCTGTCAATAGGATTGATTGTCATCAATTCGCCACACAGGACATCCATTATCATTCTCAACCTTGATCCCCTCTAATGATCAGCTAAAACTGGATCATTCCTATAAGCCACACCTTGAAGGAGTTACCTAAAATTCCTTAACAAACCCCAATTATCATCCACTAATATTCTTTTAGAGGTCACCATCATCCCTTCATCCTTCATAAATACCAGTAACCATGTATTTAACTAGGGAGAATCCTCAAACAAGACATTGTAATACAATGAATTTTCACATTGAATAGCAATAATTCAATAGAATAAAGTAGAAATGACCGAGTAGGTCTAGTCCCCCTAAATTCACAACTAGGAACTAGCCCCCAGCACCCCACATTGCAATAAAGATCATTTCAGACACCATTTGAAATGCATGAAATTGCAACCATGGGTTTGGAGATCATTATGAATAAAGTCAGCGACACCATCAGCTCGGTCATTTATTTTACACTGAATTGGCTTATTCACTGTAGCACCAAAATGGAAAATGAATTAGAGAAGTATTAATTCAAGTACATAACAATTCTAGAGAAGTATGGATTCAAGGGGACAGAATTCGGCTATATTAAGGACATGTGGATTGGGGAGTTTGCTTGCTGACACGTTTGTAGATTATTATTTTTTTATGTGGAAGATACTGAATTTTATTCATCCTACAAATTTGCTTTTCAAGACCCAAACTAGAAAGATGCTATGGAAGTTGAATTTCCATGCATTACAAATTACACTTGCAACCCATATTCATTTGGTGTACTCTTGGCGTAGTGGTGCTCCTCTGTGTTTCCGTATTAATGAGTAAAAAAAGAAAAGCAACGCAAGCGGATGATATGTCTCATGGGAGACGATACTCATGAAATCAATTGCACTCATAAGGTTCTTCCACAACCTTTGAAATGAGGGATCTGGGTCCAATTCACCCATTTCTTGGCATATAGGTCTCACATACACAGGATATTGCCAATCAAAGGAAATTCAATTGATTGTAGATGTTTAACTGCAAACTGACCTATACTCCAGCTTTTCAGTAAGAAGCTTAGATTTGACATGCCAATGCTTCCCTTAGACTCCACTCTTTATTGTCAATTTGTGGCAGCCCTTTTCTTTTTCTTTTTTTTCTTTTCGCTTTTTTCCTAATGGTTCAAATATTGCATTTCAATATCAAGTGTTTCTGTTCACAATCCTATGCATGATCATCTCCTATAATGCAAAAACTTATTTCTTTCGTTATAACAAAGGAACCATAACTCTTGATCTTTTCTACAACACTACATCACAATCCAGCTTCTTTTTGGTTGTAAACATGCGTGGGTATATTCAGAATGAATATTATATGCTCTGACATGCTTTTCCTAAGTTCCTAATGACCATCAATTGAGATGGGTTTCATGGTTGCCAATTATGTATGTTTCTGAAACACCTGTTGGTAACTTTGGCATTTTTTTGAACCATAACTGGAATTTCATTAAGAGCCATAAGGAGAAAAGATGGGATTTTAATGGGAATTAGAGGAATTTGAAGACCTTTTTGGAATTGAAGTTGTGGGTTTGGTTTGGTTTTCTCATCAGGCCTGTAAGTGGTCTATTTCTGTTCTAAAATTGTTGGGAAGGTTTGGTTGCCGCAATGGAAGAAAAAGAAAAAGATGAGAATTTTATGGGATTAGAGGATTTTTGAGACCCATTTGGGCCATTGCATTTGTGGGTGTGATTGGTTTTTTTCAACAATACTTTGAGTGGCTGATCTCTCTATCTTTTTGAAAGCAGAAAAATATTGGATTTTAGAAGAATTTTGAGACCCATTTGGCTATGATGATTGGGGGGTTTGGTTGGTTTTCTCAACAAACCATCTGGGTTATTGATCTTCTCTCTTCTAAAAAACTGTTTTTCTTGTATTTTGTTCTGTTATTTCTTTAAGAGGAATTTCTGTATGAAAGGTGTCACTTGGGTGCACTTGTTTTCTGCTTCTTTCATCATTTACATTCTATTTACTGATGAAAGCTTGCTGAAAATTTCAGTTGTTTCAGACAATTTGAAGCAATGGCACTTGAGATGAATGTTGAAAGTCAAATGCAGGCAGCGAAATGTCAAGGTTCTTCTTTGGAATCATTGAGTTCCAAGGCAGTATGTTCAAGACATATGCGCTCTAAGAGGTAGATAAAATTCTATTGCAGATTTGTTTTTTCTGTAGTTCCAGTCCATCGTTTTAGTGTAATGTGAGGATTTCTCAAATGCGTTTTCAGAAAAAAAAAAAAAAAATGTAAATCAGAGCGCCATGGGTAGGGGTTGCCTCAATTTTATTGAAAGATGGCAACACATCCACCGTTCATGTGGCGTACATCTAAGCCAGCAATCCAGACTGTGCAGATTGTGGGCACCGTTTTGGATGGAGTATAGCCAGAAATAACACTGATCAGACAATCTTAACCATTGATTTTCCGGTTGAATTTAAGACCACTCACCATTTTCATTTTGATGTTCTGTCTGATGGCATTAATTTGGTATTTGGAACATCAGGATGCTGATTATTTGTGAGAGAAAAAAAACACACCTACCAGGGTAAATTACTAGCATTTGGAAGCAAGGCAATGGCATACAATTGAGATGAACAGTTTTTCCAATATATGTACTTGCTAGCTACTTCAACAACAACCTACAGGTAAAATTACAGCCAAGCTTTTCAGCTCCGAAATGTGTGAATTTGCTGATTTTTTTGTCTATCTAGACCAAATTGCTGATTTCTTGGGCATATATACTAAACAGCCCTTCTTCTGGTCATTTTGCCTAAATCTTTATTGATGTCTGGAAACAATGTTTGTATATCCCAGTATTAAAGTAATTCTTAGGGATGAGATTCTGCTACCTTTTCTTCTCGGGTTTTGCTAAATTTTCTATTAAAATCTTGTATCGGACAATAGGAAATAGTGGTGGCAAGTGGGATGGACAGGCATCTGTGTATAGAATCTGGAGTCCTTTTGACCTATTTTGATATTTGCTGAGGTCTTGAATCATTTTATCAATCTACCTTTTAAAAGTCTACCCTGAATTGTTGAGACGAGGCTGTCAGTAACTTACCATCTATTAAGCTGTTGTAAATATTACTCATATATCGTACATATATGTAACATATAACAAGCACTCAACGGTATGGCATAGTCAGCCACATTTCAGTTATGTACTAACAAGTTTCTTCTGTTTAGTCAACATACAGTACAATCTGGAATGCTAAAAAAATAATGGATCCATCCACAACGGAATGGACTATTTGGATGGTCGGGATTGCTTGATCGGTGTGATATAGAATGCTTCATCCACAACAGAATGGACCATTTGGATGGTCTAATAGCTGTACATCACTGTCACATATGAGGTTCATCTATGAGGATTGATGAACCATTACATCAATATTTATACCGTGTGAAAAACTAACATAGAGTATGCTTCTATATTTAGTAATGAAAAATATGACAGGGAAAGCAGTTAACATGAAATAATGGGTAAAAACATTCACTGATGATAAGTGTTACTGATGTCAAATTTATTTTCCATGCTTACGTAATGGGTACCAAAGGTAATTCTTTCTTTAGGTTTACAAGTTGTTATACACATTGTCACCAACATGATTATAGTGCAAGCAGTGTTTGCTCTGTTTTTTTTTCTTGTACTATTCTGTTGTCAGCCTTCTTTTCTTTTTATTTTTCATTCAGTGGGTTTTTCGGATTTTTATCCAGTAGAGGAAACCATGAGTAGATCCGGACCCACTCTGTCAAGATATCAAAGCTTCAATCAAGACAATGAGGATTATGGCTAGCATCAACTTCACAATGGTATGATGGACTTCCTCTATCGATTAAATATATGAGATATTGACATGATCCACTCATATCATTATGTGATTTTTTTCAGCAATTCGTTTGAAGATGATCAAAATTTTTGGGCAAGTGAAATGCTTAATCAAAATTTTCTTGATGTAGCTGATCATCCAAAGGTAGACAACTATTTTTCAGATCCAAGACTAGCAGCATATGTAGTACCATATATACAGCTCTTAATTTGCATGCCACAAATCATCTCTCTTTGAACGATTATTGCAGTGGGTAATCGAGAAGATTACACCTTGACATGTTTCTCTTAATGATTTTCCTGTGAGTAGGATCAGGTGTTACTGGAACATCGCGCAGAGTTCTGAAGGTAATGCTGTGGATAATGATATGAGCCAGCACCAAGCCCGGCTGCAAGCTGCTGCCGCTGCTGCTCAGTATATGAGAAGTCGTTTATTATCCGCCTGCAAATACATTTTTATGGTACGTGGCTTCTGCTTGTACATATGAGAATATTACCAAGTTGATCATTCTTCCTGTGAGTTCTCTTGAGAGTCGAGATATCCTATCACAAGAAAAAAGAGTGTTTAGGATGTAGACAGCTTGATTGCTAGTATAGTTGTGGCATGGGTAGCGACATGACTGAGATGGAGAGTCATTTCTCTTGTGATTTGATGCTTGCTCGGCATCAAGTTGGGAATCCCGTGATGGTTTTGCTGCAATCTTTGTATACTCGTATTGCAAGGAATCTTGCAGTGTGCTCTGTCAAAAGTGTAGAGATTCAATGTTTCCAATAGCTTCTGGGAGAGGCACGGGTACCGACATGGAAGATGTGTCGTTATTTCCATTTTCGTTGCATCTTATACTCAAATTCAATAAAGAAATTCTGCGCAGTATTTTCATCTTGGCATTTTGGGCAGCTATAGCTTGATTTATTTGGGATATCAGAGGCTCTGACTTTGAGTGCCTGCTTGGATGTTTTTTAATTCCACAAAAGGGGTTCTCGTGCAACTTTGTTAGTTGACTCACTGAAAACCAATACATTGTGGTCATGATGGGATGGCCTTGTGCTACTTTGGGCTATGGGGCCCATTTATGTGTATGATAGCGAGTGTATTATAACTTTTTTTTTTGTTTGTGATTTTCTGTGGATGGCCTACCCATGGTCGACCTTGCCGAATGCATGCTCTAATCATGGTTATCCATGGGTGAAAGGAATAATCTGAACAAAACAAAGTCACGGTCAGACACAGAACTCTGCAGTTAAGGGGGCGCTTGGTTTCTAATAGCTATAAGAGAAAGCTGACATAAAGTATGCCATTTTGTTAAAGTCAATCTAAATAAATATTTGAACCGATTTTAAAACAAAACCAATAAAGGTGGGCTATGAAAGTGTGCCCACATCAATAAAGGCTTTAGCCTCAGTTTTTAACCTTTTTAACCACAGTTTGACCGAGGCTAAAACCCCTTTTTCTTGTAGTACCATCTAAGGAGATAAGGATCACGTCTCATATGTTCTCTTTTCATTTTTTTATTTCCATGGGATTGTTTGGATGAATGTATTTTATGTTCTGGATGGATTGTTTGGATGAATGTATTTTATGGGATTTTACGGATTTTAAGAGGGAATATATATTATATATATTTTAAAACTTTGGCAACGAAAATTTTCGTTGCTAAAAGATATGTCACTTATTTTTAGTAGCGAAAATTTTCGCTGCTAAAAGTCTACTGTACAAGACTTTTAGCAGCGAAATTTTTCGCTGCAAAAGTCTAATTGATATTTTAGCGACGAACATTTTGCCGCAAAAAATTTATTTAGTTGGACACAAAAAAAAAATAAAAATGACACCCCAGATCCAACGGGACATATATCCAAGCTTGTTTAACTAGAATGGAGTGAGTTGTACCACTAAAAAAGAGAAACTTTGAATCTGCTGGATAATAGCAGACACTTGAGAAATTGCACAAGTGACATGTTTAGACGATAACACCCCTTTGTTATCTAACTATGGATTGGTGGACATTCTTCAACGTATAAAATGAAAAACTCAAACGGTCATATTTTAATAATAATCGTCAACGAATCATTTTTACTATTCAAAAGTGGGTTTATAATTTAATCAATTTAATTGAATTAATGTGTGCCATGGGTATTTAATCAATTCAATTTAATTTAATTAATCAATTTAATTTAATTCAATTTAGAAAATACTATACAAGACTTTTAGCAGCGAAAATTTTCGTGCTAAAAGTCTACTGTACAAGAATTTTAGCAGCGACATTTTTTGCTGCTAAAAGTCTTGTATAGTATTTTTTAGCGACGACATTTTCGCCGCTAAAACTTTATTTAGTTTGGATTTTAAATGGATATGAATGTAAATGTTGAATATGATGGAATATATCGTTATCGATCTAGTTATCAGGAATTTTGTACGGATTTTGAGCCGGAATATTTTTCTTTTAAAAGAAACTTTTGGCGACGAAACTTTTCGTTGCTAAAAATAGTGTCAGTGTATTTTTAGTAGCGAAAAGTGTCTTGTATAGTATTTTTTAGCGACGAACATTTTCGCCGCTAAAACTTTATGTAGTTTGGATTTAGATGGATGTGAATGTGAATATGATGGAATATATGTTAACAAATGTATATCAGGAATTTTGTATAGATGTATATCAGGAATTTTGTATGGATTTTGAGTTATAACATTTTTTTAAAAAGAAAACTGTTGGCGACGAAAATTTTCGTCGCTAAAAGATATGGTAGTTTAGTTTAGCAGCGAAACTTTTCGCTGCTAAAAACAGACATATTTGGAAATTCTTAGTGTTTTGAATACTGTTTTCTAGCGACAAAATTTTCGCTGCTAAAGTTTATGTAAGTGAATATGATGAAATGTTTATATCAGAATGAATATGATGAAATATATGTTAACATGTGTATATCAGAAATTTTGTAAGGATTTGGATTGAAATTTTTTTTTTTTAAAAGAAGCCTTCGGCGACGAAACTTTTGTCGAAAATGGTAGTTTATTTTTTAGCAGCGAAAATTTTCGCTGCTAGAAGTCTTGTAAAGTACAAGACTTTTAGCAGCCAAAATTTTCGCTGCTAAATGCCTGACTTTTAGCAGCGAAAATCTTCGCCGCTAAAAGTTTAAGAAAATCTACTCAGTAATTTTCGCCGCTAAAAGTCTCGTAGAGTATTTTTAGCTGCGAAAAAATCTACCCAATTACCTTGCCAAATGTTTGGAGTATTTAGCGACGAAAATTTCGTTGCTAAAAGTCTAATGCACTATTTTAGCTACGAAAATTTTCGTCGCTAAAAGTTTCGTCGCTAAAAGTGATCTTTAGCGACGAAACTTTATTTCGTCGCTAAAAGTGACTTTTGGCGATGAAAATTAATTTCGTCGCTAAAAGTTTCGTCGCTAAAAACCTTGTTTTTTTGTAGTGAATCTTATATGGGACCCATGTGATCCCACCTACCATCAACAAAGACCGTTGGATGAGAGGAATTCACCGTAGATTGCATGTGACCACAAAATAACTTTGATGTATAATCACATACATGCATGCAATGTCAGAAGGTTCCTTTTGCAGGTCCTTTTCTTTGGATGCTTGTGATTACTAAATTCCGGTGATATTGTGTCCATGTGCAATCCAGGATTGAAATCTCATATCCAACCGTCCATCCACCGTGATCATGGGTGGGCCCACTTGGGTTGCACGAATAAATACACTCGTCGTGAGTTGCATTTCTTTTCCAAGTTAAAATTTCTTACCAAAAAGAACATTTTACTATTTTGGTTAGTACGCTCCCACCGTACAATATCATGTATACTCATGGGGTACCATATGTGGATCATTCCATAAACCAACAAGACGATGTTCATAAGGTGTATGGAATCTTAAAGGTCTACATGATCACTTTGGTCCATTATTATCGGGCTTTCATGCCCGTGGCATACATGTATACTGAACCAAAATCTAATAGGACATAAATTCCAATCCAAAAAGAAAGGATGGACCACTTACATTTTAGATGAAAATAATCGGAGATCCACCGTTGAATTGCTTTGATACCACTGTTGGGAAGCGCGGAAGATGAGCCCTCAAGATCTGACGGTCTACACGAGTTTTGGGACCCTCACAAAGCAGAAGAACGGTGCTCCAACGGCCGCCTATGTACTACTGGAGCAGATGGAACTATTCACACCTCTAATCCTATTATATATAGTGGTCCTGGATTGCGATCTATGAATCAGATCGTCCCAAGGACAAGCAAAAATAGACAAACTATAATGCACTCTATTTCTCTCTGTATACTCTTGGTGTTTTGTATGATTCAATGCGTTACATGAGAAAAGCGCATTCCTTTTTATAACAGAGGAAGGAGAGTTTGGATGGGATTAGGATAAGGCCTCATAATCCGATCATATCCCTATCTTCAATTTAAAATCAAATTCATATTTGAATTTGAAATTTATTTAAAGGAAGAGACCGGAGAATACATGGGACGTACCCACTAGTGATTGCTCACAAGTGGGCCCCACTGGTCTACGTCCAACACTCTTCATACACAGTCATCCGAAACAAACTTTCTTCAAATGGCCCATTGTCAAACTAACACTTTTGAAAGACCACACCTGGGACTAATGTTATGCTGGCCTACATATTTGATACTCTAGCACCGTTTGAAACTTGACACACAGGCATTTAGAAATGGTACACATGGCATTACCTCAAATTATACTGACTAGATTGTGAGACTAATGTTTCTATAAATAATAGCCCAAACATTAAATTAGTCTAGCCATTTAGGGACACTTGTTTGTTGCAATAAGGACATTAATATATATATATATATATTAATATATATATATATATATAATTGAAATAAATGTTGGCCAATCTAATCGTCATATAATCTAATAAAAAAACTTAAGTGCCTGATTATTCATGATGACAGTCTGCCAAAGTATTGAAGATTTTCTCAAAGCATTGTCTTTTGAATGCAATTTAGAATTTGGCCATAATTCAATTCCTGATTTTAAGCCATTTATAATTCTTTTGAAAACCTACTTTTCAAATGATTAAGGATTGGATTCAAATGTCAGGTTACTACAAGATTGAAACATTGGAATTCTCAAGAATCTAATTACTAGAAATGGATATAATTTTCAAAATTCCTAATTGCTAAACAACCCTAAATTCTTTTGACGACACCTCTAACCACTCTTCCATCTCGCTCTATCCACCTCTGTGGTCCCTCTCTCTTTCAAGCTGCAAGTGCTTGTAGGGCCATGGAGCATAAATTACCCATTTAATGACCTCTCGGGAATCTCTCACAATTTTATTATTATTTTTTAAAATTCTCAAATCTTATAATAAGATGATGTTGTGTATTTGGTCATGGTCAGGAGGTATGCTATTACGTGCACATAGTGCTCCCATTGTCTTTGAAGCTGCGCATGCTGCCCTAGAAGAAGGTGAAGGTATATATATATATATATATATATATATATTTAAAATTTCCCTTCAATTCTGTTAATGCTCTTTGCAGAGAACATTTTTGGCTCAAATACATTCACCTATTCTTAGCTGCTCAGTGAACATCATAGATCCCACACATGTTTTGTATGTCCACATGTGTAGGGAGTCACCATTTTTGTGTCCATTTTTTATACACCCATTGATTAATAAATATCTCCATCCCTTCTGCTTTTAGTCATGCAATAATACTATAGAAAGTAGACATGATGGGTGTATTTTTATTGGTCCTAGAATGCTCAGGTATTGTCTTAGATTGATGTGAACCGTTCATGTTCTTACAACTACCACATGGACATGCTGCTTTAAACCTTTTGAGTCTTGAATTTTGAACATGAGTCTTTAAAAATAAAAAAAATAAAAAAAAATACTTTTCATATTCCATGTTTCCCTACATACACAGTCATCAGAAGAGAAGAAATTTAGTTAATTGCTCACATTTGGTTGGGGTGGAAAGAGATAGTTAATTGCTCACATTTGGTGAGAAGAGAAGAAATTTAGGCTCCGTTTGTCTAATATGTGTGTGTGTGTGTGAGTGATGGGTCCTACTAGATGGACAGTCTCATTAATGCATGGCCATAAAACATATACAGTAGAGAGATGGCGCTGCCACATTCCGCTTCTAATGGCTCAACCTTATCAACTTTCTTGTTTTGTTAACACCCACTTTATGTATGGTACATATGATGGTATGGATATGCGACCATAACAAAAGAAGGTAGGGCAACTCATCAGGTGTGCTCCACATTTAGGAAATAAATAAATAAATGATTTAGAAAAGCATAGTAATGACTCCAATGCCCTACTCATTGGCGGATTCTTCTGGTCGATTACTATCTTCGAAAGGAAACCGTGCTGCGTCCATAATTAAAACATTCATGGCACCACATAAATTGTGGATCAAGCTAGCAGGAATGAACTTATGAATGGTTTAGATGGCATATAAACATCATGGTGGACCAAGGGAGGTTTCAACCAGAAGCATTTCCCTACTCTCTTTTTCCTATCATGCAGCCCACTTGAGTTTTGGAGCTGTCTCATTTTTGGGCTCATGTCCTAACATAAGCTGCCAAAATGGATGGACAGGGTAGATTTCTCACAAACATCAAGGTAGGCTACTTAGCTTCTGATCAGAGGAACTTTTTGCCATGGAGTGAATCCCCTAATATATTCCTCATTGAGTGATTTGATAACAGGTACATGTGCCAAAAATCAGATCGGTCCAGCAAACTTAACCTCTAATTCAGCAACACTTGTTAGTTAAAATAGGATTATTTGAATTTATTTATATCTAATTTTAATTGTACCGTAAATTTCACCAATCCGATGGTCAGATAATAAGATAAGCTTAAAATTATATTTATCATAATCTAACTAGTACACTTAATTTGGGCAGTTTAATTGGAAAAACTTAAATGCTATATATACAAGTGGATGGTGAAGATGAAAATAATCACTAGTTTTCCCTCTTGCATGGCCACTTGAGTTTTGAATCCATCTAATTTTTGGTCAAGTCCTAAAATGATATGGAAAAACAGAGAGACAGTGAATTTCTCACAAAATCACAGTGGGCCACAACTAGCATCTCAATGCAGGAAGTGCTTTCACAGGAAATCCGCGTCCAGCAACACTTGTCTAGCATGGATTATGAAAAGACGAACTATTGATGTCCTAGAAGGGAATGAATAGGACAATGCTAAATAATCAAATGGACACATACATCATCGTGGGGCCCACAAAGCACTGTTCATTTTTTTCTCGTACATGGGTGACCGACATGAGCAGGGGACGACCCTAACATTTTGGGTCGTTGACCTCTCATGGGATGCCTTACCTAAAAAATAGCGTAAATCTTTCTCACATGTGTGCCGTGTTGCAAGTGTGCCACGAATTACCCATTCGATGACCTCTCATGAATCCTTTACAACTTTTAAATTTTTATCATTCTCAAATCTTGTAATACGATGACATATGCAACGTCCTGTGATTAGGAGGTTCGCTAATTTCACACGCACATGGTGGTCCCATCCTCTCTGAAATTCCATCTGCCATCGAAGAAGAAAAAGAAGGTATTTTTCTTTTGTAATTGTTGCTCACATGCTCTTTTCATGACATTTATATCTCCAAGACATTCACCTCATCTTAACTGGTCCATGAATATCACAGATTCCGCACATGTTTTGTATGTCCACACGTGTACGAAATCACCATTTTTGTATTCCCCCATCCGTTCTGATTTTAGTCATAGAATAAAACTAATAGAAATAGTCAGGATACTTTTTTAGATTGATTTGAACAATTCGTATTCTTACTACTATTATAAACGCCAATGCTACTTTTTTGTACTCATCCATCATGGATCATCTAACCTTTGAATCTTGAATTGAACATGACTCATTAAAAATTTAACTTTTCAATATTTCATTTTCCTCTTCATTCACAATCATCTGAAGCAGATTTTCTTCAAATGGCCCTTGTAGCACATGATTCAGAAATTTCATATGATCGTCTAGAATATAATCTAGAGGTGAAAAACTCTTATATGGTAAATGTGGTAGGGTTCCACAGTACCTTATCAAAATCCTCAGTGGTAACAGGCCAGATGATATTTCATTTTTATTTTTTTTACTATGGTTGATGAATCCGGATCCTCTGCTTATCACCGACAAGCATTTCCTGTTTTTCCAGATCGTAGCTGTCATTATCAGCACTGCTGCATTAAATGCAGTTTGTTATGATGTGGCCCAATTACATTTTAATGAAAAGAAAACTACTGTTTGTGGCAAGCAAAGGATCTGGACTCAATGGTTAGAAATACCCAAATAGTAGATTCCAAACCAAAAGGGTTCGTGGCCCACATTTTGGAGGAGAGGAGAGGACATTTAGGCTCGGTTTGTCAAACAAATTTTTTGGATGGTTCATACTAGATGGACAGTCTCAAGTGTGTTCATTTAATAGAATCGGATTTGATGAAGCCAGTGAAATACCAAGTATTAAAATTCTTTGTAGTCAGCCGACTTTGTCAATTCTCATTTCCTAAGGCTCGTTGATAGCATTTCAACCATTTTATATACATGAATCCGATAATCAGTTTGTGAAGTTGCAGCTACCGGAAGTTACAGTTCAGGTTTAGGCTATTTTTGCCTTAGATCGAGCTTTCCTGCATGATTTCTTTTGATGATGGCCGTCCATGAAGTTATGTCACTTGTTCTACATTAATCATCAATTAGTCTAATTTTTCAAGGAAGCCTTGAAGAGTTTCACTAGCCCTGACGAACAGTTTGAATGAGTGATGGAAATACCAATGAGGTGATTGCAACTATAACCCATTCTCCAGTGGATTAGCCCACCATTATAACAGGACACCTTTAAATATCTGGCCAGTCCAACTACCGAGTGGCCGCACATGAATTTGAAGGTTTTTGGGCAGTTGTCCATTGTTCTGTATGGTGTGGCCCACCTATTGATTGGATTGGTCTGTCTTTTAAGGCACCCTATTTCACAGTGGGGGTGTGACCCTACAGGACAGTTTTCATGCCATACACATGCCATGATACACCTCATATGTAGATGCACAACCTATTTATTTACCATTAATTGGGTTTATAATGATTACAGTTGTGCTGAAAATGGATATTTGGTGTTTGGTACAATAGTTATAAATTGGTGTTTGTTTCACTTTGAGTTTAATCCAACTGCTTTCATTATGAAGGACCAGAGATACAAGAGATTTCATCTGAGTAGCTCCAGCAAAGGCAATTTATATCATCTGGAGGCAACCCATCATCCAACAATGTGTACATCATGTGGCCGTTTCTTGCTTTTCACTTGCAATCTCCATTAATAAATTTGCGAACTCTTGTTCTTCCTGTCAGATGGGCAAAAGACTTAAAACTTTCTCTTTATAATATGTATATTTGTAGCCAATTGACCTTTGTAATTAACATTTTCTGATGTGCGGACAGACATACTCCCTTGTCATCTATTCAAGGTTTCATTATAAGATACATTTCATTGATGATGTTAGTAGATTTATATAGTATTTTTTAAAGATTTAAAGTTTCCTTTCCCATCATTTCTGTCAGACATGAAAATAGACGGAAACGGATTGGCTACTCCCCCTGACACCAGCCCCATGGCTGGTGGTCGGTGCTCTGTGGGCCCCACCATGATGTATGTATTTCATCCATTTTTAAAGATCATTTTAGATATACATACCAAAAATGAGAGGTATATAAATCTCAGGTGGACCACACCACATGAAAACAATAGTGATTGGATATCCATCATTAAAATCCTCCTAAGGCCCACTGTACTGTTTATTTGAAATCCAATCTGTTTATTAGGTCATACAAGCCCAGATGAAGGGGAAAAACAGAAAATCATCTCGATCTAAAACTTTTATAGCCCCCAAAATGTTTTTAATGGTTGACGCTCATTCAACACTGTTTCCTGTAATGTGGTCCATTTAAAATCGGGATATAACTCATTTTTGGTCTTATGTCGTAAAATGATCTTTAAAAATAGATAGACGGCATGGATGAAACACATACATCATGGTGGGGCCCACAGAGCACCGACCACCAGCCATTGGCTGGTGTCAGGGGGAGTAGCCAATCCGTTCCCAAATAGACATAGGCGAGAATACATGTTAGGAACCAACCTTGAGATTGATTTCCATATGATCAATCAACACCTGCACCATTGGTGTGGCCCACCTGATCAGCGGATTGGCTTACTTTTTGTGCTGGGTACACATCATGTAGGGTTGTGCCAGTCGGGCTGGTTGGATCTCATGCACACACCATATAGGCCACAATAGCTAGGCAACGTCCCTGTTGTCATGGCACTGGAACCATGTGGAAGCTGCTTCTTAAATTAATAAACCTAATTAGCCATGTGTAGCCCCACCATCATGGTTATTGAAACTAGACCAGCTCCTTGGCTCATTAACATATCCTCAGACATAAATGGTGATTTTTTGACCTGACTACTTACACCTTGTAGGGTCCACAAAATCACATGCTTTCACACTTGTGGGACCTATACTTGGCAGATTGGGTTAATTTCATGATCAGGCCTGAGCCCGAACCATGTTCTCATTAACCAAGCTCACTCCTGACTCTTGTCAGGCCTAATCTGAAAGCCAGATCATCTGGCTCAGTCCCTTGGCATTCCTAAATGTGTGGTGGTTGCAATAGATACATAGATTAAATGGAGCATATCTCAAAAACCACACATTTTATAAATCTAAAATGAATGGATTAAAAGGAAATCAAAGTCTCTCTCCGCATGAATTTATTAAAAAAACTATTTCACTCATCTGAGTGGCTCAGTTTGAGTAATCAACACCGATCTCTCATGTCCTCAAGTTACCAAGTGACTCAGTTGATTAGACCAAGTTTTGAGTGATCCCCTGACCAGTGGTGGATCTGGTCCCACTCAGCTGGAGGTGCATTTGGAGTCCATTGGGTTGGACCCAGGTCAAGGACCAGGTAAAAGCATGTGGGGATCTTCTCACCCTACATGCAACACAGGGAATTATACAACTGGGTCCATCCAACTACTGGACCCTAATGTGGCTGGCTCATGCTACAAAAATTAAACCTATTGATAGTTATATTCATTACTTCTTTACAATTTACTCCAAAGATGATTTAACAATTAAATATTTTAGTTTTCTACCATTGCTTTGATGTCCGCCAAACGAATGGACAGAAATTTAGTAGGTATGGCTTTTAATAATGGACCCAATTGGCACATCACCCTACAATGCACACCTTGCTCTACCATATTCCAGTTATTCCATCTCTACAATGAAAAGAAAATTCTGGTTTTTTGTGGACTAGAACCATCTATGTTTAATGAACAGTTAAAATGTGAAATAGATATTGACCTGAATTGACCAAACAAGAGTCCAATGACCAGAAGTTGAGAATGTTCAACCAATATGGCTTTCGGTTTATTTTATAATTTGGGTCCATAATTTAGATGGTTTAACTATGTTCAACTTTCTACTGCCTGTATATTGACCAACACATGCCAACTTAAGAAATAACTCCCTTAGAGAGAGAGCACATATCTTGCAACTTGTTCTTGTCCAATCGGGCCCTAAGTTCATTTGGATTGGATATAGGTTGAGCTTGAAGTCTAGCAAATCGAGTTTAGTAAGCTCTACTTTCACATTAGGTCTTAGTTTCTAGTACATATATAATGAATTCATGTTAATAGAAGTTATGTATTAGAGATCTAAATCTCTATAACACATCTGTTGTCAACTAAAATGAGATTTAACTCATTTTTAGGTGTCTGACAAACAGGTCCTAACTTTTAAGCCCAATAGCTAAGTGGGTTGGACATGAACTCAAGTTTACAAAGGGAGCCCAATAATTAATTGGGTTGTATAGGAGTCTGTGGATGCCTAAAGGCCTGACAAGCACTGTGAATTAGGTGTGTGGTTTTGGGAGGACTTGTTATCATGGATTAACGTATTAATATTGATCAAGCAAGCTTGATTAACCCCTCATTTACTGAAAATTTGCACAATTTTCCCTAATTCATCCTCACTCGCTCTAATTTATCCAAAATTTCCTTAAGTTGCTGCAACTTACCCTGATGTACCCTTTTTACCCTAGATTGCCTTAATTTGCCAAACTTGCTTTCATTCATTAGATTCCACAGATGAGTGCCTTATTATGGACGATCTTATGTGAGTAAATGACATTTTAGCCTCAAAATAATATTTCTTCATATGAAATGGATGCTCTAGTACACCAATGCCAAATATAAGCACCCCAAATGTAGACATTGGATCCTAAGTCACAACAGAGAAATCGAACTCAATTTTGTAGTTTGTCTCTTTCATCTGCATCGCTGCAACTTCAATCTTAACTCCATTTTTGCCATTCCACGTAATTGTCTCTAGGTATTGTTCACATATGTTTGAATGTATGGTAATTCCAATACATTTGAGCTTTTATGCCCAAGTGTTGTGTGTTCAATCTAAACTGTGAATCAATTAATCTGCCCTACCAAAACTCAGGCAAAAAATAGCTTAGGTGGTCAATACCATAGGGAACAATTTTTTTCTCAAGTTTTTCAATAATATTTATTATTTAAATATGTTAATATTGTTGAATCTTAGTGAATCTAATCAAATTTCATCGAGTTTTTTAAAGAATTGTCAAGTCAATTTTTTTCTTGACTGAGTCTTTTTTTTTTTTTTTTTTTCTTTTTAAAAAAAAAAAACTAATTTTGAGTTCCCTTCGAGTCTTGACAGGGTCATTTTTGTCTCTTTCATTGTAAACACAGAATGGAAGTTGGGTTTAGTTTTCCATACCTACCAGAGTCCCATTTTGGAAGTTCTTAGCAAAGACACCATCATCAAACCTTCAGTCCCTGTCACATATCCAGGAAATATCCTTTTTGTTCAGAGCAATGCCTGGCTGCCACAAGTCAAACTGTATGTGTTGTGGAACAAACTCCAAGCTATGAAACTACAAGGAACAATCAGAGATCCACCTGCTGTGGTGTCTTTGGGTTCACAGGTGCTAGTGGAATTCTGTTTCCTGGGCTTCTGCAGCTGCTCATCACTTCTGCTCTTGACATACCTGAATTACAAAGTCATAATCAAGTTGGGGTGCACGAATAGACCTCGGCTTCCAAATATGATATACCATTTTTTCAGGAAATCGCCAAGGTCTTACAAGACTATAACAGCCGGCTTTCTGGCCAGCCAATATAGGCCCTTAACAGCCAAAACTTTCTTCTTTCGTTTAAAAAAAAAAAAAACAAAAAAAAAAAAAACCTCGAAAATTATTGGTAAACTTCTAAAAAGATGTGATGCTTCCAAATATGTATTCTCGTCCTTCTTCTTCTTCTTCTTCTTTTTTTTTTTTTTTCTTTTTTTTTTTTAAATTTTATTTTATTTTAGTTTTTAGTTTTGGACTAGTGTTTGATGTTGCAACGGACCATTCTTTGGTAAGAATGTTGTCTGTTGAGCAGTGTTCACTTGTCCTGCTGAAAGTTGACCAAATAGGCCCCAATCAAACACAAGTCTAGCATGATTTGGTGGATTATTTAGGGCCCATTACATTTAAGTACAACAAAATGAAGATGGAAAGATGAAGGGAAAAAAAAGAAAGAAAGACAGTTTACCCTTGACTTCCAATATTTCTCAAATCATCCCACTCCCTGCATCTATTTCAAACTTAGTTTTTAAGCTCCCTTCATGGTTGAAAAGAATAAAGAAGCAGAAAAAGAGAGAATAGTTGGAAATAAAAATTTTCAAATGGGCCTTAATGGTCGTATTAGCCTGTAACAACAGCATATCAGTCCCGTAACAATGCCAATATGGCCCCTTTTTTTTTTCCATAATAAACTGATTCAACTCCTATCACATAAAGGGGTGAATGTTTCCTTCACATAAAGGTTTTTATAGCTGTAATGTTACCACTTTTTGATACCTTGGAAATCAGAAGGGAATAGTATTATGCAAAGTCAAATTAACACCAACAAATCCAACCCCTTGAAAAATTACCCGATTTCGTATGATCAAAGTTGTAAATAGCATGTAAAAAGGACACTCCGTTTTCTAAAGAATTGACATGCCAAGTCCCATGAATGTGTCAGATCCACCTATGAGACAATGATAATGTATGTTTTATTCTTGTACTTGAGCTGTATTCCTTTACTACTTGTATAGACCTAATGTATTTCAAGTCATTTAGATGCATTTTTTTCTTTATCTTATCCACTAAAAAGTACACATTACATAAAAATACATTTCCTTTTCAATGTCATTATATATCTGTGCAGGTATGTGACGATGTTAGTTTTCCGGTGTCCCCAGCATCTTGACATTTGTATCTTTTTAGACAGCCAGACATGTGCCCTCATCCGAGTTCAGAGTTCGGTTCCAAAGTGCCTAGAACGAGTCTATAAATCAGACATCAAAATCAAACAGTTACTAGAAGTGAAAATGGGGATGCATACCTGCGATGATTTCGGTAGAAGTATCAAGCTGATAATACACATAAATAGGCTGCTTCATGCATTTTGGTACCTGCATCAAATGGCAGCATTGGGCTTTGTTTCACATATTTGTGTAAGTGCAACTATACAAGTTGTAGACGAGTCATGAGACATTTCTTGCATCACTTCCTGCATTCTATGGTAACTGCAGTTTTACTTCAAAGGGTTTTCTTATTTGAAATCCGATCCCATTCTAAGCACTAAACCATATATACTACAATTTGAGATTAAGATTTGGAGGGTAATGGGTTAAATTCTGGTGGGCCCTGGTTAAACACATCATGAGAATGCAAAAGATAGTATTCTCATTTAAAGTTGCAATCTCACCTGATCTTATTGTTTCTATCCTTTTGCAGGTTGTCTGTTTTCGGATCCTTTATAAATGCAAGCATATTGCCTCTTGAGCTCTCCGGTATGCAGTCTCTCATATGGGTCAATGATTTCAACATCCTGAAAGTGAAAACTGAATATTCAGCAGAATACAGACTATAGAAGACAGACAAGAACCAAAATCATTAAATTTCATATGAGAAGTGCTACAACGCGATTCGAGCACACGTACCAGAGTGGCACAAGTGTGAGAGATACAGGCATCATCAGGTGGTTCACATGTGTAGATGGTTTTGAGTTTTATCAGTGGTCTCTATTCACATACACGGCCGACCTGATGAGAGCCTATGTTGATTTTTAGCCCAGGACATGTTCAAGGTGGGATCCACCTGATGATTAACAAGGATCTATAACAAATGCCTGCTGCATGCATTCCATGAATTGCCTGAGCATTTCCCATTTCAGACAGTGACATGACTGGTTAATCACAAACATACATCCTGGGAAGAAAGCAGGGAAGCGACATCGAAGGGGACAGATGATGCTGATGTGCTAGAACGTGGAGATCACCTGGAAGAATCATGGACATTGTGGTGTGATTATCTGATTTCAGAGTTCTCGAAGCAGGGCTACCAATTGAACGAATTCCTAATAAAATGTTGCCGATGTGCTCAAGAAACTAATGAGATTAAGAGGTTACAAAACGCATATCCGACATTAGGGAAGAGATTAAGAATCCTGTTGGAGCTTACCCATTGTATAGTATTGGCTGGCAAGCTGGCAGCTCTTGCTGATTAAACCTCGAGTCTGAAAATTGAATCAAAATTTAAATAAAAATCAGTTTAGTTTGTTTCAAAGCATGACTGGCTTCAGCAATCAATGCACCAATTACCTGAGACGTAAATTGATGGAAGCCCTTTTGTAATTAAAAACCATACTCCACAAGAATGGTTTAGAGGGGTTTTCTTGATGACACACGGCATTGAATTAACAGCATTTTCTCCTGTCAGCTTTCATTAAAGTTATGTCCCACACTTTCAGTGAGCCAAGTGGTATATTTGATGGGCCTCACTTTGAATTGGTGATGCTGTAATTAGTTTTCGACATTGGTATCATATCGGCTAATACGGCTATGTGATATGGGCCCTAATCGGCCCAGCTTATTAAAAAATGTTCCATATCAGCCTGTAGCAACCAATAGAGGTGTATTGGCAACGATACAGGTCCAATACAGGCATCACACCAATAAAGGTTTAATTTTATTTTATTTTTAACCAAATCTCATTCATTTTTCTGGCGCACATATAAAGGCTTAATTTTATTTTTTTTAAATCAAAATCTCATTCATTTTTCTGATTCTTTTTTCATTTAAACCATGGAGGGAGCTTAGAAAGCCATTTTAGTTTAGATCTAGACTTATTTTAGGATCCAAACAAATGATTTCAGTGGGATTCAACAAATCGAAGCGGAATGGACCACTATGGGAAAAAATCAAAAGATGGGTAAACTTTCACCTCTTTTTTTGTTGTTGTTGATGTTTTTTTTTTTTTTTTTTTTTCTTGTATTTCAATATAATGGGCACTAATTCACCACATCGTACTTGATTTGTGTTCAATTGGGGCCCAATAGGTTGACTTACAACATGTTAAACTGACAAACAACATTCTTATTAAAGAATGGTTTGATGCACCATTATATATGCATGTCCAAAATTTTTTTTTATATATATATATATATATATATATATATATATATATATATATATATATATGTGTGTGTGTGTGTGTGTGTGTGTGTGTGTGTGTGTGTGCGCGCGCGCGCGCGCGCGCACAAAAAAAAGAAAAAAGAAAAGAAGAGATAGATTCTTGAATATCTCATTTCCCCCTTTTATCCTGATATTTTCCCCTGATTCTTTGGCTAAAAAAATCGACTAATATGAACTGATACATGCTGATATTGATACACAATGCCTGTATAATATCTTTTTTTTTAAAAGCCGGGGCCAATATATCCTCAGATACAAAACCCGGCCCAGTGGACAGTCCAATACATCAAATTGTTGGCATGCAAACGGATGGTTAAAAGAGAGTACAACGAACCATCAATGTAGTAGGAAAATGGAAAATGTTCATTGCTCGACTTTTGGGATTGATCGTTGCGCAAATCTGTTTTATATCACCCATCAATGGTGGGGCCAGAAGACTAACAATTCAAATCAATGTTAAGTAGGCCACCTCAACAAAATGCCAACAAGCAGCAATAGAGAATGATGGAGCCCTTGAATGTAACAATTTGAATTCCTTCTGGGTGGTGAAGAATCGTTCGGTCCGTCGCCTCCGGAGTTCAATGTACCGCTCAACAGAAGGATCACAGAGCAGCAATAGAGAATGATGGAGCCCTTGAATGTAACAATAGCATATAATCTCTGTCTCCTTTGTTCGACTTCCAGAACAAAGAGCGAGGAGGAAGACGAGGAGAAAAAAGCTTTTGATACTCTCGCAGACCTTGTTGGTTCATACACCTGCACTCGGAAATTGTACCAGTGATATGAACAAAAATAATATTAGACCGTCCAAATAATATTTTACCACTTTCTGATGGTTATGAACTAAAAATACTCTTTAAAAAAATTTGCAGATGACAGATCATTGGAAATCTAATTGACCGCTGAAATGGAAAGCATTCAATGGTTTATACTCCATCAATGCGTGTCAATTAACCATGGGGGTATTTTGTTATGATGAAACTAATTTTGACTTATTTGCACAGGTTTTAAGGAATTGGACGGTCGATCTTAAGTTATATTTAGTTATTAATTGCATACTTACGAAGTGGGGCCTATTTTTCAGTGATCAACACCATTATTTATCTGTTGGTTCTTACAGCCGATGAGCACATTCCAAAAGCTAGCTTGATAAGAAAATCCTGACCCTTAAATATTTTTTCGTGAAAATGGACGGACGACAGCATAATTCGAACAAGGCTTGTCTGGGCAGTTATCTTTTGGGAAATTTACGACTGTGGACCCCACCTTTTATCCAGTGGTTTTTACGAAGCAATACAAACTTAACATACGCGCGCAGTTAGACCTCCTCGTACGGACACCGAATTTGAGGACGAAAATACCCCCACCTTCCTCTGGCTGGCATGCAGAGACGAGCGCTGACGGACGGTCCGGCGTGGGGAACGCAGGTGGGGCCCACTGTGATGTTTGTGAGAAATCTTCTCCATCTAACTTCATTCATAGGGTTACAAAGACCTGGATGAAGAGGAAAAAAAAATTTCATAATGACCCAAAACTTCTGTAACCCTGAAAGGGTTTCAATGGTAGACGTTCAATTCCCCACTGCCTTTCACAGTGTGGTCCACTTGATAGCTAGATCTATCTTATTTTTCACATCAAGCCTTAATACAAGTTCGCCAAATAGATGGACGGTTTGGATATAACACATACCTCATAATGGGACCCACAAAAATTGGTGGGGATTACAAGGAAGAAAAAGAAGAAGAAGAAAAAAAAAAAAAACATGTCAGCGAGTTGGGGTCGACCGGGTTGGGACCTGGTCAACCGGGTCAGAGAAAAAAACCACGGCCAGCAAGTTGGGGTCGACCGGGTCCGGTCGGGACCCGGTCGACCGGGTCAGAGCTTGGCCTATCGCTACGGATTATAACCGTAGCCATAGCTGTAGTGCTATGCACTTTTTTCTCTTTTTTATTTTTATTTTTTTTATTTTTATTTTTTACATGGAGAACATTTTCCCCTTTACATTTTTCTATAATACATAACTATGTAAATATGTATATATAAGTATATAAAATATTTTTCTATCGATCTTTTATTTCATTTCTTTATCTATTTATTTAACAAGCATATCTCCTAACTAGAATGATTTACTTAACTTACCATATATAATTTTGGGGTAGGAGAAGCTAAATTTAGCCAACCAACCTATTTATTTTCCAAGATTCCATCGGGTCGATGGTCAAAAATCTATTTCATTCAGCTCGTGATCAATTTCAATCAACATCGATGGTTCGGGTTGGTGCTCAACCCTAACCCAACCCAAGGTTCTTATACTTAAACCTTCTTTTCCAAATTAGACCTCCACGTACGGAGATAGAATTTCTGGACGAAAATACCCCTCCTTTTCATGGAAACGGATTGGGTACTCCCCTGCCACCATGCAATGGTGGATGTTCGGTGGTCTGTGAGCCCCACCATGATGTATGCTTTTCATCCATGCCGTCCATATATTTTTCCACATCATTTTATGGTATGAGACAAAAAATGAGGTATATACAAATCTCAAGTGTACCACATTACAGAAACAGTGTTGAATGAGCATCGACCATTAAAAACTTTTTGGGGGCCCACTGTGATGTTTGTGAGAAATCCTCCCCGTATAAGTTCATTCATAGGGTCACAAAGACCTGGATGAAGAGGAAAAACAAATTTCATAATGATCCAAAAATTCTGTAACCCCTAAATGGGTTTCAATGGTAGATGTTCAATTCCCCACTGTATTTTACAGTGTGGTCCACTTGATAGTTAGATCTATCTTATTTTTCGTCTCAAGCCTTAATATGAGCTCGCCAAATAAATGGACGGTTTGGATATAACACAGACATCATGATGGGACCCACAAAAGCAACACAACATATATAAAAAAGAAGAAAAAAAAAAAACACACAGACTGCATCGATATATCGACAATATGTAGATATATCGACAAAATAAAGCATTGATATATCGACATATTGTCGATATATCGACGTTACATGAAATTTTTTGGTTAAGTCGCTGGACAAATGAGGACTTAATTCGATATTATCGACTATATGTCGATATATCGACAAATCAAGCATCGATATATCAACATATTGTCGATATATCGATGTTACATGGAATTTTTTGGTTAAGTCGCTGGACAAATGAGGACTTAATTCGATATTATCGACCATATGTCGATATATCGACAAAATCAAGTATCGATATATCGACGTTACATGAAATTTTTTTTCCCCCGCCGATTTTCATGCTTGCCCCGCCGATTTTCTAGTTTGCCCCGCCATTTTTCATGCATGCCCCGCCGATTTTCTAGTTTGCCCCGCCTATTTTCATGCTTGCCCCGCCGATTTTCTAGTTTGCCCCGCCGTTTTTCATGCTTGCCCCGCCGATTTTCATACTTGTCCCGCTGATTTTCTAGTTTGCCCTGCCGTTTTTCATGCTTGCCCCACCGATTTTCTAGTTTGCCCCGCCGTTTTTCTTGCTTGCCCCGCCGATTTTCTAGTTTGTCCTGCCATTTTCTAGTTTGCCCTGCCGATTTTCTAGTTTGCCCCGCCGTTTCCTAGTTTGCCCCGCCGATTTTCTAGTTTGCCCGCCGTTTTTCTAGTTTGCCCCGCCGATTTTCTAGTTTGCCCCACTGTTTTTCTAGTTTGCCCCGCCGTTTTTCATACTTGTCCCCCGTTTTTCTAGTTTGCCCTGCCGTTTTTCATGCTTGCCCTGCCGATTTCTAGTTTGCCCCGCCGTTTTTCATACTTGCCCCGCCGATTTTCTAGTTTGCCCTGCCGTTTTTCATGCTTGCCCCGCCGATTTTCTAGTTTGCCCCGCCATTTTTGCCCAGCCGTTTTCTAGTTTGCCTCGCCGATTTTCTAGGCTACGGATATGGCTACGGTTATAATCCGTAGCTATAGATTTTTTTTTTCTTTTTATTTATTTATTTATTTATTTATTTTTCGTTGTTGTAATCCCACCGCTTTTGTGGGTCCATCATGAGGTCTGTGTTATATCCAAACCGTCCATCGATTGGCGAGCTCATATTAAGCTTGTGACGTAAAATAAGACAGATCTAACTATCAAGTGGTGGGCCCTACAAAATTTTTAACGGTGAAAATCAGTTTTCCCACTGCTCTTTGTGGTGTGGTCCATTTGATCTGGATATGATTTTTTTTTTTTTTTGGATAATGCCCCGAAATGATCTCTAAATATGGATGAACGTTGTGGATATAATAAATACATAGTTGTGAGGCCATGTAACTTTGATCTCTTTTGAGCTGTTCGTACAACTCTTGGCTGGAGGAGCGGGGTCACAGTTTTGGCTACGGTTATAATCCGTAGCGATAGAGCCAACTTTGACCCGGTCGACCGGGTCCTATCCCGGTCGACCCCAACTCGATGGCTACATTTTTATTTTTATTTTTTTATTTTTTTTTCCCTGTTGTGATTCCCGCCGATTTTTGTGGGTCTCATTATGAGGTATGTGTTATATCCAAACCGTCCATATATTTGGCGAACTCGAATTAAGGCTTGAAGTGAAAAATAAGATAGATCTAGCTATCAAGTGGACCACACTGTAAAAGGCAGTGGGAAATTGAACGTCTACCATTGAAACCCTTTCAGGGTTATAGAAGTTTTGGATCATTATGAAATTTGTTTTTCCTCTTCATCCAGGTCTTTGTGACCCTATAAATGAACTTAGACGAGGAGGATTTCTTACAAACATCACAGTGGGCTCCACCTGAGTTTTTGATGGTTAACGCTTACTCAACACTGTTTCTGTAATGTGGTACACTAGAGATTTAGATATACCTCATTTTTGGTCTCATAACATAAAATGATCTGGAAAAATACATGGACGGCATGGATGAAAAGTATACATCATGGTGGGGTCCACAGACCACCGACTGTCCGCCATTAGCCGTGACAGGGGGAGTACCGAATCTGTTTTCGTCAAAAGGAGGGGTAATTTTGTCCTGAAATTCCGACTCCGTATGAGGAGGTCCAAGTGCGTATGTTAAGTTTGTATTGTTTCAAGAATATCCAACTGATAAAAGGTGGGGGTCCACAGTCCTAAATTTCTCTTATCTTTTCAATTTAGGTGATCTTGGGGCATAGCCGGAGTGGTGTGTACCGCAAATAAAAAGACCCCACACGCGTGTACAAGACATATCATATATGCAGTATCAAGAGCTCTGTGATGGATGACAGGTACAAAATCGAAGCCGTCCATCAGGTAAATCTTATCTTTTACAATTTCTCCGTGAAAAATTAACATCGTACGTTTAGCATGTGGGCCACAATGTTTAAAATAGTTCCACGGACAAAATCTAAGTTTATTCAACCATCCATTTGTTTTGTAAGCACACCTGATAGTTGGCTAAGAATATCTACGCTGTGATGAGTGGATTGGATCCTGTACCAATATGCCATGCTGGCAAACATGTACTCGGTTGTTTAAGATATACAAGTGAGCCCTTGGAAACCTTTTGACTTGGAAGAAGGCGCTTAAAAAATTCAATATGAATACATCTTTAATGGTAACCTAACAGGCCTTAATTTTAGTGGCTAGAATTTATTTGGGCAATATCTTCTTATAGGTGGCAAATTAATATTAGTTAAGGATCTCAACCTTTTATAGCTGCATCTCCGTGGTATGTATGACAAATGTTGCCTAGATTTTGAATATCTCATCGTATTTTAGTAAAAAAAAAAAAAAAAGTAATTATCGTGATAATGTTGCAAGATTTTTTACATATTGGTAGCTTTTGTCTTATGTGGTTATCCTGTAAAATTATTTTCATATTAATGTTAAAATTATTTAAATTTTAACAAATTATATATTGAAATTTTTATAATTATTTAATAATTATAATAAATACTTTTTTTTTTAGTTTCCTATTTTTAGTGAGACATTTCTAATATTGTAGGAAAAACCTCAAATTTTGATAATGTCACTCCAAAGTTCTCCAACTTAGAATCCCAATGAGATCTTTCATCATGACTACTAATTGGGTTCACAAAGGGTATTTTGAAGAGAGGGTCGTGTAATATGTGGCTTTCATAGAGTCTCGTGCGCTTACGCCAAACCTGATATTAACTGGTCCACTAGCTAGGAAGCTACATGGCAGCTCTGCCATACTAGAAACTAGAGGTGTATACAAGTTGAACCGATTCAAGCTTGGCACAACTCGACACGGCTCGGCCACTAGCTGACCCCAGCTCAAACTCGGCTTGGCTCGGTCCTCGAGCTTGACTGGCCAGCTCAACTCAGTTCGGTCAATAGTTCAGACTAGTTCAAGCTAAGATCGAGCCTCTGCAATATTTTCACAAACACATGGAATGCACTTTCAATTTCTTATTGTGTGTAAAATAGTAGCAGCCATTTACAGGTACTTTATCAAACACCTTGTATGCAATATCAAATTTTTTTTTTTAAATGATATTTGTTTCATATACATACATTCCTTGCCACCAGCAGACACTTCGTTGAGTCATTTCATGAAACACTTGGTGAGCAACATCAATATCAAAGCAAACGAGTCACCGAATTGGTTTGATTTGAGTTGGAGTTCGATCTAAGATAAGTCGAGCTCGGGCAAGCTTGAACTTGGTTCAAAAATTTTTCAAGCTAAAAAAATCAGCTCAACTCGGCTCTAACTCAGTTTCGAACCGAGTTGAATCGAGCTTTGTCGAGTCGAGTTGAGCCGAGCGAGCCAACCGAGCTAACTCGGTTCATGTACCGCCCTGCTAGAAACCCTACCAAACCCCCCCACAACTCAAACACCAACAAAAGCCTTGAGAAGGAACCCGTGAGCAGATCCACCCTCACCCCACGTCCACAACATCTTAAAATGTTATAATAATTTCAGTACCACACTTGGTTTAAGAGTCTACAGAGAGATACACTCAAATGACAGATATAATCAATTGTCATGAAACCAGACTCATGATATTTGAATCCAACTCACAGAGCAAATGTAGTAGTAGGGACCACCCTCAACATATCCGCCTAAAAAACAGCCTGCTTCACTCATTAGATGGACCACACGTCTGTATGAGAAAAGTGACCGATGAAAAAGAAAAAGATCCCCACATAAAGCGCACTTGATGAATGAACCATCCTGATTTTATGCCACCAGTGGGAAATCCTCCACCTTAGGAATTCTCCAGATCTCACGCAAGTTCCAGGGAATCCATCTGAATGATCCAAACGTACATGGGCCCCAAATAATGATATACCGCCATCAAAGTATTTTCATTGTGTATGAATCAATGGCTGTGTCCCTATTTTACTTGTCTGTTTGCAGGTTACCGATCATATGGTTATCATCCAATCTATGTCAATGATATATAAAGATGTAATCATATAGCCACGTGTGTGGTGCAGATGGGAACAGCCTGTTAGCCACCAAAGTTGAATTGTAAACTGGAATGTCATTGGATTAACCATATTAATTAAGGATGTTCTCAAGTCCCACTAGTTGACCACATGGTACAATCCACCTGGCCGATAAATTCCAATTTATTAATTGCATTTGACATCCAGCCATACCAATAGGTTGGCCCCACCCTTAGGATCACCTGGTGAAAAAAGTAGCCTGTATACTCTTCAGATGGGCTACACCATTAATAAATAGAAAAATAAAAATATGGTCCACTTGATCAGTGAATATTACTAATTTTTTAGTAAGATGATATTTGTGATAGGACTAACCTACTGAATGAGTTGGATTTGGCACAAACATAAAAGGTTGTAGTTTATCTGCTGGTGGACATAACTTATAGTCCAACTGGTTGGACTTAGACACCTTTTATTATTTAAGTAGAATGCCAATTTGTCAGGTCAAGTGGTTCTTATTTAAGTAGAATGTCTCTGGACCATAAGGTAAGTTCCACCCACTGGATAAATTCAAATCTATTAAGTGCACGGAACATAAAACCGTTCCAGTGGTTTGGCCTACCATAAGGATGACGTCAGGCAAAAATCAGCCTTATATACTCATCAGATGGGCTAGCTATGCCTCAGGATTTTTAAAAAAAAAAAAAAAAAAAAAAAAAAAAAAAAAAAAAAAAAAAAAAAAAAAAAAAAGAAAAACATTTCATTGAGTGGATATTTCTGCTTTCGGCATAAAGTGAACCTCTGGTAGGAAAAATCTACTAGACGAGCCGGATGTGGCACACACAAAAAATTCGAATTTATCAACCGGGTAAATCATAACTTGCCATCTAGCCAGTTAGAGAGGGGTGTGAGTGGAGAAGGAGATGCACATACCTTTTTATAGAGGAGTGGACGTGTGAGAGGGACTGTTTTACGTCTCACTTGAATTGGGTTTCTCCAATTTGACCTTTTCAGGCAATCTTTTTTCAAATCTAATTCGTCTAATGTATTGGAGTCATTAAATAGAGCCGGGATATATGAATTTTTTGGTGATCTGAAATTTAAACTAGCCTATCATGAAAATTCTCCTAACAGGTGCCAAAACGAACTTGATCTTAATTAGCGGTCCACACTTAATGATCAGGGCCTAATTTTGTGAGAAATGTGTAATCAGGATAAACAAATTGTTGGACAAAAGTTGGTGATTGATCAATGGTGGAAAAGACATAAATATGAATTTTCACATTTTGCACCAAAAGGAATGAATTGGAATCAAGTTGTCATCATTCAACGATATAGGATCACAAATCGAGGTCTAAATTTTGTATGATATTATAGTCATATGAAGCCAAAATATGGTCCAAATTTAAGTTGCGATTGACTAAGCCTACCAAGATAGGGTTCTCATATTTCATACTCGATTTATATGATGAAATATGAAAGTCATTCATACAAAAGGAAATATCCTACTACAACTACCCACGAGCTTTATTCACTCAATGGACACCAAAATCAATAGTTAAGGGGCTGATTTGTTAATTAGGTTACTTTTACAATGATTTAAGGATTAAAATTCGACATGTATGGTTAATTATGATAAATAGGCATGGTATAAAATTTTTCATAAAAGGGATCATGGGAACCATATGATCTAGAATTTTATAGGTTAATAGTATTAAGTATTTACGATTTTATCATCTTTCATTTCTCCAACTTCCACCGTCCGTAACATCGGACTACACCATTCAAATGCATTGAAGGGATATATTACTTTAACACATATTCTCCAGTGGCTAGGATAACATCCAATAGGATTGTATTTGCGCTAGCATCCATATATCATTTTCACATCCACCAAATGAATTTAAAGATAACTTTCCATAATGATGACCTTAAAGAGGAGGTATACATGAAATAATCCAAAGGGTTTGTTCTACTAAGAAATGAGAAGAAAGTTTGTAAAATGATTAAATCTTTATATGGACTAAAAAAGTACCTAAACAGTGACATGAGAAATTTAATTCAAAAGTATTATCTCATGGTTTCATACATAATGTAGCTAACAAATGCATATATTCTAAAGTTAATGGTAATTATGTAATTATTATTTGTCTGTATGTTGATGACATGTTGATGATAAGTAATGAAATGGAAGGTGTAAATGAAACAAAGAAGTTTATGTCTTTTGTATTCAAAATGAATTATCTTGAATAAGTGGATACCATCCTAAGTATCAAAGTTAATTAAAAACATGATGGGGGTTATGCGTTGTGTCAATCTTATTACATTGAGAAGATATTAAATAAATTTAACCATATAAAAATAAAAGAAGCAAAAACCCTATTTGATTCAAGTATCAAGTTGTATGAGAATAACGGAAGAGCAGTTGCACAACTTGAATATGCAAGTGTGATAGACAGTCTAATGTATGCTATGTAATGCACTAGACCAGGAGTAAACTCAGTAAGTTTACTAGCAATCTCAATGTGGAACACTAAAATGCTATCAGTAGAGTTCTTGGTTACTTAAAAGTAACCAAAGACTTAGGATTATTTTACTCAGAGTTTCCTACCATATTGAAAGTATATACCGATATGAGTTAGATATTGAGTACATGGGACAACAAGTCCACTGCAAGGTAGGTATTCACCCTAGGAGGTGCAACTGTCTTATAAATAGTGGAAACAAGCCTACACAACTCACTTAACTATGAAGTCTGACTTCATAGCCTTGGCTGTGACAGACAAAGATGCTGAGTAACTTATGGAACTTTTATTAGAAAGTCATTTTTGTGTGAACCCTATATCGGCTATGTCACTACATTGTGATAGTGAAACCACATTAGCTAGATCTTACAGTGACACTTATAATAGAAAGTCAAGACATAATTTCATGACATAATTATATGAGACAATTGATTCAAGATGAAATCATTGCAGTTTCTTATGTGAAATCAAGTAATAACTTGGCTGATCCTTTTACTAAACCTCTAACGAGAGAGGCAGTAAAGACAACATGTAGAGGTTTCGGGTTGAAACTCTTCAACAAAAGTTTCACCAGTGATGGAAACCTAACATAAATTTAGAAAATCTATGTGAAATATCCTATGTGAAATCAAGTAATAACTTGGCTAATCCTTTTACTAAACCTCTAACGAGAGAGGTAGTAAAGGCAACATTTAGAGGGATGGGGCTGAAACTCTTCAACAAAAGTTCCACCAGTGATGGAAACCTAACTAAATTTAGAAAATCTTTAAGTTTATGTTTAATGGGTAATAATAAGTTACTGACATGTGAAAATTTTTGAAACTAATATTATATAGAACCTCATCCATAATAGATAGTGTTGTGTTATAGATAAAGGGTTGAGTCGTAGAACTCTTAATGAAATCCAGTTTAAAATGATAAGTATCTTAATATTAGCAGAAACACTCGAAGGATTTCACCTATATGAATGTAAAGATGGTGATGTCTCTCATAAGAGTTGAAGTTTCACTCAGGATCGTTCATAAAATAAAATAAGCATATGATCATTAATTGTGCTAAGCAAGATTTATGGAAACTCTAATAACACAAAGAGAATATGCTTGTGGTTTCTTCTACTCCATTATTTAAGAATAACTAGTCCAAAGCTACAACTACCAAGAATTTCAATAAAATTTTAAGATACTTATATTAAGGAAATATTCAAATCGAATGATATCTTTCTTTATGTATATAAGTAGTGTCTAGTTTGACATATGTTTTTATTTGAAAATAATTTTCAATCAAGTGGGGGATTGTTGTGCAAAATACTTGATTAAAAAATATTTTAAATTATATATATAATATTTGTTAAAAAAAACCTTAGTTTTTAGTACTTTGGGAATAGTCCCATATTGAAAAGGAGAGAAGAAAAACTTGTGTTTTTAAGTAGGGTGTTAAGTAACTTACTATTTACTTGGTGAATACGTGAAGTACAGAGACTTGCGTGTTATGCGCGGCTCGGGCACGAGCATGGGCACAGTCATGGTCATGATGTGAGGGCGTGGGCATGTGAGGTAGTGTGATTGTAGAGGTGCTAGTGCACACTTTATACTTCACACATGAGCATCGAGTCGCATATGGGTCACTCCCTCGCGACCTTATGCAAACCAGTGCAAGTCGCAGTGTGACAGTGGTTATGAGTCAAGTGGTTGGAGTGTTGTGGGTAAGAGGTCTGAAAGAGATTGTACGTCTTATATAGATGCTGGAATTGGCCATTTAAAAGGTGGTGTAAGTACTCATGCATTATTAAACCAAAGCATGCAGAAATTGTTGCATGTGGGACTACAAGAAATCCCACTTTTAGCGACGAAAATTTTCGTCACTAAAAACCAAATTTTCGTAGCTAAAGAGTTTTAGTGACGAAAATTTTCGTTGCTAAAACTGCGACGTAGAAGGGTTTTATCGGCGAAAATTTTGAATTGTCGCCAAAGGCAAGTTTTTAGGGACGAAAATTTTCATCGCTAAAAACACTTTTAGCTACAAAAATTTTCATCACTAAAAATATTTGCAAAACTTTTGGCTACGAAACTTTTCGTCGCCAAAAATATTTGCAAAACTTTTAGCGACGAAAATTTTCGTCGCTAAAAAATATTTACATAAACTTTTAGCTACGAAAACTTTCGTCGCTAAAGTCACTTTTAGAAACCCTCTTTCTTGTAGTATGGCTAGCCCAATAGTCATAAATAACTAGCCACTCAGTCTAAATGGCTAGCATGCATCTGCTTTTCCCACATGCAAAATGGTCAGAAACTACCAAATAACGACTAGTTTCTCACCAACAACTAGAAATAATCATGTGGAGTTATGACTTGGACCAAAACATCTATTAATCCTAGCTTGTGTAAACAGTGCTTGGGTGGTTCATTGGACTATCACCAACCACTCGAATCACTCTCTCTTACGACCCAACAAGAAAAGCTTAAGTGATTTCTGATCAAGTTAGCAAGGTTCAATATGAGCCTTAGCCAGCAAGTCCTCAAGAAATAGACCAGTGTAGTAGTCTAAGCCAGCTACTTCATTTCTAATCTTCTCTCTAATCCGGGATTTTTCTTTAAGTTTTTATCTGCCAGCAAACTGTGTACACAAAGTTCCATTAGTGGTTTTTTTTTTTTTTTTGCTGAATGTAAAACCACATACATGCTCTTTGTATCCTAAAAGCCATTTGCTTACAACCTGTCAGCAGTCTTAATTATTTTGATAATGGGGGAATAACGCTTTAAGGACAACGTGATCACACCTGCTCTAGCTTGACCTTAATATTTTTAGTTTCTTTTATTATTTTATAGAAGTTATATGTAATTTGAGAATATCAGTTTTATAATAATTATGACTTGTAAGGTAAGGGATATTATATAGGTAATATCTCACACACAGCTAGATGTATATGAGAATATTGTACAATTAGTTCCATGCGGGAGCTTCCTTGCTCTGTTTAAGGAAATCCAACCCCCACGAAAGAGTTTGTCCCCTTCAGGAGAGTGGCATCGGGTCAAACCCTGTTTGACCACGGGCTTGGCTCGGTGCGCCACGGGATCATACAAGTTGTGCTCTTGTAACCAACATGTGGGGTCCATTTTGATGAGTTGATCGTAATTTGCACCATTCATCGATCTCATCCGCTCAAGGTAGGACCATAGTCCATGAACGATGCAAATCTTTACCACACATGGTCCATACCAAGTGAATCTTTAAATTTTAACATTAAATTCTGACAATCCGACTGTCATATTTAAGTAGGAACTCATCTAGGGTCTTAATCTGATTGTAAGTGGTTCCTAGTGTCCCAAGGCTTATTTAAGTAGGAATGAGTGGTAGATTGATGGTTAAGATAACTTACTCATGTAAGTACCCTAGATGAGTTCCCACAGTGATACCCGAGTACTGAAAAATATGGGCATTACACCCAAAGACTGTTAGTTTTGGGCAGTTTAGTTTCCAATAGCTTGGGACCTCTAAAGTCTTTCTAATCATAGTTTTCTATACCTCTTAAGGTTCTGTGACGATCGAATATATTTACCTATTAAGGTTATGATCATATAAATGTTAGGTTATTTTGGGTCTAAAGTTAGGGTCATCGAAGCACCTTGATATACATGTTCTCTAATTCCTTGATGTGCGAAGTTTTCATGTGTCTTCAATCTTCAGCTTCCAAGGGCTTAACCAAAATACTGACATACTAACATACGTGATTGACAAATAGATACACAAATAAACATGCAATAGCAGTAGGTATTGAATAACCACGATTAAAACATTCACATGGCCACGAAAGTTTTGCATTAGGCTAAGCTATTTGTGTTTTCAATTCATCGTAATAGGAATAACATTTATAGGATGGCATATGAACATCAAGGTGAACCTTGGGAAAGTTTTTATGGTAGACATTTCTTTGCTTGTGTTTCTTCTCCTGGGGCCACTTGACTTTGGATCAGCGTCATTTGGTGTATGACCTAAAAGAGCGGGTAAAGTGGTGGATAGGGCAGATTTATCACAAAGATTCCCCTGGGAACAAAGTGACTTCCAGTTGGAAACATCCTGCAAAAAGTGTACACCCCGCACCTCAGGTACATGGGTGTTACCACTTGATCCTACATCAATGGAAATCCAGAGTCAATTAACCAAACCACTTGAACTCAACATGCGCAGGATGGGGCTTCCAATCATCATTAAAGCCACCCCATCAGAGGCCCTAGGAGTTGAATTGCATTCTACATCAGTCAAGAAGGTAACCTTGATCAAGCACCTTAAGTCAAAGTAGTTTCTACATTAACTAATTGTAGCGATACTCTAATGATCGATCTTTAAAGGCTAGTGGGTAGCCAACCAAGCGCCACTGTGTCTTAAATCCATAATAAGCCATTGAAATATATATCAAACCGATCCAGCCATCGGATCAGCGTATGCTAGGTTAAATAGAGCCTGGGACATGTGATAGACCCACCTGGGCCTCAGCCCCGCCCCAAATTGGGTCGGAACCCCTAAGTGGGCCCCCAAGAGGATTGGACGGAGTGGATATAATACAACCATTACAATGAACCCCACACGGTGTGCGAGTGCACCTCGTGTACTCATGCACGAAGTGCACTGGACGGCCAGGGTGGTCAAAACGCCGCTGACCTAATGAGCTATTGAAAAAGGGAGAAATTCTCCCTCTGCAGCAAGGCGGACCGTGACGTGTCCATTCACAAGGGATGTGGCTCACCTCTGGCCACCTTCCAGCAGATCCAGACCGTTCATCGGTCTTACACCTTCCAAACGATCACAATTATGTCAGCCATTTGGGCTCATGCAGTTGTGCTCATGCACGGGTAAGGGACGACGGGAAAACGT
>JAJHSJ010000019.1:23728438-23903390 GCA_021015155.1 Magnolia officinalis
GATTTCGGGAATATTCCGGACCATTTACTCTCACCCCACTTTTGGAGGGCCAAACGGTCTCCGAAAGTGACGATTCCTATAGGAGTTTCGTAGAGCAACTCAACTTTCCAATGAACTGAAAATCGACCTAATCCGACATATAATAGGGGAGTTACGAGCGTTTATTTCGCATCACACGATTTCAAAATATTAACGACCAAGATTTACAAACAACGAGCAAAGGCTTCTGGCGCGCTTTCAGAGTATCAGATGACCTCAGAATCAGAAGAAGACTCCTCCAGTTTGAAAGCTCGTCTAGTTACCTTTTTAACAAGCTAAACATCGTCCAAATCTAACATCAGATGAGGGAGTAATGAGGGTTTTGTGGGAATAGGGGATATCGGGAATATTACGGACCATTTACTCTCACCCCACTTTTGGAGGCCCAAACGGTCTCCAAATGCGACGATTCCTATAGGAGTTTCGTAGAGCACTGACTCACTTTTCCAATGAACTGAAAATCGACCCAATCTGACATACAACGAGGGAGTTACAAGCATTTTATTCGCATCACATGATTTCGAATTATTACGACCGAGATTGACAAACGACGATCAAAGGCTTCCTGGCATACTTTCGGGGTACCAGATGGCCTTAGAATCAGAAGAGTCCTCCGTTTTGAAAGTTAATCTGTTGTGCCTTCTAACGAGCTAAAATCGTCCAAATCGACCTTGTATGAGGGAGTTATGATCGTTTTTGTGGGAATAGGCGATGTTAGGAATATCCCGGACCATTTACTGTCACCACCCACTTTTGGAGGCCCAAACGGTCTCCGAATGCGACGATTCCTATAGGAGTTTCGTAGAGCACTGACTCACCTTTCCAATGAACTGAAAATTGACCCAATCTGACATACAATGAGGGAGTTACAAGCCTTTTATTCGCACCACATGATTTCGAAAGATTAATGACCGAGATTGACAAACGACGATCAAAGGCTTCTGGTGAGCTTTCGGAGTACCAGATGAGCTTAGAATGAGAAGACTCCTCCGTTTTGAAAGCTCGTCCAGTTACCTTCCAACGAGCTAAACATCGTCCAAATATGACCTCGGATGAGTGAGTTATGAGGGGTTTTTTATGAATAGGGGATGTCGAGAATATTTCGGACCATTTACTCTCATCCCACTTTTGGATGCCCAAACGGTCTCTGAATGCGACGATTCCTATAGGAGTTTCATAGAGCACTGACTCACCCTTCCAATGAACTAAAAATCGACCCAATCGACATACAACGAGGGAGTTACGAGCGCTTTTATTCGCATCACACGATTTCGACCGAGATTGACAAACGACAATCAAAGGATTCTGGTGCCCTTTCTAGGTAACAGATGGCCTCTAAATCAGAAGAGTCCACCTCCATATTGAAAGCTCGTCCAGTTACCTTTCCAACGAGCTATACATCGTCAAAATCGAACCTCGGATGAAGGAGTTATGAGTGTTTTTGATTGAATAGGGGATGTCAGGAATATTTCAGACCATTTACTCTCCCCCACTTTTAGAAGCCCAAACGGTCTCCGAATGCGACGATTCCTGTAGGAGTTTCGTAGAGCACTGACTCACCTTTCTAATGAACTGAAAATCGTCCCAATCTGACCTACAACGAGGGAATTACGAGCATTTTATTCACATTACAGGATTTCGAATGATTAACGACCGAGATTGACAAACGACGATTAAAGGCTTCTGGCGTGCTTTTCGGGGTCCAGATGGCCTCAGAATCAGAAGAGTCCTCGGTTTGAAAGCTAATCCAGTTCTACTTTTCCAACGAGCTAAACATCGTCAAATCTGACCTCGTATGAGGGAGTTATGATCGTTTTTGTGGAATAGGGGATGTTAGGAATATTCCGGACCATTTACTCTCACCCCACTTTTGGAGGGCCAAATGGTCTCCGAAAGTGACGATTCCTATAGGAGTTTCGTAGAGCAACTCACCTTTCCAATGAACTGAAAATCGACCTAATCCGACATATAACGAGGGAGTTACGAGCGTTTTATTCGCATCACACGATTTCAAAATATTAACGACCAAGATTGACAAACAACGAGCAAAGGCTTCTGGTGCGCTTTCAGAGTATCAGATGACCTCAGAATCAGAAGAAGACTCCTCCATTTTGAAAGCTCGTCTAGTTACCTTTTTAACAAGCTAAACATCGTCCAAATCTAACCTCAGATGAGGGAGTAATGAGGGTTTTGTGGGAATAGGGGATGTCGGGAATATTCAGGACCATTTACTCTCACCCCACTTTTGGAGGCCCAAACGGTCTCCAAATGCGACAATTCCTATAGGAGTTTCGTAGAGCACTGACTCACCTTTCCAATGAACTGAAAATCGACCCAATCCGACATATAAGGAGGGAGTTCCGAGCATTTTATTCGCATCACACGATTTCGAATGATTAACTAACGAGATTGACAAACGACGATCAAAGTTTTCTGTCACACTTTTGTGGTACCTGATGGCTTCACAACAGAAAGTGTCCTCCTCCGTTTTGAAAGCTCATCCAGTTACCTTTCCAACGAGCTAAACATCGTTAAAAAATCTGACCTGGGATGAGGGAGTTATGAGGGTTTTTGATTGAATAAGGGATGTCGGAAATATTTCAGACCATTTACTCTCACCCACTTGTAGAGGCCCAAACGGTCTCCGAATACGGCGATTCCTATAGGAGTTTTCGTAGAGCACTGAATCACCTTTCCAATGAACCGAAAATCGACCCAATCTGACATACAACGAGGGAGTTACAAGCATTTTATTCGCATCACATGATTTCGAATTATTAACGACCGAGATTGACAAACGACGATCAAAGGCTCCTGGCATACTTTTGGGGTACCGGTTGGCCTCAGAATCAGAAGAGTCCTCCGTTTTGAAAGTTAATCTGTTACCCTTCTAACGAGCTAAAATCGTCCAATTCCGACCTTGTATGAGGGAGTTATGATCGTTTTTGTGGGAATAGGGGATGTTAGGAATATTCCAGACCATTTACTCTCACCCCCACTTTTGGAGGCACAAACGGTCTCCGAATGCGACGATTCCTATAGGAGTTTCGTAGAGCACTGACTCACCTTTCCAATGAATTGAAAATTGACCTAATCTGACATACAATGAGGGAGTTACGAGCCTTTTATTCACACCACACTATTTCGAATGATTAACGACCGAGATTGACAAACGACGATCAAAGGCTTCTGGTGAGCTTTCGGAGTACCAGATGAGCTTAGAATGAGAACACCCCTCCGTTTTGAAAGCTCATCCAGTTACCTTTCCAACGACCTAAACATCGTCCAAATACGACCTCGGATGAGTGAGTTATGAGGGTTTTTGATGGAATAGGGGATGTCGAGAATATTTCGGACCATTTACTCTCATCCCACTTTTGGATGCCCAAACGGTCTCTGAATGCGATGATTCCTATAGGAGTTTCATAGAGCACTGACTCACCTTTCCAATGAACTAAAAATCGACCCAATCCGACATACAACGAGGGAGTTACGACCGTTTTATTCGCATCACACGACATTCGACCAAGATTGACAAACGACGATCAAGGCTTCTGGTGCCCTTCCTGGGTACCAGATGGCCTCCAAATCAGAAGAGTCCACCTCCATTTTGAAAGCTCGTCCAGTTACCTTTCCAACTAGCTAAACATCGTCAAAATCGACCTCGGATGAGGGAGTTTATGAGGGTTTTTGATTGAATAGGGGATGTCAGGACTATTTCAGACCATTTACTTTCACCCACTTTTAGAAGCCCAAACGGTCTCCGAATGCGACGATTCCTGTAGGAGTTTCGTAGAGCACTGACTCACCATTCTAATGAACTGAAAATCATCCCAATCTGACCTACAACGAGGGAATTACGAGCGTTTTATTCGCATTACAGGATTTCGAATGATTAACGACCGAGATTGACAAACGACGATCAAAGGCTTCTGGCGTGCTTTCGGGGTACCAGATGGCCTCAGAATCAGAAGGGGCCCCAGTTTTGAAAGCTAATCCAGTTACCTTTCCAACGAGCTAAACATCGTCCAAATCCGACCTCGTATGAGGGAGTTATGATCGTTTTTGTGGGAATAAGGGATGTTAGGAATATTCCAGACCATTTACTCTCACCCCACTTTTGGAAGCCCAAACGGTCTCCGAATACGATGATTCCTATAAGAGTTTCGTAGAGCACTGACTCACCTTTTGAATGTACTGAAAATTGACCCAATCCGACATACAATGAGGGAGTTACGAGCCTTTTATTCGCATCACACGATTTTGAAAGATTAACGACCGAGATTGACAAACAACGAGCAAAGGCTTCTGGCGCACTTTCGGTGTACCAGATGGCCTCAGAATTAGATGAGTCCTACTTTGTTTTGAAAGCTAATCCAGTTAACTTTCCAAAGAGCTAAACATTGTCCAAATTCGACCTCGGATGAGGGAGTTATGAGGGTTTTTGTGGGAATAGGGGATCTGCGGAATATTCTGGACCATTTATTCTCACACACTTTTGGATGGCCAAACGGTCTCCGAATGCGACCATTCCTATAGGATTTTTGTAGAGCATTGACTCACCTTTCCAATGAAGTGAAAATTGACCTAATCCGATATAGACGAGGGAGTTACGAGCGTTTTCTTCTCATCACACGATTTCGAAAGATTAACGACCGAGATTGACAACGACGATCAAAGGCTTCTGGCACACTTTCAGAGTACAAGATGACCTCAGAATGAGAAGACTCCACTGTTTTGAAAGCTCGTCCAGTTACCTTTCCAACGAGCTAACCATCGTCCAATTCCGACCACAGATGAGGGAGTTATGAGGGTTTTTGATGGAATAGGGGATGTCGGCAATATTCCGAACATTTACTCTCATCCCATTTTTGGAGGCCCAAACGGTCTTCGAATGCAATAATTCCTATAGGAGTTTCGTAGAGCACTGACTCACCTTTCCAATGAACTGAAAATCGACCTAATCCAACATATAACGAGGGAGTTACGAGCATTTTATTCGCATCACACGATTTCAAAATGTTAACGACCAAGATTGACAAACAACGAGCAAAGGCTTCTGGCACGCTTTCAGAGTGTCAGATGACCTCAGAATCAGAAGATTCCTCCTCCATTTTGAAAGTCAGTCTAGTTACCTTTTCAACAAGCTAAACATCGTCCAAATTTGACTTCAGATGAGGGAGTTATGAGGGTTTTGTGGGAATAGGGGATGTCGGGAATATTCCGGACCATTTACTCTCACCCCACTTTTGGAGGCCCAAACGGTCTCCGAATGCGACGATTCCTATAGGAGTTTGTAAAGCATTGACTCACGTTTCCAATGAACTGAAAATCGACCCAATCCAACATATAACAAGGGAGTTCCGAGCATTTTATTCGCATCACATGATTTCAAATGATTAACTACTGAGATTGACAAACGACGATCGAAAGCTCATCCAGTTACCTTTCCAACGAGCTAAACATCGTCAAAATCCGACCTCAGATGAGTAGTTATGAGGGTTTTTGATTGAATAGGGGATGTCGGGAATATTTCAGACCATTTACTCTCACCCACTTTTAGAGGCCCAAACGGTCTCCGAATGCGACGATTCCTATAGGAGTTTCGTAGAGCACTGACTCACCTTTCCAATGAACTAAAAATCGACCCAATCCGACATACAACGAGGGAATTACAAGCGTTTTATTCGAATCACACGATTTCAAATTATTAGCGACCGAGATTGACAAACGACGATCAAAGGCTTCTGGCGTGCTTTCGGGGTACCGGATGGCCTCAGAATCAGAAGAGTCCTCCGTTTTGAAAGTTAATCAAGTTACCTTTCCAACGAGCTAGAATCGTCCAAATTCGACCTCGTATGAGGGAGTTATGATCGTTTTTGTGGGAATAGGAGATGTTAGGAATATTCCAGACCATTTACTCTCACCCCACTTTTGGAGGCCCAAACGGTCTCCGAATGCGACAATTCCTATAGGAGTTTCGTAGAGCACTGACTCACCTTTCCAATGAACTGAAAATTGACCCAATCTGACATACAATGAGGGAGTTACGAGCCTTTTATTCGCACCACACGATTTCGAAAGATTAACGACCGAGATTGATAAACGACGATCAAAGGCTTCTGGTGAGCGTTCGGAGTACCAGATGAGCTTAGAATGAGAAGACTCCTCCGTTTTGAAAGCCTGTCCAGTTACCTTTCCAACAAGCTAAACATCATCCAAATCCGACCTCGGATGAGGGAGTTATGAGGGTTTTTGAGGGAATAAGGGATGTCGGGAATATTCCGGACCATTTACTCTCACCCCACTTTTGGAGGCCCAAACGGTCTCTGTATGCGACTATTCCTATAAGAGTTTCGTAGAGCACTGACTCAACTTTCCAATGAACTGAAAATTGACCCAATCCGACATATAACGAGGGAGGTCCGAGCATTTTTATTCACATCACACACACGATTTCGAATTATTAATGACCGAGATTGACAAACGATCGATGACAGATCATGTTTTCTCTTCCACTTTCGGGTACTTGATGGAATCAGAATCAGAAGAGTCCTCTTCGGTTTTGAAATCTCGTCAGTTACCTTTCCAACAATCTAAACATCGTCCAAATCCTCCCGCGATGATTGAGTTATGAGGGTTTTTGTGGGTATAGGGGTGTCGGGAATATTCCGCACCATTTACTCTCACCTCCACCGCACTTTTGAGGCCCAAACGGTGTCCGAATGTGACGATTCCTATAGGAGTTTTGTAGAGCACTGACTCACCTTTCCAATGAACTAAAAATCGACCCGATCAGAGTTATAACGAGGGAGTTACGAGCGTTTTATTTGCATCACACGATTTTGAAAGATTAACGACCGAGATTGACAGACAACGAGCGAAGGATTACGGTGCACTTTTAGAGTACTAGATGACCTCAGAATCAGAAGAGTCCTCCTCCGTTCTGAAATCTCGTCCAGTTACCTTTCCAACAAGCTAAACATCGTCCAAATCCCACCTCGGATGTGGGAGTTATGAGGGTTTTTGTGGGAATAGGGGATGTCGGGAATATTTCAGACCATTTACTCTCACCCACTTTTAGAGGCCCAAACGGTCTCCGAATGCGACGATTCCTATTAGAGAACTGATTCACCTTTCCAATGAATGAAAAATCGACCCAATCTGACATACAACGAGGGAGTTACGAGCGTTTTATTCGCATCACATGATTTCAAAAGATTAAAGACCGAGATTGACAAACGACGATCAAAGGCTTCTGCCACGCTTTCGGAGTACAAATGACCTCAGAATCAGAAGAGTCATCCTCCATTTTAAATTCTCATCTAGTTACCTTTCCAACAACCTAAACATCATCCAAATCTGACCTCGGATGAGGGAGTTATGAGGGTTTTTGTGGGAATAGGGATGTTGGGAATATTCCAGACCATTTACTCTCACCCCACTTTTGGAGGCCTAAACGATCTCCAAATGCGATGATTCCTATAGGAGTTCCGTAGAGCACTGACTCACCTTTCCAATGAACTAAAAATCGACCCAATCTGACATAAAACAAGGGAGTTATGAGCGTTTTTGTGGGAATAGGGGATGTCGGGAATATTCCGGACCATTTACTCTCACCTCACTTTTGGAGGCCCAAACGGTCTCCGAATGCGATGATTCCTATAGGAGTTTCATAGAGCACTGACTCACCTTTCCAATGAACAAAAAATTGACCCAATCTGACATATAACGAGGGAGTTACGAGCATTTTATTCGCATCACATGATTTTGAAAGATTAACGACCGAGATTGACAAACGACGATCAAAGCCTTTTGGCGCACTTTCGGAGTACCAGATGACCTCAAAATGAGAAGAGTCCTACTCTTTTTTCAAAGCTCATCCAGTTACCTATCCAACGAGCTAACCATCATCCAAATCCGACCTTAGATGAGGGAGTTATGAGGGTTTTTTATGGAATAGGGGATCTCGGCAATATTCCAAACCATATATCTCATCCCACTTGTGGAGGCCCGAACAGTCCTTGAATGCGATGATTCCAATAGGAGTTTCATAGAGCACTGACTCACCTTTCCAATGAACTAAAAATCGACCCAATCCGACATACAACGAGGGAGTTACGAGCATTTTATTCGCATCACACGATTTCGAATGATTAATGACCGAGATTGACAAACGACAATCAAAAGTTTCAGGCATACTTTCAGGGCACCAGATGGCCTCAGAATCAGGATAGTCATCTCCATTTTAAAAGCTTATCCAGTTACCTTTCCAACGAGCTAAACATCGTCCAAATCCGACCCGGATGAGGGAGTTATGTGGGTTTTTGTGGGTATAGGGGATGTCGGGAATATTCCAGACCATTTACTCTCACCCCACTTTTGGAGGGCCAAACGGTCTCCGAAAGCGACGATTCCTATAGGAGTTTCGTAGGGCAACTCAACTTTCCAATGAACTGAAAATCGTACTAATCCGACATATAACGAGGGAGTTACGAGCGTTTTATTCGCAGCACACGATTTCAAAATATTAACAACCAAGATTTATAAACAACGAGCAAAGGCTTCTGGCGCGCTTTTAGAGTATCAGATGACCTTAGAATCAGAAGAAGACTCCTCCATTTTGAAAGCTCGTCTAGTTACCTTTTTAACAAGCTAAACATCGTCCAAATCTAACCTCAGATGAGGGAGTAATGAGGTTTTTGTGGGAATAGGGGACGTCGGGAATATTCTGGACCATTTACTCTCACCCCACTTTTGGAGGCCCAAACGGTCTCCAAATGCGACGATTCCTATAGGAGTTTTGTAGAGCACTGACTCACCTTTCCAATGAACTGAAAATCGACCCAATTCGACATATAACGAGGGAGTTCCGAGCATTTTATTCGCATCACACGATTTCGAATGATTAACTACCGAGATTGACAAACGACGATCAGTTAAGCTTAGAATGAGAAGACTCCTCCGTTTTGAAAGCTCGTCCAGTTACCTTTCCAACGAGCTAAACATCGTCCAAATACGACCTCGGATGAGTGAGTTATGAGGGTTTTTGATGGAATAGGGGATGTCGAGAATATTTCGGACCATTTACTCTCATCCCACTTTTGGATGCCCAAACGTCTCTGAATGCGACTATTCCTATAGGAGTTTCATAGAGCACTGACTCACCTTTCCAATGAACTAAAATTGACCCAATCCGACATACAACGAGGGAGTTACGAGCGTTTTATTCGCATCACCCACGATTTCGACCGAGATTGACAAACGGCGATCAAAGGCTTCTGGTGCCCTTTCTGGGTAACAGATGGCCTCCAAATCAGAGAGTCCACCTCCATATTGAAAGCTCGTCCAGTTACCTTTCCAACGAGCTAAACATCGTCAAAATCGGACCTCGGATGAGGGAGTTATGAGGGTTTTTGATTGAATAGGGAATGTCAGGAATATTTCAGTCCATTTACTCTCACCCACTTTTAGAAGCCCAAACGGTCTCCGAATGCGACGATTCCTGTAGGAGTTTCGTAAAGCACTGACTCACCTTTCTAATGAACTGAAAATCGTCCCAATCTGACCTACAACGAGGGAATTACGAGCGTTTTATTCGCATTACAGGATTTTGAATGATTAACGACCGAGATTGACAAACGACGATCAAAGGCTTCTGGCGTGTTTTCGGGGTACCAGATGGCCTCAGAATCAGAAGAGTCCTCGGTTTTGAAAGCTAATCCAGTTACTTTTCCAACGAGCTAAACATCGTCGAAATCTGACCTCGTATGAGGGAGTTATGATCGTTTTTGTGGGAATAGGGGATGTTAGGAATATTCCGGACCATTTACTCTCACCCCACTTTTGGAGGGCCAAATGGTCTCCGAAAGCGACGATTCCTATAGGAGTTTCGTAGAGCAACTCACCTTTCCAATGAACTGAAAATCGACCTAATTCGACATATAATGAGGGAGTTATGAGCGTTTTATTCGCATCACACGATTTCAAAATATTAACGACCAAGATTGACAAACAACGAGCAAAGGCTTCTGGCGAGCTTTCAGAGTATCAGATGACCTCAGAATCAGAAGAAGACTCCTCCATTTTGAAAGCTCGTCTAGTTACCTTTTTAACAAGCTAAACATCGTCCAAATCTAACCTCAGATGAGGGAGTAATGAGGGTTTTGTGGGAATAGGGGATGTCGGGAATATTCTGGACCATTTACTCTCACCCCACTTTTGGAGGCCCAAATGGTCTCCAAATGCGACGATTCCTATAGGAGTTTCGTAGAGCACTGACTCACCTTTCCAATGAACTGAAAATCGACCCAATCCGACATATAAGGAGGGAGTTCCGAGCATTTTATTCGCATCACACGATTTCAAATGATTGACTACCGAGATTGACAAACGACGATCAAAGTTTTCTGTCGCACTTTTGGGGTACCTGATGGCTTCAGAATCAGAAGTGTCCTCCTCCGTTTTGAAAGCTCATCCAGTTACCTTTCCAACGAGCTAAACATCGTCAAAATCCGACCTCGGATGAGGGAGTTATGAGGGTTTTTGATTGAATAGGGGATGTCAGGAATATTTCAGACCATTTACTCTCACCCACTTGTAGAGGCCCAAACGGTCTGCGAATACGACGATTCCTATAGGGGTTTCGTAGAGCACTGACTCACCTTTCTAATGAACTGAAAATCGACCCAATCTGACATACAACGAGGGAGATACAAGCATTTTATTCGCATCACATGATTTCGAATTATTAACGACCGAGATTGACAAACGACGATCAAAGGCTCCTGGCATACTTTCGGGGTACCGGTTGGCCTCAGAATCAGAAGAGTCCTCCGTTTTGAAAGTTAATCTGTTACCCTTCTAACGATCTAAAATCGTCCAAATCCGACCTTGTATGAGGGAGTTATGATCGGTTTTGTGGGAATAGGGGATGTTAGGAATATTCCAGACCATTTACTCTCACCCCACTTTTGGAGGCACAAACGGTCTCCGAATGCGACGATTCCTATAGGAGTTTCGTACAGGACTGACTCACCTTTCCAATGAACTGGAAATTGACCCAATCTGACATACAATGAGGGAGTTACGAGCCTTTTATTCGCACCACACTATTTCGAAAGATTAACGACCGAGATTGACAAACGACGATCAAAGGCTTCTGGTGAGCTTTCGGAGTACCAGATGAGCTTAGAATGAGAAGACTCCTCTGTTTTGAAAGCTCGTCCAGTTACCTTTCCAACGAGCTAAACATCGTCCAAATATGACCTCGGATGAGTGAGTTATGAGGGTTTTTGATGGAATAGGGGATGTCGAGAATATTTTGGACCATTTACTCTCATCCCACTTTTGGATGCCCAAACGGTCTCTGAATGCGATGATTCCTATAGGAGTTTCATAGAGCACTGACTCACCTTTCCAATGAACTAAAAATCGACCCAATCCGACATACAACGAGGGAGTTACGAGCGTTTTATTCGCATCACACGATTTCGACCGAGATTGACAAACAACGATCAAAGGCTTCTGGTGCCCTTTCTGGGTACCAGATGGCCTCCAAATCAGAAGAGTCCACCTCCATTTTGAAAGCTCGTCCAGTTACCTTTCCAACTAGCTAAACATCGTCAAAATCGGACCTCGGATGAGGGAGTTATGAGGGTTTTTGATTGAATAGGGGATGTCAGGACTATTTCAGACCATTTACTCTCACCCACTTTTAGAAGCCCAAACGGTCTCCGAATGCAACGATTCCTGTAGTAGTTTCGTAGAGCACTGACTCACCTTTCTAATGAACTGAAAATCGCCCCAATCTGACCTACAACGAGGGAATTACGAGCGTTTTATTCGCATTACAGGATTTCGAATGATTAACGACCGAGATTGACAAACGACGATCAAATGCTTCTGGCGTGCTTTCGGGGTACCAGATGGCCTCAGAATCAGAAGAGTCCTCAGTTTTGAAAGCTAATCCAGTTACCTTTCCAACGAGTTAAACATCGTCCAAATCCGACCTCGTATGAGGGAGTTATGATCGTTTTTGTGGGAATAGGGGATGTTAGGAATATTCCGGACCATTTACTCTCACCCCACTTTTGGAAGCCCAAACGGTCTCTGAATGCGACGATTCCTATAAGAGTTTCGTAGAGCACTGACTCACCTTTTGAATGAACTAAAAATTGACCCAATCCGACATACAATGAGGGAGTTACGAGCCTTTTATTCGCATCACACGATTTTGAAAGATTAACGACCGAGATTGACAAACAACGAGCAAAGGCTTCTGGCGCACTTTCGGTGTACCAGATGGCCTCAGAATTAGATAAGTCCTTTGTTTAGAAAGCTAATCCAGTTAACTTTCCAAAGAGCTAAACATTGTCCAAATTCGACCTCGGATGAGGGAGTTATGAGGGTTTTTGTGGGAATAGGGGATGTGCAGAATATTCTGGACCATTTACTCTCACACACTTTTGGATGCGCAAACGGTCTCCGAATGCGACGATTCCTATAGGATTTTTGTAGAGCATTGACTCACCTTTCCAATGAACTGAAAATTGACCTAATCCGATATAGAACGAGGGAGTTACGAGCATTTTATTCGCATCACACGATTTCGAAAGATTAACGACCGAGATTGACAAACGACGATCAAAGGCTTCTGACACACTTTCAGAGTACAAGATGACCTCAGAATGAGAAGACTCCACCGTTTTGAAAGCTCGTCCAGTTACCTTTCCAACGAGCTAACCATCGTCCAAATCCGACCTCAGATGAGGGAGTTATGAGGGTTTTTGATGGAATAGGGGATGTCGGCAATATTCCGAACCATTTACTCTCATCCCACTTTTGGAGGCCCAAACGGTCTTCGAATGTGACGATTCCTATAGGAGTTTCGTAGAGCACTGACTCACCTTTCCAATGAACTAAAAATCGACCCAATCCGATATACAACGAGGGAGTTACGAGCGTTTTTATTTCGCATCACACAATTTCGAATGATTAATGACCGAGATTGACAAACGACGATCAAAGGTGTCAGGCATACTTTCAAGGCACCAGATGGCCTCAGAATCAGAATAGTCATCTCTGTTTTAAAAGCTTATCTAGTCACCTTTCTAACGAGCTAAACATCGTCCAAATCCGAACTCGGATGAGGGAGTTATGAGGGTTTTTGTGGGTATAGGGGATGTCGGGAATATTCCGTACCATTTACTCTCACCCCACTTGTAGAGGCCGAAACGGTCTTCGAAAGCGATGATTCTTATAGGAGTTTCGTAGAGCACTGACTCACCTTTCCAATGAACTGAAAATTGACCTAATCCGACATATAACGAGGGAGTTACGAGCATTTTATTCGCATCTCACGATTTCAAAATGTTAACGACCAAGATTGACAAACAACGAGCAAAGGCTTCTAGCACGCTTTCAGAGTGTCAGATGACCTCAGAATCAGAAGATTCCTCCTCCATTTTGAAAGCCAGCCTAGTTACCTTTTCAACAAGCTAAACATCGTCCAAATCTGACCTCAGATGAGGGAGGGTTTTGTGGGAATAGGGGATGTCGGGAATATTCCCGACCATTTACTCTCACCCTACTTTTGGAGGCCCAAACGGTCTCCGAATGCGACGATTCCTATAGGAGTTTGTAATGCATTGACTCACCTTTCCAATGAACTGAAAATCGACCCAATCCGACATATAACGAGGGAGTTCCGAGCATTTTATTCGCATCACATGATTTCAAATGATTAACTACTGAGATTGACAAACAACGATCGAAAGCTCATCCAGTTACCTTTCCAACGAGCTAAACATCGTCAAAATCCGACCTCAGATGAGGTAGTTATGAGGGTTTTTTATTGAATAGGGGATGTCGGGAATATTTCATATCATTTACTCTCACCCACTTTTAGAGGCCCAAACGGTCTCCGAATGCGACGATTCCTATAGGAGTTTCGTAGAGCACTGACTCACCTTTCCAATGAACTGAAAATCGACCCATTCTGACATGCAACGAGGGAATTACAAGGGTTTTATTCGAATTACACGATTTCGAATTATTAGCGACCGAGATTGACAAACGACGATCAAAGGCTTCTGGCGTGCTTTCGGGGTACCGGATGGCCTCAGAATCAGAAGAGTCCTCCGTTTTGAAAGTTAATCAAGTTACCTTTCTAACGAGCTAGAATCGTCCAAATCCGACCTTGTATGAGGGAGTTATGATCGTTTTTGTGGGAATAGGAGATGTTAGGAATATTCCGGACCATTTACTCTCACCCCACTTTTGGAGGCCCAAACGGTCTCCGAATGCGACGATTCCTATAGGAGTTTCGTAGAGCACTGACTCACCTTTCCAATGAACTGAAAATTGACCCAATCTGACATACAATGAGGGAGTTACGAGCCTTTTATTCGCACCACACGATTTCGAAAGATTAACGACCGAGATTGACAAACGAAGATCAAAGGCTTCTGGTGAGCTTTCGGAGTACCAGATGAGCTTAGAATGAGAAGACTCCTCCGTTTTGAAAGCTTATCCAGTTACCTTTCCAACAAGCTAAACATCATCCAAATCCGACCTCGGATGAGGGAGTTATGAGGGTTTTTGAGGGAATAGGGGATGTCGGGAATATTTCAGACCATTTACTCTCACCCCACTTTTGGAGGCCCAAACGGTCTCTGTATGTGACTATTCCTATAGGAGTTTCGTAGAGCACTGACTCACCTTTCCAATGCACTGAAAATTGACCCAATCCGACATATAACGAGGGAGCTCCGAGCATTTTATTCACATCACACAATTTCGAATGATCAATGACCGAGATTGACAAACGATGATCAAATGTTTCTTCCGCACTTTCGCGGTACTTGATGGAATCAGAATCAAAAGAGTCCTCTTCGGTTTTGAAATCTCGTCCAGTTACCTTTCCAACAATCTAAACATCGTCCAAATCCGACAGCGGATGAGGGAGTTATGAGGGTTTTTGTGGGTATAGGGGATGTCGGGAATATTCCGCACCATTTACTCTCACCCCACTTTTGAGGCCCAAATGGTGTACGAATGTGACGATTCCTATAGGCGTTTCGTAGAGCACTGACTCACCTTTCCAATGAACTAAAAATCGACCCGATCAGAGTTATAACGAGGGAGTTACGAGCGTTTTATTTGCATCACACGATTTTGAAAGATTAACGACCGAGATTGACAGACAACGAGCGAAGGATTACGGCGCACTTTTAGAGTACCAGATGACCTCAGAATCAGAAGAGTCCTCCTCTGTTTTGAAATCTCGTCCAGTTACCTTTCCAACAAGCTAAACATCGTCCAAATCCGACCTCGGATGTGGGAGTTATGAGGGTTTTTGTGGGAATAGGGGATGTCGGGAATATTTCAGACCATTTAGTCTCACCCACTTTTAGAGGCCCAAACGGTCTCCGAATGCGACGATTCCTATTAGAGAATTGACTCACCTTTCCAATGAATGAAAAATTGACCCAATCTGACATACGACGAGTGAGTTATGAGCGTTTTATTCGCATCACACGATTTCAAAAGATTAAAGACCGAGATTGACAAACGACGATCAAAGGCTTCTGCCGCGCTTTCGGAGTACCAGATGACCTCAGAATCAGAAGAGTCATCCTCTGATTTAAATTCTCATCTAGTTACCTTTCCAACAACCTAAACATCATCCAAATCTAACCTCGGATGAGGGAGTTATGAGGGTTTTTGTGGGAATAGGGATGTTGGGAATATTCCAGACCATTTACTCTCACCCCACTTTTGGAGGCTCAAACGGTCTTCAAATGCGATGATTCCTATACGAGTTTCGTAGAGCACTGACTCACCTTTCCAATGAACTAAAAATCGACCCAATCTGACATAAAACGAGGGAGTTATGAGCGTTTTACTCGCATCACATGATTTCAAAAGATTAACGACCGAGATTGACAAACAACGAGCAAAGGCTTACGGCGCACTTTTAGAGTATCAGATGACCTCAGAATTAGAACAGTCCTCCTCTATTTTCAAAGCTCATCCAGTTACCTTTTCAACAAGCCAAACATCGTCCAAATCCGACCTCAGATGAGGGAGTTATGAGGGTTTTTGTGGGAATAGGGGATGTCAGGAATATTCCGGACCATTTACTCTCACCCCACTTTTGGAGGCCCAAATGGTCTCCGAATGTGACGATTCCTATAGGAGTTTCGTAGAGCACTGACTCAACTTTCCAATGAACTGAAAATTGACCCAATCTGACATATAACGAGGGAGTTACGAGCATTTTATTCCAATCACACAATTTTGAATGATTAACGACCAAGATTTAGAAACGACGATCAAAGGCTTCTGCCGTGCTTTCAGGGTACCAAATGGCCTCAGAATCAGAACAGTCCTCCTCCATTTTGAAAGCTAATCCAGTTACCTTTCCAACGAGCTAAACATCGTCCAAATCTGACCTCGGATGAGGGAGTTACGAGGGTTTTTGTGGGAATAAGGGATGTCGGGAATATTCTGGACCATATACTCTAACCCCACTTTTGGAGGCCCAAACGGTCTCCGAATGCGACGATTCCTATAGGAGTTTCATAGAGTACTGACTCACCTTTCCAATGAACTAAAAATTGACCCAATCTGACATATAACGAGGGAGTTACGAGCATTTTATTTGCATCACATGATTTTAAAAGATTAACGACCGAGATTGACAAACGACGATCAAAGCCTTTTGGCGCACTTTCGGAGTACCAAATGACCTCAAAATGAGAAGAGTCCTACTCTGTTTTCAAAGCTCATCCAGTTACCTATCCAACGAGCTAACCATCGTCCAAATCCGACCTTAGATGAGGGAGTTATGAGGGTTTTTGATGGAATAGGGGATGTCGGCAATATTCCAAACCATATACTCTCATCCCACTTGTGGAGGCCCGAACGGTCTTCGAATGCGACGATTCCAATAGGAGTTTCATAGAGCACTGACTCACCTTTCCAATGAACTAAGAATCGACCCAATCCGACATACAACGAAGGAGTCACGAGCATTTTATTCGCATCACACGATTTCGAATGATTAATGACCGAGATTGACAAACGACGATCAAAGGTTTCAGGCATACTTACAGGGCACCAGATGGCCTCAGAATCAGGATAGTCATCTCCATTTTAAAAGCTTATCCAGTTACCTTTCCAACGAGCTAAACATCGTCCAAATCCGACCCGGATGTGGGAGTTATGTGGGTTTTTGTGGGTATAGGGGATGTCGGGAATATTCCAGACCATTTACTCTCACCCCACTTTTGGAGGGCCAAACGGTCTCCGAAAGCTACAATTCCTATAGGAGTTTCGTAGAACAACTCAACTTTCCAATGAACTGAAAATCGACCTAATCCGACATATAACGAGGGAGTTACGAGCGTTTTATTCCCATCACACGATTTCAAAATATTAACGACCAAGATTTACAAACAACGAACAAAGGCTTCTGGCGCGCTTTCAGAGTATCAGATGACCTCAGAATCAGAAGACGACTCCTCCATTTTGAAAGCTCGTCTAGTTACCTTTTTAACAAGCTAAACATCGTCCAATCTAACCTCAGATGAGGGAGTAATGAGGTTTTGTGGGAATAGGGGATGTCGAGAATATTCCGGACCATTTACTCTCAACCCACTTTTGGAGGCCCAAACGGTCTCCAAATGCAACGATTCCTATAGGAGTTTTGTAGAGCACTGACTCACCTTTCCAATGAACTGAAAATCGACCCAATTCGACATATAACGAGGAGTTCCGAGCATTTTATTCGCATCACACGATTTCGAATGATTAACTACCGAGATTGACAAACGACGATCAAAGGTTTCTGTCGCACTTTTGGGGTACCTGATGGCTTCAGAATCAGAAGTGTCCTCCTCCGTTTTGAAGGCTCATCCAGTTACCTTTCCAACGAGCTAAACATCGTCAAAATCCGACCTCGGATGAGGGAGTTATGAGGGTTTTTGATTGAATAGGGGATGTCGGGAATATTTCAGACCATTTACTCTCACCCAATTTTAGAGGCCCAAACGGTCTCCGAATGCGACGATTCCTATAGGAGTTTCGTAGAGCACTGACTCACCATTCTAATGAACTAAAAATCGACCCAATCTGACATACAACGAGGGAGTTACAAGCATTTTATTCGCATCACATGATTTCGAATTATTAACGACCGAGATTGACAAACGACGATCAAAGGCTCCTGGCATACTTTCGGGATACCAGATGGCCTCAGAATCAGAAGAGTCCTCCGTTTTGAAAGTTAATCTGTTACCCTTCTAACGAGTTAAAATCGTCCAAATCCGACCTTGTATGAGGGAGTTATGATCGTTTTTGTGGGAATAGGGGATGTTAGGAATATTCCGGACCATTTACTGTCACCCCACTTTTGGAGGCCCAAATGGTCTCCGAATGCGACGATTCCTATAAGAGTTTTGTAGAGCACTGACTCACCTTTCCAATGAACTAAAAATTGACCCAATCTGACATACAATGAGGGAGGTACAAGCCTTTTATTCACACCACACGATTTCGAAAGATTAACGACCGAGATTGACAAACGACGATCAAAGGCTTCTGGTGAGCTTTCGGAGTACCAGATGAGCTTTGAATGAGAAGACTCCTCCGTTTTGAAAGCTCGTCCAGTTACCTTTCCAACGAGCTAAACATCGTCCAAATACAACCTCGGATGAGTGAGTTATGAGGGTTTTTGATGGAATAGGGGATGTCGAGAATATTTCCGACCATTTACTCTCATCCCACTTTTGGATGCCCAAACGGTCTCTGAATGCGACGATTCCTATAAGAGTTTCATAGAGCACTGACTCACCTTTCCAATGAACTAAAAATTGACCCAATCCGACATACAACGAGGGAGTTACGAGCGTTTTATTCGCATCACACGATTTCGACCGAGATTGGCAAATGACGATCAAAGGCTTCTGGTGCCCTTTCTGGGTACCAGATGGCCTCCAAATCAGAAGAGTCCACCTCCATTTTGAAAGCTCGTCCAGTTACCTTTCCAACTAACTAAACATCGTCAAAATCGGACCTCGGATGAGGGAGTTATGGGGGTTTTTGATTGAATAGGGGATGTGAGGAATATTTCAGACCATTTACTCTCACCCACTTTTAGAAGCCCAAACGGTCTCCGAATGCGACGATTCCTGTAGGAGTTTCGTAGAGCACTGACTCACCTTTCTAATGAACTAAAAATCGTCCCAATTTGACCTACAACGAGGGAATTACGAGCGTTTTATTCGCGTTACAGGATTTCGAATGATTAACGACCGAGATTGACAAACGACGATCAAAGGCTTCTGGCGTGCTTTCGGGGTACCAGATGGCCTCAGAATCAAAAGAGTCCTCAGTTTCGAAAGCTAATCCAGTTACCTTTTCATGAGCTAAACATCGTCCAAATCCGACCTCGTATGAGGTAGTTATGATCGTTTTTGTGGGAATAGGGGATGTTAGGAATATTCCGGACCATTTACTCTCACCCCACTTTTGGAAGCCCAAACAGTCTCCGAATGCGACGATTCCTATAAGAGTTTCGTAGAGCACTGACTCACCTTTTGAATCAACTGAAAATTGACCCAATCCGACTTACAATGAGGGAGTTATGAGCCTTTTATTCGCATCACACGATTTTGAAAGATTAACGACCGAGATTGACAAACAACGAGCAAAGGCTTCTAGCGCACTTTCGGTGTACCAGATGGCCTCAGAATTAGATGAGTCCTCCTCTATTTTGAAAGCTAATCCAGTTAACTTTCCAAAGAGCTAAACATTATCCAAATTCGACCTCGGATGAGGGAGTTATGAGGGTTTTTGTGGGAATAGGGGATGTGCGGAATATTCTGGACCATTTACTCTCACACACTTTTGGATGCACAAACGGTCTCTGAATGCGACGATTCCTATAGGATTTTTGTAGAGCAATGACTCACCTTTCCAATGAACTAAAAATTGACCTAATCCGATATAGAACAAGGGAGTTACGAGCGTTTTATTCGCATCACACGATTTCGAAAGATTAACAACCGAGATTGACAAACGACGATCAAAGGCTTCTGGCACACTTTCAGAGTACAAGATGACCTCAGAATGAGAAGACTCCACCATTTTGAAAGCTCGTCCAGTTACCTTTCCAACGATCTAACCATCGTCCAAATCCGACCTCAGATGAGGGAGTTATGAGGGTTTTTGATGGAATAGGGGATGTCGGCAATATTCCGAACCATTTACTCTCATCCCACTTTTGGAGGCCCAAACGGTCTTCGAATGCGACGATTACTACAGGAGTTTCGTAGAGCGCTGACTCACCTTTCCAATGAACTGAAAATCGACCCAATCAGACATACGACGAGGGAATTACAAGCGTTTTATTCGAATCACATGATTCAAATTATTAGCGACCGAGATAGACAACGACGATCAAAGGCTTCTGGCGTGCTTTTGGGTACCGGATGGCCTCAGAATCAGAAGAGTCCTCCGTTTTGAAAGTTAATCAAGTTACCTTTCCAACGAGCTAGAATCGTCCAAATCCGACCTCGTATGAGGGAGTTATGATCGTTTTTTGGGAATAGGAGATGTTAGGAATATTCCGACCATTTACTCTCACCCCACTTTTGGAGGCCCAAACGGTCTCCGAATGCGACGATTCCTATAGGAGTTTCGTAGAGCACTGACTCACCTTTCCAATGAACTGAAAATTGACCCAATCTGACATACAATGAGGGAGTTACGAGCATTTTATTCGCACCACATGATTTCGAAAGATTAACGACCGAGATTGACAAACGATGATCAAAGGCTTCTGGTGAGCTTTCGGAGTACCAGATGAGCTTAGAATGAGAAGACTCCTCCGTTTTGAAAGCTCGTTCATTTACCTTCCAATGAGCTAGACATCGTCCAAATACGACCTCAGATGAGTGAGTTATGAGGGTTTTTGATGGAATAGGGGATGTCGAGAATATTCCGGACCATTTACTCTCATCCCACTTTTGGAGGCTCAAACAGCCTCGAATGCGACGATTCCTATTGGAGTTTCATAGAGCACTGACTCACCTTTCCAATGAACTAAAAATCGACCCAATTCGACATACAACGAGGGAGTTCGAGCGTTTTATTCGCATCACACGATTTCGACCGAGATTGACAAACAACGATCAAAGGTTTCTGGCGCACTTTGGGGTACCTAATGGCATCAAAATCGGAAGTGTCCTCTTCCATTTTAAAAGCTCGTCCAGTTACCTTTCCAATGAGCTAAACATCGTCAAAATCAGACCTCGGATGAGGGAGTTAAGAGGGTTTTTGATTAATAGGGGATGTCGGGAATATTTCAGACCATTTACTCTCACCCACTTTTAGAAGCCCAAACGGTTTCCCAATGCGACGATTCATGTAGGAGTTTCGTAGAGCACTGACTCACCTTTCCAATGAACTGAAAATTGCCCCAATCTGACCTACAACGACGGAATTAAGAGCGTTTTATTTGCATCACAGGATTTCGAATGATTAACAACCGAGATTGACAAATGACGATCAAAGGTTTCTGGCGTGCTTTCGGGGTACCAGATGGCCTCAGAATTAGAAGAGTCCTCTCTTTTGAAAGCTAATCCAGTTACCTTTCCAACGACCTAAACATCGTCCAAATCAGACCTCGTATGAGGGAGTTATAATTGTTTTTGTGGGAATAGGGGATATTAGGAATATTCCGGACCATTTACCATCACCCCACTTTTGGAGGCCCAAACGGTCTCTGAATGCGACGATTCCTATAGGAGTTTCGTAGAACACTGACTCACCTTTCCAATGAACTGAAAATTGACCCAATCCGACATACAACGAGGGAGTTACGAGCCTTTTAATCGCATCACACGATTTCGAAAGATTAACGACCGAGATTGACAAACGACGATCAAAGGCTTCTGGTGAGCTTTCGGTGTACCAGATGACCCCAGAATGAGAAGACTCCTCGGTTTTGAAAGCTCGTCCAGTTACCTTTCCAACGAGCTAAACATCGTCCAAATACGACCTCGGATGAGTGAGTTATGAGGGTTTTTGATGGAATAGGGGATGTCGAGAATATTCCAGACCCTTTACTCTCATCCCACTTTTGGAGGCCCAAAAGGGCTCCGAATGCGATGATTCCTATAGGAGTTTCAAAGAGTACTGACTCCCCTTTCTAATGAACTAAAAATTTACCAATCCGACATACAACGAGGGAGTTACGAGCGTTTTATTCGCATCACACGATTTGGAATGATTAACGACCGAGATTGACAAACGACGATCAAAGGTTTCTGGTGCGCTTTGGGGTACCTAATGGCCTCAGAATCAGAAGTATTCTCCACCATTTTGAAAGCTCGTCCAGTTACCTTTCCAATGAGATAAAGATCGTCATAATCCGACCTCGGATGAGGTAGTTATGAGGGCTTTTGATTGAATAGGGGATGTCGGGAATATTTTAGACCATTTACTCTCACCCACTTTTAAAGGCCCAAACGGTCTCCGAATGCGACGATTACTATAAAAGTTTCATAGAGCACTTACTCACCTTTCCAATGAACTAAAAATCGACCTAATCTAACATACAACGAGGGAGTTACGAGCATTTTATTTGCATCACACGATTTCGAATGATTAACGACCGAGATTGACAAACGACGATCAAAGGCTTCCGACGTGCTTTCAGGGTACCAGATGGCCTCAGAATCAGAAGAGTCCATTTTGAAAGTTAAGCTAGTTACCTTTCCAATGAGCTAAAATCGTCCAAATCCGACCTCGTATGAGGGAGTTATGATCGTTTTTTGTGGGAATAGGGGATGTTAGGAATAATCCGGACCATTTAATCTCACCCACTTTTGGAGGCCCAAACGGTCTCCGAATGCGACGATTCCTATAGGAGTTTCGGAGAGCACTGACTCACCTTTCCAATGAACTGAAAATTGACCCAATCCGACATATATTGAGGGAGTTACGAGCCTTTTATTCGCATCACACGATTTCGAAAGATTAACGACCGAGATGGACAAACGACGATCAAAGGCTTCTGGTGAGCTTTCGGTGTACCAGATGACCTTAGAATGAGAAGACTCCTCCGTTTTGAATGCTCGTCCAGTTACCTTTCCAACGAGCTAAACATCGTCCTAATACGACCTCGGATGAGTGAGTTATGAGGGTTTTTGATGGAATAGGGGATGTCAAGAATATTCCGGACCATTTGCTCTCATCCCACTTTTGGAGGCCCAAACGGTCTACGAATGCGACGATTCCTATACGAGTTTCATAGAGCACTGACTCACCTTTCTAATGAACTAAAAATTCACCCAATCCGACATTCAACGAGGGAGTTACGAGCGTTTTATTCGCATCACAAGATTTCGAATGATTAACGACCGAGATTGACAAACGACGATCAAAGGTTTCTGGTGCGCTTTTGGGTACATAATGGCGTTAGAATCAGAAGTATCCTCCTCCATTTTGAAAGATCGTCCAGTTACCTTTCCAATGAGCTAAACATCGTCATAATCCGACCTCGGATGAGGGAGTTATGAGGGTTTTTGATTGAATAGGGGATGTCGGGAATATTTCAGACCATTTACTCTCACCCACTTTTAGAGGCCCAAACGGTCTCCGAATGCGACGATTACTATAGAAGTTTCATGGAGCACTGACTCACCTTTCCAATGAACTAAAAATTGACCTAATCCAACATACAACGAGGGAGTTACGAGCGTTTTATTCGCATCACACGATTTCGAATGATTAACGACCGAGATTGACAAACGACGATCAAAGGCTTCTGACACGCTTTCGGAGTACCAGATGACCTCAGAATCTGAAGAGTCATACTCCATTTTGAAATCTCGTCCAGTTACCTTTCCAACGAACTAAACATCGTCCAAATCCGACCTCGGATGAGGTAGTTATGAGGGTTTTTGTGGGAATACGGGATGTTAGGAATATTCCGGACCAATTACACTCACCCCACTTTTGGAGGGCCAAACGGTCTACGAATACGATGATTCCTATAGGAATTTCGTAGAGCACTGACTCTCCTTTCCAATGAACTAAAATCGACCCAATCCGACATATAACGAGGGAGTTACGAGTGTTTTATTCACACACACACGATGTCAAATGATTAACGACCTAGATTGACAAACAACGATTAAAGGGTTTTGGCACGCTTTCGTGGTACCAGTTGGCCTCAGAATCAGAAGAGTCCTGCTCCATTTTGAAAGATCGTCCAGTTGCCATTCCAACGAGCTAAACATCTTCCAAATCCGACCTCGGATGAGGGAGTTATGAGGGTTTTTGTGGGAATAGGGGATGTCAGGAATATTCCAGACCATTTGCTCTCATCCCACTTTTGGTGGCCCAAACGGTCTACGAATGCGACGATTCCTATAGGAGTTTCGTAGAGCACTGACTCACCTTTCCAATGAACTAAAACTCGACCCAATCCGACATACAATGAGGGAGTTATGAGCATTTTATTCGTATCACATGATTTTGAAAGATTAATGATCGAGACTGACAAACGACGAGCAAAGACTTCTAGCGCGCTTTCGGGGTACCAGATGGCCTTAGAATCAGAAGAGTCCTCTGTTTTGAAAGCTAATCCAGTTAACTTTCCAACGAGCTAAACATCGTCTAAATCCAACCTCGATGAGGGAGTTATGAGGGTTTTTCTGGGAATAGGGGATGTCGAGAACATTCCAGACCATTTACTCTCAACCCACTTTTGGAGGCCCAAACAGTCTCCGAATGCGACGATTCCTATAGTTATTTTGTAGAGCACTGACTCACCTTTCCAATGAACTAAAAATTGACCAATCCGATATAAAACGAGGGAGTTACGAGGATTATATTCGCATCACACGATTTCGAAAGATTAACGACCGAGATTGACGAACGACAATCAAACGCTTCTGGCGCACTTTCAGAGTAGCAGGTGACCTCAGAATGAGAAGACTCCTCCATTTTGAAAGGTCGTCCAGTTACCTTTCCAGTGAGCTAAACATCGTCCAAACCCGACCTCGGATGAGGGAGTTAGAGGGTTTTTGATGGAATAGGGGATGTCGGGAATATTTCGGACCATTTACTCTCACCCCACTTTTGGAGGCCCAAACGGTCTCCAAATGCGACGATTCCTATAGGAGTTTCGTAGAGCACTGACTCATCTTTCCAATGAACTGAAAATCGATCCAATCCGACATATAACGAGGGAGTTCCGAGCATTTTATTCGCATCACACGATTTCAAATGATTAACGATCGAGATTGACAAACGATGATCAAAGGTTTTTGGCGAACTTTCGGGGTACCTGATGGCCTCAGAAATAGAAGAGCCCTCCTCCATTTAGAAAGCTCGTCCAGTTGCCTTTCCAACAAGCTAAACATCGTCCAAATCCGACCTCAGATGAGGGAGTTATAAGGGTTTTTTATGGAATAGGGGATGTCGGCAATATTTCGGACCATTTACTCTCATCCCACTTTTGGAGGCCCAAACGGCTTCCGAATGCGACGATTCCTGTAGGAGTTTCATAGAGCACTGACTCAAATTTCCAATGAACTAAAAATCGACCCAATCCGACATACAACGAGGGAGTTACGAGCATTTTATTCGCATCACACGATTTCGAATGATTAACAACCGAGATTGACAAACGACGATCAAAGGTTTCAAGCGTACTTTTAGGGCATCAGATGGCCTCAGAATCAGAATAGTCCACTCCGTTTTAAAAGCTCATCGAGCTACCTTTCCAACGAGCTAAATATCGTCCAAATCCGACCTTGGATGAGGGAGTTATGAGGGTTTTTGTGGGTATAGGGGATGTCGGGAATATTTCGTACCATTTACTCTCACCCTACTTTTGGAGGCCCAAATGGTCTCCGAATGCGACAATTCCTGTAGGAGTTTCGTAAAGCACTGACTCACCTTTCCAATGAACTGAAAATCGACCTAATCCGACATATAACGAGGGAGTTACGAGCATTTTATTCACATCACAAGATTTCAAAATATTAACGACCGATATTGACAAGCAACGAGCAAAGGCTTCTGGCACGCTTTAAGAGTACCTGATGACTCCATTTTGAAAGCTAGTCCAGTTACCTTTTCAGCAAGCTAAACATCGTCGAAATCCGACCTCAGATGAGGGAGTTATGAGGGTTCTTGTGGGAACAGGGGATGTCGGGAATATTCTGGACCATTTAATCTCACCCCACTTTTGGAGGCCCAAACGGTCTCCGAATGCGACGATTCCTATAGAAGTTTCGTGGAGCACTGACTCACCTTTCCAATGAACTGAAAATCGACCTAATCCGACATATAACGAGGGAGTTACCAGCCTTTTATTCGCATCCCACGATTTCGAATGATTAACGACTGAGATTGACAAATGACGATTAAAGGCTTCTGGCATGCTTTCGGTGTACCAGAAGGCCTCAGAATCAGAAGAGTCCTCAATTTTGAAAGTTAATCCAGTTACCTTTCCAACGGGATAAACATTGTCCAAACCCGACCTCGGATGAGGGAGTTATGATCGTTTTTGTTGGAATAGGGGATGTCAGGAATATTCCGGACCATTTACTCTCACCCCACTTTTAGAGGCCTAAACGGTTTACGAATGCGACAATTCCTATAGGAGTTTCGTAGAGCACTGACTCACCTTTCCAATGAACTGAAAATTGACGCAATCCGACATACAACGAGGGAGTTACCAGCCTTTTATTCGCATCACACGATTTCGAAAGATTAATGACCGAGATGGACAAACGACGATCAAAGGCTTCTGGTGTGCTTTCGGAGTACCAGATGACCTCAGAATGAGAAGACTCCTCCATTTTGAAAGCTCGTCCAGTTACCTTTCCAACGAGCTAAATATCATCCTAATACGACCTCGGATGAGTGAGTTATGAGGGTTTTTGATGGAATAGGGGATGTCGAGAATATTCCGGTCCATTTACTCTCATTCCACTTTTGGAGGCCCAAACGGTCTTCGAATGCCACAATTCCTATAGGAGTTTCATAGAACACTGACTCACCTTTCCAATGAACTAAAAATTGACCCAATCCGACATACAACGAGGGTGTTACGAGTGATTTTTTTTGCATCACACGATTTCGAATGATTAACGACCGAGATTGACAAACGACGATCAAAGGTTTCTGGCGCGCTTTCGGGGTACCTGATGGCCTCAGAATCAGAAGTGTCCACCTCCATTTTGAAAGCTCGACCAGTTACCTTTCCAACGAGCTAAACATCGTCAAAATCCGACCTCAGATGAGGGAGTTATGAGGGTTTTTGATTTAATAGGGGTTGTCGGGAATATTTCATACCATTTACTCTCACTTACTTTCAGAGGCCCAAACGGTCTCCGAATGCGACGAGTCCTATAGGAGTTTCGTAGAGCACTGACTCACCTTTCCAATGACCTGAAAATCGACCCAATCTGACATACAACGAGGGAGTTACGAGCGTTTTATTCGCATCACACAATTTCGAATGATTAATGACCGAGATTGACAAACGATGATCAAAGGCTTCAGGCTTGCTTTCAGAGTACCAGATGACCTCAGAATTTGAAGAGTACTACTCCGTTTTGAAAGCTCGTCTAGTTACCTTTCCAACGAGCTAAACATCGTCCAAATACAACCTCGGATGAGGGAGTTATGAGGGTATTTGTGGGAATAGGGGTTGTCGGGAATATTCTAGACCATTTACTCTCACCCCACTTTTGGAGTCCCAAACGGTCTCTGAATGCGACGATTCCTATAGGAGCTTCATAGAGCACTGATTCACCTTCCCAATGAACTGAAGATCGACCAAATCCGAGATAAAACGAGGGAGTTACGAGCATTTTATTCGCATCACATGATTTAAAAAGATTAAGGACCGAGATTGACAACGATGATCAAAGGCTTCTGGCATACTTTCGGGGTACCATATGGCCTCAGAATTAGAAGAGTTCTCTCCGTTTGAAAGCTCGTCCAGTTTACCTTTCCAATGACCTAAACATCGTCCAAATCCGACCTCGGATGAGAGAGTTATGAGGGTTTTTGTGGGAATAGGGATGTCGGGAATATTCCGGACCATTTAATCTCACCCCACTTTTGGAGGCCCAAACGGTCTCCAATACGACGATTCCTATAGGAATTTCATAGAGCACTGACTCACATTGCCAATGAACTAAAAATGACCAATCTGACATATAACGAGGGAGTTACGAGTGTTTTATTCGCATCACACGATGTCAAAAGATTAACGACCTAGATTGACAAACGACGATCAAGGGTTCTGGCGCGCTTTCGGGGTACCAGATGGCCTCAGAAATAGAAGAGTCTTCTGTTTTGAAAGCTCATCCAGTTACCTTTCTAACGAGCTAAACATCGTCCAAATACGACCTCAGATGAGGGAGTTATGAGGGTTTTTGTGGGAATAGGGGATGTCGGTAATATTTTGGACCATTTACTCTCACCCCACTTTTGGTGGCCTAAACGGACTCTGAATGTGACGATTCCTATAGGAGCTTCGTAGAGCACTGACTTCACCTTTCCAATGAACTGAAGATCGACCAAATCCGACATAAAACGAGGGAGTTACGAGCATTTTATTCACATCACATGATTTTAAAAATTAAGACTGAGATTGACAAACGATGATCAAAGGCTTCTGGCGCGCTTTCGGGATACCAGATGGCCTCAGAATCAGAAGAGTCCTCTCCGTTTTGAAATCTCATCCAGTTACTTTTCCAACGACCTAAACATCGTCGAAATCCGACCTCGGATGAGGGAGTTATGAGGGTTTTTGTGGGAATACGGGATGTTAGGAATATTCCAGACCATTTACTCTCACCTCACTTTTGGAGGCCCAAACGGTCTCCGAATGCGATGATTCCTATAGAAGTTTCGTAGAGCACTGACTCCCCTTTCCAATGAACTAAAAATTGACCTAATCTGACATATAACGAGGGAGTTACAAGCATTTTATTCGCATCACACGATTTTGAAACATAAACGACTGAGATTAACAAACGACGAACAAAGGCTTCTGGAGAACTTTTGGGGTAACAGATGGCCTTAGAATCAGAAGAGTACTTCTCTATTTTGAAAGCTCGTTCAGTTAACTTTCCGACGACCTAAACATCGTCCAAATCTGACCTCTGATAAGGGAGTTACGAGGGTTTTTGTGGGAATAGGGGATGTCGGGAATATTCTAAACAATTTACTCTCACCCTACTTTTGGAGGATCAAATGGTCTCTGAATGCGACGATTCCTATAGGAGTTTCGTAGAGCACTGACTCACCTTTCCAATGAACTGAATATCGACCAAATCTGACATAAAACGAGGGAGTTATGAGTATTTTATTTGCATCACATGATTTTGAAAGATTAACGACCGAGATTGACAAACGATGATCAAAGGCTTTTGGCACACTTTCGGGTAGCAGAGGCCTCAAATCAGAAGAGTCCCCTATTTTGAAAGCTCGTCCAGTTACCATTCCAACGAGCTAAACATCGTCCAAATCTGACGTTAGATGAGGGAGTTATGAGGGTTTTTCTAGGAATAGGGATGTCGAAAATATTCTGGATCATTTAATCTCACCTCACTTTTGGAGGCCCAAACGGTTTCTGAATGCGACGATTCCTATAGGAGTTTCGTAGAGCACTGACTCGCCTTTCCAATGAACTGAAGATCGACCAAATCCGACATAAAACGAGGGAGGTACGAGCATTTTTTTCGCATCACATGATTTCGAAAGATTAACGACCGAGATTGACAAACGACGATCAAAGGCTTCTGGCATGCTTTCGGGATACCAGATGGCCTCAGAATCAGAAGTGTCCTCCATTTTGAAAGCTCGTTTAGTAACCTTTCCAACGAGCTAAACATCGTCCAAATCCGACCTCAGATGAGGGAGTTATGAGATTTTTTGTGGGAATAGGAGTTGTCAGGAATATTCCAGACCATTTACTCTCACCCCACTTTTAGAGGCCCAAACGGTCTACGAATGCAACGATTCCCATTAGAGTTTCGTCGAGCACTGACTCAACTTTCCACTGAACTGAAAATCGACCTAATCCGACATATAACGAGGGAGTTACGAGCGTTTTTTTTGCATCAAAGGCTTCTGTCGCGCTTTCATTGCACCAAATGGCCTCAGAATCAGAAGAGTCCTCCGTTTTAAAATCTCGTCCAGTTACCTTTCCAACGAGCTAAACATCATCAAAATCCGACCTCGGATGAGGGAGTTAAGAGCGTTTTTGTGGGAATAGGGGATGTCTGGAATTTTTGGACCATTTACTCTCACCCCACTTTTGCAGGCCAAATGGTCTCTGAATGCGACGATTCCTATAGGAGTTTCGTAGAGCACTGACTCACCTTTCCAATGATCTGAAGATTGACCAAATCCGACATAAAACGAGGGAGTTACGAGCATTATATTCGCATCACATGATTTCGAAAGATTAACGACCGAGATTGACAAACGACGATCAAAGGCTTCTGGCGCGATTTTGGGGTACCAGATGGCCTCAGAATAAGAAGATTCCCCTCTGTTTTAAAAGATCCTCCAGTTACCTTTCCAACGAGATAAACATCGTCCAAATCCGACATCAGATGAGGGAGTTATGAGGTTTTTGTGGTAATAGGGGATGTCAGGAATATTCTGGACCATTTACTCTCACCCCACTTTTGGAGGCCAAAACGGTCTCCGAATGCGACGATTCATATAAGAGTTTCGTGGAGCACTGACTCACCTTTCAAATGAACTGAAAATTGACCCAATCCGACATATAACGAAGGAGTTACGAGCGTTTTATTCGAATCACACGATTTTGAAAGATTAACGACCAAAATTGAAAAACGACGATCAAAGGCTTCTGCCACACTTTTGGGGTACCATATGGCCTCAGAATTAGAGGTGTCCTCCTCTATTTTGAAAGCTCGTCCAGTTACCTTTCCAATGAGCTAAACTTCGTCCAATCCGACCTCCGATGAGGGAGTTATGAGGGTTTTTGTGGGAATAGGGGATGTCGGGAATATTCTGGACCATTTACTCTCACCCCAGTTTTGGAGGCCCAAATGGTCTATGCATGCGACGATTCCTACAGGAGTTTCGCAAAAAACTGACTCACCTTTCCAATGAACTAAAGATCGACCAAATCCGACATAAAATGAGGGAGTTAGGAGCATTTTATTCGCATCACACGATTTCGAAAGATTAACTACAGAGATTGACAAACGATGATCAAAGGTTTCTGGCGTGCTTTCGGGGTACCTGATGGCCTCAGAATCGGAAGAGTCCTCCTTTGTTTTAAAAGATCCTCTAGTTAACTTTGCAACGAGCTAAACATCGTCCAAATCTGAATTCAGATGAGGGAGTTATGAGGGTTTTTGTGGTAATAGGGGATGTCGGGAATATTCCGGACCATTTACTCTAACCCCACTTTCGGAGGCCCAAACGGTCTCCGAATGCGACGATTCCTATAAGAGTTTCGTGGAGCGCTGACTCACCTTTCGAATGAACTGAAAATTGACCCAATCCGACATATAACGAGGGAGTTACGAGCGTTTTATTCGAATCAAACAATTTTGAAAGATTAACGACTGAGATTGACAAACGATGATCAAAGGATTCGGCGCCCTTTCAGGGTACCAGATGGGCCTCGAAATCAGAAGAGTCCGCCTCTGTTTTGAAAGCTCGTCTAGTTAACTTTCCAACGAGCTAAACATCGTCCAAATCGGACCTCGGATGAGGGAGTTATGAGGGTTTTTATGGGAATAGGGGATGTGAGGAATATTCTAGACCATTTACTCTCACCCCACTTTTGGAGGCCCAAACGGTCTCTGAACGCGACGATTCCTATAGGAGTTTCGTAGAGCACTGACAAACCTTTCTCATGAACTGAAGATCGACCAAATCTGACATAAAATGAGGGAGTTACCAGCATTTTTTTCGCATCACATGATTTCAAAAGATTAACGACCGAGATTGACAAACGATGATCAAAGGCTTCTAGCGCACTTTCGGGGTACCAGATGGCCTCAGAATCAGAAGAGTCCTCTCTGTTTTAAAAACTCGTCCAGTTACCTTTCCAACGAGCTAAACATCGTCCAAATCCGACCTCGGATGAGGGAGTTATGAAGGTTTTTGTGGGAATAGAGGATGTCAGGAATATTCCAGACCATTTACTCTCACCCCACTTTCGGAGGCCCAAACGGTCTCCGAATGCGACGATTCCTATAAGAGTTTCGTGGAGCGTTGACTCACCTTTCGAATGAACTGAAAATTGACCCAATCCGACATATAACGAGGGAGTTACGAGCGTTTTATTCGAATCAAACGATTTTGAAAGATTAACGACCAAGATTGACAAACGATGATCAAAGGCTTCTGGCGCTCTTTCAGGGTACCAGATGGCCTCAAAATCAGAAGAGCCCCCCTCTGTTTTGAAAGCTCGTCTAGTTAACTTTCCAACGAGCTAAACATCGTCCAAATTGGACCTTAGATGAGGGAGTTATGAGGGTTTTTGTGGGAATAGGTGATGTGAGGAATATTCTGGACCATTTACTCTCACCCCACTTTTGGAGGCCCAAACGGTCTCTGAACTTGACGATTCCTATAGGAGTTTCATAGAGCACTGACTCACCTTTCCAATGAACTAAAGATCGACCAAATCCGACATAAAATGAGGTAGGTACCATATTTTTTTCGCATCACATGATTTCAAAAGATTAACGACCGAGATTGACAAACGATGATCAAAGGCTTCTGTCGCGCTTTCGGGGTACCAGATGGCCTCAGAATCAGAAGAGTCCTCCTCCGTGTTAAAAGATCCTCCAGTTACCTTTCCAATGAGCTAAACATCGTCTAAATCCGACATCAGATGAGGGAGTTATGAGGGTTTTTGTGGTAATAAGGGATGTCAGGAATATTCCGGACCATTTACTCTCACCCCACTTTTGGAGGCCCAAACGGTCTATGAATGCGACGATTCCTATATGAGTTACGTAGAGCACTGACTCACCTTTCCAATGAACTAAAGATCGACCAAATCTGACATAAAATGAGGGAGTTACCAGCATTTTATTCGCATCACATGATTTCAAAAGATTAACGATCGAGATTGACAAACGATGATCAAAGGCTTCTAGCGCGCTTTCGGGGTACCAAATGGCCTCAGAACCAGAAGAGTCCTCTCCGTTTTAAAATATCCTCCAGTTACCTTTCCAACGAGCTAAACATCGTCTAAATCCGAGATCAGATGAGGGAGTTATGAGGGTTTTGTGAGTATAGGGGATGTCGGGAATATTTCAGACCATTTACTCTCACCCCACTTTTGGAGGCCCAAACAGTCTGCGAATGCGACGATTCCTATAAAAGTTTCGTGGAGCACTGACTAACCTTTCCAATGAACTAAAGATCGACCAAATCCGACATAAAATGAAGGAATTACCCGTATTTTATTCGCATCACATGATTTCAAAAGATTAACACCCGAGATTGACAAACGATGATCAAAGGCTTCTGGCACGCTTTCGGGGTACCAGATGTCCTCAGAATCAGAATAGTCCTTCTCCATTTTAAAAGATCCTCCAGTTACCTTTCCAACGACCTAAACATCGTCTAAATCCGACATCAGATGAGGGAGTTATGAGGGTTTTTGTGGTAATAGGGGATGTCGGGAATATTCCGGACCATTTACTCTCACCCCACTTTTGGAGGCCCAAACGGTCTCTGAATGCGACGATTCCTATAAGAGTTTCGTAGAGCACTGACTCACCTTTCCAATAACTAAAGATCGACCAAATCCGACATAAAATGAGGGAGTTACCAGCATTTTATTCGCATCACATGATTTCAAAAGATTAACGACCGAGATTGACAAACGATGATCAAAGGCTTCTAGCGCGCTTTCGGGGTACCAATGGCCTCAGAACCAGAAGAGTCCTCTCCGTTTTAAAAGATCCTCCAGTTACCTTTCCAACAAGCTAAACATCGTCTAAATCCGACATCAGATGAGGGAGTTATGAGGGTTTTTTGTGAGTATAGGGGATGTCGGGAATATTCGGACCATTTACTCTCACCCCACTTTTGGAGGCCCAAACGGTCTCGAATGCGACGATTCCTATAGAGTTTCATGGAGCACTAACTAACCTTTCTAATGAACTAAAGATCGACCAAATCTGACATAAAATGAGGGAATTACCCGCATTTTATTCGCATCACATGATTTCAAAAGATTAATGACCGAGATTGACAAACGATGATCAAAGGCTTCTGGCGCGCTTTCGGGGTACCAGATGTCCTCAGAATCAGAAGAGTCCTCCTCCATTTTAAAATATCCTCCAGTTACCTTTCCAACGACCTAAACATCATCTAAATTCGGCATCAGATGAGGGAGTTATGAGGGTTTTTGTGGTAATAGGGGATGTCGGGAATATTCCGGACCATTTACTCTCACCCCACTTTTGGAGGCCGAAATTGTCTCTGAATGCGACGATTCCTAAAGGAGTTTCGTAGAGCACTGACTCTCATTTCCAATGAACTGAAGATCGACCAAATCCGACATAAAACAGGGAGTTACGGGCATTTTATGGCATCACAAGATTTCGAAAGATTAACGACCGAGATTGACAAACGACGATCAAAGGCTTCTAGCGATCTTTCGGGGTACAGATGGCCTCAGAATCAAAAGAGTCCTCCTCCGTTTTAAAACATCCTCTAGTTACCTTTCCAACGAGCTAAACATCGTTGAAATCCGACATCTGATGAGGGAGTTATGTGGGTTTTTATGGTAATAGGTGATGTGAGGAATATTCTGGACCATTTACTCTCACCCAACTTTTGGAGGCCCAAACGGTCTCTGAACGCGACGATTCCTATAGGAGTTTCGTAGAGCACTGACTCACCTTTCCAATGAACTGAAGATCGACCAAATCCGACATCAAATGAGGGAGTTACCAGCATTTTTTCGCATCACATGATTTCAAAAGATTAACGACCGAGATTGACAAACGATTATCAAAGGCTTCTGTCGCGCTTTCGGGGTACCAGATGTCCTCAGAATCAGAAGAGTCCTCCTCCGTTTTAAAAGATCCTCCAGTTACCTTTCCAACGACCTAAACATCGTCTAAATCCGGCTCAGATGAGGGAGTTATGAGGGTTTCTGTGGTAAAAGGGGATGTCGGGAATATTCCGGACCATTTACTCTCACCCCACTTTTGGAGGCCCAAACGGTCTCTAAATGCGACGATTCCTATAGGAGTTTCGTGAAGCACTGACTAACCTTTCGAATGAACTAAAAATTGACCCAATCCGACATATAACGAGGGAGGTACGAGCGTTTTATTCGAACCACACGATTTTGAAAGATTAACGACCGAGATTGACAAACGATGATCAAAGGCTTCTGGTGCTCTTTCGGGGTACCAGATGGCCTCAAAATCAGAAGAGTCCCGCTCTGCTTTTAAATCTCGTCCAGTTAACTTTCCAATGAACTAAACATCGTCCAAATCTGACCTCGGATGAGGGAGTTATGAGGGTTTTGTGGGAATAGGGGATTGAGGAATATTCTGGACCATTTTCTCTCACCCCACTTTTGGAGGCCGAAATGGGCTCTGAATGCGACGATTCCTATAGGAGTTTCGCAGAGCACTGACTCACATTTCCAATGAACTGAAGATCGACCAAATCCGACATAAAAACAGGGAGTTACGGGCATTTTATTGGCATCACAAGATTTGGAAAGATTAACGACCGAGATTGACAAACGACGATCAAAGTCTTCTAGCGATATTTCAGGGTAACAGATGGCCTCAGAATCAAAAGAGTCCTCCTCCATTTTAAAAGATCCTCCAGTTACCTTTCGAATAAACTAAACATCGTCTAAATCCGACATCGGATGAGGGAGTTATGAGGGTTTTTGTGAGTATAGGGGATGTCGGGAATATTCCGTACCATTTACTCTCACCCCGCATTTGGAGGCTCAAACGGTCTCTGAATGCGACGATTCCTGTAGGAGTTTCGAAAAGCACTGACTCATCTTTCCAATGAACTAAAGATCGACCAAATCTGACAGAAAGTGAGGGAGTTACCAGCATTTTATTCGCATCACATGATTTCAAAAGATTAACGACCGAGATTGACAAACGATGATCAAAGGCTTCTGTAGCGCTTTCGGGGTACCAGAGGGCCTCAGAATCAAAAGAGTCCTCCTCTGTGTTAAAAGATCCTCCAGTTACATTTCCAATGAGCTAAACATCGCCTAAATCCGACATCAGATGAGGGAGTTATGAGGGTTTTTGTGGTAATAGGGGATGTTGGGTATATTCCGGACCATTTACTCTCACCCCACTTTTGGAGGCCCAAACGTTCTCTGAATGCGACGATTCCTATAGGATTTCGTAGAGCACTGACTCACCTTTCCAATGAACTAAAGATCGACCAAATCTGACATAAAATGAGGGAGTTACTAGCATTTTATTCGCATCACATGATTTTAAAAGATTAACGATCGAGATTGACAAACGATGATCAAAGGCTTCTAGCGCGCTTTCGGGGTACCAAATGGCCTCAGAACCAGAAGAGTCCTCTCCGTTTTAAAAGATCCTAAAGTTACCCATCCAACGAGATAAACATCGTCTAAATTCGACATCAGATGAGGGAGTTATGAGGGTTTTTGTGAGTATAGGGGTTGTCGGGAATATTTCGGACCATTTGCTCTCACCCCACTTTTGAAGGCCCAAACGGTCTGCGAATGCGACGATTCCTATAAGAGATTCGTGAAGCACTGACTAACCTTTCCAATGAACTAAAGATCGACCAAATCCGACATAAATGAGGGAATTATCCGCATTTTATTCGCATCACATGATTTCAAAAGATTAACGACCGAGATTGACAAACGATGATCAAAGGCTTCTGGCGCACTTTCGGGGTACCAGATGTCCTCAGAATCAGAAGAGTCCTCCTCCATTTTAAAAGATCCTCCAGTTACCTTTCCAACGACCTAAACATCGTCTAAATCCGACATCAGATGAGGGAGTTATGAGGGTTTTTGTGGTAATAGGGGAATTTCGGGAATTTCCGGACCATTTACTCTCACCCCTTTTGGAGGCCAAACGGTCTCTGAATGCGACGATTCCTATAGGAGTTTCGTGGAGCACTGACTACCTTTCGAATGAACTAAAAATTGACCCAATCCGACATATAACGAGGGAGTTACGAGCATTTTATTCGAATCACACGATTTTGAAAGATTAACGACCGAGATTGACAAACGATGATCAAAGGCTTCTGGTGCTCTTTCGGGGTACCAGATGGCCTCAAAATCAGAAGAGTCCCTCTCTGTTTTAAATCTCGTCCAGTTAACTTTCCAATGAACTAAACATCGTCCAAATCTGACCTCGGATGAGGGAGTTATGAGGGTTTTGTGGAATAGGGGATTGAGGAATATTCTGGACCATTTACTCTCACCCCACTTTTGGAGGCCGAAATGGTCTCTGAATGCGACGATCCCTATAGGAGTTTCGCAGAGCACTGACTCACATTTCCAATGAACTAAAGATCGACCAAATCTGACATAAAAACAGGGAGTTACGGGCATTTTATTGGCATCACATGATTTCGAAAGATTAACGACCGAGATTAACAAACGACGATCAAAGGCTTCTAGCGATATTTCGGGGTAACAGATGGCCTCAGAATCAAAAGAGTCCTCTCCATTTTAAAAGATCCTCCAGTTACCTTTCCAACGAGCTAAACATCGTCGAAATCCGACATCAGATGAGGGAGTTATGTGGTTTTTTATGGTAATAGGGGATGTGGGAATATTCTGGACCATTTACTCTCACCCCACTTTTGGAGGCCCAAACGGTCTCTGAATGCGACGATTCCTATAGGAGTTTCGTAGAGCACTGACTCACCTTTCCAATGAACTAAAGATCGACCAAATCCGACATAAATGAGGGAGTACCAGCATTTTTTCGCATCACATGATTTTCAAAAGATTAACGACCGAGATTGACAAACGATGATCAAAGGCTTCTGTCGCGCTTTCGGGGTACCAGATGGCCTCAGAATCAGAAGAGTCCTCCTCCGTTTAAAAGATCCTCCAGTTACCTTTCCAACGACCTAAACATCGTCTAAATCCGGCATCAGATGAGGGAGTTATGAGGGTTTTGTGGTAATAGGGGATGTCGGGAATATTCCGGACCATTTACTCTCACCCCACTTTTGGAGGCCCAAACGGTCTCTGAATGCGACGATTCCTATAGGAGTTTCGTGAGCACTGACTAACCTTTCGAATGAACTAAAAATTGACCAATCCGACATATAACGAGGGAGTTACACGTTTTTATTCGAATCACACGATTTTGAAAGATTAACGACCGAGATTGACAAACGATGATCAAAGGCTTCTGGTGCTCTTCGGGGTACCAGATGGCCTCAAAATCAAAGAGTCCCTCTCTGTTTTAAATCTCGTCCAGTTAACTTTCCAATGAACTAAACATCGTCCAAATCTGACCTCGGATGAGGGAGTTATGAGGGTTTTGTGGGAATAGGGGATTGAGGAATATTCTGGACCATTTACTCTCACCCCACTTTTGGAGGCCAAATGGTCTCTGAATGCGACGATTCCTATAGGAGTTTCGCAGAGCACTGACTCACATTTCCATGAACTGAAGATCGACCAAATCCGACATAAAAACCGGGAGTTACGGGCATTTTATTGGCATCACAAGATTTCGAAAGATTAACGACCGAGATTGACAAACGACGATCAAAGTCTTCTAGCAATATTTAGGGGTAACAGATGGCCTCAGAATCAAAAGAGTCCTCTGTTTTAAAAGATCCTCCAGTTACCTTTCGAATGAACTAAACATCGTCTAAATCCGACATCAGATGAGGGAGTTATGAGGGTTTTTGTGAGTATAGGGGATGTCGGGAATATTCCGTACCATTTACTCTCACCCCACTTTTGGAGGCCCAAACGGTCTCTGAATGCGACGATTCCTATAGGAGTTTCGTAAGCAGACTGACTCACCTTTCCAATGAACTAAGATCGACCAATCCGACATAAAGTGAGGGTTACCAGCATTTTTTTTCGCATCACATGATTTCAAAAGATTAACGACCGAGATTGACAAACGATGATCAAAGGCTTCTGTCGTGCTTTCGGGGTACCAGATGGCCTCAGAATCAGAGAGAGTCCTCTCCGTGTTAAAAGATCCTCCAGTTACCTTTCCAATGAGCTAAACATCGTCTAAATCCAACATCAGATGAGGGAGTTATGAGGGTTTTTGTGGTAATAGGGGATGTTGGGAATATTCCGGCCATTTACTCTCACCCTACTTTTGGAGGCCCAAACGGTCTCTGAATGCGACGATTCCTATTGGAGTTTCGTAGAGCACTGACTCACCTTTCCAATGAACTAAAGATCAACCAAATCCGACATAAAATGAGGGAGTTACTAGCATTTTATTCGCATCACATGATTTCAAAAGATTAACGATCGAGATTGACAAACGATGATCAAAGGCTTCTAGCGCGCTTTCGGGGTACCAAATGGCCTCAGAACCAGAAGAATCCTCTCCATTTTAAAAGATCCTAAAGTTACCTATCCAATGAGCTAAACATCGTCTAAATCCGACATCAGATGAGAGAGTTATGAGGGTTTTTGTGAGTATAGGGGATGTCGGGAATATTTCGGACCATTTACTCTCACCCCACTTTTGGAGGCCCAAACCGTCTACGAATGCGACGATTCCTATAAGAGTTTCGTGGAGCACTGACTAACCTTTCCAATGAACTAAAGATCGACCAAATTCGACATAAAATGAGGGAATTACCCGCATTTTATTCGCATCACATGATTTCAAAAGATTAATGACCGAGATTGACAAACGATGAACAAAGGCTTCTGGCGCGCTTTCGGGGTACCAGATGTCCTCAAAATTAGAAGAGTCCTCCTCCATTTTAAAAGATCCTCCAGTTACCTTTCCAACGACCTAAACATCGTCTAAATCCGGCATCAGATGAGGGAGTTATGAGGGTTTTTGTGGTAATAGGGGATGTCGGGAATATTCCGGACCATTTACTCTCACCCCACTTTTGGAGGCCCAAACGGTCTCTGAATGCGACGATTCCTATAAGAGTTTCGTGGAGCACTGACTAACCTTTCGAATGAACTGAAAATTGACCCAATCCGACATATAAAAGAGACATATAGACGGGGAGGTACGAGCGTTTTATTCGAATCACACGATTTTGAAAGATTAACGACCGAGATTGACAAACGATGATCAAAGGCTTCTAGTGCTCTTTCGGGGTACCAGATGGCCTCGAAATGGGAAGAGTCCCTCTCTGCTTTTAAATCTCGTCCAGTTAACTTTCCAATGAACTAAACATCATCCAAATCTGACCTCGGATGAGGGAGTTATGAGGGTTTTGTGGGAATAGGGGATTGAGGAATATTCTGGACCATTTACTCTCACCCCACTTTTGGAGGCCGAAATGGTCTCTGAATGCGACGATTCCTATAGGAGTTTCGCAGACCACTGACTCACATTTCCAATGAACTGAAGATCGACCAAATCCGACATAAAAACAGGGAGTTACAGGGATTTTATTGGCATCACAAGATTTCAAAAGATTAACGACCGAGATTGACAAACGACGATCAAAGGTTTCTAGCGATTTTCGGGGTAACAGATGGCCTCAGAATAAAAGAGTCCTGCTCCATTTAAAAGATCCTCCAGTTACCTTTCCAACGAACTAAACATCGTCGAAATCCGACATCAGATGAGGGAGTTATGTGGGTTTTTATGGTAATAGGTGATATGAGGAATATTCTGGACCATTTACTCTCACCCAACTTTTGGAGGCCCAAACGGTCGCTGAATGCGACAATTCCTATAGGAGTTTCGTAGAGCACTGACTCACCTTTCCAATGAACTGAAGATCGACCAAATCCGACATAAAATGAGGGAGTTACCAGCATTTTTTCGCATCACATGATTTCAAAAGATTAACGACCGAGATTGACAAATGATGATCAAAGGCTTCTAGCGCGCTTTTGGGGTACCAAATGGCCTCAGAAACAGAAGAGTCCTCTCCGTTTTAAACGATCCTCCAGTTACCTTTCCAACGAGCTAAACATCGTCTAAATCCGACATCAGATGAGGGAGTTATGAGGGTTTTTGTGAGTATAGGGGATGTCGGGAATATTTCGGACCATTTACTCTCACCCCACTTTTGGAGGCCCAAACGGTCTGCGAATGCGATGATTCCTATAAGAGTTTCGTGGAGAACTGACTAACCTTTCCAATGAACTAAAGATCGACCAAATCCGACATAGAATGAGGGAATTACCCGCATTTTATTCACATCATATGATTTCAAAAGATTAACGACCGAGATTGACAAACGATGATCAAAGGCTTCTGGCACGCTTTCGGGGTACCAGATGTCCTCAGAATCAGAAGAGTCCTCCGTTTTAAAAGATCCTCCAATTACCCTTCCAACGACCTCAACATCGTCTAAATCCGGCATCAGATGAGGGAGTTATGAGGGTTTTTGTGGTAATAGGGGATGTTGGGAATATTCCGGACCATTTACTCTCACCCCACTTTTGGAGGCCCAAACGGTCTCTGAATGCGACGATTCCTATAGAGTTTCGTGGAGCACTGACTAACCTTTCGAATGAACTGAAAATTGACCCAATCCGACATATAACGAGGGAGTTACGAGCATTTATTCGAACCACATGATTTTGAAAGATTAACGACCGAGATTGACAAGCGATGATCAAAGGCTTCTGGCTCTTTTCGGCTCTACCAGATCGGGGTATCAGAAGAGATGGCCTCAAAATCAGAAGAGTCCCTCCTGTTTTTAAATCTCATCCAGTTAACTTTCCAATGAACTAAACATCGTCCAAATCTGACCTCAGATGAGGGAGTTATGAGGGTTTTGTGGGAATAGGGGATTGAGGAATATTCTGGACCATTTACTCTCACCCCACTTTTGGAGGCCCAAATGGTCTTTGAATGCGACGATTCCTATAGGAGTTTCGTAGAGCACTGACTCACATTTCCAATGAATTGAAGATCGACCAAATCTGACATAAAAACAGGGAGTTACGGGCATTTTATTGGCATCACATGATTTCGAAGGATCAACGACCGAGATTGACAAACGACGATCAAAGTCTTCTAGCACAATTTTGGGGTAACAGATGGCCTCAGAATCAGAAGGGTCCTCTCCGTTTTAGAAGATCCTCCAGTTACCTTTCCAACGAGCTAAACATCGTCGAAATCCGACATCAGATGAGGGAGTTATGTGGGTTTTTATGGTAATAGGGGATGTCGGGAATATTCCGTACCATTTACTCTCACCCCACTTTTGGAGGCCCAAACGGTCTCTGAATGCGACGATTCCTATAGGAGTTTCGTAAAGCACTGACTCACCTTTCCAATGAACTAAAGATGGACCAAATCCGACAGAAGTGAGGGAGTTCCCAACATTTTATTCGCATCATATGATTTCAAAAGATTAACGACCAAGATTGACAAACGATGATCAAAAGCTTCTGTCATGCTTTCGGGGTACCAGATGGCCTCAGAATCGGAAGAGTCCTCCTCCGTGTTAAAAAATCCTCCAGTTACCTTTCCAATGAGCTAAACATCGTCTAAATCCGACATCAGATGAGGGAGTTATGAGGGTTTTTTTGGTAATAGGGGATGTCGGGAATATTCTGGACCATTTACTCTCACCCCACTTTTGGAGGCCCAAACGGTCTCTGAATGCGATGATTCCTATAGGAGTTTCGTAGAGCACTGACTCACCTTTCCAATGAACAAAAGATCGACCAAATCCGACATAAAATGAGGAAGTTACAAGCATTTTATTCGCATCACATGATTTCAAAAGATTAACGATCGAGATTGACAAACGATGATCAAAGGTTTCAAGATACCAAATGGCCTCAGAACCAGAAGAGTCCTCTCCGTTTTAAAAGATCCTCCAGTTACCTTTCCAACGAGCTAAACATCGTCTAAATCTGACATCAGATGAGGGAGTTATGAGGGTTTTTGTGAGTATAGGAGATGTCGGGAATATTTCGGACCATTTACTCTCACCCCACTTTTGGAGGCCCAAACGGTCTGCGAATGCGACGATTCCTATAAGAGTTTCGTGGAGCACTGACTAACCTTTCCAATGAACTAAAGATCGACCAAATCCGACATAGAATGAGGGAATTACCCGCATTTATTCGCATCACATGATTTCAAAAGATTAACGACCGAGATTGACAAAAATGATCAAAGGCTTCTGGCGTACTTTCGGGGGTACCAGATGTCCTCAGAATCAGAAGAGTCCTTCTCCGTTTTAAAAGATCCTCCAGTTACCTTTCCAACGACCTAAACATCGTCTAAATCCGGCATCAGATGAGGGAGTTATGAGGGTTTTTGTGGTAATAGGGGATGTCGGGAATATTCGGACCATTTACTCTCACCCCACTTTTGGAGGCCCAAACGGTCTCTGAATGCGACGATTCCTATAGGAGTTTCGTGGAGCACTGACTAACCTTTCGAATGAACTGAAAATTCACCCAATCCGACATATAACGAGGGAGTTACAAGCATTTTATTCGAATCACACGATTTTGAAAGATTAACGACCGAGATTGACAAGCGATGATCAAAGGCTTCTTGTGCTCTTTCGGGGTACCAGATGGCCTCAAAATTAGAAGAGACCCTCTCTATTTTTAGATCTCGTCCAGTTAACTTTCCAATGAACTAAACATCGTCCAAATCTGACCTCGGATGAGGGAGTTATGAGGGTTTTGTGGGAATAGGGGATTGAGGAATATTCTGGACCATTTACTCTCACCCACTTTTGGAGGCCCAAATGGTCTCTGAATGCAACGATTCCTATAGGAGTTTCAAAGAGCACTGACTCACATTTTCAATGAACTGAAGATCGACCAAATCCGATATAAAAACAGGGAGTTACGGGCATTTTATTGGCATCACATGATTTCGAAAGATTAACGACCGAGATTGACAAACGACGATCAAAGGCTTCTAGCGCAATTTCGGGGTAACAGATGGCCTCAGAATCAGAAGAGTCCTCTCCGTTTTAAAAGATCCTCCAGTTACCTTTCCAACGAGCTAAACATCGTCGAAATCCGACATCAGATGAGGGAGTTATGTGGGTTTTTGGTAATATGTAATAGGGGATGTCGGGAATATTCCGTACCATTTACTCTCACCCCACTTTTGGAGGCCCAAACGGTCTCTGAATGCGACGATTCCTATAGGAGTTTCGTAAAGCACTGACTCACCTTTCCAATGAACTAATGATCGACCAAATCCGACATAGAATGGGGGAATTACCCGCATTTTATTCGCATCACATGATTTCAAAAGATTAACGACTGAGATTGACAACGATGATCAAAGGCTTTGGCGGGCTTTCGGGGGTACAGATGGCCCTCAAGAATCAGAAGAGTCCTCCTCCGTTTTAAAAGATCTCCAGTTACCTTTCCAACGACCTAAACATCGTCTAAATCCGGCATCAGATGAGGGAGTTATGAGGGTTTTTGTGGGTAATAGGGGATGTCGGGAATATTCCGGACCATTTACTCTCACCCCACTTTTGGAGGCCCAAACGGTCTCTGAATGCGACGATTCCTATAGGAGTTTCGTGGAGCACTGACTAACTTTCCAATGAACTGAAGATGACCCAATCCGACATATAACGAGGGAGTTACAGCATTTTATTCGAATCACATGATTTTGAAAGATTAACGACCGAGATTGACAAGCGATGATCAAAGGCTTCCGTTGCACTTTCGGGGTACCAGATGGCCTCAAATCAGAGGAGTCCCTCTCTATTTTTAAATCTCGTCCAGTTAACTTTCCAATGAACTAAACATCGTCCAAATCTGACCTCAGATGAGGGAGTTATGAGGGTTTTGTGGGAATAGGGGATTGAGGAATATTCGGACCATTTACTCTCACCCCACTTTTGGAGGCCCAAATGGTCTCTGAATGCGACGATTCCTATAGAGTTTCGTAGAGCACTGACTCACCTTTCCAATGAACTAAAGATCGACCAAATCCGACATAAAAACAGGGAGTTACGGGCATTTTATTCGCATCACATGATTTCGAAAGATTAACGACCGAGATTGACAAACGACGATCAAAGGCTTCTATCGCGATTTCGGGGTACAGATGGCCTCAGAATCAGAAGAGTTCTCTCCGTTTTAAAAGATCCTCCAGTTACCTTTCAAACGAGCTAAACATCGTCTAAATCCGACATCAGATGAGGGAGTTATGAGGGTTTTTGTGGTAATAGGGGATGTCGGGAATATTCCGGACCATTTACTCTCACCCCACTTTTGGAGGCCCAAACGGTCTCTGAATGTGACGATTCCTATAGGAGTTTCGTAGAGCACTGACTCACCTTTCCAATGAACAGAAGATCGACCAAATCCGACATAAAATGAGGGAGTTACAAGCATTTTATTCGCATCACATGATTTCAAAAGATTAATGATCGAGATTGACAAACGATGATCAAAGGCTTCTAGCGCGCTTTTGGGGTACCAAATGGCCTCAGAACCAGAAGAGTCCTCTCCGTTTTAAAAGATCCTTCAGTTACCTTTCCAACGAGCTAAACATCGTCTAAATCCGACATCAGATGAGGGAGTTATGAGGGTTTTTGTGAGTATAGGGGATGTCGGGAATATTTCGGACCATTTTCTCTCACCCCACTTTTGGAGGCCCAAACGGTCTGCGAATGCGACGATTCTTTCGTGGAGTACTGACTAACTTTCCAATGAACTAAAGATCGACCAAATCCGACATAGAATGAGGGAATTACCCGCATTTTATTCGCATCACATGATTTCAAAAGATTAACGACCGAGATTGACAAACGATGATCAAAGGCTTCTGGCGACTTTCGGGGTACCAGATGTCCTCAGAATCAGAAGAGTCCTCCTCCGTTTTAAAAGATCGTCCAGTTACCTTTCCAACGACCTAAACATCGTCTAAATCCGGCATCAGATGAGGGAGTTATGAGGGTTTTTGTGGTAATAGGGGATGTTGGGAATATTCCAGACCATTTACTCTCACCCCACTTTTGGAGGCCCAAACGGTCTCTGAATGCGACAATTCCTATAGGAGTTTCGTGGAGCACTGACTAACCTTTCGAATGAACTAAAAATTGACCCAATCCGACATATAACGAGGGAGTTACAGCATTTTATTCGAATCACACGATTTTGAAAGATTAACGACCGAGATTGACAAGCGATGATCAAAGGCTTGCTCTCTCGCGGGGTACCAGATGGCCTCAAAATCAAAAGAGTCCCCTTTTGTTTTAAATCTCGTCCAGTTAACTTTCCAATGAACTAAACATCGTCCAAATCTGACCTCGGATGAGGGAGTTGGGAGTTATGAGGGTTGTGGAATAGGGGATTGAGGAATATTCTGGACCATTTACTCTCACCCCACTTTTGGAGGCCCAAATGGTCTCTGAATGCGACGATTCCTATAGGAGTTTCACAGAGCACTGACTCACATTTCCAATGAACTGAAATCGACCAAATCCGACATAAAAATAGGGAGTTACGGGCATTTATTGGCATCACATGATTTCAAAAGATTAACGACCGAGATTGACAAACGACGATCAAAGGCTTCTAGCGTGATTTCGGGGTAACAGATGGCCTCAGAATCAGAAGAGTCCTCTCCGTTTTAAAAGATCCTCCAGTTACCTTTCCAACGAGCTAAACATCGTCGAAATCCGACATCAGATGAGGGAGTTATGTGGGTTTTTATGGTAATAGGGGATGTCGGGAATATTCCGTACCATTTACTCTCACCCCACTTTTGGAGGCCCAAACGGTCTCTGAATGCGACGATTCCTATAGGAGTTTCGTAAAGCACTGACTCACCTTTCCAATGAACTAAAGATCGACCAAATCCGACAGAAAGTGAGGGAGGGAGTTACCAGCATTTATTCGCATCACATGATTTAAAAGATTAACGACCAAGATTGACAAACGATGATCAAAAGCTTCTGTCGTGCTTTCGGGGTACCAGATGGCCTCAGAATCAGAAGAGTCCTCCTCCGTGTTAAAATCCTCCAGTTACCTTTCCAATGAGCTAAACATCGTCTAAATCCGACATCAGATGAGGGAGTTATGAGGGTTTTTGTGGGTAATAGGGGATGTCGGGAATATTCCGGACCATTTACTCTTATCCCACTTTTGGAGGCCCAAACGGTCTCTGAATGCGACGATTCCTATAGGAGTTTCGTAGAGCACTGACTCACCTTTCCAATGAACTAAAGATCGACCCAATCCGACATAAAATGAGGGAGTTACAATCATTTTATTCGCATCACATGATTTCAAAAGATTAACGATCGAGATTGACAAACGATGATCAAAGGCTTCTAGCACGCTTTCGGGGTACCAAATGGCCTCAGAAACAGAAGAGTCCTCTCCGTTTTAAAGATCCTCCAGTTACCTTTCCAACGAGCTAAACATCGTCTAAATCGGCATCAGATGAGGGAGTTATGAGGGTTTTTGTGGTAATAGGGGATGTCGGGAATATTCGGACCATTTAATCTCACCCCACTTTTGGAGGACCAAACGGTCTCTGAATGCGACGATTCCTATAGGAGTTTCGTGGAGCACTGACTAACCTTTCGAATGAACTAAAAATTGACCCAATCCGACATATAACGAGGGAGTTACAGCATTTTATTTGAATCACACGATTTTGAAAGATTAACGACCGAGATTGACAAGCGATGATCAAAGGCTTCTGTTGCTCTTTCGGGGTACCAGATGGCCTCAAAATCAAAGAGACCCTCTCAGTTTTTAAATCTCGTCCAGTGAACTTTCCAATGAACTAAACATCGTCCAAATCTGACCTCGGATGAGGGAGTTATGAGGGTTTTGTGGGAATAGGGGATTGAGGAATATTCTGGACCATTTACTCTCACCCCACTTTTGGAGGCCCAAATGGTCTCTGAATGCGACGATTCCTATAGGAGTTTCGCAGAGCACTGACTCACATTTCCAATGAACTGAAAATTGACCAAATTTGACATAAAAACAGGGAGTTACGGGCATTTTATTGGCATCACATGATTTCAAAAGATTAACGACCGAGATTGACAAACGACGATCAAAGGCTTCTAGCGCGATTTCAGGGTAACAGATGGCCTCAGAATCAGAAGAGTCCTCTCTGTTTTAAAAGATCCTCCAGTTACCTTTCCAACGAGCTAAACATCGTCGAAATCCGACATCAGATGAGGGAGTTATGTGGGTTTTTATGGTAATAGGGGATGTCGGGAATATTCCGTACCATTTACTCTCACCCCACTTTTGGAGGCCCAAACGGTCTCTGAATGCGACGATTCCTATAGGAGTTTCGTAAAGCACTGACTCACCTTTCCAATGAACTAAAGGTCGACCAAATCCGACAGAAAGTGAGGGAGTTACCAGCATTTTATTCGCATCACATGATTTTAAAAGATTAACGACCAAGATTGACAAACGATGATCAAAAGCTTCTGTCGTGCTTTCGGGGTACCAGATGGCCTCAGAATCAGAAGAGTCCTCCTCCGTGTTAAAAGATCCTCCAGTTACCTTTCCAATGAGCTAAACATCGTCTAAATCCGACATCAGATGAGGGAGTTATGAGGGTTTTTGTGGTAATAGGGGATGTCGGGAATATTCCGGACCATTTACTCTCATCCCACTTTTGGAGGCCCAAACGGTCTCTGAATGCAACGATTCCTATAGGATTTTCGTAGAGCACTGACTCACCTTTCCAATGAACTAAAGATCGATCAAATCCGACATAAAATGAGGGAGTTACAATCATTTTATTCGCATCACATGATTTCAAAAGATTAACGATCGAGATTGACAAACGATGATCAAAAGCTTCTAGCACGCTTTCGGGGTACAAATGGCCTCAGAAACAGAAGGGTCCTCTCCGTTTTAAAAGATCCCCCAGTTACCTTTCCAACGACCTAAACATCGTCTAAATCCGACATCAGATGAGGGAGTTATGAGGGTTTTTGTGAGTATTGGGGATGTCGGGAATATTTCGAACCATTTACTCTCACCCCACTTTTGGAGGCCCAAACGGTCTGCAAATGCGACGATTCCTATAAGAGTTTCGTGGAGCACTGACTAACCTTTCCAATGAACTAAAGATCGACCAAATCCGACATAGAATGAGGGAATTACCCGCATTTTATTCGCATCACATGATTTCAAAAGATTAACGACCGAGATTGACAAACGATGATCAAAGGCTTCTGGCGCGCTTTCGGGGTACCAGATGTCCTCAGAATCAGAAGAGTCCTCCTCCGTTTTAAAAGATCCTCCAGTTACCTTTCCAACGACCTAAACATCGTCTAAATCCGGCATCAGATGAGGGAGTTATGAGGGTTTTTGTGGTAATAGGGGATGTCGGGAATATTTCGGACCATTTACTCTCACCCCACTTTTGGAGGCCCAAACGGTCTCTGAATGCGACGATTCCTATAGGAGTTTCGTGGAGCACTGACTAACCTTTCGAATGAACTAAAAATTGACCCAATCCGACATATAACGAGGGAGTTACAACATTTTATTCGAATCACACGATTTTGAAAGATTAACGACCGAGATTTGACAAGCGATGATCAAAGGCTTCCGTTGCTCTTTCGGGGTACCAGATGGCCTCAAAATCAGAGGAGTCCCTCTCTGTTTTTAAATCTCGTCCAGTTAACTTTCCAATGAACTAAACATCGTCCAAATCTGACCTCGGATGAGGGAGTTATGAGGGTTTTGTGGGAATAGGGGATTGAGGAATATTCTGGACCATTTACTCTCACCCCACTTTTGGAGGCCCAAATGGTCTCTGAATGCGACGATTCCTATAGGAGTTTCACAGAGCACTGACTCACATTTCCAATGAACTGAAGATCGACCAAATCTGACATAAAATAGGGAGTTACGGGCATTTTATTGGCATCACATGATTTCGAAAGATTAACGAACGAGATTGACAAACGACGATCAAAGGCTTCTAGCGCGATTTCGGGGTAACAGATGGCCTCAGAATCAGAAGAGTCCTCTCCGTTTTAAAAGATCCTCCAGTTACCTTTCCAACGAGCTAAACATCGTCGAAATCCGACATCAGATGAGGGAGTTATGTGTGTTTTTATGGTAATAGGGGATGTCGGGAATATTCCGTACCATTTACTCTCACCCCACTTTTGGAGGCCCAAACGGTCTCTGAATGCGACGATTCCTATAGGAGTTTCGTGGAGCACTGACTAACCTTTCGAATGAACTAAAAATTGACCCAATCCGACATATAACGAGGGAGTTACAAGCATTTATTCGAATCACACGATTTTGAAAGATTAACGACCGAGATTTACAAGCGATGATCAAAGGCTTCCGTTGCTCTTTCGGGGTACCAGATGGCCCAAAATCAGAGGAGTCCCTCTCTATTTTTAAATCTCGTCCAGTTAACTTTCCAATGAACTAAACATCGTCCAAATCTGACCTCGGATGAGGGAGTTATGAGGGTTTTGTGGGAATAGGGGATTGAGGAATATTCTGGACCATTTACTCTCACCCCACTTTTGGAGGCCCAAATGGTCTCTGAATGCGACGATTCCTATAGGAGTTTCATAGAGCACTGACTCACATTTCCAATGAACTGAAGATCGACCAAATCCGACATAAAATAGGGAGTTACGGGCATTTTATTGGCATCACATGATTTCGAAAGATTAATGAACGAGATTGACAAACGACGATCAAAGGCTTCTAGCGCGATTTCGGGGTAACAGATGGCCTCAGAATCAGAAGAGTCCTCTCCGTTTTAAAAGATCCTCCAGTTACCTTTCCAACGAGCTAAACATCGTCGAAATCCGACATCAGATGAGGGAGTTATGTGTGTTTTTATGGTAATAGGGGATGTCGGGAATATTCCGTACCATTTACTCTCACACACTTTTGGAGGCCCAAACGGTCTCTGAATGCGACGATTCCTATAGGAGTTTCGTAAAGCACTGACTCACCTTTCCAATGAAGTAAAGATCGACCAAATCCGACAGAAAGTGAGGGAGTTACCAGCATTTTATTCGCATAACATGATTTTAAAAGATTAACGACCAAGATTGACAAACGATGATCAAAAGCTTCTGTCGTGCTTTCGGGGTACCAGATGGCCTCAGAATCAGAAGAGTCCTTCTCCGTGTTAAAAGATCCTCCAGTTACCTTTCCAATGAGCTAAACATCGTCTAAATCCGACATCAGATGAGGGAGTTATGAGGGTTTTTTGTGGTAATAGGGGATGTCGGGAATATTCCGGACCATTTACTCTTATCCCACTTTTGGAGGCCCAAACGGTCTCTGAATGCAACGATTCCTATAGGAGTTTCGTAGAGCACTGACTCACCTTTCCAATGAACTAAAGATCGATCAAATCCGACAAAAATGAGGGAGTTACAATCATTTTATTCGCATCACATGATTTCAAAAGATTAACGATCGAGATTGACAAACGATGATCAAAGGCTTCTAGCACGCTTTCGGGGTACCAAATGGCCTCAGAAACAGAAGGGTCCTCTCCGTTTTAAAAGATCCCCCAGTTACCTTTCCAACGAGCTAAACATCGTCTAAATCCGACATCAGATGAGGGAGTTATGAGGGTTTTGTGAGTATAGGGGATGTCGGGAATATTTCAGACCATTTACTCTCACCCCACTTTTGGAGGCCCAAACGGTCTGCAAATGCGATGATTCCTATAAGAGTTTCGTGGAGCACTGACTAAACTTTCCAATGAACTAAAGATCGACCAAATCCGACATAGAATGAGGGAATTACCCGCATTTTATTCGCATCACATGATTTCAAAAGATTAACGACCGAGATTGACAAACGATGATCAAAGGCTTCTGGCACGCTTTCGGGGTACCAGATGTCCTCAGAATCAGAAGAGTCCTCCTCCGTTTTAAAAGATCCTCCAGTTACCTTTCCAACGACCTAAACATCGTCTAAATCCGGCATCAGATGAGGGAGTTATGAGGGTTTTTGTGGTAATAGGGGATGTCGGGAATATTTCGGACCATTTACTCTCACCCCACTTTTGGAGGCCCAAACGGTCTCTGAATGCGACGATTCCTATAGGAGTTTCGTGGAGCACTGACTAACCTTTCGAATGAACTAAAATTGACCCAATCCGACATATAACGAGGGAGTTACAGCATTTTATTCGAATCACACGATTTTGAAAGATTAACGACCGAGATTGACAAGCGATGATCAAAGGCTTCCATTGCTCTTTCGGGGTAACGGATGGCCTCAAAATCAGAGGAGTCCCTCTCAGTTTTTAAATCTCGTCCAGTTAACTTTCCAATGAACTAAACATCGTCCAAATCTGACCTCGGATGAGGGAGTTATGAGGGTTTTGTGGGAATAGGGGATTGAGGAATATTCTGGACCATTTACTCTCACCCCACTTTTGGAGGCCCAAATGGTCTCTGAATGCGACGATTCCTATAGGAGTTTCACAGAGCACTGACTCACATTTCCAATGAACTGAAGATCGACCAAATCCGACTTAAAAATAGGGAGTTACGAGCATTTTATTGGCATCACATGATTTCGAAAGATTAACGAACGAGATTGACAAACGACGATCAAAGGCTTCTAGCACGATTTCGGGGTAACAGATGGCCTCAGAATCAGAAGAGTCCTCTCCGTTTTAAAAGATCCTCCAGTTACCTTTCCAACGAGCTAAACATCGTCGAAATCCGACATCAGATGAGGGAGTTATGTGGGTTTTTATGGTAATAGGGGATGTCGGGAATATTCCGTATCATTTACTCTCACCCCACTTTTGGAGGCCCAAACGGTCTCCGAATGTGACGATTCCTATAGGAGTTTCGTAAAGCACTGACTCACCTTTCCAATGAAGTAAAGATCGACCAAATCCGACAGAAAGTGAGGGAGTTACCAGCATTTTATTCGCATCACATGATTTTAAAAGATTAACGACCAAGATTGACAAACGATGATCAAAGGCTTCTGTCGTGCTTTCGGGGTACCAGATGGCCTCAGAATCAGAAGAGTCCTCCTCCGTGTTAAAAGATCCTCCAGTTACCTTTCCAATGAGCTAAACATTCTAAATCCGACATCAGATGAGGGAGTTATGAGGGTTTTTGTGGTAATAGGGGATGTCGGGAATATTCCGGACCATTTACTCTCATCCCACTTTTGGAGGCCCAAACGGTCTCTGAATGCACGATTCCTATAGGAGTTTCGTAGAGCACTGACTCACCTTTCCAATGAACTAAAGATCGACAAATCCGACATAAAATGAGGGAGTTACAATCATTTTATTCGCATCACATGATTTCAAAAGATTAACGATCGAGATTGACAAACGATGATCAAAGCTTCTAGCACGCTTTCGGGGTACCAAATGGCCTCAGAAACAGAAGGGTCCTCTCCGTTTTAAAAGATCCCCCAGTTACCTTTCCAACGACTAAACATCGTCTAAATCCGACATCAGATGAGGGAGTTATGAGGGTTTTTGTGAGTATTGGGGATGTCGGGAATATTTCGAACCATTTACTCTCACCCCACTTTTGGAGGCCCAAACGGTCTGCAAATGCGACGATTCCTATAAGAGTTTCGTGGAGCACTGACTAACCTTTCCAATAAACTAAAGATCGACCAAATCCGACATAGAATGAGGGAATTACCCGCATTTTATTCGCATCACATGATTTCAAAAGATTAACGACCGAGATTGACAAACGATGATCAAAGGCTTCTGGCACGCTTTCGGGGTACCAGATGTCCTCAGAATCAGAAGAGTCCTCCTCCGTTTTAAAAGATCCTCCAGTTACCTTTCCAACGACCTAAACATCGTCTAAATCCGGCATCAGATGAGGGAGTTATGAGGGTTTTTGTGGTAATAGGGGATGTCGGGAATATTTCGGACCATTTACTCTCACCCCACTTTTGGAGGCCCAAACGGTCTATGAATGCGACGATTCCTATAGGAGTTTCGTGGAGCACTGACTAACCTTTCGAATGAACTAAAATTGACCCAATCCGACATATAACGAGGGAGTTACAGCATTTTATTCGAATCACACGATTTTGAAAGATTAACGACCGAGATTTACAAGCGATGATCAAAGGCTTCCATTGCTCTTTCGGGGTAACAGATGGCCTCAAAATCAGAGGAGTCCCTCTCAGTTTTTAAATCTCGTCCAGTTAACTTTCCAATGAACTAAACATCGTCCAAATCTGACCTCGGATGAGGGAGTTATGAGGGTTTTGTGGGAATAGGGGATTGAGGAATATTCTGGACCATTTACTCTCACCCCACTTTTGGAGGCCCAAATGGTCTCTGAATGCGACGATTCCTATAGGAGTTTCACAGAGCACTGACTCACATTTCCAATGAACTGAAGATCGACCAAATCCGACTTAAAAATAGGGAGTTACGGCATTTTATTGGCATCACATGATTTCGAAAGATTAACGAACGAGATTGACAAACGACGATCAAAGGCTTCTAGCACGATTTCGGGGTAACAGATGGCCTCAGAATCAGAAGAGTCCTCTCCGTTTTAAAAGATCCTCCAGTTACCTTTCCAACGAGCTAAACATCGTCGAAATCCGACATCAGATGAGGGAGTTATGTGGGTTTTTATGGTAATAGGGGATGTCGGGAATATTCCGTATCATTTACTCTCACCCCACTTTTGGAGGCCCAAACGGTCTCCGAATGTGACGATTCCTATAGGAGTTTCGTAAAGCACTGACTCACCTTTCCAATGAACTAAAGATCGACCAAATCCGACAGAAGTGAGGGAGTTACCAGCATTTTATTCGCATCACATGATTTTAAAAGATTAACGACCAAGATTGACAAACGATGATCAAAAGCTTCTGTCGTGCTTTCGGGGTACCAGATGGCCTCAGAATCAGAAGAGTCCTCCTCCGTGTTAAAAGATCCTCCAGTTACCTTTCCAATGAGCTAAACATCGTCTAAATCCGACATCAGATGAGGGAGTTATGAGGGTTTTTTGTGGTAATAGGGGATGTCGGGAATATTCCGGACCATTTACTCTTATCCCACTTTTGGAGGCCCAAACGGTCTCTGAATGCAACGATTCCTATAGGAGTTTCGTAGAGCACTGACTCACCTTTCCAATGAACTAAAGATCGATCAAATCCGACATAAAATGAGGGAGTTACAATCATTTTATTCGCATCACATGATTTCAAAAGATTAACGATCGAGATTGACAAACGATGATCAAAAGCTTCTAGCACGCTTTCGGGGTACCAAATGGCCTCAGAAACAGAAGGGTCCTCTCCGTTTTAAAAGATCCCCCAGTTACCTTTCCAACGACCTAAACATCGTCTAAATCCGACATCAGATGAGGGAGTTATGAGGGTTTTTGTGAGTATTGGGGATGTCGGGAATATTTCGAACCATTTACTCTCACCCCACTTTTGGAGGCCCAAACGGTCTGCAAATGCGACGATTCCTATAAGAGTTTCGTGGAGCACTGACTAACCTTTCCAATGAACTAAAGATCGACCAAATCCGACATAGAATGAGGGAATTACCCGCATTTTATTCGCATCACATGATTTCAAAAGATTAACCACCGAGATTGACAAACGATGATCAAAGGCTTCTGGCGCGCTTTCGGGGTACCAGATGTCCTCAGAATCAGAAGAGTCCTTCTCCGTTTTAAAAGATCCTCCAGTTACCTTTCCAACGACCTAAACATCGTCTAAATCCGGCATCAGATGAGGGAGTTATGAGGGTTTTTGTGGTAATAGGGGATGTCGGGAATATTTCGGACCATTTACTCTCACCCCACTTTTGGAGGCCCAAACGGTCTCTGAATGCGACGATTCCTATAGGAGTTTCGTGGAGCACTGACTAACCTTTCGAATGAACTAAAAATTGACCCAATCCGACATATAACGAGGGAGTTACAACATTTTATTCGAATCACACGATTTTGAAAGATTAACGACCGAGATTTACAAGCGATGATCAAAGGCTTCCGTTGCTCTTTCGGGGTACCAGATGGCCTCAAAATCAGAGGAGTCCCTCTCTGTTTTTAAATCTCGTCCAGTTAACTTTCCAATGAACTAAACATCGTCCAAATCTGACCTCGGATGAGGGAGTTATGAGGGTTTTGTGGGAATAGGGGATTGAGGAATATTCTGGACCATTTACTCTCACCCCACTTTTGGAGGCCCAAATGGTCTCTGAATGCGACGATTCCTATAGGAGTTTCACAGAGCACTGACTCACATTTCCAATGAACTGAAGATCGACCAAATCTGACATAAAAATAGGGAGTTACGGGCATTTTATTGGCATCACATATTTCGAAAGATTAACGAACGAGATTGACAAACGACGATCAAAGGCTTCTAGCGCGATTTCGGGGTAACAGATGGCCTCAGAATCAGAAGAGTCCTCTCCGTTTTAAAAGATCCTCCAGTTACCTTTCCAACGAGCTAAACATCGTCGAAATCCGACATCAGATGAGGGAGTTATGTGTGTTTTTATGGTAATAGGGGATGTCGGGAATATTCCGTACCATTTACTCTCACCCCACTTTTGGAGGCCCAAACGGTCTCTGAATGCGACGATTCCTATAGGAGTTTCGTGGAGCACTGACTAACCTTTCGAATGAACTAAAAATTGACCCAATCCGACATATAACGAGGGAGTTACAACATTTTATTCGAATCACACGATTTTGAAAGATTAAAGACCGAGATTTACAAGCGATGATCAAAGGCTTCCGTTGCTCTTTCGGGGTACCAGATGGCCCCAAAATCAGAGGAGTCCCTCTCTATTTTTAAATCTCGTCCAGTTAACTTTCCAATGAACTAAACATCGTCCAAATCTGACCTCGGATGAGGGAGTTATGAGGGTTTTGTGGGAATAGGGGATTGAGGAATATTCTGGACCATTTACTCTCACCCCACTTTTGGAGGCCCAAATGGTCTCTGAATGCGACGATTCCTATAGGAGTTTCACAGAGCACTGACTCACATTTCCAATGAACTGAAGATCGACCAAATCCGACATAAAAATAGGGAGTTACGGGCATTTTATTGGCATCACATGATTTCGAAAGATTAATGAACGAGATTGACAAACGACGATCAAAGGCTTCTAGCGCGATTTCGGGGTAACAGATGGCCTCAGAATCAGAAGAGTCCTCTCCGTTTTAAAAGATCCTCCAGTTACCTTTCCAACGAGCTAAACATCGTCGAAATCCGACATCAGATGAGGGAGTTATGTGTGTTTTTATGGTAATAGGGGATGTCGGGAATATTCCGTACCATTTACTCTCACCCCACTTTTGGAGGCCCAAACGGTCTCTGAATGCGACGATTCCTATAGGAGTTTCGTAAAGCACTGACTCACCTTTCCAATGAAGTAAAGATCGACCAAATCCGACAGAAAGTGAGGGAGTTACCAGCATTTTATTCGCATCACATGATTTTAAAAGATTAACGACCAAGATTGACAAACGATGATCAAAAGTTTCTGTCGTGCTTTCGGGGTACCAGATGGCCTCAGAATCAGAAGAGTCCTTCTCCGTGTTAAAAGATCCTCCAGTTCCTTTCCAATGAGCTAAACATCGTCTAAATCCGACATCAGATGAGGGAGTTATGAGGGTTTTTGTGGTAATAGGGGATGTCGGGAATATTCCGGACCATTTACTCTTATCCCACTTTTGGAGGCCCAAACGGTCTCTGAATGCAACGATTCCTATAGGAGTTTCGTAGAGCACTGACTCACCTTTCCAATGAACTAAAGATCGATCAAATCCGACATAAAATGAGGGAGTTACAATCATTTTATTCGCATCACATGATTTCAAAAGATTAACGATCGAGATTGACAAACGATGATCAAAGGCTTCTAGCACGCTTTCGGGGTACCAAATGGCCTCAGAAACAGAAGGGTCCTCTCCGTTTTAAAAGATCCCCCAGTTACCTTTCCAACGAGCTAAACATCGTCTAAATCCGACATCAGATGAGGGAGTTATGAGGGTTTTTGTGAGTATAGGGGATGTCGGGAATATTTCGGACCATTTACTCTCACCCCACTTTTGGAGGCCCAAACGGTCTGCAAATGCGATGATTCCTATAAGAGTTTCGTGGAGCACTGACTAAACTTTCCAATGAACTAAAGATCGACCAAATCCGACATAGAATGAGGGAATTACCCGCATTTTATTCGCATCACATGATTTCAAAAGATTAACGACCGAGATTGACAAACGATGATCAAAGGCTTCTGGCACGCTTTCGGGGTACCAGATGTCCTCAGAATCAGAAGAGTCCTCCTCCGTTTTAAAAGATCCTCCAGTTACCTTTCCAACGACCTAAACATCGTCTAAATCCGGCATCAGATGAGGGAGTTATGAGGGTTTTTTGTGGTAATAGGGGATGTCGGGAATATTTCGGACCATTTACTCTCACCCCACTTTTGGAGGCCCAAACGGTCTCTGAATGCGACGATTCCTATAGGAGTTTCGTGGAGCACTGACTAACCTTTCGAATGAACTAAAAATTGACCCAATCCGACATATAACGAGGGAGTTACAGCATTTTATTCGAATCACACGATTTTGAAAGATTAACGACCGAGATTTACAAGCGATGATCAAAGGCTTCCATTGCTCTTTCGGGGTAACAGATGGCCTCAAAATCAGAGGAGTCCCTCTCAGTTTTTAAATCTCGTCCAGTTAACTTTCCAATGAACTAAACATCGTCCAAATCTGACCTCGGATGAGGGAGTTATGAGGGTTTTGTGGGAATAGGGGATTGAGGAATATTCTGGACCATTTACTCTCACCCCACTTTTGGAGGCCCAAATGGTCTCTGAATGCGACGATTCCTATAGGAGTTTCACAGAGCACTGACTCACATTTCCAATGAACTGAAGATCGACCAAATCCGACTTAAAAATAGGGAGTTACGGGCATTTTATTGGCATCACATGATTTCAAAAGATTAACGAACGAGATTGACAAACGACGATCAAAGGCTTCTAGCACGATTTCGGGGTAACAGATGGCCTCAGAATCAGAAGAGTCCTCTCCGTTTTAAAAGATCCTCCAGTTACCTTTCCAACGAGCTAAACATCGTCGAAATCCGACATCAAATGAGGGAGTTATGTGGGTTTTTATGGTAATAGGGGATGTCGGGAATATTCCGTACCATTTACTCTCACCCCACTTTTGGAGGCCCAAACGGTCTCCGAATGTGACGATTCCTATAGGAGTTTCGTAAAGCACTGACTCACCTTTCCAATGAAGTAAAGATCGACCAAATCCGACAGAAAGTGAGGGAGTTACCAGCATTTTATTCGCATCACATGATTTTAAAAGATTAACGACCAAGATTGACAAACGATGATCAAAAGCTTCTGTCGTGCTTTCGGGGTACCAGATGGCCTCAGAATCAGAAGAGTCCTCCTCCGTGTTAAAAGATCCTCCAGTTACCTTTCCAATGAGCTAAACATCGTCTAAATCCGACATCAGATGAGGGAGTTATGAGGGTTTTTGTGGTAATAGGGGATGTCGGGAATATTCCGGACCATTTACTCTTATCCCACTATTGGAGGCCCAAACGGTCTCTGAATGCAACGATTCCTATAGGAGTTTCGTAGAGCACTGACTCACCTTTCCAATGAACTAAAGATCGATCAAATCCGACATAAAATGAGGGAGTTACAATCATTTTATTCGCATCACATGATTTCAAAAGATTAACGATCGAGATTGACAAACGATGATCAAAGGCTTCTAGCACGCTTTCGGGGTACCAAATGGCCTCAGAAACAGAAGGGTCCTCTCCGTTTTAAAAGATCCCCCAGTTACCTTTCCAACGAGCTAAACATCGTCTAAATCCGACATCAGATGAGGGAGTTATGAGGGTTTTTGTGAGTATAGGGGATGTCGGGAATATTTCGGACCATTTACTCTCACCCCACTTTTGGAGGCCCAAACGGTCTGCAAATGCGATGATTCCTATAAGAGTTTCGTGGAGCACTGACTAAACTTTCCAATGAACTAAAGATCGACCAAATCCGACATAGAATGAGGGAATTACCCGCATTTTATTCGCATCACATGATTTCAAAAGATTAACGACCGAGATTGACAAACGATGATCAAAGGCTTCTGGCACGCTTTCGGGGTACCAGATGTCCTCAGAATCAGAAGAGTCCTCCTCCGTTTTAAAAGATCCTCCAGTTACCTTTCCAACGACCTAAACATCGTCTAAATCCGGCATCAGATGAGGGAGTTATGAGGGTTTTTGTGGTAATAGGGGATGTCGGGAATATTCGGACCATTTACTCTCACCCCACTTTTGGAGGCCCAAACGGTCTCTGAATGCGACGATTCCTATAGGAGTTTCGTGGAGCACTGACTAACCTTTCGAATGAACTAAAAATTGACCCAATCCGACATATAACGAGGGAGTTACAGCATTTTATTCGAATCACACGATTTTGAAAGATTAACGACCGAGATTTACAAGCGATGATCAAAGGCTTCCATTGCTCTTTCGGGGTAACAGATGGCCTCAAAATCAGAGGAGTCCCTCTCAGTTTTTAAATCTCGTCCAGTTAACTTTCCAATGAACTAAACATCGTCCAAATCTGACCTCGGATGAGGGAGTTATGAGGGTTTTGTGGGAATAGGGGATTGAGGAATATTCTGGACCATTTACTCTCACCCCACTTTTGGAGGCCCAAATGGTCTCTGAATGCGACGATTCCTATAGGAGTTTCACAGAGCACTGACTCACATTTCCAATGAACTGAAGATCGACCAAATCCGACTTAAAAATAGGGAGTTACGGGCATTTTATTGGCATCACATGATTTCAAAAGATTAACGAACGAGATTGACAAACGACGATCAAAGGCTTCTAGCACGATTTCGGGGTAACAGATGGCCTCAGAATCAGAAGAGTCCTCTCCGTTTTAAAAGATCCTCCAGTTACCTTTCCAACGAGCTAAACATCGTCGAAATCCGACATCAAATGAGGGAGTTATGTGGGTTTTTATGGTAATAGGGGATGTCGGGAATATTCCGTACCATTTACTCTCACCCCACTTTTGGAGGCCCAAACGGTCTCCGAATGTGACGATTCCTATAGGAGTTTCGTAAAGCACTGACTCACCTTTCCAATGAAGTAAAGATCGACCAAATCCGACAGAAAGTGAGGGAGTTACCAGCATTTTATTCGCATCACATGATTTTAAAAGATTAACGACCAAGATTGACAAACGATGATCAAAAGCTTCTGTCGTGCTTTCGGGTACCAGATGGCCTCAGAATCAGAAGAGTCCTCCTCCGTGTTAAAAGATCCTCCAGTTACCTTTCCAATGAGCTAAACATCGTCTAAATCCGACATCAGATGAGGGAGTTATGAGGGTTTTTGTGGTAATAGGGGATGTCGGGAATATTCCGGACCATTTACTCTTATCCCACTATTGGAGGCCCAAACGGTCTCTGAATGCAACGATTCCTATAGGAGTTTCGTAGAGCACTGACTCACCTTTCCAATGAACTAAAGATCGATCAAATCCGACATAAAATGAGGGAGTTACAATCATTTTATTCGCATCACATGATTTCAAAAGATTAACGATCGAGATTGACAAACGATGATCAAAGGCTTCTAGCACGCTTTCGGGGTACCAAATGGCCTCAGAAACAGAAGGGTCCTCTCCGTTTTAAAAGATCCCCCAGTTACCTTTCCAACGAGCTAAACATCGTCTAAATCCGACATCAGATGAGGGAGTTATGAGGGTTTTTGTGAGTATAGGGGATGTCGGGAATATTTCGGACCATTTACTCTCACCCCACTTTTGGAGGCCCAAACGGTCTGCAAATGCGACGATTCCTATAAGAGTTTCGTGGAGCACTGACTAAACTTTCCAATGAACTAAAGATCGACCAAATCCGACATAGAATGAGGGAATTACCCGCATTTTATTCGCATCACATGATTTCAAAAGATTAACGACCGAGATTGACAAACGATGATCAAAGGCTTCTGGCACGCTTTCGGGGTACCAGATGTCCTCAGAATCAGAAGAGTCCTCCTCCGTTTTAAAAGATCCTCCAGTTACCTTTCCAACGACCTAAACATCGTCAAAATCCGGCATCAGATGAGGGAGTTATGAGGGTTTTTGTGGTAATAGGGGATGTCGGGAATATTTCGGACCATTTACTCTCACCCCACTTTTGGAGGCCCGAACGGTCTCTGAATGCGACGATTCCTATAGGAGTTTCGTGGAGCACTGACTAACCTTTCGAATGAACTAAAAATTGACCCAATCCGACATATAACGAGGGAGTTACAACATTTTATTCGAATCACACGATTTTGAAAGATTAACGACCGAGATTTACAAGCGATGATCAAAGGCTTCCATTGCTCTTTCGGGGTAACAGATGGCCTCAAAATCAGAGGAGTCCCTCTCTGTTTTTAAATCTTGTCCAGTTAACTTTCCAATGAACTAAACATCGTCCAAATCTGACCTCGGATGAGGGAGTTATGAGGGTTTTGTGGGAATAGGGGATTGAGGAATATTCTGGACCATTTACTCTCACCCCACTTTTGGAGGCCCAAATGGTCTCTGAATGCGACGATTCCTATAGGAGTTTCACAGAGCACTGACTCACATTTCCAATGAACTGAAGATCGACCAAATCCGACATAAAAATAGGGAGTTACGGGCATTTTATTGGCATCACATGATTTCGAAAGATTAACGAACGAGATTGACAAACGACGATCAAAGGCTTCTAGCACGATTTCGGGGTAACAGATGGCCTCAGAATCAGAAGAGTCCTCTCCGTTTTAAAAGATCCTCCAGTTACCTTTCCAACGAGCTAAACATCGTCGAAATCCGACATCAGATGAGGGAGTTATGTGGGTTTTTATGGTAATAGGGGATGTCAGGAATATTCCGTACCATTTACTCTCACCCCACTGTTGGAGGCCCAAACGGTCTCCGAATGTGACGATTCCTATAGGAGTTTCGTAAAGCACTGACTCACCTTTCCAATGAACTAAAGATCGACCAAATCCGACAGAAAGTGAGGGAGTTACCAGCATTTTATTCGCATCACATGATTTTAAAAGATTAACGACCAAGATTGACAAACGATGATCAAAAGCATCTGTCGTGCTTTCAGGGTTCCAGATGGCCTCAGAATCAGAAGAGTCCTCCTCCTTGTTAAAAGATCCTCCAGTTACCTTTCCAATGAGCTAAACATTGTCTAAATCCGACATCAGATGAGGGAGTTATGAGGGTTTTTGTGGTAATAGGGGATGTCGGGAATATTCCGGACCATTTATCTTATCCCACTTTTGGAGGCCCAAACGGTCTATGAATGCGACGATTCCTATAGGAGTTTCGTAGAGCACTGACTCACCTTTCCAATGAACTAAAGATCGACCAAACCCGACATAAAATGAGGGAGTTACAATCATTTTATTCGCATCACATGATTTCAAATGATTAACGATCGAGATTGACAAACGATGATCAAAGGCTTCTAGCTCGCTTTAGGGGTACCAAATGGCCTCAGAAACAGAAGAGTCCTCTCCGTTTTAAAAGATCCTCTAGTTACCTTTCCAACGAGCTAAACATCGTCTAAATCCGGCATGAGATGAGGGAGTTATGAGGGTTTTTGTGGTAATCGGGAATGTTGGGAATATTCCGGACCATTTACTCTCACCCCACTTTTGGAGGACCAAACGGTCTTTGAATGCGACGATTCCTATAGGAGTTTCGTGGAGCACTGACTAACCTTTCGGATGAACTAAAAATTGACCCAATCCGACATATAACGAGGGAGTTACAGCATTTTATTCGAATCACACGATTTTGAAAGATTAACGACCGAGATTGACAAGCGATGATCAAAGGCTTCTGTTGCTCTTTCGGGGTACCAGATGGCCTCAAAATCAAAAGAGACCCTCTCTGTTTTTAAATCTCGTCCAGTTAACTTTCCAATGAACTAAACATCGTCCAAATCTGACCTCAGATGAGGGAGTTATGAGGGTTTTGTGGGAATAGGGGATTGAGGAATATTCTGGACCATTTACTCTCACCCCACTTTTGGAGGCCCAAATGGTCTCTGAATGCGACGATTCCGATAGGAGTTTCGCAGAGCACTGACTCACATTTCCAATGAACTGAAAATCGACCAAATCTGACATAAAAATAGGGAGTTACGGGCATTTTATAGGCATCACATGATTTCAAAAGATTAACGACCGAGATTGACAAACGACGATCAAAGGCTTCTAGCGCGATTTCAGGGTAACAGATGGCCTCAGAATCAGAAGAGTCCTCTCCATTTAAAAAGATCCTCCAGTTACCTTTCCAACGAGCTAAACATCGTCAAAATCCGACATCAGATGAGGGAGTTATGTGGGTTTTTATGGTAATAGGGGATGTCGGGAATATTCCGTACCATTTACTCTCACCCCACTTTTGGAGGCCCAAACGGTCTCTGAATGCGACGATTCCTATAGGAGTTTCGTAAAGAACTGACTCACCTTTCCAATGAACTAAAGGTCGACCAAATCCGACAGAAAGTGAGGGAGTTACCAGCATTTTATTCGCATCACATGATTTTAAAAGATTAACGACCAAGATTGACAAACGATGATCAGAAGCTTCTGTCATGCTTTCGGGGTACCAGATGGCCTCAGAATCAGAAGAGTCCTCCTCCGTGTTAAAAGATCCTCCAGTTACCTTTCCAATGAGCTAAACATCGTCTAAATCCGACATCAGATGAGGGAGTTATGAGGGTTTTTGTGGTAATAGGGGATGTCGGGAATATTCCGGACCATTTACTCTTATCCCACTTTTGGAGGCCCAAACGGTCTCTGAATGCAACGATTCCTATAGGAGTTTCATAGAGCACTGACTCACCTTTCCAATGAACTAAAGATCGATCAAATCCGACATAAAATGAGGGAGTTACAATCATTTTATTCGCATCACATGATTTCAAAAGATTAACGATCGAGATTGACAAACGATGATCAAAGGCTTCCAGCGCGCTTTCGGGGTACCAAATGGCCTCAGAAATAGAAGAGTCCTCTCCGTTTTAAAAGATCCTCCAGTTACCTTTCCAACGACCTAAACATCGTCTAAATCCTGCATCAGATGAGGGAGTTATGAGGGTTTTTGTGGTAATAGGGGATGTCGGGAATATTTCGGACCATTTACTCTCACCCCACTTTTGGAGGCCCAAACGGTCTCTGAATGCGACGATTCCTATAGGAGTTTCGTGGAGCACTGACTAACCTTTCGAATGAACTAAAATTGACCCAATCCGACATATAACGAGGGAGTTACAGCATCTTATTCGAATCACACGATTTTGAAAGATTAACGACCAAGATTGACAAGCGATGATCAAAGGCTTCCGTTGCTCTTTCGGGGTACCAGATGGCCTCAAATCAGAGGAGTCCCTCTCTGTTTTTAAATCTCATCCAGTTAACTTTCCAATGAACTAAACATCGTCCAAATCTGACCTCGGATGAGGGAGTTATGAGGGTTTTGTGGGAATAGGGGATTGAGGAATATTCTGGACCATTTACTCTCACCCCACTTTTAGAGGCCCAAATGGTCTCTGAATGCGACGATTCCTATAGGAGTTTCGCAGAGCACTGACTCACATTTTCAATGAACTGAAGATCGACCAAATCCGAAATAAAAATAGGGAGTTACGGGCATTTTATTGGCATCACATGATTTCGAAAGATTAACGAACGAGATTGACAAACGACGATCAAAGGCTTCTAGCGCGATTTCGGGGTAACAGATGGCCTCAGAATCAGAAGAGTCCTCTCCATTTTAAAAGATCCTCCAGTTACCTTTCCAACGAGCTAAACATCGTCTAAATCCGGCATCAGATGAGGGAGTTATGAGGGTTTTTGTGGTAATCGGGGATGTTGGGAATATTCCGGACCATTTACTCTCACCCCACTTTTGGAGGACCAAACGGTCTCTGAATGCGACAATTCCTATAGAAGTTTCGTGGAGCACTGACTAACCTTTCGAATGAACTAAAAATTGACCCAATCCGACATATAACGAGGGAGTTACAGCATTTTATTCGAATCACACGATTATGAAAGATTAACGACCGAGATTGACAAGCGATGATCAAAGGCTTCTGTTGCTCTTTCGGGGTACCAGATGGCCTCAAAATCAAGAGAGTCCCGCTCTGTTTTTAAATCTCGTCTAGTTAACTTTCAAATGAACTAAACATCGTCCAAATCTGACCTCGGATGAGGGAGTTATGAGGGTTTTGTGGGAATAGGGGATTGAGGAATATTCTGGACCATTTACTCTCACCCCACTTTTGAAGGCCCAAATGGTCTCTGAATGCGACGATTCCTATAGGAGTTTCGCAGAGCACTGACTCACATTTCCAATGAACTGAAAATCGACCAAATCTGACATAAAAAAAGGGAGTTACGGGCATTTTATTGGCATCACATGATTTCAAAAGATTAACGACCGAGATTGACAAACGACGATCAAAGGCTTCTAGCGCGATTTCAGGGTAACAGATGGCCTCAGAATCAGAAGAGTCCTCTCTGTTTTAAAAGATCCTCCAGTTACCTTTCCAACGAGCTAAACATCGTCGAAATCCGACATCAGATGAGGGAGTTATGTGGATTTTTATGGTAATAGGGAATGTCGGGAATATTCCGTACCATTTACTCTCACCCCACTTTTGGAGGCCCAAACGGTCTCTGAATGCGATGATTCCTATAGGAGTTTCGTAAAGCACTGACTCACCTTTCCAATGAACTAAAGATCGACCAAATCCGACAGAAAGTGAGGGAGTTACCAGCATTTTATTCGCATCACATGATTTTAAAAGATTAACGACCAAGATTGACAAACGATGATCAAAAGCTTCTGTCGTGCTTTCGGGGTACCAGATGGCCTCAGAATCAGAAGAGTCCTCCTCCATGTTAAAAGATCCTCCAGTTACCTTTCCAATGAGCTAAACATCGTCTAAATCCGACATCAGATGAGGGAGTTATGAGGGTTTTTGTGGTAATAGGGGATGTCGGGAATATTCCGGACCATTTACTCTTATCCCACTTTTGGAGGCCCAAACGGTCTCTGAATGCAACGATTCCTATAGGAGTTTCGTAGAGCACTGACTCACCTTTCCAATGAACTAAAGATCGATCAAATCCGACATAAAATGAGGGAGTTACAATCATTTTATTCGCATCACATGATTTCAAAAGATTAACGATCGAGATTGACAAACGATGATCAAAGGCTTCTAGCGCGCTTTCGGGGTACCAAATTGCCTCAGAAACAGAAGAGTCCTCTCCATTTTAAAAGATCCTCTAGTTACCTTTCCAACGAGCTAAACATCGTCTAAATCCGACATCAGATGAGGGAGTTATGAGGGTTTTTGTGAGTATAGGGGATGTCGGGAATATTTCGGACCATTTACTCTCACCCCACTTTTGGAGGCCCAAACGGTCTGTAAATGCGACGATTCCTATAAGAGTTTCGTGGAGCACTGACTAACCTTTCCAATGAACTAAAGATCGACCAAATCCGACATAGAATGAGGGAATTACCCGCATTTTATTCGCATCACATGATTTCAAAAGATTAATGACCGAGATTGACAAACGATGATCAAAATCTTCTGGCGCGCTTTCGGGGTACCAGATGTCCTCAGAATCAGAAGAGTCCTCCTCCGTTTTAAAAGATCCTCCAGTTACCTTTCCAACGACCTAAACATCGTCTAAATCCGGCATCAGATGAGGGAGTTATGAGGGTTTTTGTGGTAATAGGGGATGTCGGGAATATTTCAGACCATTTACTCTCACCCCACTTTTGGAGGCCCAAACGGTCTCTGAATGCGACGATTCCTATAGGAGTTTCGTGGAGCACTGACTAACCTTTCGAATGAACTAAAAATTGACCCAATCCGACATATAACGAGGGAGTTACAGCATGTTATTCGAATCACACGATTTTGAAAGATTAACGACCAAGATTGACAAGCGATGATCAAAGGCTTCCGTTGCTCTTTCGGGGTACCAGATGGCCTCAAAATCAGAGGAGTCCCTCTCTGTTTTTAAATCTCATCCAGTTAACTTTCCAATGAACTAAACATCGTCCAAATCTGACCTCGAATGAGGGAGTTATGAGGGTTTTGTGGGAATAGGGGATTGAGGAATATTCTGGACCATTTACTCTCACCCCACTTTTGGAGGCCCAAATGGTCTCTGAATGCGACGATTCCTATAGGAGTTTCACAGAGCACTGACTCACATTTCCAATGAACTGAAGATCGACCAAATCCGACATAAAAATAGGGAGTTACGGGCATTTTATTGGCATCACATGATTTCGAAAGATTAAAGAACGAGATTGACAAACGACGATCAAAGGCTTCTAGCGCGATTTCGGGGTAACAGATGGCCTCAGAATCAGAAGAGTCCTCTCCGTTTTAAAAGATCCTCCAGTTACATTTCCAACGAGCTAAACATCGTCTAAATCCGGCATCAGATGAGGGAGTTATGAGGGTTTTTGTGGTAATCGGGGATGTTGGGAATATTCCGGACCATTTACTCTCACCCCACTTTTGGAGGACCAAACGGTCTCTGAATGCGACGATTCCTATAGAAGTTTCGTGGAGCACTGACTAACCTTTCGAATGAACTAAAAATTGACCCAATTCGACATATAACGAGGGAGTAACAGTATTTTATTCGAATCACACGATTTTGAAAGATTAACGACCGAGATTGACAAGCGATGATCAAAGGCTTCTGTTGCTCTATCGGGGTACCAGATGGCCTCAAAATCAAAAGAGTCCCGCTCTGTTTTTAAATCTCGTCTAGTTAACTTTCCAATGAACTAAACATCGTCCAAATCTGACCTCGGATGAGGGAGTTATGAGGGTTTTGTGGGAATAGGGGATTGAGGAATATTCTGGACCATTTACTCTCACCCCACTTTTGGAGGCCCAAATCGTCTCTGAATGCGACGATTCCGATAGGAGTTTCGTAGAGCACTGACTCACATTTCCAATGAACTGAAAATCGACCAAATCTGACATAAAAACAGGGAGTTACGGGCATTTTATTGGCATCACATGATTTCAAAAGATTAACGACCGAGATTGACAAACGACGATCAAAGGCTTCTAGCGCGATTTCAGGGTAACAGATGGCCTCAGAATCAGAAGAGTCCTCTCCGTTTTAAAAGATCCTCCAGTTACCTTTCCAACGAGCTAAACATCGTCGAAATCCGACATCAGATGAGGGAGTTATGTGGGTTTTTATGGTAATAGGGGATGTCGGGAATATTCCGTACCATTTACTCTCACCCCACTTTTGGAGGACCAAACGGTCTCTGAATGCGATGATTCCTATAGGAGTTTCGTAAAGCACTGACTCACCTTTCCAATGAACTAAAGATCGACCAAATCCGACAGAAAGTGAGGGAGTTACCAGCATTTTATTCGCATCACATGATTTTAAAAGATTAACGACCAAGATTGACAAACGATGATCAAAAGCTTCTGTCATACTTTCAGGGAACCAGATGGCCTCAGAATCAGAAGAGTCCTCCTCCGTGTTAAAAGATCCTCCAGTTACCTTTCCAATGAGCTAAACATCGTCTAAATCCGACATCAGATGAGGGAGTTATGAGGGTTTTTATGGTAATAGGGGATGTCGGGAATATTCCGGACCATTTACTCTTATCCCACTTTTGGAGGCCCAAACGGTCTCTGAATGCAACGATTCCTATAGGAGTTTCGTAGAGCACTGACTAACCTTTCCAATGAACTAAAGATCGACCAAATCAGACATAGAATGAGGGAATTACCCGCATTTTATTCGCATCACATGATTTCAAAAGATTAATGACCGAGATTGACGAACGATGATCAAAGGCTTCTGGCGTGCTTTCGGGGTACCAGATGTCCTCAGAATCAGAAGAGTCCTCCTCCGTTTTAAAAGATCCTCCAGTTACCTTTCCAACGACCTAAACTGTAACATCCCGGATTTTTGCCAATTTGGGATTAGATGTCCTTAGGCGATGGGTTGCTCTTAATACCTTATTATTTCGTCAGAACTGAACCCCACAGTCTAAAATCGCTTCTGAACCCATTTCCTTCACAAATCCCACCCCTTTCCTAACTTGTGCTTTCAATTTTTCAAAGCACTTTCGCCCTAGACACTAACTTAAACTAGCTAAGTAGTAAAACTTGGATCACTTTATATACAAACTGCAAAGGCCTAAGTACCATCTCAACCAGAAAACAATTAGGATTAAATCCTTTAGAAATTTAACAAAGTTAACTAAGTGCAAACTCGATTAGCCATGAAATCCGTTGGGATCGCTTTAAATACGATCTGCAAGACCCAAAACTTGTAAAACATGTGACTCTAGGTTACCCTAAAGTCTAGAGCCAAACTCATTGCCCGTCTGCTCTCGGGACTGAAACGAAACTTCGTATGAGGTCTAGATCGCACATCGGGAGTCCGATTAACACGAATCTAAGGAACTAGGACCGCCCCACTGGGCTTGACAATCATCTCAAAAATCAGCTCCGACCGATGTCCCACGGTCATTTATTTCGATCCGGAGCGAGGGTGTGTGAAAAACACTATTCCTTTGAAAAGAAAATATCTGGAATAGTGATCTGGCACCTTTCGCTTGCGCATCAGTATTAAGCAACCTGACCGTCAGAATCAGACCAAATTACACCCTCGGATCAGGAAAAATTTCAGGAACATTTACATGTACTTGGAATTTTGGATCGTGGCCCACTGACCGTTGAACTGAAAGTGGTCCGCCACGTGCGATCTGGGAATCCGATCGAGTCGAAAACGTGATCCCTCATAGATCCATGTGTGGTGAGCTTAAGTCTGACGCTTGGCTCAAAGAGGGCCACCAGAACACCTCTTTTGAGCTGGAAAAGTGGCGAATATCCTATATTAGCAGTAACCCTTGAACAGGAGTCTATTTCGGTGAAGTTTTAGGCTATATAAGGACCTTAAACCCTCTCCCATTCCAGCCATACGAATTTGGATTTGAGAGAGGGAAAAGAGAGAGAAAGTGAGGGAGAAGTGGGAGAAACTCCCTGCCGTCGTTCCCTGCCACCACACGGGCTGCACCATCTCGTTCTCATCGCTTTTCCGGCGATTCCAGCCCCGTTTCTAGGTAAGAAACCCTAACCCTAACCTGTTTTGGGGTTTAGACTGTTGTAGGTTGTGAAATAGCTAACCTATTTCGTTCTCTAGGTTGCCAAACTGCCGAATACGGAAGCTTAGCAAACCTATCGTCTCCGTTACGATTCTACGACCAAAGGTGAGGACTTTAAGCGTATAAGTTACGTTTTTCAACGCTTTCAATGTCAGATAATGATAGATTCATGATCTGCATGCAAATGCACATGTACAAAGTGCTTTCCGTTTCCTGTTTCGATTAGCGATAAAGAATATGGATTTTCACATACTCTAGATATACGTATAAATACCGTATACGTATTTTTCTTGGGAAAATGTTTGACATGTTTATTTAATGTTTGATTATATCATGTGTGGATAAAATGTTAGTTTGGCGAAAAGAATCGCAAAAATACATGTTCATGTGTAAATGTCATGTATGTTGAAATTGCGTATTTTAGAAATTCCGCATACGTGCGGATTTTGGAAAGATAATTGTCATGATTAATTGTTGTATGAATATGGTATACGCGGATAAAATAACCGCTTAGCGAAAGAATAGCCCTAATACATGTTTGCTAACATACACTAGGTATGTTGGAATAGTGTATTCTAAGTGTTTGTGAAAATGGCTGAATGAGTATAGCATTCTCATTCGTGCTCGCCATGACTAATTGTCATGGATATATGATTGTTGTAATGGCGATATCCCTTTGACGAAAGGATTTGCCCTAAATCACGCCACGGCCAGTATACACTATATATGCTAAAATGTGTGGCCCAAGTGTTTGTGGAAATGACTGAATGGATATGGAACTTGGATTCCTGCTTGCCATGACTATCCGTCGTGGGTGTACGCGTGTTATGATTGGGGCAACTCCCTAGCGAAAGGATTTGGCCTAATGCCTATGTGATCGACATATGTCATGTATGTTGATGTATGTTTGTTTAAGTGTTTCTTGAAATGTCTGAATGTGTAGTAGTTAGCAAATTGTAAAGTATAAGGGTGTTGAGATATGATTCTCAACCTCTTTTCACTATGTGTATGATCTCCTTTGATAGTTGTGTGATTAGGATTTGAACATGTACAAACTCATGCTTGTGTTGTGATTCATAACATGCTCAACTGTTTTATGATTTTAACTATGTAATGCATATGTTTGAATTTATATTTATGTTGTATGATCCGTCATGGGTGATGGGGGAGCGGAGCAACGAGTGCGTGCAACAGCCCTGGCAGCCCTAAACGGATAATACCCGACTGATTGTATGATTTGAATCCTGATCTATTACTGCTTTATATCTCTGTAATTGATTGTGTTTGGGGCTATGATTATAGTCCAGGCAATCGGTAACGAGATTGAACTCGTGGCTGAGATTCATTTGCCACGTGGGATGTGTTCGACGAACTCGAGTCGTGCGTTGCCTGTCGGCAGTGGCTAGGCCACACGAAGTTGTTTATGCACTTCATGTCGTGCAGCTCAACGGGCGATCGTGCTAGTCGAGCTCGTCAAGTAACCCGATCTGCCTTATGCATGTTCACCCTGTTTGGTCGCTACTGCTTGAACCTAGGGTACCAAACTTACCAGTGGCGATCCCCGTTTAACCATGGTACCTAGATCCGCTAAGTCGCATGAGCCGGGCATGGTGGTATGGGACACCGTGGTCGAGCTGTCGGCCTACGCTGGGGCCATGTGCCTCCCCGTAGTGACCATTGCGCAATCAACTCGTGAGCCGAATATGGTGGTATGGGACACTGTATTCGAGCTGTCGATACCTCGGCGAGAGCCGAGTACGGTGAGATCTGTGCTCGTGCTGACGGGCGACGAGTCCTCCGTAGTATCATCGAGTACACTCCAAGGGTCTGTGATTGGCCACGAGTCTTTCACAGCAACTAGAGTGTGAGTTGAGCCGAGTACGGTGAGACCTGTACTTGAGCTGACGGCTAGTGATTGAGCCGAGTACGGTGAGACCTGTACTCGAGCTGACGGCCAGCAATTGAGCCGCATACGGTGAGATCTGTATCCGCGCTGACGGGTGATGAGCCCTTTGCGATGCCTTCACTACGCTTCTCAAACCATAACATCGTATGAGAATAACTAGGATTGACGACCCTAGAATGGATCATGTTTGGGAATGATACAAGGGAGGTACCTTAGTTTCCCAATACTGCTGTTTGAAATGGACTAATAAAAACTTGGTAATCATGAGCATCATCGCACCGCATGTGCTTTGTAGATGTGGCGCACTGAGGGAGTAAGCATTCGCGAACGTAAGATGATGTCGCTTGAGGGTGGTTTGGCAAGGGCATACAGCATCATGTCATTTCATTCTTGCATTTAATAAGAGTAGTTAGAAATGCTTGATTTGTACTGCTTTATCATTACTGCTTGATTGATTTGATAACATGTTAACTTATGCTTTACTGTTCCACTGAGTTGATCACTCACTCCCACGTTACGGGACGGTGTTCCGAACACCCACCAGATTTGTTGAATTTCAGGTGATGGCGATGCTTGTGAAGCAGAGCCGGACTACTTCTGTGATGATAGGAGGAGTTCTCCTATCTGTATCTCTCTGGCAGGTCAATGAAGACCTGATATTGTATTGACGGGGCTATGGTACATGGGATAGGAGGCATTACACTTCCTCACATTTGGTATATTTTAGAACTGCACTTATATTTATTTAACCTGGTAATGTTATCACACTCTGGAGACTCATCATAGGTTATATATTTTATCTATCTATCACAGTCTTCCGCTTGCAAATTTAACTGTCTCTGGAGTATGATATGCTGTTTTGGCTTAATCTCACTCATGTTCAATGCACGAATACAGTCAACATCCAATCATCATTCATTTTGTTGCATAAGTGATGTTCTGGAACTCGGGAGTTGAGTTTATGCTCGACCCCCGATTTTCAGGGCGTTACAAGATGGTATCAGAGCATGATTTTGATTAAACCGGACCTGGGTTATGGTCACACTACGCACACTGACGCACTCTGACTTAGGAGGGAGCGACGGAATGTAGAAACAGTCTTAGGCATCCCTGTTCCGTCCAACGGCTAGTTCACTGAAAACGAACGCCGAAATCGAGTATGTATTCAACCATGGTCGCACGGGTCGACCTTAAAACGTTTCTAGGTTGTCTAGTGAAGGGTCTAGATCACAATCCACCTCATCCCAATCATGGAGAATCAGGAAAATGTGCGATAAACGTGATGAGGATAACTACTCCGAATCCTTGGAGCTTCTCTGGACTCCTCCCAGAGACTTCTCGAATCTACAAGAGGAGAAAGCAGGAAATAGAAATAAATTCTGATTAATACTAAAAATGAGTTCACAACCCTTTAAATAAGGATACCAGTAATGAGAATGAAATCAGAAACAAACTACAGCTAAAACTCCTAGAATTCGCGACTTACTATAGGGTCGTGATGTCTATTAAGTGTGCAAGGCTTTCAGCCAAAAATAGTAAGTGTCCTATTTTATTTCACTAAACCATTCTCCTAATTATTCTAAGCTCTTTACACGATGCGCACAACTCCTAAAGCCCAACCGATGAAGAGTAATTAAACAAAAACTACTATTTTAGCAAAACGAAATTGAAGCGTGAAAAATGACCATCAATCAGAGGGTTTTCTCGCAATTCCGGGCTGCGCAACCCGGCATAGCGGGGTTGGTTGGTTCATTAGCTCGTTCTACCCCAAATTCATATATTTTACGTCAGATAACTCATTCCGGATTGCAAGTTATGTCCGATTGTTCCGAAAATACCCGAAATGGAGCGAATCGGAGTCGGGGGCCTCTCCACTTAAAACCGATGGGACCCAGGGTCGAACCAGGGTGCATTTGGCACCTTGGGACCATGGAGAATAGGTCCCCACCGCGGCGGCGCGGCTCCGGCCAAGTCCGGCCGCGGCGGCGCCGCGGGTCGGGCGGCGCGCCGCCGGCCGGTTGCTTTTCCGGCGAGATTTCCGTGTGGGGTTGGTCGGCCCAACCCCCTTAACACATGGCACGTGCGGTTTTGTGTTTTGGTTAGATAAATAGGGTTGGAAGCACCCCTTTTCATTTCACCCCTCTTTTCAAGCACCTCCATCCCATTTTCGATTTTTCTCAAAACCCATCCCTCCAAACCTTGCAATCTTTCATTTTCTTCCATAACCCACACACCATCCATCCTTCCATAATGTTTACAACATAACTTACCCCCTACCCTCTCCATTCTCTCTCATTTGAGCGCTTACATGCCTCATTTGAAGCTCTAAAATCGTGCAAGCTCTCAACCCATCCCATCCACTCATTTTCCTCCTTCAATCCCTGTCCGTTGGGGCCTTTACAATCATCTGTTGAGGCTCACATCTGTGGAGAACCAAAAAAACTCCAGCCCCCCATTTCCCTTATCCACATTTTCCATGGCTTTATCCGAGCTCATCCATATGTTGTCTTGTAGTTTGCATGGGCTACTATCTTAGGGTGGTTATGTTTTCCTGTTGATAGGTGTAGTAGTTGGTAGAATGTTTTAGTTATTTGAGAACGTTTAGGGTCCGTTCGGCCAAATTGCATTAAGTGCGATTCGGTGGATGGAATTGTAAAAGTAATAATAAATATATGGGTAAGGTATGGTCCCTAGATTGAGTGTATCCCATGGTTTCCGATACTAGGTTTGAAATGTATGCAATAAAGAGTATACCCTAGGTTGTTCCTCTTACACTTAGGAGTTCCGATTCCTGGGATTGGAAATCCCATCTCACACTTTCCAACACATGGCTCATTTTCCAAAGCCTATAAAATTAATTTTTATCCCACCCACCCACCTACCAACCATGTCACTCCCAATCCCGAGGTAGGATTAGTAATACGGTCCCATTTAATACAACTTAAGACCACTGGCCAAATAGGGTTGAAATGATAAAGTCCCTTGTTACACATTAACCCACCACACTCTGACAGTTTAAGCTTTTATAGTAAAGGGTTGTTCGACAAATAGAGCCATAGAGTTTGGACCCAGAGCAGTGTTTTGACAGACTTGACAATATAGGAAATCCAACCAATTAAGAACGTGAACTCTAGAACCCCCTTTGTGGTTGGTTTGAGCATGTGTGACTTGCTCGGGCGTAGTTAAATTCAACTTTAGGCAACTCAATTCCAATTAGACAACTTTGATCCTAAGTGATGAAACCCTTCCTTGTATTAAAAATGAAGTGAAATCATCTAACGCATAAGCATCGACTTTGGACTCACCTATGGATTCCCGCTACTCCTCAATTAAGACTAGGTACGGTTAGGCTAAGGAAAGTAAAAACTAATTAATTATGCTAAGCCAATTGAATAATAGACTCAGTTATTCGGCTTAACCGACTCAGACCCACTACACAATTTTCTTTCCGTGTTGGCCCGACCATTTACAATTAAGAGTTTATGATTTTGTCTTTGAAAAGTGTTAGGAGTATATTGCTGATAGAAACTTTGTCTTTTAGGCCTAAGGAATTGCCCAAATGGGCAACAGACAGTTAGGGATTAGGTCCCAAATCGCATGCCATGTTGGCATACATATTGTGTTTCTGAACGTAAAGAGATAGCCTGCCTATTAAGCTAGACATAATTAAATAGGATAAGTCTGGACCGCGACAACAATCCTTGGTAGAATTAGGCATCTTGCCTCAAACTCACACCCATCCGTGATAGCCCCTTTCTATAATCCTAGGTACCAAGACTGATGTAGGGGGAGACCGTATTTCATTTCATGTCAAGGATAAGACTTAAATTACACCTTGTTCCGACATACGGAGCAGGGCATAAATCTTGAGCCTTAAGGGCGAAAATAAAATTTTAAGGGGGGTAGAACATGATGAGCCCAATCTAGTTAGGTCACCTAATACACCTCTTTGATCTGGGTGGCGCAGCGGAAACGCGGTGGACCCTACCCCACTGGCCCAGGATCGAAACGGTGCTCGTTGAGTACGAGCATTATAGAAGCCCTAGCAAGTTCTACTATAAGGAACCGTTTTAGGATGATCTAGTACGATTTGATTCACCATTTCCTTGGACATAGATAATAATGAGGACTCTCTTAGACTAAGACCTAAAGGGCAACCTTAGAATAAACAATTTGAGCCTTTCAATGATGGACATTCCCTACTCTTAGAGAGTGATCGGACTACGGAGTTACTGAAATATACAACTGCGAAACATTCGCGGCTTGACCCAATTCTCAATCCTGGGTGACTACCAGCGGACTCACTGCTTGGCCGAGCAGAAGACCAGGATCCACCAGGATTCAGAAGGGATACGATGAGCTTTCTACCCTGGCCCGGTAGATGATCGATGTATCGGGATCGAGCCCACTATTACCGTCTCTCCGTGTTGGTCAAACAATGAAAACAGCTGTCTTACTCGAGATAATTGGGATTTGTCGTCAAGACTCCTAATAGGTAAATAAATAAATGGTAGCAAACCATCAGGGTAAGAGAAATGGATAAAGAATTAAGTTTTAAGGGGGGTAGACTAAAATGAACCTGCTGGTATTTACCCTACCACGCGTAGAAACTTGAAATCAATAAGTCTTAGGCAAATGAAATAATAGAAATTTTCCCTTATTACCCTTAGCCAATTTCGGGGGCGAAATTTTGTTTTAAGGGGGGTAGATTGTAACATCCCGGATTTTTGCCAATTTGGGATTAGATGTCCTTAGGCGATGGGTTGCTCTTAATACCTTATTATTTCGTCAGAACTGAACCCCACAGTCTAAAATCGCTTCTGAACCCATTTCCTTCACAAATCCCACCCCTTTCCTAACTTGTGCTTTCAATTTTTCAAAGCACTTTCGCCCTAGACACTAACTTAAACTAGCTAAGTAGTAAAACTTGGATCACTTTATATACAAACTGCAAAGGCCTAAGTACCATCTCAACCAGAAAACAATTAGGATTAAATCCTTTAGAAATTTAACAAAGTTAACTAAGTGCAAACTCGATTAGCCATGAAATCCGTTGGGATCGCTTTAAATACGATCTGCAAGACCCAAAACTTGTAAAACATGTGACTCTAGGTTACCCTAAAGTCTAGAGCCAAACTCATTGCCCGTCTGCTCTCGGGACTGAAACGAAACTTCGTATGAGGTCTAGATCGCACATCGGGAGTCCGATTAACACGAATCTAAGGAACTAGGACCGCCCCACTGGGCTTGACAATCATCTCAAAAATCAGCTCCGACCGATGTCCCACGGTCATTTATTTCGATCCGGAGCGAGGGTGTGTGAAAAACACTATTCCTTTGAAAAGAAAATATCTGGAATAGTGATCTGGCACCTTTCGCTTGCGCATCAGTATTAAGCAACCTGACCGTCAGAATCAGACCAAATTACACCCTCGGATCAGGAAAAATTTCAGGAACATTTACATGTACTTGGAATTTTGGATCGTGGCCCACTGACCGTTGAACTGAAAGTGGTCCGCCACGTGCGATCTGGGAATCCGATCGAGTCGAAAACGTGATCCCTCATAGATCCATGTGTGGTGAGCTTAAGTCTGACGTTTGGCTCAAAGAGGGCCACCAGAACACCTCTTTTGAGCTGGAAAAGTGGCGAATATCCTATATTAGCAGTAACCCTTGAACAGGAGTCTATTTCGGTGAAGTTTTAGGCTATATAAGGACCTTAAACCCTCTCCCATTCCAGCCATACGAATTTGGATTTGAGAGAGGGAAAAGAGAGAGAAAGTGAGGGAGAAGTGGGAGAAACTCCCTGCCGTCGTTCCCTGCCACCACACGGGCTGCACCATCTCGTTCTCATCGCTTTTCCGGCGATTCCAGCCCCGTTTCTAGGTAAGAAACCCTAACCCTAACCTGTTTTGGGGTTTAGACTGTTGTAGGTTGTGAAATAGCTAACCTATTTCGTTCTCTAGGTTGCCAAACTGCCGAATACGGAAGCTTAGCAAACCTATCGTCTCCGTTACGATTCTACGACCAAAGGTGAGGACTTTAAGCGTATAAGTTACGTTTTTCAACGCTTTCAATGTCAGATAATGATAGATTCATGATCTGCATGCAAATGCACATGTACAAAGTGCTTTCCGTTTCCTGTTTCGATTAGCGATAAAGAATATGGATTTTCACATACTCTAGATATACGTATAAATACCGTATACGTATTTTTCTTGGGAAAATGTTTGACATGTTTATTTAATGTTTGATTATATCATGTGTGGATAAAATGTTAGTTTGGCGAAAAGAATCGCAAAAATACATGTTCATGTGTAAACGTCATGTATGTTGAAATTGCGTATTTTAGAAATTCCGCATACGTGCGGATTTTGGAAAGATAATTGTCATGATTAATTGTTGTATGAATATGGTATACGCGGATAAAATAACCGCTTAGCGAAAGAATAGCCCTAATACATGTTTGCTAACATACACTAGGTATGTTGGAATAGTGTATTCTAAGTGTTTGTGAAAATGGCTGAATGAGTATAGCATTCTCATTCGTGCTCGCCATGACTAATTGTCATGGATATATGATTGTTGTAATGGCGATATCCCTTTGACGAAAGGATTTGCCCTAAATCACGCCACGGCCAGTATACACTATATATGCTAAAATGTGTGGCCCAAGTGTTTGTGGAAATGACTGAATGGATATGGAACTTGGATTCCTGCTTGCCATGACTATCCGTCGTGGGTGTACGCGTGTTATGATTGGGGCAACTCCCTAGCGAAAGGATTTGGCCTAATGCCTATGTGATCGACATATGTCATGTATGTTGATGTATGGTTGTTTAAGTGTTTCTTGAAATGTCTGAATGTGTAGTAGTTAGCAAATTGTAAAGTATAAGGGTGTTGAGATATGATTCTCAACCTCTTTTAACTATGTGTATGATCTCCTTTGATAGTTGTGTGATTAGGATTTGAACATGTACAAACTCATGCTTGTGTTGTGATTCATAACATGCTCAACTGTTTTATGATTTTAACTATGTAATGCATATGTTTGAATTTATATTTATGTTGTATGATCCGTCATGGGTGATGGGGGAGCGGAGCAACGAGTGCGTGCAACAGCCCTGGCAGCCCTAAACGGATAATACCCGACTGATTGTATGATTTGAATCCTGATCTATTACTGCTTTATATCTCTGTAATTGATTGTGTTTGGGGCTATGATTATAGTCCAGGCAATCGGTAACGAGATTGAACTCGTGGCTGAGATTCATTTGCCACGTGGGATGTGTTCGACGAACTCGAGTCGTGCGTTGCCTGTCGGCAGTGGCTAGGCCACACGAAGTTGTTTATGCACTTCATGTCGTGCAGCTCAACGGGCGATCGTGCTAGTCGAGCTCGTCAAGTAACCCGATCTGCCTTATGCATGTTCACCCTGTTTGGTCGCTACTGCTTGAACCTAGGGTACCAAACTTACCAGTGGCGATCCCCGTTTAACCATGGTACCTAGATCCGCTAAGTCGCATGAGCCGGGCATGGTGGTATGGGACACCGTGGTCGAGCTGTCGGCCTACGCTGGGGCCATGTGCCTCCCCGTAGTGACCATTGCGCAATTAACTCGTGAGCCGAATATGGTGGTATGGGACACTGTATTCGAGCTGTCGATACCTCGGCGAGAGCCGAGTACGGTGAGATCTGTGCTCGTGCTGACGGGCGACGAGTCCTCCGTAGTATCATCGAGTACACTCCAAGGGTCTGTGATTGGCCACGAGTCTTTCACAGCAACTAGAGTGTGAGTTGAGCCGAGTACGGTGAGACCTGTACTTGAGCTGACGGCTAGTGATTGAGCCGAGTACGGTGAGACCTGTACTCGAGCTGACGGCCAGCAATTGAGCCGCATACGGTGAGATCTGTATCCGCGCTGACGGGTGATGAGCCCTTTGCGATGCCTTCACTACGCTTCTCAAACCATAACATCGTATGAGAATAACTAGGATTGACGACCCTAGAATGGATCATGTTTGGGAATGATACAAGGGAGGTACCTTCGTTTCCCAATACTGCTGTTTGAAATGGACTAATAAAAACTTGGTAATCATGAGCATCATCGCACCGCATGTGCTTTGTAGATGTGGCGCACTGAGGGAGTAAGCATTCGCGAACGTAAGATGATGTCGCTTGAGGGTGGTTTGGCAAGGGCATACAGCATCATGTCATTTCATTCTTGCATTTAATAAGAGTAGTTAGAAATGCTTGATTTGTACTGCTTTATCATTACTGCTTGATTGATTTGATAACATGTTAACTTATGCTTTACTGTTCCACTGAGTTGATCACTCACTCCCACGTTACGGGACGGTGTTCCGAACACCCACCAGATTTGTTGAATTTCAGGTGATCTAGATGCTTGTGAAGCAGAGCCGGACTACTTCTGTGATGATAGGAGGAGTTCTCCTATCTGTATCTCTCTGGCAGGTCAATGAAGACCTGATATTGTATTGACGGGGCTATGGTACATGGGATAGGAGGCATTACACTTCCTCACATTTGGTATATTCTAGAACTGCACTTATATTTATTTAACCTAGTAATGTTATCACACTCTGGAGACCCATCATAGGTTATCTATTTTATCTATCTATCACAGTCTTCCGCTTGCAAATTTAACTGTCTCTGGAGTATGATATGCTGTTTTGGCTTAATCTCACTCATGTTCAACGTACGAATACTGTCAACATCCAATCATCATTCATTTTGTTGCATAAGTGATGTTCTGGAACTCGGGAGTTGAGTTTATGCTCGACCCCCGATTTTCAGGGCGTTACATAAACATCGTCTAAATCCGGCATCAGATGAGGGAGTTATGAGGGTTTTTGTGGTAATAGGGGATGTCGGGAATATTTCGGAGCATTTACTCTCACCCCACTTTTGGAGGCCCAAACGGTCTCTGAATGCGACGATTCCTATAGGAGTTTCGTGGAGCACTGACTAACCTTTCGAATGAACTAAAAATTGACCCAATCCGACATATAACGAGGGAGTTACAGTATTTTATTCGAATCACACGATTTTGAAAGATTAACGACCGAGATTGACAAGCGATGATCAAAGGCTTCCGTTGCTCTTTCGGGGTACCAGATGGCCTCAAAATCAGAGGAGTCCCTCTCTATTTTTAAATCTCGTCCAGTTAACTTTCCAATGAACTAAACATCGTCCAAATCTGACCTCGAATGAGGGAGTTATGAGGGTTTTGTGGGAATAGGGGATTGAGGAATATTCTGGACCATTTACTCTCACCCCACTTTTGGAGGCCCAAATGGTCTCTGAATGCGACGATTCCTATAGGAGTTTCGCAGAGCACTGACTCACATTTCCAATGAACTGAAGATCGACCAAATCCGACATAAAAATAGGGAGTTACGGGCATTTTATTGGCATCACATGATTTCGAAAGATTAACGAACGAGATTGACAAACGACGATCAAAGGCTTCTAGCGCAATTTCAGGGTAACAGATGGCCTCAGAATCAGAAGAGTCCTCTCCGTTTTAAAAGATCCTCTAGTTACCTTTCCAACGAGCTAAACATCGTCTAAATCCGGCATCAGATGAGGGAGTTATGAGGGTTTTAGTGGTAATCGGGGATGTTGGGAATATTCCGGACCATTTACTCTCACCCCACTTTTGGAGGACCAAACGGTCTCTGAATGCGACGATTCCTATAGGAGTTTCGTGGAGCACTGACTAACCTTTCGAATGAACTAAAAATTGACCCAATCCGACATATAACGAGGGAGTTACAGTATTTTATTCGAATCACACGATTTTGAAAGATTAACTACCGAGATTGACAAGCGATGATCAAAGGCTTTTGTTGCTCTTCCGGGGTACCAGATGGCCTCAAAATCAAAAGAGTCCCTCTCTGTTTTTAAATCTCGTCCAGTTAACTTTCCAATGAACTAAACATCGTCTAAATCTGACCTCGGATGAGGGAGTTATGAGGGTTTTGTGGGAATAGGGGATTGAGGAATATTCTGGACCATTTACTCTCACCCCACTTTTGGAGGCCCAAATGGTCTCTGAATGCGACGATTCCTATAGGAGTTTCGCAGAGCATTGACTCACATTTCCAATGAATTGAAGATCGACCAAATCCGACATAAAAACAGGGAGTTACGGGCATTTTATTGGCATCACATGATTTTGAAAGATTAACGAACGAGATTGACAAACGACGATCAAAGGCTTCTAGTGTGATTTCAGGGTAACAGATGGCCTCAGAATCAGAAGAGTCCTCTCCGTTTTAAAAGATCCTCCAGTTACCTTTCCAACGAGCTAAACATCGTCAAAATCCGACATCAGATGAGGGAGTTATGTGGGTTTTTATCGTAATAGGGGATGTCGGGAATATTCCGTACCATTTACTCTCACCCCACTTTTGGAGGCCCAAACGGTCTCTGAATGCGACGATTCCTATAGGAGTTTCGTAAAGCACTAACTTACCTTTCCAATCAACTAAAGATCGACTAAATCCGACAGAAAGTGAGGGAGTTACCAGCATTTTCTTCGCATCACATGATTTCAAAAGATTAACGACCAAGATTGACAAACGATGATCAAAGGCTTCTGTCATGCTTTTGGGGTACCAGATGGCCTGAGAATCAGAAGAGTCCTCCTCCGTGTTAAAAGATCCTCCAGTTACCTTTCCAATGAGCTAAACATCGTCTAAATCCGACATCAGATGAGGGAGTTATGAGGGTTTTTGTGGTAATAGGGGATGTCGGGAATATTCCGGACCATTTACTCTCACCCCACTTTTGGAGGCCCAAACGGTCTCTGAATGCGACGATTCCTATAGGAGTTTCGTAGAGCACTGACTCACCTTTCCAATGAACTAAAGATCGACTAAATCCGACATAAAATGAGGGAGTTACAAGCATTTTATTCGCATCACATGATTTCAAAAGATTAACGACCGAGATTGACAAACGATGATCAAAGGCTTCTGGCGCGCTTTCGGGGTACTAGATGTCCTCAGAATCAGAAGAGTCCTCCGCCGTTTTAAAAGATCCTCCAGTTACCTTTCCAATGACCTAAACATCGTCTAAATCCGGCATCAGATGAGGGAGTTATGAGGGTTTTTGTGGTAATAGGGGATGTCGGGAATATTCCGGACCATTTACTCTCACCCCACTTTTGGAGGCCCAAACAGTCTGCGAATGCGACGATTCCTATAAGCGTTTCATGGAGCACTGACTAACCTTTCCAATGAACTAAAGATCGACCAAATCCGACATAAAATGAGGGAATTACCCGCATTTTATTCGCATCACATGATTTCAAAAGATTAACGACCGAGATTGACAAACGATGATCAAAGGCTACTGGCGTGCTTTCGGGGTACCAGATGTCCTCAGAATCAGAAGAGTCCTCCTCCGTTTTAAAAGATCCTCCAGTTACCTTTCCAACGACCTAAACATCGTCTAAATCCGGCATCAGATGAGGGAGTTATGAGGGTTTTTGTTGTAATAGGGGATGTCGGGAATATTCCGGACCATTTACTCTCACCCCACTTTTGGAGGCCCAAACGGTCTCTGAATGTGACGATTCCTATAGGAGTTTCGTGGAGCACTGACTAACATTTCGAATGAACTGAAAATTGACCCAATCCGACATATAACGAGAAAGTTACGAGCGTTTTATTCGAATCACACGATTTTGAAAGATTAACGACCGAGATTGACAAACGATGATCAAAGGCTTCTGGTGCTCTTTCGGGGTACCAGATGGCCTCAAAATCAGAAGAGTCGCCCTCTGTTTTTAAATCTCGTCCAGTTAACTTTCCAATGAACTAAACATCGTCCAAATCTGACCTCGGATGAGGGAGTTATGAGGGTTTTGTGGGAATAGGGGATTGAGGAATATTCTGGACCATTTACTCTCACCCCACTTTTGGAGGCCCAAATGGTCTCTGAATGCGACGATTCCTATAGGCGTTTCCCAGAGGACTGACTCACATTTCCAATGAATTGAAGATCGACCAAATCTGACATAAAAACAGGGAGTTACGGGCATTTTATTGGCATCACATGATTTCAAAATATTAACGACCGAGATTGACAAACGACGATCAAAGACTTCTAGCGCGATTTCGGGGTAACAGATGGCCTCAGAATCAGAAGAGTCCACCTCCGTTTTAAAAGATCCTCCAGTTACCTTTCCAACGAGCTAAACATCGTCGAAATCCGACATCAGATGAGGGAGTTATGTGGGTTTTTATGGTAATAGGGGATGTTGGGAATATTTCGTACCATTTACTCTCACCCCACTTTTGGAGGCCCAAACACTCTCTGAATGCGACGATTCCTATAGGAGTTTCGTAAAGTACTGACTCACCTTTCCAATGAACTAAAGATCGACCAAATCCGACAGAAAGTGAGGGAGTTACCCGCATTTTATTCGCATCACATGATTTCAAAAGATTAACGGCCGAGATTGACAAACGATGATCAAAGGCTTCTAGCGCGCTTTCGGTGTACCAGATGGCCTCAGAATCAGAAAAGTCCTTCTCCGTTTTAAAAGATCCTCCAGTTACCTTTCCAACGAGCTAAACATCGTCTAAATCCGGCATCAGATGAGGGAGTTACGAGCGTTTTATTCGAATCAAACAATTTTGAAAGATTAACTACCGAGATTGACAAACGATGATCAAAGGATTCTGGCGCTCTTTCAGGGTACCAGATGGCCTCAAAATCAGAAGAGTCCTTCTCTATTTTGAAAGCTCGTCTAGTTAACTTTCCAACGAGCTAAACATTGTCCAAATCGGACCTCAGATGAGGGAGTTATGAGGGTTTTTGTGGTAATTGGGGATGTCGGGAATATTCCGGACCATTTACTCTCACCCCACTTTTAGAGGCCCAAACGGTCTCTGAATGCGACGATTCCTATAGGAGTTTCGTGGAGCACTGACTAACCTTTCGAATGAAAAGAAAATTGACCCAATCCGACATATGACGAGGGAGTCCTTCTCTTTTTTAAAGCTTGTCCAATGAACTAAACATCGTCCAAATCTGACCTCGGATGAGGGAGTTATGAGGGTTTTGTGGGAATAGGGGATGTGAGGAATATTCTGGACCATTTACTCTCACCCCACTTTTGGAGTCCCAAATGGTCTCTGAATGTGACGATTCCTATAGGAGTTTCGTAGAGCACTGACTCACATTTCCAATGAACTAAAGATCGACCAAATCCGACATAAAAACATTGAGTTACGGGCATTTATTTGGCATCACATGATTTCAAAAGATTAATGACCGAGATTGACAAACGACGATCAAAGGCTTCTAGCGCGATTTCGGGGTAACAGATGACCTCAGAATTAGAAGAGTCCTCCTCCGTTTTAAAAGATTCTCCAGTTACCTTTCCAACGAGCTAAACATCGTCGAAATCCGACATCAGATGAGGGAGTTATGTGGGTTTTTATGGTAATAGGGGATGTCGGGAATATTCCGTACCATTTACTCTCACTCCACTTTTGGAGGCCCAAACGGTCTCCGAATGCGATGATTCCTATAAGAGTTTCGTGGAGCACTGACTCACCTTTCAAATGAACTGAAAATTGACCCAATCCGACATATAATGAGGGAGTTATGAGCATTTTATTCGAATCACATGATTTTGAAAGATTAACGACCGAGATTGACAAACGATGATCAAAGGCTTCTGGCGCACTTTCGTGATACCAGATGGCCTCAAAATCAGAAGAGTCCTCTATTTTGTAAACTCGTCCAGTTACCTTTCCAACGAGCTAAACATCGTCAAAATCCGACCTCGGATGAGAGAGTTACGATGGCTTTTGTGGGAATAGGAGAAGTCAGGAATATTTTGGACCATTTAATCTCACCCCACTTTTGCAGGCCCAAACGGTCTACGAATGTGACGATTCATATAGGAGTTTCATAGATCACTGACTCACCTTTCGTATATAGGAGTTATGATGGTTTTTGTGGTAATACGGGATGTCGGGAATATTCTGGACCACTTACTCTTACCCACTTTTGGAGGTCCAAATGGTGTCTCTGAATGCGACGATTCCTATAGGAGTTTCGTAGAGCACTGACTCACATTTCCAATGAACTACAAATCGGCCAAATCTGACATAAAATGATGGAGTTACGAACATTTTATTCGCATCACATGATTTCGAAAGATTAACTACCGAGATTGACAAACGACGATCAAAGGCTTCTGGCGTGCTTTCGGGGTACCGGATATCCTCAGAATTAGAAGAGACCTCTGTTATTTTGAAAGCTCGTCTAGTTACCTTTCCAACAAGCTAAACATCGTCTAAATTCGACCTCGGATGAGGGAGTTACGAGGGTTTTTGTGGGAATAGGGGAAGTCGGGAATATTCTTGACCATTTACTCTCACCTCGCTTTTGCAGGCCAAACGGTCTACGAATGCGACGATTCATAAAGGAGTTTCGTAGAGCACTGACTCTCATTTCCAATGAACTACAGATCAACCAAATCCGACATATAACAAGGGAGTTACGAGCGTTTTATTCGCATCACACGATTTTGAAAGAATAACGACCGAGATTGACAAACGACGATCAAAGGCTTCTGGAGCACTTTCAGGGTTCCAGATTGCCTCAGAATCAGAAGAGTCCTTCTTTGTTTTGAAAGCTCATCCAGTTAACTTTCCAACGAGCTAAACATCGTCCTAATCCGACCTCGGATGAGGGAGTTATGAGGGTTTCTGTGGGAATAGGGGATGTCAGGAATATTCTGGACCATTTACTCTCACCCCACTTTTAGAGGTCCAAATGGTCTCTGAATGCGACGATTCCTATAGGAGTTTCATAGAGCACTGACTCACCTTTCGAATGAACTGAAGATCGACCAAATCAGACATAAAACGAGAGAGTTGCCAGCATTTTATTCGCATCACATGATTTCAAAAGATTAACGATCGAGATTGACAAACGACGATCAAAGGCTTCTGGAGCACTTTCAGGGTTCCAGATTGCCTCAGAATCAGAAGAGTCCTGCTCTGTTTTGAAAGCTCATCCAGTTAACTTTCCAACGAGCTAAACATCATCCAAATCCGACCTCGGATGAGGGAGTTATGAGGGTTTCTGTGGGAATAGGGGATGTCGGGAATATTCTGGACCATTTACTCTCACCCCACTTTTAGAGGTCCAAATGGTCTCTGAATGCGACGATTCCTGTAGGAGTTTCATAGAGCACTGACTCACTTTTCGAATGAACTGAAGATCGACCAAACCCGACATAAAACGAGGGAGTTACGAGCATTTTATTCGCATCACATGATTTCGAAAGATTAACTACCGAGATTGACAAACGACTATCAAAAGCTTCTCTACCGCCCTTTCGGGATACCAGATGGCCTCAGAATCTGAAGGGTCCTCCTCTATTTTGAAATCTCATCCAGTTACCTTTCCAACGACCTAACCATCGTCCAAATCCGACCTCGGATGAGGGAGCCATGAGGGTTTTTGAGGGAATAGGGGATGTCAGGAATATTCCGGTGCATTTACTCTCACCCCAGTTTTGGAGGCCCAAATGGTCTCCGAATGCGACGATTCCTATAATATTTTCGTAGAGCACTGACTCACCTTTCCAATGAACTAAAGATCGACCAAATCCGACATAAAACGAGGGAGTTACGAGAATTTTAATCGCGTCACATGATTTTGAAAGATAAACGACCGAGATTGACAAACGACGATGAAAGGATTTCGGTGCACTTTCGGGATAGCAGATGGCCTCAGAATCAGAAGAGTCCTCCTCTATTTTTAAAGCTCATCAAGTTACTTTTCCAACGAGCTAAACATCGTCCAAATCCGACCTCGGATGAGGGATTTATGAGGGTTTTTGTGGGAATAGGGGATGTCAGGAATATTCTGGACCATTTACTCTCGCCCGACTTTTGGAGGCACAAACGGTCCCTGAATGCGACGATTTCTATAGGAGTTTCGTAGAGCACTGACTCACCTTTCCAATGAACTGATGATCGACCAAATCTGAACTAAAATGAGGGAGTTACGAGCATTTTATTCGCATCACATGATTTCGAAAGATTAACAACCAAGATTGATAAATGACGATCAAAGGCTTCTGGCGCACTTTTGAAGTACCAGATGGCCTCAAAATCAGAAGTGTCCCCCTCCGTTTTGAAAGCTCGTCCAGTTACCGTTCCAACGAGCTAAACATCATCGAAATCCGACCTCGGATGAGGGAGTTATGAGGGGTTTTGTGGGAATACGGGATGTCGGGAATATTCTGGACCATTCACTCTCACCTCAATTTTGGAGGCCGTGGTCTCTGAATGCGACGATTCCTATAAGAGTTTCGTAGAGCACTGACTTACCTTTAAAATGAACTGAAGATCGACCAAATCCGACATAAACGAGGGAGTTACGAGCATTTTATTCGCATCACATGATTTTGAAAGATTAACGACCGAGATTGACAAACGACGATCAAAGGCTTCTGGAGGGCTTTCGAAGTACCAAATGGCCCCAGAATCAGAAGAGTCCTCCTCTATTTTGAAAGATCATATAGTTACCTTTCCAACGAGATAAACATCATCCAAATTCGACCTCGGATGAGGGAGTTATGAGGGTTTTTGTGGGAATAGGGGATGTCAGGAATATTCCAGACCCTTTATTCTCAACTAACTTTTGGAGGCCCAAACGGTCTTTGAATGCGACGATACCTTTAAGAGTTTCGTAGAGCACTGACTCACCTTTCCAATGAACTTAAAATCGACCCAATCCGACATATAACGAGAGAGTTACGAGCGTTTTATTCGCATCACACGATTTTGAAAGATTACCTTTCCAACGAGCTAAACATCGTCCAGTTACCTTTCCAACGAGCTAAACATCGTCCAAATCCAACCTCGGATGAGGCAGTTATGAGGGTTTTCGTGGGAATATGGGATGTCGGGAATATTCCGAACCATTTACTCTCTCCCCACTTTTGGAGGCCCAAACGGTCTCTGAATGCGACGATTCCTAAAAGAGTTTCGTAGAGCACTGACTCACCTTTCCAATGAACTGAAGATCGACCAAATCTAACCTAAAACGATGGAGTTACGAGTATTTTATTCGCATCACATGATTTAGAAAGATAAACGACCGAGATTGACAAACGACGATGAAAGTCTTCTGGCACGCTTTCAAAGTACTAGATGGCCTCAGTATTAGAAGAGTCCTCCTTCGTTTTGAAAGCTCGTCCAGTTACCTTTCCAACAAGCTAAGCATCGTCCAAATCCAACCTCGGGTGAGGGAGTTTTGTGGGTTTTTGTGGGAATAGGGGATGTCAGGAATATTCCGGACCATTTACTCTCACCCCACTTTTGGAGGCCCAAACGGTATCAAAATGCGACGGTTCTTAAAGGAGTTTCGTAGAGAACTGACTCACCGTTCCAATGAACTGAAGATCGACCAAATCCGACATAAAACGAGGGAGTTACAAGCATTTTATTTGTATCACATGATTTTCAAAGGCTTCTAGCGCACTTTCGGGGTACCGGATGGCTTCAGAATCAGAAGAGTCCTCCACCGTTTTGAAATCTCATCTAGTTACTTTTCCAACGAGCTAAACATCGTCTAAATCCGACCTCAGATGAGGGAGTTATGAGGGTTTTTGTGGGAATAGGGGATGTCAGGAATATTCCAGACCATTTACTCTCACCCCACTTTTGGAGGCCCAAACGGTCTCCGAATGCGATGATTCCGATAGGAGTTTCATAGAGCACTGTCTCACCTTTCCATGAACTAAAAATTGACCCAATCCGACATATAACGAGGGAGTTATGAGTGTTTTATTCGCACCACACGATTTTGAAAGATTAACGACCGAAATTGACAAACGACAATTAAAGGCTTCTGGCGTGCCTTTAGGGTACCAGATGGCCTCAAAATCAGAAGAGTCTTCCTTTATTTTGATAGATCATCCAGTTACCTTTCCAACGAGCTAAACATCGTCCAAATCCGACCTCGGATGAGGGAGTTATGAGAGTTTTTGTGGGAATAGCGGATGTCGGGAATATTCTGGACCATTCACTCTCACCCCATTTTTGGAGGCGCAAGTGGTCTTTGATGGGATGATTCCTATAGGAGTTTTGTAGAGCACTGACTCACCTTTCCAATGAACTGAAGATCGACCAAATCTGACATAAAAAGAGGGAGTTACGATCATTTATTCACATCACATGATTTCGAAAGATTAACGACTGAGATTGACAAACGATGATCAAACGATTCTGGCATACTTTAGGGGTACCAGATGGCCTCAGAATCAGAAGAGCCCTACTCTGTTTTGAAAGCTCGTCTAGTTACCATTCCAACGAGCTAAACATCGTCAAAATCCGACCTCGGATGTGGGAGTTATGAGGGTTTTTGTGGGAATAGGGGATGTTTGGAATATTTCGGACCATTTACTCTCACATCACTTTTGGAGGCCCAAACGGTCTCTGAACGCGACGATTCCTATAGGAGTTTCGTAGAGCACTGAATCATCTTTCCAATGAACTAAAATCGTCCCAATCCGACATATAACGAGGGAGCTACGAGCGTTTTATTCGCATCAAATGATTTTGAAAGATTAACGACCAAAATTGATAAACGAGGATCAAAGGCTTCTGTCGCTCTTTCGAAGTACCAGATGGCCTCAGAATCAGAAGAGTCCTGCTCCGTTTTGAAAGCTCATCCAGTTACTTTTCCAACGACCTAAACATCGTCCAAATCCAACCTCGGATGAGGGAGTTATGAGGGTTTTTGTGGGAATAGGGGATGTCGGGAATATTCCGGACCATTTACTCTCACCCCACTTTTAGAGGCCCAAACGGTCTATGAATGTGATAATTCCTATAGGAGTTTCGTAAAGCACTGACTCACCTTTCCAATGAACTTAAGATCGACCAAATCCGTCATAAAATGAGGGAGTTAGGAGCATTTTATTTGCATCATATGATTTCAAAAGATTAACGACCGAGATTGACAAACGACGATCAAAGGCTTCTGGCGTGCTTTTGGGGTACCAGATGGCTTCAGAATCAGAAAAGTCCGATGTCGTTTTGAAAGCTCGTCCAGTTACCTTTCCAACGAGGTAAACATCGTCCAAATCCTACCTCAGATGAGGGAGTTATGAGGGTTTTTGTGGGAATAGCGGATGTTGGGAATATTCAGGACCATTTACTCTCGCCCCACTTTTGGAGGCCCAAACGGTCTCCGAATGCGAGATTCCTATAGGAGTTTCGTAGAGCACTGACTCATCTTTCTAATGAACTGAAAATTGACCCAATCCGACATATAACGAGGGAGTTACGAGTATTTTATTCGCATCACATGATTTTGAATGATTAACGACCGAGATTGACAAACGACGATCAAAGGCTTCTAGTGCACTTTCGGGGTACCAGATGGCCTCAGAATCAGAAGAGTCCTCCTCCATTTTGAAGGCTCATCTAGTTATCTTTCCAACGACCTAAACATCGTCCAAATCCAACCTCGGATGAGGGATTTATGAGGGTTTTTGTTGGAATAGGAGATGTCGGGAATATTCCAGACCATTTACTCTCACCCAACTTTTGGAGGCCTAAACGGTCTCCGAAGGTGACAATTCCTATAGGACTTTCGTAGAGTACTAACTCACATTTCCAATGAACTGAAAATCGACCGAATCCGTCATATAACAAGGGAGTTACGAGCGTTTTAATCGCATCACACGATTTCAAAAGATTAACGACCGTGATTGACAAAAGATTATCAAAGGCATCTGGCACACTTTCGGGGTACCAGATGGACTTAGAATCATAAGAGTCCTTCTCCATTTTGAAAGCTCGTCTAGTTACCTTTCCAACGAGCTAAACATCGTCCCAATCCGACCTCGGATGAGGGAGTTATGAGGGTTTTTGTGGGAATAGGGAATGTGAGAAATATTCTTGACCATTTATCCTCACCCCACTTTTGGAGGCCCAAACGGTCTCCGAATGCGTCGATTCCTATAGGAGTTTCATAGAGCACTGACTCACCTTTCCAATGAACAAAAAATAGTCACAATCTGACATATAACGAGGGAGTTACGAGCGTTTTATTCGCATCACCCGATTTCAAATGACTAACGACCGACAATGACAAACGAGGATCAAAGGCATCTGGCACTCTTTCGGGGTACCAAATGGCCTCAGAATCAGAAGAGTACTACTCCATTTTGAAAGCTCATCCAGTTATCTTTCCAACGAGCTAAACATCGTCCTAATCCGACCTCAGATGAGGGAGTTATGAGGGTTTTTGTAGGAATAGGGGATGCCCGGAATATTCCGCACCATTTACTCTCACCCCACTTTTGGAAGCCCAAACGGTCTCCGAATGGGACAATTCTAATAGGAGTTTCGTAGAGCACTAACTCATCTTTCCAATGAACTAAAAATTGACCCAATCCGACAAATAACGAGGGAGTTAGGAGCATTTTAATCACATCACACAATTTCAAAAGATTAACGACCGAGATTGACAAGCGACGATCAAAGGCTTCTGGCGCACTTTCTGGGTTTCAGGTGACCACAGAATCAGAAGAGTCCTCCTCCATTTTCAAATCTCGTCTAGTTACCTTTCCAATGAGCTAAACATCGTCCAAATCTGACCTCGGATGAGGGAGTTATGATGATTTTTGTGGGAATAGGGGATATCGGGAATATTCCAAACCATTTACTCTCACCCCACTTTTGGAGGCCCAAACGGTCTCCGAATGGGACAATTCCAATAGGAGTTTCGTAGAGCACTAACTCATCTTTCCAATGAACTAAAAATCGACCCAATCTGACATATAACGAAGGAGTTACGAGCATTTTAATCGCATCACACAATTTCAAAAGATTAACGACCGAGATTGACAAACGACGATCAAAGGCTTCTGCCGCACTTTCTGGGTTTCAGATGACCTCAGAATCAGAAGAGTCCTCCTCCATTTTGAAATCTCGTCTAGTTACCTTTCCAACGAGCTAAACATTGTCCAAATCTGACCTCGGATGAGGGAGTTATGATGGTTTTTGTGGGAATAGGGGATATTGGGTATATTCCAGACCATTTACTCTCACCCCACTTTTGGAGGCCTAAACGGTCTCTGAATTTGATGATTCCTATAGGAGTTTCGTAGAGTACTGACTCACCTTTCCAATGAACTAAAAATCAACCCAATCCGACATATAACGAGGGAGTTACGAGCGTTTTATTCGCATTACACGATTTTGAAAGATTACCGACCGAGATTGACAAAAGATGATCAAAGGCATCTGGTGCGCTTTCGGGGAACCAGATGGCCTCAGAATCAAAAGAGTCCTCCTCCATTTTAAAGCTCGTCCAGTTACCTTTCCAACGAGCTAAACATCGTCCAAATCCGACATCGGATGAGGGAGTTATGAGGGTTTTGTGGGAAAAGGGAATGTAAGAAATATTCCTGACCATTTACTCTCACCCCACTTTTAGAGGCCCAAACGGTCTCCGAATGCGATGATTCCTGTAGGAGTTTCATAGAGCACTGACTCCCCTTTCCAATGAACTAAAAACCGACCCAATCTGACAATAACGAGGGAGTTACGAGAGTATTATTCGCAACACCCGATTTTGAATAATTAACGACCGAAATTGACAAACGACAATCAAAGGCATCTGGTGCACTTTCGGGGTACCAGATGGCCTCAGAATAAGAAGAGTCCTCCTCCATTTTGAAGGCTAGTCCAGTTACCTTTCCAACAAGCTAAACATCGTCCAAATCCGACCTCGGATGAGGGAGTTATGAAGGTTTTTGTGGGAATAGGGAATGTAAGAAATATTCCTGACCATTTACTCTCACCCCAGTTTTGGAGGCCCAAACGGTCTCTGAATGCGACGATTCCTATAAGAGTTTCATAAAGCACTGACTTACCTTTCCAATGAACTAAAAATCGACCCAATCTGACATATAACGAGGTAGTTACTAGCGTTTTATTCGCATCACCCGATTTCGAATGATTAACGACCGAGATTGACAAATGAGGATCAAAGGCATCTGGCGCTCTTTCGAGGTACCAAATGGCCTCAGAATCAGAAGAGTCCTTCTCTGTTTTGAAAGCTCATCCAGTTATCTTTCCAACGAACTAAACATCGTCCAAATCCGACCTCTGATGAGGGAGTTATGAGGGTTTTTATAGGAATAGGGGATGTCCGAAATATTCCGCACCATTTAGTCTCACCCCACTTTTGGAGGCCCAAACGGTCTCCGAATGGGACAATTCCAATAGGAGTTTCTTAGAGCACTAACTCACCTTTCGAATGAACTAAAAATCGACCTAATCCAACATATAACGAGGGAGTTACGAGGATTTTAATCACATCACACAATTTCAAAAGATTAACGACCGAGATTGACAAATGACGATCAAAGGATTCTAGCGCACTTTCTAGGTTTCAGATGACCTCAGAATCAAAAGAGTCCCTCTCTGTTTTGAAAGCTCGTCTAGTTACCTTTCCAACAAGCTAAACATTGTACAAATATGACCTCGGATGAGGGAGTTATGATGGTTTTTGTGGGAATAGGGGATGTCGGAAATATTCCAGACCATTTAATCTCACCCCACTTTTGGAGGCCCAAACGGTCTCCGAATGTGACGATTCCTATAGGAGTTTCGTAGAGTACTGACTCACCTTTCCAATGAACTATAAATCAACCCAATCCAAAATATAACGAGGGAGTTATGAGCATTTTATTCGCATCACACGATTTTGAAAGATTAACGACCGATATTGACAAAAGACGATCAAAGGCATCTGGAGCGCTTTCGGGGTACCAGATGGCCTTAGAATCAGAAGAGTCCTCTCCATTTTGAAAGCTCGTCCAGTTACCTTTCCAACGAGCTAAACATCATCCAAATCCGACCTCGGATGAGGGAGTTATGAGGGTTTTTGTGGGAATAGGGAATGTAAGAAATATTCCTGACCATTTACTCTCACCCCACTTTTGGAGGCATAATGGTCTCTGAATGCGACGATTCCTATAGGAGTTTCGTAGAGCACTGACTCACCTTTCCAATGAACTGAAAATCGACCCAATCTGACAATAACGAGGGAGTTACGAGCGTTTTATTCGCATCACCCGATTTTGAATGATTAACGACTGAGATTGACAAACGACAATCAAAGGCATCTGGTGCACTTTCGGGGTACAAGGTGGCCTCAGAATCAGAAGAGTCCTGCTCCGTTTTGAAAGCTCATCCAGTTACCTTTCCAATGAGCTAAACATCTTCCAAATCTGACCTCGGATGAGGGAGTTATGATGGTTTTTGTGGGAATAGGGGATGTCGGGAATATTCCGGACCATTTACTCTCACCCCACTTTTGGAGGCCCAAACGGTCTCTGAATGAGACAATTCCTATAGGAGTTTTGCAGAGCACTGGCTCACCTTTCTAATAAACGGAAATTAGACACAATTCGATATATAACGAGGGAGTTACGCGCATTTTATACGCGAAAGATTAACGACTGAGATTGACAAACGATGATGAAAGACTTCTGGCGTGCTTTCGGGGTACCAGATGGCGTCAGAATCAAAAGCGTCCTCCGTTTTGAAAGCTCATCTAGTTATCTTTCCAACGAACTAAACATCGTCCAAATCCGACCTTGGATGAGGGAGTTATGAAGGTTTTTGTGGTAATAGGGGATGTTAGGAATATTCTGGACCATTTACTCTCACCCCACTTTTGGAGGCACAAACGGTCTCCGAATACGACGATTCCTAAGGAGTTTCGTAGAACACTGACTCACCTTTCCAATGAATTAAAAATCAACCCAATCCGACAAATAACGAGGGAGTTACGAACATTTTATTCGCATCACACGATTTTGAAAGATTAACGACCGAGATTTACAAACGACGATCAAAGGCTTCTGGGGCACTTTCGGGGTACCAGCTGGCCTCAGCATCAGAAGAATCCAGTTACCGTTCCAACGAGCTAAATATTGTCCAAATCTGACAACGGATGAGGGAGTTATGAGGGTTTTTATGGGAATAGGGGATGCGGGAATATTCCGGACCATTTACTCCCACCTCAAATTTGGAGGCCCAAACGGTCTCCGAATGCGACGATTCCTATAAGAGTTTCGTAGAACACTGACTCACCTTTCCAATGAACTACAAATTGACCCAATCCGACATATAACGAGGGACTTACGATCGTTTTATTCTCAACACACGATTTCGAATGATTAACGACCGAGATTGACAAACCACGATTAAAGGCTTCTGGGCCACTTTCGGGGTACCAGATGGCCTCAGAATCAGAAGAGTCCTACTCCATTTTGAAAGCTCGTCTAGTTACATTTCCAACGAGTTAAACATCGTCCAAATCCGACATCGAATGAGGGAGTTATGAGGGTTTTTGTGGGAATAGGGGATGTCAGGAATATACCAGGCCATTTCCTCTCACCCCACTTATGTTGGACCAAACGGTCTCCGAATGCGACAATTCCTATTGGAGTTTCGTAGAGCACTGACTCACCTTTCCAATGAACTTAAAATCGACCTAATCCGACATATAACGAGGTAGTTCTGAGCATTTTATATGACTCACACGATTTCGAAAGATTAAGGATCGATATTGACAAAGGACGATCAAGGGTTTCTAGCACACTTTCGGAGTACTAGATGACCTCAGAATTAGAAGAGTCCTCTATTTTGAAAGCTCGTCTAGTTACCTTTCCAACAAGCTAAACATCGTCTAAATCCAACCTTAGATGAGGGAGTTAAGATGGTTTTTGTGGGAATAGGGGATGTCCGCAATATTCCGGACCATTTACTCTCGCCCCACATTTGGAGGCGCAAATGGTCTCCGAATGCGACGATTCCTATTAGAGTTTTGTAGAGCACTGACTCAACTTTCCAATGAACTGAAGATCGACCCAATCTGACATATAACGAGAGAGTTACGAGCATTTTATTCGCATCACACGATTTCGAAAGATTAACGACCGAGCTTGACAAACGATGATCAAAGGCTTCTGGCGCATTTTCGGGGTGTCAGATGGCCTCAGAATCAGAAGATTCCTCCTTTGTTTTGAAAGCTCGTCCAGGTACCTTTCCAACGAGTTAAACATCGTCCAAATCCGACCTCGGATGAGGGAGTTATGAGGGTTTTTGTGGGAATAGGGGATGTCGGGAATATTTCGGACCATTTACTCTCACCCCACTTTTGGAGCCCCAAACAGTCTCCGAATATAATGATTCCTATAAGAGTTTCGTAGAGCACTGACTCACATTTCCAATGAACTGAAAAATGGACCCAATCTGACATATAACGAGGGAGTTACTAGCGTTTTATTCGCATCACACGATTTTGAAAGATTGACACCCGAGATTGACAAACGACGATCAAAGGCTTCTTGCACGCTTTCGGAGTACCAGATGACGTCAGAATCAGAAGAGTCCTCCTCCGTTTTGAAATCTCATCCAGTTAAATTTCCAACAAGCTAAATATCATCCAAATCAGACCTCGGATGAGGGAGTTATGAGGGTTTTTGTGGGAATAGGGGATGTGAGAAATATTCTAGACCATTTACTCACACCCCACTTTTGGATGTCCAAACGGTCTCTGAATACGATGTTTCCTATAGGAGTTTGGTAGAGCACTGACTCACCTTTCCAATGAACTGAAAATCGACCCTATCCGATATATATAACGAGGGAGTTCCAAGCATTTTATTCGCATCACACGATTCGAAAGATTAACGACCGAGATTGACAAACGACGATCAAAGGCTTCTGGCATGCTTTCGGAGTACCAGATTAACTCAGAATCAGAAGATTCCTCCTCCATTTTGAAAGCTCATCCAATTACCTTTCCAACAAGCTAAACATTGTGCAAATCTGACATCGGATGAGGGAGTTAGGAGGGTTTTAATGGGAACAAGGGATGTTAGGAATATTACGGATCATTTACCCTCACCCCACTTTCAGAAGCCCAAACGGTCTCCCAATGCCACGATTCCTATAGCAGTTTCGTAGAGCACTGACTCAACTTTCCAATGAACTAAAAATCGACCCAATCCGACATATAACGCGGGAGTTACGAGCATTTTATTCGCATCAAATGATTTCGAAAGATTAACGACCGAGATTGACAAACGACGATCAAAGGCTTCTGGCGTGCTTTTGGAGTACCAGATGACCTTAGAATCAGAAGAGTACTTCTCCATTTTGAAATATTGTCCAGTTACCTTTCCAACAAGATAAACATCGTCCAATTCCGACCTCAGATGAGGGAGTTATGACAGTTTTTGTGGGAATAGGGGATGTCAGGAATATTCCAGACCATTTACTCTCACCCCACTTTTGGAGGTTGAAACGGTCTACGAATATAACGATTCCAATAGGAGTTTGGTAGAGCACTGACTCACCTTTCCAATGAACTGAAAATCGACCCAATCTGACATATAACAAGGGAGTTACGAGTGTTTTATTCGCATCACACGATTTCAAAAGATTAACGACCGAGATTGACAAACGATGATCAAAGGCTTCTGGCGCACTTTCAGAGTACCAGATGACCTCAAAATAAGAAGAGTCCTCCATTTTGAAAGCTCGTCCAGTTATCTTTCCAACAAGCTAAACATCGTCTAAATCCGACCTCAGATGAGGGAGTTAAGAGGTTTTTGTGGGAATAGGGGATGTCGGCAATATTCCGGACCATTTACTCTCACCCCACATTTAGAGACGCAAATGGTCTCCGAATGCGATGATTCCTATTAGAGATTCGTAGAGCACTGACTCAACATTCCAATGAACTGAAGATTGACCTAATCTGACATATAACGAGGGAGTTACGAGTATTTTATTCGCATCACACGATTTCGAAAGTTTTTGAGATTGACAAATGATGATCAAAGGCTTCTGGTGCATTTTCGGGGTACCAGATGGCCTCAAAATCTGAAGATTCCTAGTCGTTTTGAAAGCTTGTCCAGTTACCTTTCCAACGAGCTAAACATCATCTAAATCCGACCTTGGATGAGGGAGTTATGAGGGTTTTTGTGGGAATAGGGGATGTCAGGAATATTCCAGACCATTTACTCTCACCCCACTTTTGGAGGCCCAAACGGTCTCCGAATGTGATGATTCCTATAGGAGTTTCGTAGAGCACTGACTCACCTTTCCAATGAACTGAAAATTGACCTAATCCGACATATAACGAGGGAGTTACGAACGTTTTATTCGGATCACAAGATTTCAAAAGATTAACGACCGAGATTGGCAAACGACGATCAAACGCTTCTGGCGCGCTTTCGGAGTATGAGATGACCTTAGAACTAGAAGAGTCCTCCGTTTTGAAATCTCGTTCAGTTACCTTTCCAACGAGCTAAATATCGTCCAAACCCAACCACAGATGAGGGAGTTATGAGGGTTTTTGTGGGAATAGGGGATGTCGGGAATATTCCGGACCAATTACTCTCACTCCACTTTTAGAGGCCCAAACGGTCTCTGAATGCAACAATTCCTATATGAGTTTCATAAAGAACTGACTCACCTTTCCATTAAACTAAAAATCTACCCAATCTGAAGTATAACGAGGGAGTTATGAGCTATTTTTTAGCATCACACGATTTCGAAAGATTAACGACCGAGATTGAAGAACGATGATAAAGGGCTTCTAGTGGGCTTTCAGGGTACTAGATATCCTTAGAATAAGAAGAGTCCTCCTCCATTTTGTAAGGTCGTCCCGTTACCTTTCCAATGAGTTAAACATCGTACAAATCCGACCTCGGATGAGGGAGTTATGAGGGTTTTTGTGGGAATAGTGGTTGCCGGGAATATTCCTGACCATTTAATCTCACCCCACTTTTGGATGCCCAAACGGTCTCTGAATGCGATGATTCCTATAGGAGTTTCATAGATCACTGACTCACCTTTCCAATGAACTGAAAATCGACCCAATCTGATATATAACGAGAGAGTTACGAGCGTTTTATTCGCATCACACGATTTTAAAAGATTAACAACCGAGATTGACAAACGATGATCAAAGTCTTCTGGCGCGCTTTTAGGATACCAGATGGCCTCAGAATTAGAAGAGTCCTCCTCCGCTTTGACAGCTGATCCAGTTACCTTTCTAACGAGCTAAACATCGTCCAAATTTGACGAGGATTGTGGGAATAGTGGATGTCGGGAATATTCTGCACCATTTACTCTCACCCCACTTTTGGAGGCACAAACGGTCTACGAATGCGATGATTCCTATAGGAGTTTCGTAAAGCACTGACTCACCTTTTCAATGAACTAAAAATTGACCCAATCCGAGATATAACAAGGGAGTTACGAGTGTTTTTTTCACATCACAAGATTTTGAAAGATTAACAACTGAGATTGACAATGATGATTAAAGTCTTCTAGCGCGCTTTTGGGGTACCAGATGGCCTCAGAAGTAGAAGTGTCCTCCGTTTTGAAAGATGATCCAGTTACCTTTCTAACGAGCTAAACATGATCCAAATCCGACCTTGGATGAGGGAGTTATGAGGGTTTTTGTGGGAATAAGGGATGTCGGGAATACTCCGGACCATTTACTCTAACCCCACTTTTGGAGGCCCAAATGGTCTCCGAATGCGACGATTCCTATAGGAGTTTCGTAGAGCATTGACTTACCTTTCCAATGAACTAAAATTCTACCCAATCCGACATATAACGAGGGAGTTACGAGCATTTTATTCGCTTCGCACGATTTTGAACGATTAACGACCGAGATTGACAAACGATGATCAAAGGAATCTGGCGTGCTTTCGGGGTACGCGATGGCATCAGAATCAGAAGAGTCCTCCATTTTGAAAGCTCGTCCAGTTACCTTTCCAATGAGCTAAACATCGTCCAAATCCGACCTCGGATGAGGGAGTTATGAGGGTTTGTGGGAATAGGGGATGTCAGGAATATTTCTGACCATTTACTCTCACCCCACTTTTGGAGGCTCAAACGGTGTCCGAATCCGATGTTTCCTATAGGAGTTTCATAGAGCACTGACTCACCTTTCTAATGAACTAAAAATTGACCCAATACGACATACAACGAGGGAGTTACGAGCGTTTTATTAGAATCACACGATTTCGGTTGATTAACGACCGAGATTGACAAACGACGATCAAAGTATTCTGGGGAACTTTCGAGGTAGTAGATGGCCTTAGAATCAGAAGAGTCCTCCTCCATTTTGAAAGCTCGTTCAGTTACCTTTCCAACGAGCTAAACATCGTCCAAACCCGACCTCGGATGAGGGAGTTATGAGGGTTTTTGTGGGAATAGGGAATGTAAGAAATATTCCTGACCATTTACTCTCACCCCACTTTTGGAGGCCCAAACGGTCTCCGAATGCGACGATTCCTATAGGAGTTTCGTAGAGCACTGACTCACCTTTCCAATGAACTGAAAACTGACCCAATCTGACTATAACGAGGGAGTTACGAGAGTATTATTCGCATCACCCGATTTTGAATGATTAACGACCGAGATTGACGAGCGACAATCAAAGGCATCTGGCGCGCTTTCGGGGTACCGGATGACCTCAGAATCAGAAGAGTCCTCCATTTTGAAATCTCGTCCAGTTACCTTTCCTACGAGCTAAATATTGTCCAAATTCGACCACGGATGAGGGAGTTATGAGGGTTTTTATGGGAATAGGGGATGTTGGGAATATTCTAAAACATTTACTCCCACCTCAGTTTTAGAGGCCCAAACGGTCTCCGAATGCGACGATTCCTATAGGAGTTTCGTAGAGCACTGACTCACCTTTCCAATGAACTGAAAATCGACCTAATCCGACATATAATCAGGTAGCTCCGAGCATTTTATACGCTTCACACGATTTCGAAAGATTAAGGATCGATATTGACAAAGGACGATCAAATGTTTCTAGCACACTTTTGGAGTACTAGATGACTCAGAATCAGAAGAGTCCTCCTCCATTTTGAAAGCTCGTCTAGTTACCATTCCAACAAGCTAAACATCATCTAAATTTGACCTCGGATGAGGGCGTTAAGAAGGTTTTTGTGAGAATAGGGGATGTCGGCAATATTCCAGACCATTTACTCTCACCCCACTTTTGGAGGCGCAAATTGTCTCCGAATGCGACGATTCCTATTAGATTTTCATAAAGCACTGACTCACCTTTCCAATGAACTGAAGATCGACCCGATCCGACATATAACGAGGGAGTTATGAGCATTTTATTCGCATCACACGATTTCGAAAGATTAACGACCGAGATTGACAAACGATGATCAAAGGCTTTTGGCGCATTTTCGGGGTGCCAGATGGCCTCAGAATCAGAAGATTCCTCCTCTGTTTTGAAAGCTCGTCCAGTTACCTTTCCAACGAGCTAAACATCGTCCAAATCCGACCTCGGATGAGGGAGTTATAAAGGTTTTTGTGGGAATAGGGGATGTCGAGAATATTCCAGACCATTTACTCTCACCCCACTTTTGGAGGCCCAAACGGTCTCCGAATGTGATGATTCCTATAGGAGTTTCGTAGAGCACTGACTCACCTTTACAATTAACTGAAAATTGACCCAATTAAACATATAACGAGGGAGTAACGAACGTTTTATTCGCATCACACGATTTCGAAAGATTAACGACCGAGATTGGCAAACGACGATCAAACGCTTCTGGCGCACTTTTGGAGTACCAGATGACCTTAGAAGCAGAAGAGTCCTCCGTTTTGAAATCTCGTTCAGTTACCTTTCCAACGAGCTAAATATCGTCCAAACCCGACCACGGATGAGGGAGTTATGAGGGTTTTTATGGGAATAGGGGATGTCAGGAATATTTCTGACCATTTATTCTCACCCCACTTTTGGAGCCCAAACGGTGTCCGAATCCGATGTTTCCTATAAGTGTTTCATAGAGCACTGACTCACCTTTCCAATGAACTGAAAATCGACCCAATCAGACATATAACGAGGGAGTTACGAGCGTTTTATTCGCATCACACGATTTTAAAAGATTAACAACCGAGATTGGCAAACGATGATCAAAGTCTTCTGGTGCGCTTTCAGGATACCAGATGGCCTCAGAATTAGAAGAGTCCCCCTCCGCTTTGAGAGCTGATTCAGTTACCTTTCTAACGAGCTAAACATCGTCCAAATCTGACCTCGGATGAGGGATTTATGAGGGTTTTAATGGGAATAGGGGATGTCGGGAATATTCTGCACCATTTACTCTCACCCCACTTTTGGAGGCCTAAACGATCTTCGAATGCAACGATTCCCATTGGAGTTTCGTTGAGCACTGACTCACCTTACCAATGAACTAAAAATCGACTCAATCCGACATATAACGAGGGAGTTACGAGCATTTTATTCGCATCACACGATTAAGAAAGATTAACGACCGAGATTGAAGAACAATGATGAAAGGCTTCTAGTGGGCTTTCAGGATACCAGATGGCCTCAGAATTAGAAGAGTCCTCCTCCACTTTGAGAGATGATTCAGTTACCTTTCCAACGAACTAAATATCGTGCAAACCCGACCACAGATGAGGGAGTTATGAGGGTTTTTGTGGTAATAGGGGATGTCAGGAATATTCCGGACCATTTACTCTCACTCTACTTTTGGAGGCCTAAACGGTCTCTGAATGCGATGATTCCTATAGCAGTTTCGTAAAGCACTGACTCACCTTTCCTATGAACTAAAAATCTACCCAATCTGAAGTATAACGAGGGAGTTATGAGCTTTTTATTCTCATCACACAATTTCGAATGATTAACGACCGAGATTGAAGAACGATGATGAAAGGATTCTAGTGGGCTTTCAGGGTACTAGATGGCCTTAGAATCAGAAGAGTCCTCCTCCATTTTGAAAGCTCGTCTAGTTACCTTTCGAACGAGCTAAACATCGTCCAAATCCGACCTCGGATGAGGGAGTTATGATGGTTTTTGTGGGAATAGGGGATGTCGGGAATATTCCAGACTATTTACTCTCACCCCACTTTTGGAGGCACAAACGGTCTCCGAATGCGATGATTCTTATAGGAGTTTCGTAGAGCACTGTTTCACCTTTCCAATGAACTGAAAATCGACCCAATCCGACATATAACGAAGGAGTTACGAGTGTTTTTTCACATCACACAAGTTTGAAAGATTAACATCTGAGATTGACAAACAATGATTAAAGTCTTCTGGCGCGCTTTCGGGGTACCAGATGGCCTCAGAAGTAGAAGTGTCCTCCTCCGTATTGAAAGATGATCTAGTTACCTTTCTAACGACCTAAACATTATCCAAATCCGACCTCGGATGAGGGAGTTTTGAGGGTTTTTGTGGGAGTAGGGGATGTCGGGAATATTCCGCACCATTTACTCTCACCCCACTTTTGGAGGCCTAAACGATCTTCGAATGCGACGATTCCCATAAGAGTTTCGTTGAGAACTGACTCACCTTACCAATGAACTAAAAATCGACCCAATCCGACATATAACGAGGGAGTTACGAGCATTTTATTCGCATCCTACGATTTCGAATGATTAACGACCGAGATTGACAAACGATGATCAAAGGAATCCTGCGTGCTTTCGAGGTACGAGATGGCATCAGAATCTGAAGAGTCCTCCTCCATTTTGAAAGCTTGTCCAGTTACCTTTCCAACAACCTAAACATCGTCCAAATCCGACCTCGGATGAGGGAGTTATGAGGGTTTTTGTGGGAATAGGGGTTGTCAGGAATATTCCTGACCATTTACTCTCACCCCACTTTTGGAGGTCCAAACTGTCTCCGAATGCGATGTTTCCAACAGGAGTTTCATAGAGCACTAACTCACCTTTCCAATGAACTAAAAATTGACCCAATCCGACATATAACGAGGGAGTTACGGGCGTTTTATTCGCATCACACGATTTCGATTGATTAACGACCGAGATTGACAAACGACGATTAAAGTATTCTGGGGCACTTTCGGGGTAGTAGATGGCCTTAGAAATAGAAGAGTCCTCCTCCGTTTTGAAAGCTCGTCCAGTTACCTTTCCAACGAGCTAAACATCGTCCAGACCCGACCTCGGATGAGGGAGTTATGAGGGTTTTTGTGGGAATAGGGAATGTAAGAAATATTCCTGACCATTTACTCTCACCCCACTTTTGGAGGCCCAAACGGTCTCCTAATGCGACGATTCCTATAGGAGTTTCGTAGAGCACTGACTCACCTTTCCAATGAACTGAAAATCGACCCAATCTGGCAATAACGAGGGAGTTACGAGAGTATTATTCGCATCACCCGATTTTGAATGATTAACGACCGAGATTGACAAACGACAATCAAAGGCATCTGGCCAGCTTTCGGGGTACCAGATGACCTCAGAATCAGAAGAGTCCTCCGTTTTGAAATCTCGTCCAGTTATATTTCCAATGAGCTGAACATCGTCCAAATCTGTCCTCGGATGAGGGAGTTATGAGGGTTTTTATTGGAATAGGGGATGTCGGGAATATTCCAGACCATTTACTCTCACCCCACTTTTGGATGCCCAAACGGTCTCCGAAGGCGATGATTCCTATAAGAGTTTCGTACAGTACTGACTCACCTTTCCAATGAACTAAAAATCGACCCAATCCAACATATAATAAGGGATTTACAAGCATTTTATTCGCATCTCACGATTTCAAAAGATTAACGACCAAGATTGACAAACGACGATTAAAGGCTTCTGCCACGCTTTCGAAGTACCAGATGGCCTCAGAATCAGAAGAGTCCTTCTCTATTTTGAATGCTCGTCCAGTTATCTTTCCAACGACCTAAACACCGTCCAAATCCGACCTCGGATGAGGGAGTTATGAGGGTTTTTGTGGGAATAGGGGATGTTAGGAATATTCCGGACCATTTACTCTCACCACACTTTTGGAGGCCCAAACGGTCTCCGAAGGCGATGATTCCTATAGGAGTTTCGTAGAGTACTGACTCACCTTTCCAATGAACTTAAAATCGACCCATCCGACATATAACGAGGGAGATACGAGTATTTTATTCGAAACACACGATTTCGAATGATTAACGACCGAGATTGTCAAACGACGATCAAAGGATTCTGGTGCGCTTCGGGGTACCAGATGGCCTTAGAATCAGAAGAGTCCTCTGTTTTGAAAGCTAATCCAGTTAACTTTCCAACGAGCTAAACATCGTCCAAATTCGACATCGGATGAGAGAGTTATGAGGGTTTTTGTGGGAATAGGGGATGTCGGGAATATTCTAGACCATTTACTCTCACCCCACTTTTGGAGGCCCAAATGCTCTCCCAATGTGATGATTCCTATAGGAGTTTCGTAGAGCACTGACTCACCTTTCTAATGAACCAAAAATCGACCCAATCCGACTTATAAAGAGGGAGTTACGAGCGTTTTATTCGCAACACACGATTTTGAATGATTAATGACCGATATTGACAAACGACGATCAAAGGTTTCTAGGGCACTTTCGGGGTACCAGATGGCCTCAGAATTAGAAGAGTCCTGCTCCGTTTTGAAAGCTCTTCCAGTTATCTTTCCAACGAGCTAAACATCGTCCAAATCCAACCTCGGATGAGGGAGTTATGAGGGTTTTTGTTGGAATAAGGGATGTCGGGAATATTCCGGACCATTTACTCTCACCCCACTTTTGGAGGCCCAAACGGTCTCTGAAGGCGATGATTCCTATAGAAGTTTTGTAGAGCACTGACTCACCTTTCAATGAACTAAAAATCGACCCAATCCGATATATAAAGAGGGAGTAACGAGCGTTTTATTCGCAACACACGATTTTGAATGATTAACGACCGAGATTGACAAACGACTATCAAAGGCCTCTGGGGCACTTTTGGGGTACCAGATGGCCTCAGAATTAGAAGAGTCCTGCTCCGTTTTGAAATCTTGTCCAGTTATATTTCCAACGAGCTAAACATCCTCCAAATCTGTCCTCGGATGAGGGAGTTATGAGGGTTTTTGTTGGAATAGGGGATGTCGGGAATATTCCAGACCATTTACTCTCACCCCACTTTTGGAGGCCCAAACGGTCTCCGAATGCGATGATTCCTATAGGAGTTTCGTAGAGCACTGATTCACCTTTCCAATGAACTGAAAATTGACCCAATCAAACATATAAAGAGGGATTTATGAGCGTTTTATTCGCATCTCATGATTTCAAAAGATTAACGACCGAGATTGACAAATAATGATTAAAGGCTTCTAGCACGCTTTCGAAGTACCAGATGGTCTCAGAATCAGAAGAGTCCTGCATTGTTTTGAAAGCTCGTCCAGTTATCTTTCCAACGAGCTAAACATCGTCCAAATCCGACCTCGGATGAGGGAGTTATGACGGTTTTTATGGGAATAGGGGATGTAAGGAATATTCCGGACCATTTACACTTTTGGAGGCCCAAACGGTCTCCGAAGGCGATGATTCCTATAGGAGTTTCATAGAGCAGTAACTCACCTTTCCAATGAACTTAAAATCGACCCAATCCGACGTATAACGAGGGAGTTACGAGTATTTTATTCGAAACACACGATTTCGAATGATTAATGACCGAGATTGACAAACGACGATCAAAGGCTTCTAGTGCGCTTTCGGGGTACCAGATGGTCTAAGAATCAGAAGAGTCCTCCGTTTTGAAAGCTCATCCAGTTAACTTTCCAACGAGCTAAACATCGTTCAAATCCCACATCGGATGAGAGAGTTATGAGGGTTTTTGTGGGAATAGGGGATGTCGGGAATATTCCAGACCATTTACTTTCACCCCACTTTTGGAGGCCCAAACGGTTTCCGAATGCGATGATTCCTATAGGAGTTTCGTAGAGCACTGACTCACCTTTCCTATGAACGAAAAATTGACCCAATCCGACATATAAAGAAGGAGTTACGAGCGTTTTATTGACAACACATGATTTCGAATGATTAACGACCGAGATTGACAAACGACGATCAAAGGTTCCTAGGGTGCTTTCGTGGTACCAGATGGCCTCAGAATCAGAAGAGTTCTCCCCCATTTTGAAAGATTAACGATCGAGATTGACAAACGACGATCAAAGGTTTCTAGCGCTCTTTCAGAGTACCAGATGACCTCGGAATCAGAGGAGTCCTCCGTTTAGAAAGCTCGTCCAGTTACCTCCAAGAAGATAAACATCGTCCAAATTCGACCTCGGATGAGGGAGTTATGAGGGTTTTTGTGGGAATAGGGGATGTCAGGAATATTCCGAACCATTTACTCTCACCCCACTTTTAGAGGCCCAAAATGTCTCCGAATGCGACGATTCCTATAGGAGTTTCGTAGAGCACTGACTCACCTTTCCAATGAACTAAAAATCGACCCAATCTGACATATAACGAGGGAGTTACAAGTGTTTTATTTGCAACACATGATTTCGAAAGATTAACGACCGAGATTGACAAACGACGATCAAAGGCTTCTGGCATGCTTTCGTGGTACTAAATGGCCTCAGAATCAGAAGTGTCCTCCTCTGTTTTGAAAGCTCGTCCAGTTTCCTTTCCAACGAGCTAAACATCGTTCAAATCCCACATCGGATGAAAGAGTTATGAGGGTTTTTGTGGGAATAGGGGATGTCGGGAATATTCCAGACCATTTACTTTCACCCCACTTTTGGAGGCCCAAACGGTTTCCGAATGCGATGATTCCTATAGGATTTTCGTGGAGCACTGACTCAACCTTTCCAATGAATGAAAAATCGACCCAATCCGACATATAAAGAGGGTGTTACGAGCGTTTTATTGACAACACATGATTTCGAATGATTAACGACCGAGATTGACAAACGACTATCAAAGGTTCCTGGGGTGCTTTCGTGGTACCAGATGGCCTCAGAATCAGAAGAGTTCTCCTCCATTTTGAAAGATTAACGATCGAGATTGACAAACGACGATCAAAGGTTTCTAGTGCTCTTTCAGAGTACCAGATGACCTCAGAATCAGAGGAGTCCTCCGTTTAGAAAGCTCGTCCAGTTACGTTTCCAATAAGCTAAACATCGTCCAAATTCGACCTCGGATGAGGGAGTTATGAGGGTTTTTGTGGGAATAGGGGATGTCGGGAATATTCCGAACCATTTACTCTCACCCCACTTTTGGAGGCCCAAACGGTCTCCGAATGCGACGATTCCTATAGGAGTTTCATAGAGCACTGACTCACCTTTCCAATGAACTGAAAATTGACCCAATCTGACATATAACGAGGGAGTTATGTGCGTTTTATTCGCATCACATGATTTTGAAAGATTAACGACCGAGATTGACAAATTACGATCAAAGGCTTCTGGTGTGTTTTCGGGGTACCAGATGGCCTCAGAATTAGAAGAGTCCTGCTCCGTTTTGAAAGCTCATCCAGTTATGTTTCTAACAATCTAAACATCGTCCAAATCCGACCTTGGATGAGGGAGTTACGAGGGTTTTTGTGGGAATTTGGGATGTCAGGAATATTCCAGACCATTTACTCTCACCCCACTTTTGGAGGCCAAAACGGTTTCCGAATGCGACGATTCCTATAAGAGTTTCGTAGAGCACTGACTCACCTTTCTAATGAACTGAAAATCGACCCAATCCAGCATATAACGAAGGAGCTACGAGCGTTTTATTTGCATCATGCAATTTTGAAAGATTAACGACCGAGATGGCCTCAGAATCGGAAGAGTCCTCCTCCATTTTAAAAGCTCGTCCAGTTACCTTTCCAACGAGCTAAACATCGTCCAAATCCGACCTCGGATGAGGGAGTAATGAGGGTTTTTGTGGGAATAGGGGATGTTAGGAATATTCTGTACCATTTACTCTCACCCCACTTTTGAAGGCCCAAACGGTCTCCGAATGTGTCGATTCCTATAGGAGTTTCGTAGAACACTGACTCACCTTTCCATTGAACTAAAAATTCACCCAATCCGACATATAACGAGGGAGTTACAAGTGTTTTATGTGCATCACACAATTTCGAAAGATTAACTACCGAGATTGACAAACGATGATCAAATCCGACCTCGGATGAGGGATTTATGAGGATTCTGTTATGCTTTCGGGGTGCTATATGGCCTCAGAATGAGAAGAGTCATCCTCCATTTTGAAAGCTCGTCCAGTGACCTTTCCAACGAGCTAAACATCGTCCATATCCGACCTCGGATGAGGGAGTTATGAGGGTTTTTGTGGGAATAGGGGATGTCGGGAATATTCCGGACCATTTACTCTCACCCCACTTTTGGAGGCCCAAAGGTCTCCGAATTCGACGATTCCTATAGGAGATTCGTAGAGCATTGAATCACCTTGCCAATGAACTGAAAATCGACGCAATCCGACATGTAACGAGGGACTTACGAGCGTTTTATACGCATCACATGATTTCGAAAGATTAACGATCGAGATTGACAAACGGCAATCAAACGTTTCTGGTGCTCTTTCACAGTACCAGATCACCTCAGAATCAGAGGAGACCTCCTCCGAAACGACGATTAAAGGCTTCTGGCATGCTTTCGTGGTACTAAATGGCCTCAGAATCAGAAGTATCCATCTCTGTTTTGAAAGCTCGTCCAGTTACCTTTCCAAGAAGCTAAACATCGTCCAAATCCGACCTCAGATGAGGGAGTTATGAGGGTTTTTATGGGAATAGGGGATGTTAGAAATATTCTGAACCATTTACTCTCACCCCACTTTTAGAGGCCCAAATGGTCTCCGAATGCGACGATTCCTATCTGAGATTCATAGAGCACTGACTCACCTTTCCAATGAACAAAAAATTGACCCAATCCGACATATAACGTGGGAGTTACGAGCTTTTTATTCGCATCACACGATTTCGAAAGATTAACGACCGAGATTGACAAACAACAATCAAAGGCTTCTGGTATGCTTTTGTGGTACTAAATGGCCTCAGAATCAGAAGTGTCCTGCACTGTTTTGAAAGCTCGTCTAGTTACCTTTCCCAGCAGCTAAACATCGTCCAAATCCGACCTCGGATGAGGGAGTTATGAGGGTTTTTGTGGGAATAGGGGATGTCGGGAATATTCCGAACCATTTACTCTCACCCCACTTTTAGAGGCCCAAATGGTCTCCGAATGCCACGATTCCTATCGGAGATTCGTAGAGCACTGACTCACCTTTCCAGTGAACTAAAAATTGAAACAATCCGACATATAACGAGGGAGTTACGAGCGTTTTATTCGCATCACAAGATTTCGAAAGATTAACGACCGAGATTGACAAACGATGATCAAAGGCTTCTGGCATGCTTTCGTGGTACTAAATGCCTCAGAATCAGAAGTGTCTAGCTCTATTTTGGAAGCTCGTCTAGTTACCTTTCCAACGAGCTAAACATCGTCCAAATCCGACCTCGGATGAGGGAGTTATGATGGTTTTTGTGGGAATAGGGGATGTCGGGAATATTTCAGACCATTTACTCTCACCCCACTTTTAGAGTCCCAAACGGTCTTCGAATTCGACGATTCCTATAGGAGTTTCGTAGAGCACTGACTCACCTTTCCAATGAATTAAAAATTGACCCAATCCGACAAATAACGAGGGAGTTACGAGCGTTTTATTCGCATCACAAGATTTCGAAAGATTAACGACCGAGATTGACAAACGACGATAAAAGGCTTCTGGTGTGTTTTCGGGGTACCAGATGGCCTCATAATTAGAAGAGTCCTGCACCACTTTGAAATCTCATCCAGTTACCTTTCCAACGAGTTAAACCTCGTCCTCATTTGACCTCGAATGAGGGAGTTATGAGGGTTTTTATGGGAATAGGGGATGTCGGGAATATTCTAGACCATTTACTCTCACACCACTTTTAGAGGCCCAAACGTTCTCCGAATGCGACGATTCCTATAGGAGTTTCGTAGAACACTGACTCACCTTTCCACTGAACTGAAAATCAACCCAATCTGACACATAACGAGGGAGTTACGAGCATTTTATTTGCATCACATGATTTTGAAAGATTAATGACCGAGATTGACAAACGATGATCAAAGGCCTCTAGTGTGTTTTCGAGGTACCAGATGGCCTCAGAATTAGAAGAGTCCTGCACTGTTTTGAAAGCTCATCCAGTTACCTTTCCAACGAGTTAAACATCGTCCAAATCCGACCTCGGATGAGGGAGTTATGAGGGTTTTTATGGGAATATGGGATGTCAGGAATATTCCAGACAATTTACTCTCACCCACTTTTGGAGGCCCAAACGGTCTCCGAATGCGATGATTCCTATAAGAGTTTCGTAGAGCACTGACTCACCTTTCTAATGAACTGAAAATCGACCCAATCCAACATATAACGAGAGAGTTACGAGCGTTTTATTCGCATCACACGATTTTGAAAGATTAACGACCGAGATTGACAAACGTCGATCAAAGGTTTCTGGGGCTCTTTTGGGGTACCAGATGGCCTCATAATTGGAGGAGTCCTCCATTTTGAAATCTTGTCCAGTTACCATTCCAATGAGCTAAACATCGTCCAAATCCGACCTCGGATGAGGGAGTTATGAGGGTTTTTGTGGGAATAGGGATTTCGGGAATATTCCGTACCATTTACTCTCACCCCACTTTTGGGGGCCCAAACGTTGTCCGAATGCGACGATTCCTATGGGAGTTTCGTAGAGCACTGACTGACCTTTCTAATGAACTGAATATCAACACAGTCCGACATATAACGAGGGAGTTACGAGCATTTTATTTGCATGACACGATTTTGAAAGATTAACGATAGAGATTGACAAACGACGATCAAAGGTTTCTGGCACTCTTTCAGAGTATTAGAAGACCTCAGAATCAGAGGAGTCCTCCTCCATTTTGAAAGCTCATCCAGTTACCTTTCTAAGAAGTTAAACATCGTCCAAATCCGACCTCAGATGAGGGAGTTATGAGGGTTTTTGTGGGAATAGGGGATGTCGGGAATATTCCGGACCATTTACTCTCACCCCACTTTTGGGGGCCTAAACGTTCTCCGAATGCAACGATTCATATAGGAGTTTCGTAGAGCACTGACTGACCTTTCTAATGAACTGAATATCAACACAGTCCGACATATAACGAGGGTGTTACGAGCATTTTATTTGCATGACATGATTTTGAAAGATTAACGATCGAGATTGACAAACGACGATCAAAGGTTTCTGGCACTCTTTCAGAGTATTAGAAGACCTCAGAATCAGAGGAGTCCTCTATTTTGAAAGCTCGTCCAGTTACCTTTCTAAGAAGCTAAACATCGTCCAAATCCGACCTCGGATGAGGGAGTTATGAGGGTTTTTGTGGGAATAGGGGACGTCGGGAATATTCCGGACCATTTGGATGAGGGAGTTATGAGGGTTTTTGTGGGAATAGGGGATGTCGGGAATATTACAGACCAGTTACTCTCACCCCACTTTTGGAGGCCCAAACGGTCTCCGAATTCGATGATTCCTACAGGAGTTTCGTAGTGTACTGACTCACCTTTCCAATGAACTAAAAATCGACCCAATCCGACAATTAACGAGGGAGTTACAGGCGTTTTATTGGCATCACACAATTTTGAAAGATTAACGACCAAGATTGACAAACGACGATAAAAGGCTTCTGGTGTCTTTTTGGGGTGCCAGATGGCCTCAGAATTAGAAGAGTCCTCCACTATTTTGAAAGCTCATCCAGTTACCTTTCCAACGAGTTAAACATCGTCCAAATCTGACCTCGGATGAGGGAGTTATGAGGGTTTTTGTGGGAATAGGGGATGTAAGGAATTTTCCGAATAATTTATTCTCACCCCACTTTTAGAGTCCCAAACGTTCTCCGAATGTGACGATTCCTATAGGAGTTTCGTAGAGCACTGACTCACCTTTCCAATGAACTAAAAATCAACACAATCCGACACATAACGAGGGAGTTACGAGCATTTTATTTGCATCACACGATTTTGAAAGATTAAAGACCGAGATTGACAAACGATGATCAAAGGCCTCTAGTGCGTTTTCGAGGTAACAGATGGCCTTAAAATTAGAAAAGTCCTCGTTCGTTTTGAAAGCTCATCCAGTTACCTTTCTAACGAGCTAAACATCATCTAAATCCGACCTCGGATGAGGGAGTTATGAGGGTTTTTATGGGAATATGGGATGTCGTGAATATTACAGACCATTTACTCTCACCCCACTTTTGGAGGCCCAAACGGTCTCCGAATGTGACGATTCCTATAAGAGTTTCGTAGAGCACTGATACAAATTTGTAATGAACTAAAAATCAACCCAATCCAACATATAACGAGGGAGTTACGAGCATTTTATTCGCATCACACGATTTTGAAAGATTAATGACCGAGATTAACAAACGTCGATCAAAGGTTTCTGGGGCGCTTTTGGGGTACCAGATGAATTTAGAATTGGAGGAGTCCTCCTCCATTTTAAAATCTTGTCCAGTTACCTTTCCAACGAGCTAAACATCGTCCAAATCTGACCTCGGATGAGGGAGTTATGAGGGTTTTTGTGGGAATAGGGGATGTCGGGAATATTCTGGACTATTTATTCTCACCTCACTTTTGAAGGCCCAAACGGTCTCCGAATGTGACGATTCCTATAGGATTTTCGTAGAACACTAACTCACCTTTCCAATGAACTAAAAATTGACCCAATCTGACATATAACGAGGGAGTTACAAGCGTTTTATGCGCATCACACGATTTTGAAAGATAAACGACCGAGATTGACAAACGACGATCAAATCCAACCTCGGATGAGGGATTTATGAGGATTCTGCTGAGCTTTCGGGGTGCTAGATGGCCTCAGAATGAGAAGAGTCGTCCTCCATTTTGAAAGCTCGTTTAGTTACCTTTCTAATCAGCTAAACATCGTCCATATCCGACCTCGGAGGGAGTTATGAGGGTTTTTATGGGAATAGGGGATGTCGAGAATATTCCGGACCATTTATTCTCACCCCACTTTTGGAGGCCCAAACGGTCTCCGAATGCGACGATTCCTATAGGAGATTCGTAGAGAAATGAATCACCTTGCCAATGAACTGAAAATCGATCCAATCCGACATATAACGAGGGAGTTACGAGCGTTTTATACGCATCACTTGATTTCAAAAGATTAACGATCGAGATTGAGAAATGACGATCAAAGGTTTCTGGTGCTCTTTCAGATTACCAGATGACCTCAGAATCAAAGGAGTCCTCTCCATTTTGAAAGCTCATCCAGTTACCTTTCCAAGAATCTAAACAACGTCCAAATCCGACCTCGGATGAGGGAGTTATGAGTGTTTTTGTGGGAATAGGGGATGTCGGGAATATTCAAGACCATTTACACTCACCCAACTTTTAGAGGCCAAAACAGTCTCTGAATCCAACGATTCCTATTGGAGTTTCGTAGAGCACGGACTCACATTTCCAATGAATGGAAAATCGACCCAATCCGACATATAACGAGGGAGTTACGAGCGTTTTATTCGCATCACACGATTTTGAAAGATTAACGACCGAGATTAACAAACGACAATCAAAGGCTTCTGGCTTGCTTTCGGAATACCAGATGACCTCAGAATCAGAAGTTTCCTCCTTTATTTTGAAATCTCGTCCAGTTACCTTTCCAGCGAGCTAAACATCGTCCAAATCCGACCTCGGATGAGGGAGTTATGAGGGTTTTTGTGGGAATAAGGTATGTAGGGAATATTCCAGACAACTTACTCTTACCCCACTTTTGGAGGCCCAAACGGTCTCCGAATGCGACGATTCCTATAGGAGTTTCGTAGAGCACCGAATCACCTTTCCAATGAACTAAAAATTGACCCAATCTGACATATAACGAGGGAGTTACGAGCGTTTTATTCGCATCACACGATTTCAAATGATTAACGACCGAGATTGACAAACGACGATCAAAGGCTTTTGGTGCGCTTTCGGAGTACCAGATGACCTCAAAATCAGAATAGTCTTCCCCGTTTTGAAAGCTTGTCCAGTTACCTTTCCAACGAGCTAAACATCGTCAAATCCGACCTCAGATGAAGGAGTTATGAGGGTTATTGTGAGAATAGGGGATGTCGGGAATATTCCGGACCATTTACTCTCACCCCACTTTTGGAGGCCCAAAAGGTCTCCGAATGCGACGATTCCTATCAGAGATTCGTAGAGCACTGATTTACCTTGCCAATGAACTAAAATCGACCCAATCCGAGATATAACGAGGGAGTTACGAGCGTTTTATATGCATCACATGATTTCGAAATATTAATGATTTCAAAATATTAATGATCAAAGGTTTCTGGTGCTCTTTCAGAGTACCAGTGACCTTAGAATCAGAGGAGTACTGCTCTGTTTTGAAAGCTCATCCAGTTACCTTTCCAAGAAGCTAAACATCGTCCAAATCCGACCTCGAATGAGGGAGTTATTAGGGTTTTTGTGTGAATAGGGGATGTCAGCAATATTCCGGACCATTTACTCTCACCCCACTTTTGGAGGCCCAAACGGTCTCCGAATGCGACGATTCCTATAGGACATTCGTAGAGCACTGAATCACCTTGCCAATGAACTGAAAATCGATGCAATCCGACATGTAACGAGGGACTTACGAGCTTTTTATACGCATCACATGATTTCGAAAGATTAACGATCGAGATTGACAAACGACGATCAAAGGTTTCTGGTGCTCTATCAGAGTACCATATGACCTCAGAATTAGAGGAGTCCTCCTCAATTTTGAAAGCTCGTCTAGTTACCTTTCCAAGAAGCTAAACATCGTCCAAATCTGACCTCGGATGAGGGAGTTATGAGGGTTTTTGTGGGAATAGGGGATGTCGGGAATATTCCAAACCATTTACTCTCACCGCACTTTTAGAGGCCCAAACGGTCTCCAAATGTGACGATTCCTATCGGAGTTTCGTAGAGCACTGACTCACCTTTCCAATGAACTAAAAATCAACCCAATCCGACATATAACGAGGGAGTTACGAGCGTTTTATTCGCATCACACGATTTCGAAAGATTAACGACCGTGATTGACAAACGACGATCAAAGGCTTCTGGCATGCTTTCGTTGTACTAAATGGCCTCAGAATCAGAAGTGTCCTTCTCTGTTTTGAAAGCTCGTCCAGTTACCTTTCCAAGAAGCTAAACATCGTCCAAATTCGACCTCGGATGAAGGAGTTATGAGGGTTTTTGTGGGAATAGGGGATGTCGGGAATATTCCAAACCATTTACTCTCACCCCACTTTTAGAAGCACAAACGGTCTCCGAATGTGATAATTCCTATCGGAGTTTGGTAGAGCACTGACTCACCTTTCCAATGAACTAAAAATCGACCCAATCCGACATATAACAAGGGAGCTACGGGCGTTTTATTCGCATCACACGATTTCAAAAGATAAACTACCGAGATTGACAAACGACGATCAAAGGCTTCTGGCATGCTTTCGTGGTACTAAATGGCCCCAGAATCTGAAGTGTCCTGCTCTGTTTTAAAAGCTCATCCAGTTACCTTTCCAAGAAACTAAACATCGTCCAAATCCGACCTCGGATGAGGGAGTTATGAGGGTTTTTGTGGGAATAGGGGATGTCGGGAATATTCCAGACCATTTACTCTCACCCCACTTTTAGAGGCCCAAATGGTCTCCGAATTCGACGATTCCTATGGTAGTTTCGTAGAGAACTGACTCACCTTTCCAATGAACTAAAAATTGACCTAATCCGACAATTAACGAGGGAGTTACGGGCGTTTTATTGGCATCACAGAATTTCGAAAGATTAACGACCGAGATTGACCAACGACGATAAAAGGCTTCTGGTGTGTTTTCGGGGTACCAGATGGCCTCAGAATTAGAAGAGTCCTCCACTGTTTTGAAATCTCATCTAGTTACCTTTCCAACGAGTTAAACATCGTCCAAATCTGACCTCGGATGAGGGAGTTATGAGGGTTTTTGTGGGAATAGGGGATGTCAGAAATTTTTCGGACCATTTACTCTCACCCCACTTTTAGAGGCCCAAACGTTCTCCGAATGCGACGATTCCTATAGGAGTTTCATAGATCACTGACTCACCTTTCCAATGAACTAAAAATCAACACAATCCGACATATAACGAGGGAGTTACGAGTATTTTATTTGCATCACACGATTTTGAAAGATTAAGTACCGAGATTGACAAACAACGATCAAAGGCTTCTGGTGTTCTTCGGGGTAACAGATGGCCTCAGAATTAGAAAAGTCCTACTCCGTTTTGAAAGCTCATCCAGTTACCTTTCTAACGAGCTTAACATCGTCTAAATCTGACCTCGGATGAGGGAGTTATGAGGGTTTTATGGGAATATGGGATGTCGTGAATATTCCAGACCATTTACTCTCACCCCACTTTTGGAGGCTGAAAAGGCCTAGCTATATGTCCTAGAGGGGGGGTGAATAGGACAATGCCAAATAAAACTTATAACGGCAGAATTAAGAAGAATATGATAGCTAAATTAAATTACAATGCAAGAAAGTAAAACAACCTCAAAAATTAAATCTTTAGAGGTTGATACAAATGTTGTTCTAAGGACAACCTTTCACCAAAAACCAGAGTTTATGGTAGGACAACCTTATTTTTAGAAAGATCTTTGTATCAAATCTTAAACCAAAGAGGAATAAGGAAATAAATACAAACTGAATAAATTGTAATCACAAATGTATTGTTCTAGGGACACCCATACACCAAAAAATGGCAGGGCAACCTTGCTGGAACAACTTTAAAGGATATTTAAATTCAAGTAGATAAAGGAATAGCAGAAAGTAAATTCTAAATTATTACAAAATTCTCACAAAGCTTGAATTAAATGATTACAACATTCACCACATTCATACATCCCACAAAAGAATAATTAAATATTATAAATGTAAATCATTCAACCATGACACTAGGGATTATAGTGGTTCGCCTGTGTGTTCACCAACTGTTAAACAACAGCCACACAAAATGCTACTCCACTCCTAATATCCTCACACAGGGGATATTAGCGTTCACTAACAAAATAGGTTTTCCCAGGTTCACCAAAAACCTTTACAATTGTGTCTTTGTCTGTGGGCTTACACAATTAAAAAAACCCCACTTCTGAGTTTTCTGGCTCTCCTCAGATAACCAATACATCAAGATTTTTCTGGCAAATCTTGAAAGAAACCAAAACAGAAAGGAATTTACAAATTAAACGTAAAATACCTGATTATCTCCTTCGATGTAGCAACCCGGTAGAACCAAGTCAGAGTAGATGATTGAATGTCCAAGTTCAATGTCCAGTACTTAATTACAATGGTTCTAATTCTAATAGATTTTAAATTTAACCAAGTAGGGCTTGCCTTAATTGATTTTGATTCCAAAGAAAGGGAATAGCGATTCCTCTTATCAAATTAGATTGGAATAGCAGAAACAAAATCAATTAAATAAAGCTAAGGAAAGAGAATATTAAATAAGCACACTTAGCTTAGATGGAGCACTGAAATATCTCTCAGATGTTCGACGAAGATTGGCTTGAATGGATTAATTAATTCAATGATTTCTTCTGAGATTCGTGCTCTATTTTAGGTGAGCAGATGAATCTTCGACTGGTCTAAGGAACCCTTCGACTAGTCGAAGAAATAATAAATTTGAAAAAAATCGGGCGCGATAAGCTTTGACCGTTCTACGACTGGTCGAAGACCTCCTACGACTGGTCGTAGGTCACCTTCGACTGGTCGAAGGTCTCCTTCGACTGGTCGAAGACCTTGTGAATTTATCGCTGGACTTTGTGTCGAAGATTTACGACTGGTCGAAGAACCAGTCGACACTGTTCCTTCGACCGGTCGAACAGATCCCTGGACTAGTCGAAGAATAACAGAATTTATCCGATTTTTGTAACAAACTTACGACTGATTGAGGATTTTCTTAAACTGGTCCAAGCAACTCTAGGACTAGTCGAAGAAGGCCTAGGACTAGTCGAAGAACTGACCAAACTTTTGTAAAATAAACATTTGATTTATGTATCCAAAGTGACCTACATCTAAGGTCAACCTAAGGTCAGTCAAACCTCAACCATGAAGTAAGGACATTGAAATATTAGGAACTAGTGACCTTGAAGTATGAGCCTTGAAGTCTTGATGTAGCTCAATCTTGAAAGTGTCTTGAATTCTTTATGAACTGCCTTGTACATGTCTTGAGTTCTTTATGAACTGCCTTATACTCTTCTTGAAGTCTTGACGCTTGAGTCATGTCTCGTGAGTAGTTCTTGCATTCAAGTTTGATCTTTGTACTTGTGAGCTTAGCTTGTTCATGAATGTTGATCTTTGAGAGAGCTTCACTTATGCAAGATATATAACAGTGATTTTGGCACCACAAATTTGACAACAAACAGGGATATAAAATATAGCACTTACAATCTCCCCCTTTGTCAAATTAGTGACAAAACACATAACCAAGATAAACATAATCATAAAGTCCAAGATAAACATAAACATAAAGTAAAACACCAATAAAACACCAGTTGCTTCAATATTCAACATTCAAACTCCAAACTCCCCCTGAGTAACATAACCAATGCTACTCATTTCACCTCTCACAATCACATCATTAAGTTAAGAACAAACCAATCTCCCCCTTTTTGTCACTAAATGACAAAGGAAACAACAATAAAGGAGAACTAAATAAAGGGATATATGAGAGTAAGCATGAGGAGTTATGAGATTATAACAAAACAGATATAAAGATACTCTGCATAACTTCATATAGAATAAATATCCAGCATAAAACAGTGATAGTATCCAACTAAAATTCAGTCAACCAAGTGCTAAATTATAAGGTTATTACAGACCAGAAAATCTCATAAAGACTAGTCAGAATTAGAACTAGAAGACGAAGCAGGAATTGAGGGATCAAGTTGGTGCATGCCTTTGTTTAATCGCCGAAGATATTTCCGCATGTACTTGAATTGAGAATCACGATCAACAGACATGTTTTCTAACTTTTCATTCAAATTCTCAACTTTACCCTCCAATGCACTCAGACGTGCATCAAAATCTGATGGTACAAAATCTGGATCATTTGTCGAATCAGAATCCAGTTCCTCAAAGATATTATCCATATTAATGTCATCCCCTGCTTCTTCATGACCAGCACCACCACCATTACCACCTTGTTCAGGAAGTAATTCCAGCTTCATCTTATTGAGATTAGTGTTGTTGAAAATCAGATGATGAATAGGTACTTCATTAACAGGCATATCGACCAACATATGTGTGGCTAATACAGTCATTAAATAACCAAAAGGGATGTCACTATGACCAGGATGGAGTCTAAACTGAAGAAGGAAATGACAGATTAAGGATGGTAGACAAATCTGAGTACCACTGGAAATAGCATGAATAATACGTACCATAAATGAGGTCAAGTCAGTTTTATTACCTGACCGAGGATACAGATTAGACACAAAGATTCTGTGGAGCACTCTGTATTTGGGTAACAAAAACCTTGCGGGAAGCGCATTCCCTTTTCATGTCCATTGAACATCCATGTTACACAAATCTCTAGTGAGCATACATTTTTCAGAAATTGAGGGTTTATCAGTTAGGTTATGGATAGGAATACCCTCATCATTTACAGGAATCTCCATAAGGGCTGAAATTAAATATCGATCAATTTCAAATGGCCCTTCACTAGTAGATATTTTAAAAGTTAAACTATCCAGTGAGAAGTCACTTATGCATGTAAACATGGATTGAGCAATGGACCGGTATGCAGGCCCACCCCAATGCAATAAGTTTGCCCAACTTACAGCTTCAAGCAAAGGTAGGATACCAAACGGTGAAATATGGTTAACATCAATAGGATGTTCAACAATCACATTATGAGCTCTAAGATCTATAACATAAGAAGGATCATTAGTAGGCTCAAGAAGATGACGTTTGGTCAATCTGGAGGAAGTAGAAGGACCACGGGAAGTAGATTTTTTACCTCTAGAAGCCATTTGCAACAAGGATATCAAGAAATTAAAAAGTTGCAAAGGATTGAGAAGTGGGTTTCTTCAAAACAGATTTTTCAAAAATCAAACCCTAAATCTCAATGAAATCAAAAATAGAAAGCTTCAAGATAGATAAGATAGTAATCTAGACACTGATTTGCAATAAAAACGTAAATGGAACACTAACCTTGAAGAACACAAATGGTGGGTTCGACAAGTCGAACCTCGGCTCCTTTGAGAGAAAAAAGGAAATGAGGAAGAAAGCAAAAATCCCCAAATTTAAGTGATTTCCGAGATCTACGACTGGTCGTAGGTATCTACGACCGGTCGTAGGAAGACTGGTCGAGTACACTCACGACAGGTCGAAGAAATTAAAAAAAAAACATATTTCTTGCAATTTTGAAAGAAAATGAAATTAAACCTAGCAAATATATACATTATGATACATGTAGGCATAAATAATCATTTTAAAATACACATGCCAAGATCAAATTTCATCTTATTAAACCTAATTTATCAAGAGGTTTAGTGAAAATATCAGCTCTCTGATCTTCAGTAGGAATATATTCCAGAGATATAACTTTTTCTTTACCAATTCCCTAATATAATGAAATCTAATGTCAATGTGCTTAGTACGAGAATGTTGAATAGGATTTTTTGAAATATTTATTGCACTGGAATTATCACAATGTAATAACATAGAATCCTGTTTAATTCCATAATCACTCAGCATTCGTTGCATCCAAACAAGCTGTGTACATGCATTACCAGCTGCGATATACTCAGCTTTAGCTGTTGAAAGTGATATAGAATTTTGTTTCTTACTAAACCAGGAAACTAGACAATTTCCAATGTAAAAACAACCACCACTGGTTGATTTTCTATCATCTAGATTACCAGCCCAGTCAGCATCCGAGTACCCAGCTAATTGGACACTAGTCTCATGAGATACTAGAGACCGAGATTTACAGTACTTGCGACATATCTAATAATTCGCTTGACAGCAATCAAGTGTGATTCTTTAGGATCAGATTGATATCTTGCGCAAATACCAACACTTAGAGAAATATCAGGTCTACTAGCAGTTAAATATAACAAACTACCAATCATACTCCGATAAAGTTTTGAATCAACATTTTTACCATTATAGTCTTTTGAGAGTTCCAGGGTAGTACTCATAGGAGTATCGAAATTCTTACCATTCTCAAATCCAAATCTCTTGATTAGATTCAAAGCATACTTAGATTGAGAGATGAATATTCCTTCAGGTTGCTGCTTAACTTGCAAACCAAGAAAATAAGTCAATTCCCCAACCATGCTCATTTCAAACTGTGATTTCATCAAGTCTGCAAACTCAGTAGTCAAGTTAGTACAAGTTGAACCATAGATGATATCATCAACATAAATCTGTACTATTAAGATATGATCATTATGTTTTTTAACAAATAAAGTTTTATCAACAGATCCCATTTGAAAATTGTGACTTAAAAGAAATTTTGTTAGTTTCTCATACCATGCCCTAGGTGCTTGTTTTAATCCATAAAGTGCCTTTTTAAGCCGATACACATGATCAGTATTTTTGGGACCTTCAAAACCCATTGGTTGTTCATCATAGACTTATTCATGTAAATCGCCATTTAGAAAAGCACTTTTCACATCCATCTGATAGATCTTTATCTTTCTAAAACATGCAATGGATATAAATAGTCTGATAGATTCAAGACGAGCTACTGTGCAAAAGTTTCATCGAAATCGATTCCTTCAATTTGAGTATAGCCTTGTACCACTAGTCTAGCCTTGTTTCTAATTATATTCCACATTCGTCAGACTTATTTTTGAAAATCCATTTGTTCCAATGATGTGTTTATCTTTAGGTCTTGGTACGAGATACCAAACATCATTTCTTACGAATTGGTTAGTTCTTCTTGCATCGCAACAATCCAGTTCTCATCAGCAAGAGCTTCTTTACATTGGATGGTTCTATTTGGGATGTAAAACATACATAATTACATAAATCCTCAAGTTGTCTACGGGTGCGAACACCAGTGAGAGGGTTTCCAAGAATTTGAGTGGTTGGATGATCTTTAACAGTCCTCAATTCAGATTCAGTCTGATTTGAAGAAGTATCGGGTTTATCAATGATTAAAACTTCATCATTATCTGAATTAGAGATAGGCTTATTTAAGTGATCATCAATGACAACATTGATGGATTCTTGAATCACACCAGTCCTTTTGTTCAGAACCCTATAAGCATGACTGTTTAAGGAATATCCTAGAAAAATCCCTTCATCACTCTTTGTATCAAAATTTCCCAAATTTCACGAATCACGTAAAATATAGCATTTGCTGCCAAAAACTCGAAAGTATTTAACAGTAGGCTTTTTATTGAACCACAATTCGTAAGCCGTATTATTATTATCTTTGCTAGTGTAGACTCGGTTATAGTAATATAGCAAGCTGTGTTGACTGCTTCAGCCCAAAGATTTTTAGAAAGCTTCATGCTATTCAACATGACATTAGCCATTTCTTGCAGTACTCTATTCTTTCTTTCAACAATTCCATTTTGTTGTGGAGTTTTGGGAGCAGAGAATTCATGTAATATTCCTTGGTCGGTACAGAACTTCTCAAAATTGCTATTCTCAAATTCAGATCCATGATCACTACGAATCTTACTGATTTGAGACCATTTTTCAGTTTGAATCCTTCTGAGAACTTTGAATCCTTCTGAGAACTTTACTTACTTCTTCAAGGGTTTCAGATTTATCCCTTAAGAAGACTACCCATGTAAATCTGGTAAAGTCATCAACTATTACCGAGATATACTTTTTCCCACCACGACTTTCCGTTCTGGTAGGTCCTATCAGATCCATGTGGAGGAGTTCGAGTGGTCTTGATGTGGTATTTGAATTCACCTTTTTGTGTGAGTTCCTTGTTTGTTTGCCTATCTGGCACTCACCACATATTTTATCTAATTTCTGAAGTTTGGGTAAACCTCTTATAAGTTCTCGTTTGCTCATTCTATATAAATTTCGATAATGTACATGTCCAAGACGTTTGTGTAATAAATCAGTTTCGTCTGTATGGACCATGTGACATGTTTGATTAGATGAGCTGGATTCGCTAATAATATAGCAATTTTCAGATGTTCTATGTCCAGTTAATATTACAGAACCCTTATTGTTTAGTATTTCACAGCTTTGATTAGAAAACAGAACACTATGGTTATTATCACATATTTGAGATATACTAAGCAAATTATGTTTTAAGCCTTCAACATATAAAACATTTTTAAACACAGGAAGATTAAAAAGTTGAATCGTACCTTGGCTTATAATCTTGCAGTTGCTACCATCACCAAATGTGACTGAACCATTAGTCATATCTTTCAGATCTGTGAATAAAGCTTTGTCCCCTGTCATATGCCTGGAGCATCCACTGTCTAGGTACCATTTTGAATGACTTGTTGCTTTGAAAGCAATGTGAGCAACCAAGCAGGTGACTTTTGGAACCCATTTCATAACTGTTTTAGGTTTAGGAACATAGTTGGTCTTCTTATGTTTATAGTTGTAAAAATGATCTATAGAGTTAGATTTTAAGAGCTCCTTGAGTAAATCAACTATCTTTTCAACTAGTGGATTTCGTTTCTGATTAAAGTTGACATGGCTGCTTCTAGGTTTTTGAAAAGTTTTTGAATTTCTAGAAAAATTTTGATAAGTACTTTTCCCTTTTGAGTTTGAGGACTCTCCTTTAACAAACATAGGAGGAGTATACTTTTGTTTAGGAGGTAAATTTTTATCATATCCCAACCCGGATAGATTGCCACATTTTCTTGATCCGGATAAAAGTTTTTCTAACTTTGGATCTCCTTGGGCATATTTCCATGTGTCCTTTAGACTCAGAAGAGAAGATACTTCAGTTTTGAGTTTCTCAATTTCAGATTTCAAATCAATAATTAGGGAGTTCTTGAATTCCAAATCGCATTTTGATTTTTCAAAACAATCTGAAATTTGTGATTTTTCTAAGACAAGCGATTCAAAACATTCTTTGAGTTTAGAAAACTTTTCTTTTTGAAGTTTAAGTTTGACAGCAATTTTACAACTTTCCTTATATAGGGCATTGTAAGCATCTTGAAGATCATCTTCATTTTCACATTCACTACTCAGATTTTCTTCACTTGTTGAGTCATTATCTGAAAATGTGAATTTGGCTAGAGTCATAAGAGCTTTAACCTCATTGCTCAACTCAGTTTCAGAATCTTCTGATTCAGAAGAAGCTTCAGAATCAGATGATTCATCCCATGTAGCCAACATACCCTTCTTCTTGGGTTTGTCCTTTTTAGGACATCTATTTGCTAATGCCCATATTCTTGACAGTTGTAACATTGACTATCTTTCAAAGATTTTTGAAATTTAGGTCTAAACTTCTTTTTATCATTTGATTTTTGAAAATCAACCCTTTTCTTGCTTTTGAAAATCTTGTAAATTTTTTTTGCTAAAAGAGCCATATCATCTTCTGAATCAGATTTTTCTTCTGAATTATATTTAGAAGATTTTAGTGCGATAGATTTACCTTTAGGAGCTTTAAAGTTTAACTCGTAGGTTTGTAGAGAACCAACTAGTTCTTCTACCCTCATATTATCCGTATCACGAAGTTCCTGGATCGCGGTTACTTTAGAATTGAACCGTTCAGGAAGTGAGCGTAATATCTTTGCACACACTTTACTTTCTGGGATTTTATCGCCAAGACCCCACATTGAGTTTACAATGTCATTCAATCTAGTGTAAAAGTCCATAAACATTTCATTTTCCTCCATATGAATTTCTTCAAATCTGGTTGTGAGGAGTTGGACTTTAGATTTTTTGACAATTGTAGTACCCTCGTGTGTCATTTCTAATATATCCCAAGCTTGCTTTGCAGTATCACAGGAAATGATTCTTTTGAACTCATCCGGTGATAGTGCACAAGTAATTGCATTTAGTGCTTTAGCATTAGCATTACTCGCACTTTTCTGAAGAGTGGTCCATTGGTAATATGGTGTGACTTTCATAGATTTTGAACCATCAACCCCAGTAACTTCCATGACAGGAGGTTTCCATTCAGTCACTGTGGCTTGCCACACATTTTCATCCATTGACTTGAGGAAGATCCTCATTCTGACTTTCCAATAGGCATAGTTGGAGCCATCAAATGGTGGAGGTCTCGTGACTGAAAGGCTATCAAAATTTGACATCTTTTTAAATAGCTTAGATTGTTAGCTCAGGAAATAAATCCAAATAAATAGTAATAAGAACGAGCTATTAGGCTCTGATACCACTTGAAAAGGCCTAGCTATATGTCCTAGAGGGGGAGGTGAATAGGACAATGCCAAATAAAACTTATAATAGCGGAATTAAGAAGAATATGATAGCCAAATTAAATTACAATGCAAGAAAGTAAAACAACCTCAAAAATTAGATCTTAGAGGTTGATACAAATGTTGTTCTAAGGACAACCTTTCACCAAAAACCAGAGTTTATGGTAGGACAACCTTATTTCTAGAAAGATCTTTGTATCAAATCTTAAACCAAAGAGGAATAAGAAATAAATACAAACTGAATAAATTGTAATCACAAATGTATTGTTCTAGGGACAGCCATACACCATAAAAATGGCAGGGCAACCTTGCTGGAACAACTTTAAAGGAATTTAAATTCAAGTAGATAAAGGAATAGCAGAAAGTAAATTCTAATTATTACAAAATTCTCACAAAGCTTGAATTAAATGATTACAACATTCACCACATTCATACATCCCACAAAAGAATAATTAAAGATTAGAAATGTAAATCATTCAACCATACACTAGGGATTATAGTGGTTCGCCTGTGTGTTCACCAACTGTTAAACAACAGCCACACAAAATGCTACTCCACTCCTAATATCCTCACACAGGGGATATTAGCGTTCACTAACAAAATAGGTTTTCCCAGGTTCACCAAAAACCTTTACAATTGTGTCTTTGTCTGTGGGCTTACACAATTAAAAAAACCCCACTTCTGAGTTTTCCTGGCTCTCCTCAGATAACCAATACAACAAGATTTTCTGGCAAATCTTGAAAGAAAACAAAACAGAAAGGAATTTACAATTAAATGTAAAATACCTGATTATCTCCTTCGATGTAGCAGCCGGTAGAACCAAGTCAGAGTAGATGATTGAATGTCCAAGTTCAATGTCCAGTACTCAATTACAATGGTTCTAATTCTAATAGATTTTAAATTTAACCAAGTAGGGCTTGCCTTAATTGATTTTGATTCCAAAGAAAGGGAATAGCGATTCCTCTTATCAAATTAGATTGGAATAGCAGAAACAAAATCAATTAAATAAAGCTAAGGAAAGAGAATATTGAATAAGCACACTTAGCTTAGATGGAGCATTGAAATATCTCTCAGAAGTTCGACAAAGATTGGCTTGAATGGATTAATTAATTCAATGATTTCTTCTGAGATTCGTGCTCTATTTTTAGGTGAGCAGATGCATCTTCGACTGGTCTAAGGAACCCTTCGACTAGTCGAAGAAATAACAAATTTGAAAAAAATTGGGCGCGATAAGCTTTGACCATTTTACGATTGGTCGAAGACCTCCTACGACTGGTCGTAGGTCACCTTCGACTGGTCGAAGGTCTCCTTCGACTGGTCGAAGACCTTGTGAATTTATTGCTGGACTTTGTGTTGAAGATTTACGACTGGTCGAAGAACCAGTCGACACTGTTCCTTCGACCGGTCGAACAGATCCCTGGACTAGTCGAAGAATAACAGAATTTATCCGATTTTTGTAACAAACTTACGACTAATTGAGGATTTTCTTAGACTGGTCGAAGCAACTCTAGGACTAGTCGAAGAAGGCCTAGGACTAGTCGAAGAACTGACCAAACTTATGTAAAATAAACATTTGATTTATGTATCCAAAGTGACCTACTCTAAGGTCAACCTAAGGTCAGTCAAACCTCAACCATGAAGTAAGGACATTGAAATATTAGGAACTAGTGACCTTGAAGTATGAGCCTTGAAGTCTTGATGTAGCTCAATCTTGAAAGTGTCTTGAATTCTTTATGAACTTCCTTGTACATGTCTTGAGTTCTTTATGAACTGCCTTATACTCTTCTTGAAGTCTTGACACTTGAGTCATGTCTTGTGAGTAGTTCTTGCATTCAAGTTTGATCTTTGTACTTGTGAGCTTAGCTTGTTCATGAATGTTGATCTTTGAGAGAGCTTCACTTATGTAAGATATATAACAGTGATTTTGGCACCACAAATTTGACAACAAACAGGGATATAAAATATAGCACTTACAGAGGCCCAAACAGTCTCCGAATCCGACGATTCTCATAAGAGTTTCGTAGAGGACTGACTCACCTTTCTAATGAACTAAAATCAACCCAATCCAACATATAACGAGGGAGTTACGAGCCTTTTATTCGCATCACACGATTTTGAAAGATTAACGACCGAGATTGACAAACGTCGATCAAAGGTTTCTGGGGCACTTTTGGGGTTCCGAGTCCTCCATTTTAAAAGCTTGTCCATTACCTTTCCAACGCTAAACATCGTCCAAATCCGACCTCGGATGAGGGAGTTATGAGGGTTTTTGTGGGAATTGGGGATGTCGGGAATATTCCAGACCATTTACTCTCACCCCACTTTTGGAGGCCCAAACGGTCTCCAAATGCGACGATTCCTATAGGAGTATCGTAGAGCACTTACTCACCTTTCCAATGAACTAAAAATTCACCCATTCTGACATATAATGAGGGAGTTACAAGCATTTTTTGCGCATCACACGATTTTGAAAGATTAACGACCGAGATTGACAAACGACGATTAAATCTAACCTCGGATGAGGGATTTATGAGGATTCTGCTGCGCTTTCGGGGTACTAGATGGCCTTAGAATGAGAAGAGTCATCCTCCATTTTGAAAGCTCGTCCAGTTACCTTTCCAACGAGCTAAACATCGTCCATATCCGACCTCGGATGAGGGAGTTATGAGGGTTTTTATGGGAATAGGGGATGTCGTGAATATTCCGGACCATTTACTCTCACCCCACTGTTGGAGGCCCAAACGGTCTCCGAATGCGACGATTCCTATAGGAGATTCGTAGAGAAATGAATCACCTTGCTAATGAACTGAAAATTGACCCAATCCGACATATAACGAGGGAGTTACGAGTGTTTTATACCCATCACATGATTTCAAAAGATTAACGATCGAGATTGACAAACGACGATCAAAGGTTTCTGGTGCTCTTTCAGAGTATCAGATGACCTCAGAATCAAAGGAGTCCTCTCCATTTTGAAAGCTCGTCCAGTTACCTTTCCAAGAAGCTAAACATCGTCCAAATCCGACCTCAGATGAGGGAGTTATGAGTGTTTTTGTGGGAATAGGGGATGTCGGGAATATTCCAGACCATTTACACTCACCCCACTTTTGGAGGCCCAAACGGTCTCCGAATCCAACGATTCCTATAGGAGTTTCGTAGAGCACTGACTCATGTTTCCAATGAATGAAAAATCGACCCAATCCGACATATAACGAGGGAGTTACGAACGGTTTATTCGCATCACACGATTTTGAAAGATTAACGACCGAGATTGACAAACGACAATCAAAGGCTTCTGGCATGCTTTCGGAGTACCAGATGACCTCAGAATTAGAAGTTTCCTCCTCTGTTTTGAAATCTCGTCCAGTTACCTTTTCAGTAAGCTAAACATCATCAAAATCTAACCTCGGATGAGGGAGTTATGAGGGTTTTTGTGGGAATAGGGGATGTCGGGAATATTCCAGACCATTTACTCTCACCCCACTTTTGGAGGCCCAAACGGTCTAGGAATGCGATGATTCCTATAGGAGTTTTGTAGAACACTGACTCACCTTTCCAATGAACTAAAAATCGACCCAATCCGACATATAACGCGGGAGTTACGAGGGTTTTATTCGCATAACATGATTTCAAAAGATTAACGACCGAGATTGACAAACGACAATCAAAGGCATTTGGTGCACTTTCGGAGTACCAGATGACCTTAAAATCAGAATAGACTTCCCCCATTTTGAAAGATCGTCCAGTTACCTTTCCAACGAGCTAAAAATCGTCCAAATCCGACCTCGGATGAGGGAGTTATGAGGGTTGTTGTGGGAATAGGGGTTGTCGGGAATATTCCAGACCATTTACTCTCACCCCACTTTTGGAGGCCCAAAAGGTCTCCGAATGCGACGATTCCTATAGGAGATTCGTAGAGCACTGACTTACCTTTCCAATGAACTAAAAATTGACCCAATCCGATATACAACGAGGGAGTTACGAGCGTTTTATACGCATCACATGATTTCGAAATATTAATGATTTCGAAATATTAATGATCAAAGGTTTCTGGTGCTCTTTCAGAGTACCATATGACCTCAAAATTAGATGAGTACTGCTCTGTTTTGAAAGCTCGTCCAGTTACCTTTCCAAGAAGCTAAACATCGACCAAATCCGACCTCGGATGAGGGAGTTATTAGGGTTTTTGTGTGAATAGGGGATGTCGGCAATATTCCGGACCATTTACTCTCACCCCACTTTTGGAGGCCCAAACGGTCTCCGAATGCGACGATTCCTATAGGACATTCGTAGAGCACTGAATCACCTTGCCAATGAACTGAAAATTGATGCAATCCGACATGTAACGAGGGACTTACGAGCGTTTATATACGCATCACATGATTTCGAAAGATTATCGATCGAGATTGACAAACAACGATCAAAGGATTCTGGTGCTCTTTCAGAGTACCAAATGACATCAAAATCAGAGGAGTCCCCCTCCATTTTGAAAGCTCGTCCAGTTACCTTTCCAAGAAGCTAAACATCGTCCAAATCTGACCTCGGATGAGGGAGTTATGAGGGTTTTTGTGGGAATAGGGGATGTCGGGAATATTCCAAACCATTTACTCTCACCCCACTTTTAGAGGCTCAAACGGTCTCCGAATGTGACGATTCCTATCGGAGTTTCATAGAGCACTGACTCACCTTTCCAATGAACTAAAAATCGACCCAATCTGACATATAACGAGGGAGCTACGAGCGTTTTATTCGCATAACATGATTTCAAAAGATTAACGACCGAGATTGACAAACGACAATCAAAGGCATTTGGTGTGCTTTCGGAGTACCAGATGACCTCAAAATCAGAATAGACTTCCCCCGTTTTGAAAGATCATCCAGTTACCTTTCCAACGAGCTAAAAATCGTCCAAATCCGACCTCGGATGAGGGAGTTATGAGGGTTGTTGTGGGAATAGGGGTTGTCGGGAATATTCCAGACCATTTACTCTCACCCCACTTTTGGAGGCCCAAAAGGTCTCCGAATGCGACGATTCCTATAGGAGATTCGTAGAGCACTGACTTACCTTTCCAATGAACTAAAAATTGACCCAATCCGATATACAACGAGGGAGTTACGAGCGTTTTATACGCATCACATGATTTCGAAATATTAATGATTTCGAAATATTAATGATCAAAGGTTTCTGGTGCTCTTTCAGAGTACCATATGACCTCAAATTAGATGAGTACTGCTCTGTTTTGAAAGCTCGTCCAGTTACCTTTCCAAGAAGCTAAACATCGACCAAATCCGACCTCGGATGAGGGAGTTATTAGGGTTTTTGTGTGAATAGGGGATGTCGGCAATATTCCGGACCATTTACTCTCACCCCACTTTTGGAGGCCCAAACGGTCTCCGAATGCGACGATTCCTATAGGACATTCGTAGAGCACTGAATCACCTTGCCAATGAACTGAAAATTGATGCAATCCGACATGTAACGAGGGACTTACGAGCGTTTTATACGCATCACATGATTTCGAAAGATTATCGATCGAGATTGACAAACAACGATCAAAGGATTCTGGTGCTCTTTCAGAGTACCAAATGACATCAAAATCAGAGGAGTCCCCCTCCATTTTGAAAGCTCGTCCAGTTACCTTTCCAAGAAGCTAAACATCGTCCAAATCTGACCTCGGATGAGGGAGTTATGAGGGTTTTTGTGGGAATAGGGGATGTCGGGAATATTCCAAACCATTTACTCTCACCCCACTTTTAGAGGCTCAAACGGTCTCCGAATGTGACGATTCCTATCGGAGTTTCATAGAGCACTGACTCACCTTTCCAATGAACTAAAAATCGACCCAATCTGACATATAACGAGGGAGCTACGAGCGTTTTATTCGCATAACATGATTTCAAAAGATTAACGACCGAGATTGACAAACGACAATCAAAGGCATTTGGTGTGCTTTCGGAGTACCAGATGACCTCAAAATCAGAATAGACTTCCCCCGTTTTGAAAGATCATCCAGTTACCTTTCCAACGAGCTAAAAATCGTCCAAATCCGACCTCGGATGAGGGAGTTATGAGGGTTGTTGTGGGAATAGGGGTTGTCGGGAATATTCCAGACCATTTACTCTCACCCCACTTTTGGAGGCCCAAAGGTCTCCGAATGCGACGATTCCTATAGGAGATTCGTAGAGCACTGACTTACCTTTCCAATGAACTAAAAATTGACCCAATCCGATATACAACGAGGGAGTTACGAGCGTTTTATACGCATCACTTGATTTCAAAATATTAATGATTTCGAAATATTAATGATCAAAGGTTTCTGGTGCTCTTTCAGAGTACCAGATGACCTCAGAATTAGATGAGTACTGCTCTGTTTTGAAAGCTCGTCCAGTTACCTTTCCAAGAAGCTAAACATCGTCCAAATCCGACCTCGGATGAGGGAGTTATAAGGGTTTTTGTGTGAATAGGGGATGTCGGCAATATTCCGGACCATTTACTCTCACCCCACTTTTGGAGGCCCAAACGGTCTCCGAATGCGACGATTCCTATAGGACATTCGTATAGCACTGAATCACCTTGCCAATGAACTGAAAATTGATGCAATCCGACATGTAACGAGGGACTTACGAGCGTTTTATACGCATCACATGATTTCGAAAGATTATCGATCGAGATTGACAAACAACGATCAAAGGATTCTGGTGCTCTTTCAGAGTCCAAATGACATCAAAATCAGAGGAGTCCTCCGCCATTTTGAAAGCTCGTCCAGTTACCTTTCCAAGAAGGTAAATATCGTCCAAATCTGACCTCGGATGAGGGAGTTATGAGGGTTTTTGTGGGAATAGGGGATGTCGGGAATATTCCGAACCATTTACTCTCACACCACTTTTAGAGGCTCAAACGGTCTCCGAATGTGACGATTCCTATCGGAGTTTCGTAGAGTACTGACTCACCTTTCCAATGAACTAAAAATCGACCCAATCCGATATATAACGAGGGAGCTACGAGCATTTTATTCGTATCACACGATTTCGAAAGATTAACGACCGAGATTGACAAACGACGATCAAAGGCTTCTGGCATGCTTTTCTAGTACTGAATGGCCTCAGAATCAGATGTGTCCTTGTCTATTTTCAAAGCTCGTCCAGTTACCTTTCCAAAAAGTTAAACATCGTCCAAATCCGACCTCGGATGAGGGAGTTATGAGGGTTTTTGTGGGAATAGGGGATGTCGGGAATATTCCAAACCATTTACTCTCACCCTACTTTTAGAGGCCCAAACGGTCTCTAAATGTGACAATTTCTATCAGAGTTTTGTAGAGCACTGACTCGTCTTTCCAATGAACTAAAAATCGACCCAATCCGACATATAACGAGGGAGTTACGAGCGTTTTATTCGCATTACACGATTTCGAAAGATAAACGACCGAGATTGACAAACGACGATCAAAGGCTTCTGGCAAGCTTTTGTGGTACTAAATGGCCAAAGAATCAGAAGTGAACTGCTCTATTTTAAAAGCTCGTCTAGTTACCTTTCCAAGAAGCTAAACATCGTCCAAATCCGAACTCGGATGAGGGAGTTATGAGGGTTTTTGTGGGAATAGCGGATGTCGGGAATATTGCAAACCATTTACGCTCACCCCACTTTTATAGGCCCAAACGGTCTCTGAATGCATTGATTCCTATCGGAGTTTCGTAGAGCACTGACTCACCTTTCCAATGAACTAAAAATCGACCCAATCCGACATATAACGAGGGAGTTACGAGCGTTTTATTCGCATAACATGATTTCAAAAGATTAACGACCGTGATTGACAAACGACAATCAAAGGCATTTGGGCACTTTCGGAGTACCAGATGACCTCAAAATAGAATAGACTTCCCCCATTTTGAAAGATCGTCCAGTTACCTCTCCAACGAGCTAAAAATCGTCCAAATCTGACCTCAGATGAGGGAGTTATGAGGGTTGTTGTGGGAATAGGGGTTGTCGGGAATATTCCAGACCATTTACTCTCACCCCACTTTTGGAGGCCCAAAAGGTCTCCGAATGCGACGATTCCTATAGGAGATTCGTAGATACTGAGTTACCTTTCCAATGAACTAAAAATTGACCCAATCCGATATACAACGAGGGAGTTACGAGCGTTTTATACGCATCACATGATTTCGAAATATTAATGATTTCGAAATATTAATGATCAAAGGTTTCTGGTGCTCTTTCAGAGTACCAGATGACCTCAGAATTAGATGAGTACTACTCTGTTTTGAAAGATCGTCCAGATACCTTTCCAAGAAGCTAAACATCGTCCAAATCCGACCTCGGATGAGGGAGTTATAAGGGTTTTTGTGTGAATAGGGGATGTCGGCAATATTCCGGACCATTTACTCTCACCCCACTTTTGGAGGCCCAAACAGTCTCCGAATGCGACGATTCCTATAGGACATTCGTATAGCACTGAATCACCTTGCCAATGAACTGAAAATTGATGCAATCCGACATGTAACGAGGGACTTACGAGCGTTTTATACGCATCACATGATTTCGAAAGATTATCGATCGAGAATGACAAACAACGATCAAAGGATTCTGGTGCTCTTTCAGAGTACCAAATGACATCAAAATCAGAGGAGTCCTCCATTTTGAAAGCTCGTCCAGTTACCTTTCCAAAAAGCTAAACATCGTCCAAATCCGACCTCGGATGAGGGAGTTATGAGGGTTTTTGTGGGAATAGGGGATGTCAGGAATATTCCGAACCATTTACTCTCACCCCACTTTTAGAGGCTCAAACGGTCTCCGAATGTGACGATTCCTATCGGAGTTTCGTAGAGCACTGACTCACCTTTCCAATGAACTAAAAATCGACCCAATCCGACATATAACGAGGGAGCTACGAGCATTTTATTCGCATCACACGATTTCGAAAGATTAACGACCGAGATTGATAAACGACGATCAAAGGCTTCTGGCATGCTTTTGTAGTACTGAATGGCCTCAGAATCAGACGTGTCCTTCTCTATTTTCAAAGCTCGTCCAGTTACCTTTCCAAAAAGTTAAACATCGTCCAAATCCGACCTCGGATGAGGGAGTTATGAGGGTTTTTGTGGGAATAGGGGATGTCGGGAATATTCCAAACCAATTACTCTCACCCCACTTTTAGAGGCCCAAACGGCCTCTAAATGTGACAATTTCTATCAGAGTTTTGTAGAGCACTGACTCGTCTTTCCAATGAACTAAAAATCGACCCAATCCGACATATAACGAGGGAGTTACGAGCATTTTATTCGCATTACACGATTTCGAAAGATAAACGACCGAGATTGACAAACGACGATCAAAGGCTTCTGGCAAGCTTTTGTGGTACTAAATGGCCTCAGAATTAGAAGTGAACTGCCCTGTTTTAAAGCTCGTCTAGTTACCTTTCCAAGAAGCTAAACATCGTCCAAATCCGAACTCGGATGAGGGAGTTATGAGGGTTTTTGTGGGAATAGCGGATGTCGGGAATATTGCAAACCATTTACGCTCACCCCACTTTTAGAGGCCCAAACGGTCTCCGAATGCAATGATTCCTATCGGAGTTTCGTAGAGCACTGACTCACCTTTCCAATGAACTAAAAATCGACCCAATCCGACATATAACGAGGGAGTTACGAGCGTTTTATTCGCATAACATGATTTCAAAAGATTAACGACCGAGATTGACAAACGACAATCAAAGGCATTTGGTGCGCTTTCGGAGTACCAGATGACCTCAAAATCAAAATAGACTTCCCCCGTTTTGAAAGATCGTCCAGTTACCTTTCCAACGAGCTAAAAATCGTCCAAATCCGACCTCGGATGAGGGAGTTATGAGGGTTGTTGTGGGAATAGGGGTTGTCGGGAATATTCCAGACCATTTACTCTCACCCCACTTTTGGAGGCCCAAAAGGTCTCCGAATGTGACGATTCCTATAGGAGATTCGTAGAGTACTGACTTACCTTTCCAATGAACTAAAAATTGACCCAATCCGATATACAACGAGGGAGTTACGAGCGTTTTATACGCATCACATGATTTCGAAATATTAATGATTTCGAATATTAATGATCAAAGGTTTCTGGTGCTCTTTCAGAGTACCAGATGACCTCAGAATTAGATGAGTACTGCTCTGTTTTGAAAGCTCGTCCAGTTACCTTTCCAAGAAGCTAAACATCGTCCAAATCCGACCTCGGATGAGGGAGTTGTAAGGGTTTTTGTGTGAATAGGGGATGTCGGCAATATTCCGGACCATTTACTCTCACCCCACTTTTGGAGGCCCAAACGGTCTCCGAATGCGACGATTCCTATAGGACATTCGTAGAGCACTGAATCACCTTGCCAATGAACTGAAAATTGATGCAATCCGACATGTAACGAGGGACTTACGAGCGTTTTATACGCAACACATGATTTCGAAAGATTATCGATCGAGATTGACAAACAACGATCAAAGGATTCTGGTGCTCTTTCAGAGTACCAAATGACATCAAAATCAGAGGAGTCCTCCTCCATTTTGAAAGCTCGTCCAGTTACCTTTCCAAGAAGATAAACATCGTCCAAATCTGACCTCGGATGAGGGAGTTATGAGGGTTTTTGTGGGAATAGGGGATGTCGGGAATATTCCGAACCATTTACTCTCACCCCACTTTTAGAGGCTCAAACGGTCTCCGAATGTGATGATTCCTATCGGAGTTTCGTAGAACACTGACTCACCTTTCGAATGAACTAAAAATCGACCCAATCCGACATATAACGAGGGAGCTACGAGCATTTTATTCGCATCACACGATTTCGAAAGATTAACGACCGAGATTGATAAACGACGATCAAAGGCTTCTGGCATGCTTTTGTAGTACTGAATGGCCTCAGAATCAGACGTGTCCTTCTCTATTTTCAAAGCTCGTCCAGTTACCTTTCCAAAAAGTTAAACATCGTCCAAATCCGACCTCGGATGAGGGAGTTATGAGGGTTTTTGTGGGAATAGGGGATGTCGGGAATATTCCAAACCAATTACTCTCACCCCACTTTTAGAGGCCCAAACGGCCTCTAAATGTGACAATTTCTATCAGAGTTTTGTAGAGCACTGACTCGTCTTTCCAATGAACTAAAAATCGACCCAATCCGACATATAACGAGGGAGTTACGAGCGTTTTATTCGCATTACACGATTTCGAAAGATAAACGACCGAGATTGACAAACGACGATCAAAGGCTTCTGGCAAGCTTTTGTGGTACTAAATGGCCTCAGAATCAGAAGTGAACTGCCCTGTTTTAAAAGCTCGTCTAGTTACCTTTCCAAGAAGCTAAACATCGTCCAAATCCGAACTCGGATGAGGGAGTTATGAGGGTTTTTGTGGGAATAGCGGATGTCGGGAATATTGCAAACCATTTACGCTCACCCCACTTTTAGAGGCCCAAACGGTCTCCGAATGCAATGATTCCTATCGGAGTTTCGTAGAGCACTGACTCACCTTTCCAATGAACTAAAAATCGACCCAATCCGACATATAACGAGGGAGTTACGAGCGTTTTATTCGCATAACATGATTTCAAAAGATTAACGACCGAGATTGACAAACGACAATCAAAGGCATTTGGTGCGCTTTCGGAGTACCAGATGACCTCAAAATCAGAATAGACTTCCCCCGTTTTGAAAGATCGTCCAGTTACCTTTCCAACGAGCTAAAAATCGTCCAAATCCGACCTCGGATGAGGGAGTTATGAGGGTTTTTGTGGGAATAGGGGTTGTCGGGAATATTCCAGACCATTTACTCTCACCCCACTTTTGGAGGCCCAAAAGGTCTCCGAATGTGACGATTCCTATAGGAGATTCGTAGAGTACTGACTTACCTTTCCAATGAACTAAAAATTGACCCAATCCGATATACAACGAGGGAGTTACGAGCGTTTTATACGCATCACATGATTTCGAAATATTAATGATTTCGAAATATTAATGATCAAAGGTTTCTGGTGCTCTTTCAGAGTACCAGATGACCTCAGAATTAGATGAGTACTGCTCTGTTTTGAAAGCTCGTCCAGTTACCTTTCCAAGAAGCTAAACATCGTCCAAATCCGACCTCGGATGAGGGAGTTGTAAGGGTTTTTGTGTGAATAGGGGATGTCGGCAATATTCCGTACCATTTACTCTCACCCCACTTTTGGAGGCCCAAACGGTCTCCGAATGCGACGATTCCTATAGGACATTCGTAGAGCACTGAATCACCTTGCCAATGAACTGAAAATTGATGCAATCCGACATGTAACGAGGGACTTACGAGCGTTTTATACGCAACACATGATTTCGAAAGATTATCGATCGAGATTGACAAACACGATCAAAGGATTCTGGTGCTCTTTCAGAGTACCAAATGACATCAAAATCAGAGGAGTCCTCCTCCATTTTGAAAGCTCGTCCAGTTACCTTTCCAAGAAGATAAACATCGTCCAAATCTGACCTCGGATGAGGGAGTTATGAGGGTTTTTGTGGGAATAGGGGATGTCGGGAATATTCCAAACCATTTACTCTCACCCCACTTTTAGAGGCTCAAACGGTCTCCGAATGTGATGATCCTATCGGAGTTTCGTAGAACACTGACTCACCTTTCGAATGAACTAAAAATCGACCCAATCCGACATATAACGAGGGAGCTACGAGCATTTTATTCGCATCACACGATTTCGAAAGATTAACGACCGAGATTGATAAACGACGATCAAAGGCTTCTGGCATGCTTTTGTAGTACTGAATGGCCTCAGAATCAGACGTGTCCTCTCTATTTTCAAAGCTCGTCCAGTTACCTTTCCAAAAGTTAAACATCGTCCAAATCCGACCTCGGATGAGGGAGTTATGAGGGTTTTTGTGGGAATAGGGGATGTCGGGAATATTCCAAACCAATTACTCTCACCCCACTTTTAGAGGCCCAAACGGCCTCTAAATGTGACAATTTCTATCAGAGTTTTGTAGAGCACTGACTCGTCTTTCCAATGAACTAAAAATCGACCCAATTCGACATATAACGAGGGAGTTACGAGCGTTTTATTCGCATTACACGATTTCGAAAGATAAACGACCGAGATTGACAAACGACGATCAAAGGCTTCTGGCAAGCTTTTGTGGTACTAAATGGCCTCAGAATCAGAAGTGAACTGCCCTGTTTTAAAAGCTCGTCTAGTTACCTTTCCAAGAAGCTAAACATCGTCCAAATCCGAACTCGGATGAGGGAGTTATGAGGGTTTTTGTGGGAATAGCGGATGTCGGGAATATTGCAAACCATTTACGCTCACCCCACTTTTAGAGGCCCAAACGGTCTCCGAATGCAATGATTCCTATCGGAGTTTCGTAGAGCACTGACTCACCTTTCCAATGAACTAAAAATCGACCCAATCCGACATATAACGAGGGAGTTACGAGCGTTTTATTCGCATAACATGATTTCAAAAGATTAACGACCGAGATTGACAAACGACAATCAAAGGCATTTGGTGCGCTTTCGGAGTACCAGATGACCTCAAAATCAAAATAGACTTCCCCCGTTTTGAAAGATCGTCCAGTTACCTTTCCAACGAGCTAAAAATCGTCCAAATCCGACCTCGGATGAGGGAGTTATTAGGGTTGTTGTGGGAATAGGGGTTGTCGGGAATATTCCAGACCATTTACTCTCACCCCACTTTTGGAGGCCCAAAAGGTCTCCGAATGTGATGATTCCTATAGGAGATTCGTAGAGTACTGACTTACCTTTCCAATGAACTAAAAATTGACCCAATCCGATATACAACGAGGGAGTTACGAGCGTTTTATACGCATCACATGATTTCGAAATATTAATGATTTCGAAATATTAATGATCAAAGGTTTCTGGTGCTCTTTCAGAGTACCAGATGACCTCAGAATTAGATGAGTACTGCTCTGTTTTGAAAGCTCGTCCAGTTACCTTTCCAAGAAGCTAAACATCGTCCAAATCCGACCTCGGATGAGGGAGTTGTAAGGTTTTTGTGTGAATAGGGGATGTCGGCAATATTCCGTACCATTTACTCTCACCCCACTTTTGGAGGCCCAAACGGTCTCCGAATGCGACGATTCCTATAGGACATTCGTAGAGCACTGAATCACCTTGCCAATGAACTGAAAATTGATGCAATCCGACATGTAACGAGGGACTTACGAGCGTTTTATACGCAACACATGATTTCGAAAGATTATCGATCGAGATTGACAAACAACGATCAAAGGATTCTGGTGCTCTTTCAGAGTACCAAATGACATCAAAATCAGAGGAGTCCTCCTCCATTTTGAAAGCTCGTCCAGTTACCTTTCCAAGAAGATAAACATCGTCCAAATCTGACCTCGGATGAGGGAGTTATGAGGGTTTTTGTGGGAATAGGGGATGTCGGGAATATTCCGAACCATTTACTCTCACCCCACTTTTAGAGGCTCAAACGGTCTCCGAATGTGATGATTCCTATCGGAGTTTCGTAGAACACTGACTCACCTTTCGAATGAACTAAAAATCGACCCAATCCGACATATAACGAGGAGCTACGAGCATTTTATTCGCATCACACGATTTCGAAAGATTAACGACCGAGATTGACAAACGACGATCAAAGGCTTCTGGCATGTTTTTGTAGTACTGAATGGCCTCAGAATCAGACGTGTCCTTCTCTATTTTCAAAGCTCGTCCAGTTACCTTTCCAAGAAGATAAACATCGTCCAAATCTGACCTCGGATGAGGGAGTTATGAGGGTTTTTGTGGGAATAGGGGATGTCGGGAATATTCCGAACCATTTACTCTCACCCCACTTTTAGAGGCTCAAACGGTCTCCGAATGTGATGATTCCTATCGGAGTTTCGTAGAACACTGACTCACCTTTCGAATGAACTAAAAATCGACCCAATCCGACATATAACGAGGGAGCTACGAGCATTTTATTCGCATCACACGATTTCGAAAGATTAACGACCGAGATTGACAAACGACGATCAAAGGCTTCTGGCATGTTTTTGTAGTACTGAATGGCCTCAGAATCAGACGTGTCCTTCTCTATTTTCAAAGCTCGTCCAGTTGCCTTTCCAAAAAGTTAAACATCGTCCAAATCTGACCTCGGATGAGGGAGTTATGAGGGTTTTTGTGGGAATAGGGGATGTCCGGAATATTCCAAACCATTTACTCTCACCCCACTTTTAGAGGCCCAAACGGTCTCTGAATGTGACAATTTCTATCAGAGTTTTGTAGAGCACTGACTCGTCTTTCCAATGAACTAAAAATCGACCCAATTCGACATATAACGAGGGAGTTACGAGCGTTTTATTCGCATTACACGACTTCGAAAGATAAACGACCGAGATTGACAAACGACGATCAAAGGCTTCTGGCAAGCTTTTGTGGTACTAAATGGCCTCAGAATCAGAAGTGAACTACTCTGTTTTAAAAAGCTCGTCTAGTTACCTTTCCAAGAAGCTAAACATCGTCCAAATCCGAACTCGGATGAGGGAGTTATGAGGGTTTTTGTGGGAATAGCGGATGTCAGGAATATTCCAAACCATTTACGCTCACCCCACTTTTAGAGGCCCAAACGGTCTCCGAATGCAATGATTCCTATCGGAGTTTCGTAGAGCACTGACTCACCTTTCCAATGAACTAAAAATCGACCCAATCCGACATATAACGAGGGAGTTACGAGTGTTTTATTCGCATCACACGATTTCGAAACATTAACGACCGAGATTGACAAACGAGAATCAAAGGCTTCTGGCATGCTTTTGTGGTACTAAATGGCCTCAGAATCAAAAGTGTCTTACTCTATTTTGAAAGCTCGTCTAGTTACCTTTCCAAGAAGCTAAACATCGTCCAAATCTAACCTCGGATGAGGGAGTTATGAGGGTTTTTGTGGGAATAGGGGATGTCGGGAATATTCCGAACCATTTACTCTCACCCCACTTTTAGAGGCCCAAACGGTCTCTGAATGCGATGATTCCTATCGGAGTTTCGTAGAGCACTGACTCACCTTTCCAATGAACTAAAAATCGACCCAATCCGACATATAACGAGGGAGTTACGAGCGTTTTATTCGCATCACACGATTTCGAAAGATTAACGACCGATATTGAGAAACGACAATCAAAGGCTTCTGGCATGCTTTTATGGTACTAAATGGCCTCAGAATCAAAAGTGTCTTGCTCTATTTTGAAAGCTCGTCTAGTTACCTTTCCAAGAAGCTAAACATCGTCCAAATCTGACCTCGGATGAGGGAGTTATGAGGGTTTTTGTGGGAATAGGGGATGTCGGGAATATTCCAAACCATTTACTCTCACCCCACTTTTAGAGGCCCAAACGGTCTCCGAATGCGATGATCCCTATCGAAGTTTCGTAGAGCACTGACTCACCTTTCCAATGAACAAAAAATCGACCCAATCCGACATATAACGAGGGAGTTATGAAAATTTTATTTGCATCACACGACTTCGAAAGATTAACGACCGAGATTGACAAACGACAATCAAAGGCTTCTGGCATGCTTTCGTGGTACTAAATGGCCTCAGAATCAAAGTGTCTTACTCTGTTTTGAAAGCTCGTCCAATTACCTTTCCAAGAACTATCCAAATCATCCAATCCATCATGAGGGAGTTATGAGGGTTTTTGTGGGAATAGGGATGTCGGGAATATTCCAACCCATTTACTCTCACCCCACTTTTAGAGGCCCAAACGGTCTCCGAAAGCGTTGATTCCTATCGTAGTTTCATAGAGCACTGACTCACCTTTCCAATGAACTAAAAATCGACCCAATCCGACATATAACGAGGGAGTTACGAGCGTTTTATTCGCATCACACTATTTCGAAAGATTAACAACCAAGATTGACAAACGACGATCAATGGCTTCTGGCATGCTTTTGTGGTACTAAATGGCCTCAGAATTAAAAGTGTCCTGCTCTATTATGAAAGCTCGTCCAGTTACCTTTCCAACGAGCTGAGCATCGTCCAAATCCGACCTCGGATGAGGGAGTTATGATGGTTTTTGTGGGAATAGGGGATGTCCGGAATATTCCAGACCATTTACTCTCACCCCACTTTTGGAGGCCCAAACGGTCTCCGAATTCAACGATTCCTATTAGAGTTTCGTAGAGCACTGACTCACATTTCCAATGAACTAAAAATCGACCGAATCCGATAAATAACGAGGGAGTTTCGAGCGTTTTATTCGCATCACACGATTTCGAAAGATTAACGACCGAGATTGACAAACGACGATAAAAGGCTTCTAGTGTATCTTCGGGGTACCAGATGGCCTTAGAATTAGAAGAGTCCTCCACAGATTTGAAAGCTCATCCAATTACCTTTCCAACGAGTTAAACATCGTCCAAATCTGACCTCGGATGAGCGAGTTATGAGGGTTTTTGTGGGAATAGGGGATGTTAGGAATTTTTCGGACCATTTACTCTCACCCCACTTTTAGATCCCCAAACATTCTCTAAATGCGACGATTCCTATAGGAGTTTCGTAGAGCACTGACTCACCTTTCCAATGAACTCAAAATCAAAACAATCCGACATATAACGATGGAGTTACGAGCATTTTATTTGCATTACACGATTTTGAAAGATTAAGGACCGAGATTGACAAACAACGATCAAAGGCTTCTGGTGTGTTATCGGGATAACAGATGGCCTCAGAATTAGAAAAGTCCTCCTCCGTTTTGAAAGCTCATCCCGTTACCTTTCTAACGAGCTAAACATCGTCTAAATCCGACCTCGGATGAGGGAGTTATGAAGGTTTTTATGGGAATATGGGATGTGGGAATATTTCAAGCCATTTACTCTCACCCCACTTTTGGAGGCCCAAACGGTCTCCGAATGCGACGATTCCTATAAGAGTTTCGTAGAGCACTGACTCACCTTTCTAATGTACTAAAATTCGACCCAATCCAACATATAACGAGGGAGTTACGAGCGTTTTATTCGCATCACACGATTTTGAAAGATTAACGACCGAGATTGACAAACGTCGATTAAAGGTTTCTGGGGCGCTTTTGGGGCATCAAATGGCCTCAGAATTGGAGGAGTCCTCCCCCATTTTGAAAGCTCATCCAGTTAACTTTCTAAACGAGCTAAACATCGTCCAAATCTGACCTCGGATGAGGGTGTTATGAGGGTTTTTGTGGGATTAGGGGATGTCGGGAATATTCTGGGCCATTTATTCTCACCCCACATTTGAAGGCCCAAACGGTCTCCGAATACAACGATTCCTATAGGAGTTTCATAGAGCACTGACTCACGTTTCCAATGAATTAAAAATTGACCCAATCCGACAAATAACGAGGGAGTTACGAGCGTTTTATTCGCATCACATGATTTCGAAAGATTAACGACCGAGATTGACAAACGACAATCAAAGGATTCTACTTTCAGAGTACCAGATGACCTCAGAATCAGAAGTGTCCTCTATTTTGAAAGCTCGTCCAGTTACCTTTTCAACGAGCTAAACATCGTCCAAATCTGACCTCGGATGAGGGAGTTATGAGGGTTTTTGTGCGAATAGGGGATGTCGGGAATATTCCGGACAATTTACTCTCACCCCACTTTTGGAGGCCCAAACGGTCTCCGAATGCGACGATTCCTATAAGAGTTTTTTAGAGCACAGACTCACATTTCCAATGAATGGAAAATCGACCAAATTCGACATATAATGAGGGAGTTACAAGCGTTTTATTCGCATCACATGATTTCGAAAGATTAACGACCGAGATTGACAAACAACGATCAAAGGTTTCTGGCGCTCTTTCGGAGTACCAGATGACCTCAGAATCAGAAGATTCCTCCATTTTGAAAGCTCATCCTGTTACCTCCGATCTCGAATCAGGAAGTTATGAGGTTTTTGTGGGAATAGGGGATGTTGGGAATATTCCAGACCATTTACTCTCACCTCACTTTTGGAGGCCCAAACGGTCTCCGAATGTGACTATTCCTATAGGAGTTTTGTAGAGCACTGACGCACCTTAAAAATGAACTAAAAATCGACCCAATCTGACATATAACGAGGGAGTTATGAGCGTTTTATTCACATCACACGATTTCGAAAGATTAACGACGGAGACTGACAAATGACGATCAAAGGCTTCTGGCGCACTTTCAGAGTACCAGATAAACTCAGAATCAGAAGAGTCCTCCTCCGTTTTGAAATCTTGTCTAGTTATCTTTCCAACAACCTAAACTCAGACCATTTAATCTCACCCCACTTTTATAGGCCCAAACGGTCTACGAATGCGACGATTCCAATAAGAGTTTCGTAGAGCACTGACTCACCTTTTTAATGAACTAAAAATCGATTCAATCCAACATATAACGAGGGAGTCACGAGCGTTTTATTCGCATCACACAATTTTGAAAGATTTATGACCAATATTGACAAACGTCGGTCAAAGGTTTCTGGGGCAGTTTTGGGGTACCAGATGGCCTCAGAATTGGAGGAGTCCTCCATTTTGAAAGCTCGTCCAGTTACCTTTCCAACGAGCTAAACATCGTCCAAATCTGACCTCGGATGAGGGAGTTATGAGGGTTTTTGTGGGAATAGGGGATGTCGGGAATATTCTGGACCATTTACTCTCACCCCACTTTTGAAGGCCCAAACGGTCTCCGAATGTGACGATTCCTATAGGTGTTTCGTAGAACACAGACTCACCTTTCCAATGTACTGAAAATTCACCCAATCTGACATATAACGCGGGAGTTACAAGCGTTTTATGCGCATCACAACATTTTGAAAGATTAACGACCGAGATTGACAAACGTCGATCAAAGGTTTCTGGGGCACTTTTGGGGTACCAGATCGCCTCAGAATTGGAGTCCTCCTCCATTTTGAAAGCTCATCCAGTTACCTTTCCAACGAGCTAAACATCGTCCAAATACGACCTCGGATGAGGGAGTTATGAGGGTTGTTGTGGGAATAGGGGATGTCGGAAATATTTTGGACCTGTTATTCTCAACCCACTTTTGAAGGCCCAAACGGTCTCCGAATGAGACGATTCCTATAGGAGTTTCGTAGAACACTGACTCATCTTTCCAATGAACTAAAAATTGACCCAATCTGACATATAACGAGGGAGTTACAAGCGTTTTATTAGGATCAAACGATTTCGAAAGATTAACGACCGAGATTGACAAACGACGATCAAATCCAACCTCGGATGAGGGATTTATGAGGGTTCTGATGTGCTTTCGGGGTGCTAGATGGCCTTAGAATGAGAAGAGTCCTGCTCCATTTTAAAAGCTCGTCCAGTTACCTTTTCAACGAGCTAAACATCGTCCATATCCGACCTCGGATGAGGGAGTTATGAGGGTTTTTATGGAAAAAGGGGATGCGGGAATATTCCGGACCATTTACTCTCACCCCACTTTTGGAGGCCCAGACGGTCTCCCGAATTCGACGATTCCTACAGGAGTTTCGTAGAGCACTGACTCACCTTTCCAATGAACTGAAAATCGACCCAATCTGACATATAACGAGGGAGTTACTAGCATTTTATACTCATCACATGATTTCGAAAGATTAACGATCGAGATTTACAAACGACGATCAAAGGTTTCTGGTGCTCTTTTAGGGTACCAGATGACCTCAGAATTAGAGGAGTCCTTATCCGTTTTGAAAGCTCGTCTAGTTACCTTTCAAACGAGCTAAACATCGTCCAAATCCGACCTCGGATGAGGGAGTTATGAGGGTTTTTGTAGGAATAGGTGATGTCGGGAATATTCCGGACCATTTACTCTCACCCTACTTTTGGAGGCCCAAACGGTCTCCGAATGCGATGATTCCTATAGGAGATTCGTAGAGCACTGACTCGGTCTCCGAATGCGATGATTCCTATAGGAGATTCGTAGAGCACTGACTCACCTTTCAATGAACTGAAAATCGACCCAATCCGACATATAACGAGGGAGTTACGAGCGTTTCATTCGCATCACAAGATTTTGAAAGATTAACGACCGAGATTGACAAACGATGATCAAAGGCTTCTGGCGTGCTTTCGTGGTACTAAATGGCCTCAGAATCAGAAGAGTCCTCTCTATTTTGAAAGCTCGTCCAGTTACCTTTCCAACGAGCTAAACATCGTCCAAATCCGACCTCGGATGAGGGAGTTATGAGGGTTTTTATGGGAATAGGGGATGTCGGGAATTTTCAGGACCATTTACTCTCACCCCACTTTTGGAGGCCCAAACGGTCTCCGAATGCGACGATTCGTATAGGAGTTTCATAGAGCACTGAGTCAACTTTCCAATGAACTGAAAATTGACCTAAGCCGACATATAATGAGGGAGTTACAAGCATTTTATTCGCATCACATGATTTCGAAAGATTAACGACCGAGATTGGCAAACGATGATTAAAGGATTCTGGGGCACTTTTGGAGTACTAGATGACCTCAGAATTAGAAGAGTCCTCCACCATTTTGAAAGCTCGTCCAGTTACCTTTCCAACGAGCTAAACATCGTCCAAATCCGACCTCAGATGAGGGAGTTATGAGGGTTGTTGTGGGAATAGGGGATGTCGGGAATATTCCGGACCATTTACTCTCACCCCACTTTTGGAGGCCCAAACTGTCTCCGAATGCGACAATTCCTATAAGAGTTTCGTAGAGCAGTGACTCACGTTTCTAATGAACTGAAAATCGACCCAATCGAACATATAACGAGGGAGTTACGAGTGTTTTATTCACATCACACGATTTCATAAGATTAACGACCGAGATTGACAAACGTAAATCAAAGGGTTCTAGGGCACTTTCGAGGTACCAAATTGCCTCAGAATCGGAAGAGTCCTCCTCCAATTTGAAAGTTCGTCCAGTTACCTTTCCAACAAGCAAAACATCGTCCAAATCCGACCTCGGATGAGGGTGTTATGAGGGTTTTTGTGGGAATAGGGGATGTCATGAATATTCTGGACCATTTACTCTCACCCCATTTTTGAAGGCCCAAACGGTCTCCGAATGTGATAATTCCTATAGGAGTTACGTAGAACACTGACTCAGCTTTCCAATGAACTAAAAATTGGCCCCAATCCGACATAAAACGAGGAAGTTACAAGCGTTTATGCGCATCACAAGATTTCAAAAGATTAACGACCGAGATTGACAAACGGACGAAAAATCCAACCCCGAATGAGGAGAGTTGTGAGGGTTCTGCCATACTTTTAGGGTCCTAGATGGCCTCAGAATGAGAAGAGTCCTCCTCTATTTGAAAAATATCATCGAGTTACCTTTCCAACGAGCTAAAATTCATCCAAAATCCACCTCGGATGAGGGAGTTATGAGGGTTTTTGTGGGAATAGGGGATGTCGGGAATATTCCGGACCATTTACTCTCACCCCACCTTGGAGGCCCAAACGGTATCCGAATGCGACGATTCCTATAAGAGATTCGTATAGCACTGTATCACCTTGCCAATGAACTGAAAATCGACCCAATCTGACATATCCCGAGGGAGTTACGGGTGTTTTATACACATCACATGATTTTGAAAGATTAATGATTGAGATTGACAAACGACGATCAAAGGTTTCTGGCGCACTTTCAAAGTACCAGATGACCTTAGATTCAGAGGAGTCCTCCGTTTTGAAAGCTCGTCTAGTTACCTTTCCAAGAATCTAAACATTGTCCAAATCCCACCTCGAATGAGGGAGTTATGAGGGTTTTTGTGGGAATAGAGGATGTCGGGAATATTCCAGACCATTTACTCTCACCCACTTTTGGAGGCCCAAAAGGTCTCCGAATGCGACGATTCCTATAGGAGATTCGTATAGATTAGGCATGACTTACGTTGCCAATGAACTAAAAATCAACCCAATCCGACACATAACGGGGGAGTTACCAGCGTTTTATACGCATCACATGGTTTCAAAATATAATGATTTCAAAATATTAATGATCAAAGGTTTCTGGCGCTCTTTCAGAGTGTCAGATGACCTCAGAATCAGAGGAGTACTAGTCTGTTTGAAAGCTCATCCAGTTACCTTTCCAAGAAGCTAAACATCATCCAAATCCGACCTCGGATGAAGGAGTTATTAGGGTTTTTGTGGGAATAGGAGATGTCGGCAATATTCCAGACCATTTACTCTCACCCCACTTTTGGAGGCCCAAACGGTCTCCGAATGCGATGATTCCTATAGGAGTTTCGTAGAGCACTGACTCACCTTTCCAATGAATTGAAAATCGACCATCCGACATATAACGAGGGAGTTAAGATGTTTTATTCGCATCACAAGATTTCCAAAGATTAACGACAGAGATTGACAAACGATGATCAAAGGCTTCTGGGGTGCTTTCAGGGTACTAAATGGCCTCAGAATCAGAAGAGTCCTCCTATATTTTTAAAGCTCGTCTACTTACCTTTCCAACGAGCAAAACCTCGTCTAAATCCGACATCGGATGAGGGAGTTACGAGGGATTTTGTGGGAATAGGGGATGTCAGGAATATTCCAGACCATTTACTCTCACCCCACTTTTGGAGGCCCAAACAGTCTCCGAATTTAACGATTCCTATAGGAGTTTCGTAGAGCACTGACTCACCTTTCCAATGAACTAAAAATCGACCCAATCCGACAAATAACGAGGGAGTTACGAGCGTTTTATTCGCATCACACGATTTCAAAATATTAACGACCGAGATTGACAAACGACGATCAAAGGCTTCTGGGGCACTTTTGGAGTACTAGATGACCTCAGAACTAGAAGAGTCCTCCTCTGTTTTGAAATCTCATCTAGTTACCTTTCTAACGAGCTAAACATCGTCCAAATCCGACCTCGGATGAGGGAGTTATAAGGGTTTTTGTGGGAATATGAGATGTCGGGAACATTCCAGACCATTTACTCTCACCCCACTTTTGGAGGCCCAAACTATCTACGAATGCGACGATTCCTATAATAGTTTCATAGAGCACCGACTCACCTTTCTAATGAACTGAAAATCGACCCAATCCAACATATAACGAGGGAGTTACGAGCATTTTATTCGTGTCACACGATTTCGAAAGATTAACGACCGAGATTGACAAACGATGATCAAATCCAACCTGGATGAGGGAGTTATGAGGGTTCTGCCATGCTTTTGAGGTGCTAGATGGCCTCATAATAAGAAGAGTCCTCCTCCGTTTTGAAAGCTCGTCGAGTTACCTTTCCAATGAGCTAAACATCGTCCAAATCCGACCTCGGATGAGGGAGTTATGAGGGTTTTTGTGGGAATAGGGGATGTCGGGAATATTCCGGACCATTTATTCTCACCCCACTTTTGGAGGCCCAATGGTCTCCGAATACGATGATTCCTATACAATTTTCGTAAAACACTGACTCACCTTTCCAATGAAATAAAAATTGACCCAATCCGACATATAACGGGGGAGTTACAAGTGTTTTATTTGCAGCACACGATTTCGAATGATTAACGACCGAGATTGACAAATGACGATCAAAGGCATCTGGCATACTTTCGGGGTACCAGATAGCCTTAGAATCGGAAGAGTCCTCCTCCATTTTAAAAGCTCATCCAGTTACCTTTCCAACGAGCTAAACATCGTCCAAATCCGACCTCAGTTAAGGGAGTTATTACGGACCATTTACTCTCACCCTACTTTTGGAGGCCCAAACGGTCTCCGAATGCGACGATTCCTATAGGATTTTCGCAGAGCACTGACTCACGTTTCCAATGAATGGAAAATCGACCCAATCTAACATATAATGAGGGAGTTACGAGCATTTTATTCGCATCACACGATTTCGAAAGATTAACGAGCGAGATTGACAAACGATGATCAAAGGTTTCTGGCGCTCTTTCGGAGTACCAGATAACCTCAGAATCAGAAGAGTCCTCTCCGTTTTGAAAGCACGTCTCGTTACCTTTTCAACAGGCTAAACATCGTCTAAATCCGACCTCAGATGAGGGAGTTGTGAGGGTTTTGTGGGAATAGGGGATGTTGGGAATATTCCAGACCATCACTCTCACCCCACTTTTGGAGGCCCAAACGGTCTCCGAATGCGATGATTCCTATAGGAGTTTTGTAGAGAACTGACGCACCTTAAAAATGAACTAAAAATCGACCCAATCCGACATATAACGAGGGAGTTACGAGCATTTTATTCGCATCACACGATTTCGAAAGATTAACGACCGAGACTGACAAACGACGATCAAAGGCTTCTAGCGCACTTTCAGAGTACCAGATAAACTCAGAATAAGAAAAGACCACCCCCGTTTTGAAAGCTTGTCCTGTTATCTTTCCAACGACCTAAACGTCGTCCAAATCCGACCTCGGATGAGGGAGTTATGAGGATTTTTGTGGGAATAGGGGATGTCAGGAATATTCCAGACCATTTACTCTCACCCCACTTTTGGAGGCCCAAACGGTCTCCGAATTCAAAGATTCCTATAGGATTTTCATAGAACACTGACTCACCTTTCCAATGAACTAAAAATCGACCCAATCCGACATATAACGAGGGAGTTACGAGCATTTTATTCGCATCACACGATTTCGAAAAATTAACGACCGAGATTGACAAATGACGATCAAAGGCTTTTGGTGCACTTTTGGATTACCAGATGACCTCAAAATCAGAAGAGTCCTCCATTTTGAAAGCTCATCTAGTTACCTTTCCAACGAGCTAAACATCGTCCAAATCCGACCTCGGATGAGGGAGTTATGAGGGTTTTTGTGGGAATTGGGGATGTCGGGAATATTCCGGACCATTTACTCTCACCCCGCTTTTAGAGGCACAAATGGTCTTCGAATGCGACGATTCTTATAGGAGATTCGTAGAGCACGGACTCACCTTTCCTATGACTGAAAATTGACCCAATCCGACATATAACGAGGGAGTTACGAGCGTTTCATTCGCATCACAAGATTTCGAAAGATTAACGACCGAGATTGACAAACGATGATCAAAGGCTTCTGGCGTGCTTTCGTGGTACTAAATGGCCTCAGAATCAGAAGAGTCCTCCTCTATTTTGAAAGCTCGTCCAGTTACCTTTCCAACGAGCTAAACATCGTCCAAATCCAACCTCGGATGAGGGAGTTATGAGGGTTTTTGTGGGAATAGGGGATGTCGGTAATATTCCGGACCATTTACTCTCACCCCACTTTTGGAGGCCCAAACGGTCTCCGAATGCGACGATTCCTATAGGTGTTTCGTAGAGCACTGACTCACCTTTCCAATGAACTGAAAATTGACCCAATCCGACATATAACGAGGGAATTACAAGCATTTTATTCGCATCACATGATTTCAAAAGATTAACGACCGAGATTGGCAAACGACGATCAAAGGTTTCTAGGGCACTTTTGGAGTACTAGATGACCTCAGAATTAGAAGAGTCCTCCACCGTTTAGAAAGCTCGTCCAGTTACCTTTCCAAGAAGCTAAACATTGTCCAAGAAAGCACGATGATTCCTATAGGAGTTTCGTAAAGGACTGACTCACCTTTCCAATGAACTGAAAATTGACCCAATCTGACATATAACAAGAGAGTTACCAGCATTTTATTCGCGTCACACGATTATGAAAGATTAACGACCGGGATTGACAAACGATGATCAAAGGCTTCTGGTGTGTTTTCAGGGTACCAGATGGCCTCAGAATTAGAAGAGTCCTCCTCCATTTTGAAAGCTCATCCAGTTACCTTTCTAACGAGTTAAACATCGTCCAAATCCGACCTCGGATGACGGAGTTATGAGGGTTTTTGTGAGAATATGGGATGTTGGGAATATTTCAGACCATTTAGTCTCACCCCACTTTTGGAGGCCCAAACTGTCTCCGAATGCGACAATTCCTATAAGAGTTTCGTAGAGCAGTGACTCACGTTTCTAATGAACTGAAAATCGACCCAATCTAACATATAACGAGGGAGTTACGAGTGTTTTATTCACATCACACGATTTCAAAAGATTAACGACCGAGATTGACAAACGTCAATCAAAGGGTTCTAGGGCACTTTCAAGGTACCAAATTGCCTCAGAATCGGAAGAGTCCTCCTCCATTTTGAAAGTTCGTCCAGTTACCTTTCCAACGAGCTAAACATCGTCCAAATCCGACCTCGGATGAGGGTGTTATGAGGGTTTTTGTGGGAAAAGGGGATGTTGAGAATATTCTGGACCATTTACTCTCACCCCACTTTTGGAGGCCCAAAAGGTCTCCGAATTCAACTATTCCTATAGGAGTACAATAGAGCACTGACTCACCTTTCCAATGAACTGAAAATTGACCCAATCCGACATATAACGAAGGAGTTACGAGCGTTTTATTCGCATCACACGATTTCGAAAGATTAACGACCGAGATTGACAAACGATGATCAAAGGTTTTGGTGCGCTTTCAGAGTACCAGATGACCTCAAAATCACAAGAGCTAAACATCGTCCAAATCCGACCTCGGATGAGGGTGTTAGGGGATGTCATGAATATTCTGGACCATTTACTCTCACCCCATTTTTGAAGGCCCAAACGGTCTCCGAATGTGATAATTCCTATAGGAGTTACGTAGAACACTGACTCAGCTTTCCAATGAACTAAAAATTGGCCCAATCCGACATAAAACGAGGGAGTTACAAGCGTTTTATGCGCATCACAAGATTTCAAAAGATTAACGACCGAGATTGACAAACGACGATAAAATCCGACCCCGAATGAGGGAGTTGTGAGGGTTCTGCCATACTTTCGGGGTCCTAGATGGCCTCAGAATGAGAAGAGTCCTCCTCCATTTTGAAATATCGTCGAGTTACCTTTCCAACGAGCTAAAATTCATCCAAATCCGACCTCGGATGAGGGAGTTATGAGGGTTTTTGTGGGAATAGGGGATGTCGGGAATATTCCGGACCATTTACTCTCACCCCACCTTTGGAGGCCCAAACGGTATCCAAATGCGACGATTCCTATAAGAGATTCGTATAGCACTGTATCACCTCGCCAATGAACTGAAAATCGACCCAATCCGACATAACCCGAGGGAGTTACAGGTGTTTTATACGCATCACATGATTCTGAAAGATTAATGATTGAGATTGACAAACGACGATCAAAGGTTTCTGGCGCACTTTCAAAGTACCAGATGACCTTAGAATCAGAGGAGTCCTCCGTTTTGAAAGCTCGTCCAGTTACCTTTCCAAGAATCTAAACATTGTCCAAATCCCACCTCGAATGAGGGAGTTACGAGGGTTTTGTGGGAATAGAGGATGTCGGGAATATTCTAGACCATTTACTCTCACCCCACTTTTGGAGGCCGAAACGGTCTCCGAATGCGACGATTCCTATAGGAGTTTGTAGAGCACTGACGCACCTTAAAACCGAACTAAAATCGACCTAATCTGACATATAACGAGGGAGTTATGAGCGTTTTATTCGCATCACAAGATTTCGAAAGATTAACGACTGAGACTGATAAACGGCGATCAAAGGCTTCTGACGCACTTTCGGAGTACCAGATAAACTCAGAATCAGAAGAGTCCTCCTCCGTTTTGAAATCTTGTCCAGTTATCTTTCCAACGAGATAAACATCGTCCAAATCTAACCTCGGATGAGGGAGTTAAGAGGGTTTTTGTGGGAATAGGGGATGTCGGGAATATTCCGAACCATTTACTCTCACCCCACTTTTGGAGGCCCAAACGGTCTCCGAATTCGATGAATCCTATAGGAGTTTCGTAGAGCACTGACTCACCTTTCCAATGAACTGAAAATTGACCTAATTCGACATGTAAGTAGGGAGTTACGAGCATTTTATTTGCATCACACGATTTCAAAAGATTAACGACCGAAATTGACAAACGATGATCAAAGGTTTTGGGGCACTTTCGGAGTACCAGATGACCAAAAAATCAAAAAAGTCCTCCATTTCAAAATCTCGTCCAGTTACCTTTTCAACAAGCTAAACATCGTCAAAATCCGACCTCGGATGAGGGAGTTATGAGGGTTTTAGTGGGAATAGGGGATGTCGGGAACCAGACCATTTACTCTCACCCAAGTTTCGGAGGCCCAAACGGTCTCCGAATGTGACGATTCCTATAGGAGTTTCGTAGAGAGACTGACTCACCTTAACAATGAACTAGAAATCGACCCAATCCGACATATAACATGGGAGTTACGAGCATTTTATTTGCATCACACGATTTCGAAAGATTAGCGACCGAGTTTGACAAACGACGATCAAAGGCTTTTGGCACACTTTGGGAGTACAAGATAAACTCAAAATTAGAAGTGTCCTCCTCCGTTTTGAGAGCTCGTCCAGTAATCTTTCCAACGAGCTAAACATCATCCAAATCCGACCTCGGATGAGGGAGTTATGAGGGTTTTTGTGGGAATAGGGGATGTTGGGAATTTTTCGGACCATTTACTCTCACCCCACTTTTGGAGGCCCAAACGGTCTCCGAATACGACGATTCGTATAGGAGTTTCGTAGAGCACTGACTCACCTTAATAATGAACTGAAAATCGACCCAATTCGACATATAACGAGGGAGTTTCTAGCGTTTTATTCGCATCACACGATTTCGAAATATTAACGAATGAGATTGACAAATGATGATCAAAGGCTTCTATGGCACTTTCGGAGTACCAGATAAACTCAGAATCAGAAGAGTCCACCTCCATTTTGAAAGCTGTCCAGTTATCTTTCCAACGAGCTAAACATCTTCCAAATCTGACCTCGGATGAGGGAGTTATGTGGGTTTTTGTGGGAATAGGGGATGTCGGGAATATTCCAGACCATTTACTCTCACCCCACTTTTGGAGGCCCAAATGGTCTCTGAATTCGACGATTCCTATAGGAGTTTCGTAGACCACTGACTCACCTTTCCAATGAACTAAAATTGACCCAATCCAACATATAACGAGCGAGTTATGAGCGTTTCATTCGCATCACACGATTGCGAAAGATTAATGACCGAGATTGACAAATGATGATCAAAGGTTTTTGGTCGCTTTCGGAGTACCAGATGACCTCAAAATTAGAAGAGCCCTCCTCCGTTTCCAAAGCTCGTCGAGTTACCCTTTAAACAAGCTAAACATCGTCTAAATCCGACTCGGATGAGGGAGTTATGAGGGTTTTTGTGGGAATAGGGGATGTCAGGAATATTCCAGACCATTTACTCTCACCCCACTTTTGGAGGCCCAAACGGTCTCCGAATGCAACGATTCCTATAGGAGTTTCGTAGAGCACTGACTCACCTTAACAATGAACTAAAAATCGACCTAATCCGACATATAATGAGGGACTTACGAGCGTTTTATTCGCGTCACATGATTTCGAAAGATTAACGACCGAGATTGACAAACAACGATCAAAGGCCTCTGGCACGCTTTAGGGATACCAGATAAACTCAAAATTAGAAGAGTTCCGTTTTGAAAGCTCATCCGGTAATCTTTCCAACGAGCTAAACATCGTCCAAATCCGACCTCGAATGAGGGAGTTATGAGGGTTTTTGTGGGAATAGGAGATGTCGGGAATACTCCGAACCATTTACTCTCGCCCCACTTTTGGATGCCCAAACCATCTCCGAATGTAATTAGTCCTATAGGAGTTTCGTAGAGCACTGACCCACCTTTCCAATGAAATAAAAATCGACCCAATCCAACATATAACGAGGGAGTTACGAGCATTTTATTCGCATCACACGATATCAAAATATTAACGACCGAGATTGACAAACGACGATCAAAGGATTCTATGGCACTTTCCGAGTACCAGATAAACTCAGAATCAGAAGAGTCCTCCCCCGTTTTGAAAGCTTGTCCAATAATCTTTCCAACGAGCTAAACGTCATCCAAATCCGACCTCAGATGAGGGAGTTATGAGGGTTTTTGTGGGAAAAGGGGATGTTGAGAATATTCCGGACCATTTACTCTCACCCCACTTTTGGAGGCCCAAAAGGTCTCCGAATTCGACTATTCCTATAGGAGTACAATAGAGCACTGACTCACCTTTCCAATGAACTGAAAATTGACCCAATCCGACATATAACGAAGGAGTTACGAGCGTTTTATTCGCATCACACGATTTCGAAAGATTAACGACCGAGATTGACAAACGATGATCAAAGGTTTTGGTGCGCTTTCAGAGTACCAGATGACCTCAAAATCAGAAGAGTCCTCCATTTCGAAAGCTCGTCCAGTTACCTTTTCAACAAGCTAAACATCATCTAAATCCGACTCGGATGAGGGAGTAATGAGGGTTTTTGTGGGAATAGGGGATGTCGGGAATATTCCAGACCATTTACTCTCACCCCACTTTTGGAGTCCCAAACGGTCTTCGAATGCGACGATTCCTATAGGAGTTTCGTAGAGCACTGACTCAACTTAACAATGAACTGAAAATCGACCCAATCCGACATATAACGAGGGACTTACGAGCTTTTTATTCGCATCACTCGATTTCGAATGATTAACGACCGAGATTGATAAACGATGATCAATGGCTTCTGGCATGCTTCAGGAGTACCAGATAAACTCAAAATTAGAAGAGTCCTCCTCCATTTTGAGACCTCGTCCAGTTACCTATCCAACGAGCTGAACATCGTCCAAATCCGACCTCGGAACAGGGAGTTATGAGGGTTTTTGTGGGAATACGGGATGTCGAGAATATTCCGGACCATTTACTCTCACCCCACTTTTGGAGGCCCAAACGGTCTCCGAATGCGACGATTCCTATAGGAGTTTCGTAGAACACTGATTCACCTTTCCAATGAACTAAAAATCGACCCAATCCGACGTATAACGAGGGAGTTACGAGCCCTTTATTCACATCACACGATTTCGAAAGATTAACTATCGAGATTGACAAACGATGATCAAAGGCTTCTGGCGCACTTTTAGAGTACCAGATAAACTCAGAATGAGAAGAGTCCTCCTCTGTTTTGAAACCTCTTCCAGTTACCTTTCCAACGAGGTAAACATCTTCCAAATCCGACCTCGGATGAGGGACTTATGAGGGTTTTTGTGGGAATAGGGGATGTTAGGAATGATCTAGACCATTTACTCTCACCCCACTTATGGATGCCCAAAGGTCTCCGAATACGATGATTCCTATAGGAGTTTCGTATAGCACTGACTCACCTTTTCAATGAACTGAAAATCGACCCAATCCGACATATAACGAGGGAGTTACGAGCGTTTTATTTACATCACACGATTTCGAAAGATTAACAACCGAGATTGACAAACGTCAATCAAAGGTTTCTGGCGTGCTTTCAGAGTACCAGATGACCTCAGAATCAGAAGAGTCCTCCTCCGTTTTGAAAGATCGTCCAGTTACCTTTCCAACAAGCTAAACATCGTCCAAATCCGACCACGGATAAGGGAGTTATGAGGGTTTTTGTGGGAATAAGGAATGTCGGGAATATTCCGGACCATTTACTCTCACCCCACTTTTGGAGACCCAAACGGTCTCCGAATGCAACAATTCCTATAGGAGTTTCGAAAAACACTGACTCAACTTTCCAATGAACTAAAAATCGACCCAATCCGACGTATAACGAGGGAGTTACAAGCATTTTATTCGCATCACACGATTTCAAAAGATTAACGACCGAGATTGAGAAACGACAATCAAAAACTTCGGGCACGCTTTCGAGGTACTAGCTAGCCACAGAATTAGAAAAGTTCTCCTCTATTTTGAAAGCTTGTCCAGTTAAATTTCCAACGAGCTAAATATCGTCCAAATCCGACCTCGGATGAGGGAGTTATGAGGGTTTTTGTGGGAATAGGGGATGTCGGGAATATTCCTGACCATTTACTCTCACCCCACTTTTGGAGGCCCAAACAGTCTCTGAATGCGACGAATCCTATAGGAGTTTCGTAAAGTACTGAATCATCTTACCAATGAACTAAAAATTGACCCAATCCGATATTTAACGAGGGAGTTACGAGCGTTTTATAAGCATCACAAGATTTTGAAAGATTAACGACTGAGATTGACAAACGACGATCAAAAGCTTCTGGCGCACTTTTGGGGTACTAGATGGCCTCATAATTAGAAGAGTCCTCCTCTGTTTTGAAATCTCATCCAGTTACCTTTCTAACGAGCTAAACATCGTCCAAATCTGACCTCGGATGAGGGAGTTATGAGGATTTTTGTGGGAATATGGAATGTTCGGAATACTCTGGACCATTTGCTGTCACCCCACTTTTGGAGGCCCAAACGATCTACGAATGCAATGATTCCTATAGGAGTTTCAAAGAGTACTGACTCACCTTTCCAATGAACTGACAATCGACCCATTCCGACATATAACGAGGGAGTTACGTGCGTTTTGTTCGCATCACACGATTTTGTAAGATTAACGACCAAGATTGACAAACAACGATCAAAGGATTCTAGCGCGCTTTCGGGGTACCAGATGGCTTCAGAATCAAAAGGGACTGCCTCTGTTTTGAAAGCTCATCTAGTTACCTTTCTAACGAGCTAAACATCGTCCAAACCCGACCTCAAATGAGGGAGTTCTGAGGGTTTTTGTGGGAATAGGGGATGTCAGGAATACTCCGGACCATTTACTCTCACCGCACTTTTGGATGCCCAAACGGTCTTCGAATGCGACGATTCATATAGGAGTTTCGTAGAGCACTGACTCACCTTTCCAATGAACAGAAAATCGACCCAATCTGACATATAACGAGGGAGTTATGAGAGTTTTATTCGCATCACACGATTTTGAAAGATTAACGACCGAGATTGACAAACGACGATCAAAGGCTTCTGGAGAGCTTTCGGGGTATCAGATGGCCTCAGAATTAGAGGAGTCCTCCTCCGTTTCGAAAGCTCATCGAGTTACCTTTCTAACGAGCTAAACATCGTCCAAATCCGACCTCGAATGAGGGAGTTATGAGGGTTTTTATGGGAATTGGGGATGTCGGGAATACTCCGGACCATTTACTCTCGTCCCACTTTTGGATGCCCAAACGGTCTCCGAATGCGACGATTCCTATAGGAGTTTCGTAGAACACTGACTCACCTTTCCTATGAACTGAAAATTGACCCAATCCGACATTTAACGAGGGAGTTATGAGTATTTTATTCGCATCACAAGATTTCGAAAGATTAACGACCGATGTTGACAAACGACGATCAAAGTTTTCTGTCGTGCTTTCGGAGTACCAGATGACCTCAGAATTAGAGGAGTCCTCCTCTATTTTGAAAGGTCGTCCAGTTACCTTTGCAACGAGCTAAACATCGTACAAATTCAACCTCGGATGAGGGAGTTATGAGGGTTTTTGTGGGAATAGGAGATGTCAGGAATTTTCTGGACCATTTACTCTCACTCCACTTTTGGAAGCCTAAACGGTCTACGAATGCGACGATTCCTATTGGAGTTTCATAGAACACCGATTCACCTTTCCAATGAACTAAAAATCGACCCAATCCGACATATAACGAGGGAGTTACGATCCTTTTATTCGCATCACAAGATTTCGAAAGATTAACGATTGAGATTGACAAACGACGATCAAAGGCTTCTGGGGCACTTTCGTGGTACCAGATCACCTCAGAATCAGAAGAGTTCTATTCTGTTTTGAAAGCTCGTCCAGTTACCTTTCTAACGGGCAAAACATCGTCCAAATCCGACCTCAGATGAGGGAGTTATGAGGGTTTTTGTGGGAATAGGGGATGTAAGAATATTCCGGACCATTTACCCTCACCCCACTTTTGGAGGCCTAAACAGTCGACGATTCCTATTGGAGTTTCGTAAAGAACTGACTCGCCTTTCCAATGAACTAAATATCGACCCAATCCGACATATAACGAGGGAGTTACGATCGTTTTATTCGCATCACACGATTTTCAAAGATTAACGACTGAGATTAACAAACGATGATCAAAGGCTTCTGACGTGCTTTCGGGGTACCAGATGTCCTCAGAATTAGAAGTGTCCTTCTTCATTTTGAAAGCTCATCCAGTTACCTTTCTAACGACCTAAACATCGTCCAAATCTGACCTCGGATGAGGGAGTTATGAGGGCTTTTATGGGAATATGGAATGTCCGGATTACTCCAGACCATTTGCTGTCACCCCACGTTTGGAGGCCCAAACGATCTACGAATGCGACGATTCCTATAAGAGTTTCATAGAGTACTGACAAACCTTTCCAATGAACTGATAATTGACCCATTCCGACATATAACGAGCGAGTTACGAGCGTTTTATTCGCATCACATGATTTTGAAAGATTAACGACCGAGATTGACAAAACGACGATCAAAGTTTTCTGCTGTGCTTTCGGAGTACCGGATGACCTCAGAATTGGAGGAGTCCACCTCTGTTTTGAAAGGTTGTCCAGTTACCCTTGCAACGAGCTAAACATCGTCCAAATCCAACCTCGGATGAGGGAGTTATGAGGGTTTTTGTGGAAATAGGGGATGTCAGGAATATTCCGGACCATTTACTCTCACTCCACTTTTGGAGGCCCAAACGGTCTCCGAATGCGACGATTCCTATTGGAGTTTCATAGAACACTGATTCACCATTCCAATGAACTAAAAATTGACCCAATCCGACATATAACGAGGGAGTTACGAGCCTTTTATTCGCATCACACGATTTCGAAAGATTAACGATCGAGATTGACAAACGACGATCAAAGGCTTCTGGGGCGCTTTCGTGGTACCAGATCACCTTAGAATCAGAAGAGTTCTCTTTCGTTTTGAAAGCTCGTCCAGTTACCTTTCTAACAAGCTAAACATCGTCCAAATCCGACCTCAGATGAGGGAGTTAAAAGGGTTTTTATGGGAATAGGAGATGTCAAGTAACGAGCGTTTTATTCGCATCACACGATTTTCAAAGATTAACGACCGAGATTGATAAACGATGATCAAAGGCTTCTGACACGCTTTCAGGGTACCAGATGGCCTCAAAATTAGAAGAGTCCTTCTCCATTTTGGAAGCTCATCCAGTTACCTTTCTAACGAGCTAAACATTGTCCAAATCCGACCTCGGATGAGGGAGTTATGAGGGTTTTTGTGGGAATATGGAATGTCAGGAATACTCTGGATCATTTGCTGTCACCCCACTTTTGGAGGCCCAAACGATCTACGAATGCAGCGATTCCGACATATAACGAGGGAGTTATGAGAATCGACCCATTCCGACATATAACAAGGGAGTTACGAGAGTTTTATTCGCATCACACGATTTTGAAAGATTAACGACCGAGATTGACATACAATGATCAAAGGCTTCTGGCGAGCTTTCGGGGTATCAGATGGCCTTAGAATTAGAAGAGTCGTCCTCCATTTCGAAAGCTCATCCAGTTACCTTTCTAACGAGCTAAACATCGTCCAAATCCGACCTCAAATGAGGGAGTAATGAGGGTTTTTGTGGGAATAGGGGATGTCGGGAATACTCCAGACCATTTACTCTCGTCCCACTTTTGGATGCCCAAACGATCTCCGAATGTGACGATTCCTATAGGAGTTTCGTAGAGCACTGACTCACCTTTCAAATGAACTAAAAATTGACCCAATCCGACATTTAACAAGGGAGTTACGAGCATTTTATTTTCATCACATGATTTCAAAAGATTAACGACCGAGATTGACAAACGATGATCAAAGTTTTCTGTCGTGCTTTTGGAGTACCAGATGACCTCAGAATCAGAGGAGTCCTCTATTTTAAAAGATCGTGCAGTTACCTTTGCAACGAGCTAAACATCCTCCAAATTCAACCTCGGATGAGGGAGTTATGAGGGTTTTTGTGGGAATAGGGGATGTCAGGAATATTCCAGACCATTTACTCTCACTCCACTTTTGGAGGCCAAAACGGTCTCCGAATGCGACGATTCCTATTGGAGTTTCATATAACACCGATTCACCTTTCCAATGAACTAAAAATCAACCCAATCCGACATATAACGAGGGAGTTACGAGACTTTTATTCGCATCACACGATTTCGAAAGATTAACGATCGAGATTGACAAACGACGATCAAAAGCTTCTGGGGCGCTTTCGTGGTACCAGATCACCTCAGAATCAGAAGAGTTCTGTTCCATTTTGAAAGCTCGTCCAGTTACCTTTCTAACGGACAAAACATCGTCCAAATCCGACCACAGATGAGGGAGTTATGAGGGTTTTTATGGGAATAGGGGATGTCAGGTAACGAGCGTTTTATTCGCATCACACGATTTTCAAAGATAACGATCGAGATTGACAAACGACGATTAAAGGCTTCTGACGCGCTTTCAGGGTACCAGATGGCCTCAGAATTAGAAGAGTCCTTCTCCATTTTGAAAGCTCATCCTGTTACCTTTCTAACGAGCTAAACATCATCCAAATCCGACCTCGGATGAGGGAGTTATGAGGGTTTTTTTGGGAATATGGAATGTCAGGAATACTCCAGACCATTTGCTGTCACCCCACTTTTGGAGGCCCAAATGATCTACGAATGCAATGATTCCTATATGAGTTTCATAGAGTAGTGACTCACCTTTCCAATGACCTAAGAATCGACCCATTCCGACATATAACGAGGGAGTTACGAGCGTTTTATTCGAATCACACGATTTTGAAAGATTAACGGCCGAGATTGACAAACGATGATCAAAGGCTTCTAGAGCACTTTCGGGGTACCAGATGGCCTCAGAATCAAAACTGTTCTCCTCCATTTTGAAAGCTCATCCAGTTACCTTTCTAACAAGCTAAACATCGTCCAAATCCTACCTCGGATGAGGGAGTTATAAGGGTTTTTGTGGGAATAGGGGATGTCAGGAATAGTCCGGACCATTTAATCTCGCCCCACTTTTGGATGCCCAAACGGTCTCCGAATGCGACGATTCCTATAGGAATTTCGTAGAGCACAGACTCACATTTCCAATGAACTAAAAATTGACCCAATCCAACAAATAACGAGGGAGTTACGAGCGTTTTATTCGCATCACATGATTTTAAAAGATTAACGACCGAGATTGACAAACGACGATCAAAGTTTTCAGGCACGCTTTCAGAGTACCAGATGACCTCAGAATCAGAAGAGTCCTCCTCTGCTTTGAAAGGTCATCTAGTTAACTTTCCAATAAGCTAAGCATCGTCCAAATCCGACCTCGGATGAGGGAGTTATGAGGGTTTTTGTGGGAATAGGGGATGTTAGGAATATTCCTGACCATTTACTCTCACCCCACTTTGGGAGGCCCAAACAGTCTCCGAATGCGACGAATCCTGTGAGAGTTTCGTAAAGAACTGAATCACCTTTCCAATGAACTGAAAATTGACCCAATCTGACATATAACGAGGGAGTTACGAGCATTTTATTCGCATCACACGATTTTGAAAGATTAACTACTGAGATTGACAAACAACGATCAAAGGCTTCTAGCGCGCTTTTGGGGTACCAGATGTCCTCATAATTAGAAGAGTCCTCCTCTATTTTGAAAGCTTATCCAGCTACCTTTCTAACGAGCTAAACATCATCCAAATCTGACCTCGGATGAGGGAGTTATAAGGGTTTTTGTGGGAATAGGGGATGTCGGGAATATTCCGGACCATTTACTTTCACCCCTCTTTTGGATGCCCAAACAGTCTCCGAATGCGACAATTCCTAAAGGAGTTTTATAGAGTACTGACTCACCTTTCCAATGAACTGAGAATTGACCCATTCCAACGTATAACGAGGGAGTGACGAGTGTTTTATTCGCATCACACGATTTTTAAAGATTAACGACCGAGATTGACAAACGACGATCAAAGGCTTCCAGCGCACTTTCGGGGTACCAGATGGCTTCAGAATCAGAAGAGTCCTCCTCTGTTTTGAAAGCTCATCCAGTTACGTTTCTAACGAGCTAAACATCGTCCAAATCCGACCTCGAATGAGGGAGTTATGAGCATTTTTGTGGGAATAGGGGATATTAGGAATACTCCGGACCATTTACTCTCACCCTACTTTTGGATGCCCAAACGGTCTCCGAAAAGGGGATGTTGGGAATACTCCGGACCATTTACTGTCACCCCTCTTTCGGAGGCCCAAATGGTCTTTAAATGTGATGATTCATATAGGAGTTTCATAGAGCACTGACTCACCTTTCCAATGAACTGAAAATCGACCCAATCCGACATGTAACGAGGGAGTAACGAGACTTTTATTCGCATCACACGATTTTGAAAGATTAACGACCGAGATTGAGAAACGACGATCAAAGGCTTCTGGCAAGCTTTCGGGGTATCAGATGGCCTCAGAATTAGAAGAGTCCTCTGTTTCGAAATCTCATCCAGTTACCTTTCTAACGAGCTAAACATAGTCCAAATCCGTCCTCGAATGAGGGAGTTATGAGGGTTTTTGTGGGAATAGGGGATGTTGGGAATAATCCAGACCATTTACTCTTGCCCCACCTTTGGATGCCCAAACGGTCTCCGAATGCGACGATTCCTATAAGAGTTTCGTAGAGCACTGACTCACCTTTCCAATGAACTGAAAATCGACCCAATCTGACATATAACGAGGGAGTTACGAGCGTTTTATTCGTATCACATGATTTCGAAACGACTGAGATTGACAAACGACGATCAAAGTTTTCTGCTGTGCTTTCGGAGTACCAGATGACCTCAGAATCAGAGGAGTCCTCCTCTGTTTTGAAAGGTCGTCCAGTTACGTTTGCAACGACCTAAACATCGTCCAAATCCAACCTCGGATGAGGGAGTTATGAGGGTTTTGTGGAAATAGGGGATGTCAGGAATATCCGGACCATTTACCTCACTCCACTTTTGGAGGCCCAAACGGTCTCTGAATGCGACGATTCCTATTTGAGTTTCATAGAACACCGATTCACCTTTCCAATGAACTAAAAATTGACCCAATCCGACATATAACAAGGGGGTTATGAGCCTTTTACTCGCATCACACGATTTCGAAAGATTAATGATCGAGATTGACAAACGACGATCAAAGGCTTCTGGGGTGCTTTCGTGGTGCCAGATCACCCCAGAATCAGAAGAGATCTCTTCCATTTTGAAAGCTCGTCCAGTTACCTTTCTAAAGAGCTAAACATCGTCCAAATCCGACCTCAGATGAGGGAGTTATGAGGGTTTTGTGGGAATAGGGGATGTCGGGAATATACCGGACCATTTACTTTCACCCCACTTTTGGAGGCCTAAACGGTCTCCGATTTCGACGATTCCTATAGGAGTTTCGTAGAGAACTGACTCACCTTTCCAATAAACTAAAAATTGACCCAATCTGACATATAACGAGGGAGTTACGAGCATCTTATTTGCATCACACGATTTTCAAAGATTAACGACCGAGATTGACAAACGACAATCAAAGGTTTCTGACGTGCTTTCGGGGTACCAGATGGCCTCAGAATTAGAACTGTCCTCCTCCATTTTGAATGCTCATCCAGTTACCTTTCTAACAACCTAAACATCGTCCAAATCTGACCTTGGATGAGGGAGTTATGAGGGGTTTTATGGGAATAGGGGATGTCGGGAATACTCCGTACCATTTACTCTCGCCCCACTTTTGGATGCCCAAACGGTCTCCGAATGCGAGATTCCTATATGAATTTCGTAGAGCACCGACTCACTTTTCCAATGAACTGAAAATCGCCCAATCTGACATATAACGAGGGAGTTACGAGCGTTTTATTCGTATCACATGATTTCGAAAGATTAACGACCGAGATTGACAAACGACGATCAAAGTTTTCTGGCTTGCTTTCGGAGTACCAGATGACCTCAGAATCAGAAGATTCCTCCTCTGTTTCGAAAGGTCATCCAGTTACCTTTCCAACGTACTAAACATCGTCCAAATCTGACCTCGGATGAGGGATTATGAGGGTTTTTTTGGGAATAGGGGATGTCAGGAATATTCCGGACTATTTACTCTCACTCCACTTTTGGAGGCCCAAACGGTCTCTGAATGCGATGATTCCTATTGGAGTTTCATAGAACACTGATTCACCTTTCCAATGAACTAAAAATCGACCCAATCCGACATATAACAAGGGAGTTACGAGCCATTTATTCGCATCACACAATTTCGAAAGATAAACGATCGAGATTGACAAACGATGATCAAAGGCTTCTGGGGCACTTTCGTGGTAACAGATCACCTCAGAATCAGAAGAGTTCTCTTCCATTTTGAAAGCTCGTCCAGTTACCTTTCTGACGAGCTAAACATCGTCCAAATCCGACCTCAAATGAGGGAGTTATGAGGGTTTTTGTGGGAATAGGGGATGTCGGGAATATTCCGGACCATTTACTCTCACCCCCCTTTTAGAGTCCCAAACGGTCTATGAATTCGATGATTCCTATTGGAGTTTCATAAAGAATTGACTCACCTTTCCAATGAACAGAAAATCGACCCAATCCGATAAATAACGAGGGAGTTACGAGCATTTTATTCGCATCACACGATTTTGAAAGATTAACGACAGAGATTGACAGACGATGATCAAAGGATTCTGGCGCCCTTTCGGAGTACCAGATGACTTAGAATCAGAAGAGTACTCCTCCGTTTTGAAAGCTCATCGAGTTACCTTTCCAATGAGCTAAACATCGTCCAAATTCGACCTCGGATGAGGTAGTTATGAGGGTTATTGTGAGAATAGGGGATGTCGGGAATATTGCTGACCATTTAGTCTCACCCCACTTTTCGAGGCCCAAATAGTCTCCGAATGCGATGAATCATATAGGAGTTTTGTAGAGCACTGACTCACCTTTCCAATGAACTGAAAATCGACCCAATCTGACATATAATGAGGGAGTTACGAGCGTTTTATTCGCATCACATGATTTTGAAATATTAATGACCGAGATTGACAAATGACGATCAAAGGCTTCTAGCATGCTTTCGGGGTAGCAGATGGCCTCATAATTAGGTGAGTCCTCCTCTATTTTGAATGAACTCGAGCCCCACTTTTGGATGCCCAAACAGTCTCCGAATGCAACGATTCATATAGGAGTTTCGTAGAGTACTGACTCACCTTTCCAATGAACTGAGAATCGACCCATTCCGACATATAACGAGGGAGTTACGAGCGTTTTATTCGCATCACACGATTTTGAAAGATTAACGACCGAGATTAACAAACGACGATCAAAGGCTTCTAGCGTGCTTTCGGGGTACCAGATGGCCTCAGAATCACAAGTGTCCTCCTCCGTTTTGAAAGCTGATCCAGTCACCTTTCTAACAAGCTAAACATCGTCAAAATCCGACCTCGGATGAGGGAGTTATAAGGGTTTTTGTGGGAATAGGGGATGTCGGGAATACTCCGGACCATTTACTCTCACCCAACTTTTGGATGCCCAAACGGTCTCCGAATGCAACGATTCATATAGGAGTTTCGTAGAGCACTGACTCACCTTTCCAATGAACTGAAAATCTGAAAAGGCCAAGCTATATGTCCTAGAGGGGGGGGTGAATAGGACTATGCCAAATTGAAAATAAAATCAGCGAAAATAAAATAAGCCAATAGCCTTACTATATGAATCAATTCACAAAGCTAAATTTAAATCACCTTGATAAATAGGTATCGAGAGATTGATGCAAATTCAGTTCTAAGGACAACCTTACACCATAATCAACAAGGGCTTATGGTAGGACAACCTTATTTCTAGAACCTCTTTTGGATCAAGGACTTATATAAATATAAGTAAATGAAATAGCAAGGAATTGTAATAAAATGCAGAAGTAAGATCTAAATTATTACAACAATCCCCACACTTGCTTGAAATGTAAATAATACAAACATCCACATCCACTTGTACATTCCACAAGATCGAATGATAAAAGATATGAAAATTAAGCAAGTATTCAAACCACAAGTAAAAAGAGTTATAGTGGTTCGCTTGTGTGTACACCAACTGTTTTTCCAACAGCCACACAAAAAGCTACTCCACTCCTAATATCCTCACACAGGGGATATTAGCGTTCACTAACAAATAGGTTTTCACAGGTTCACCAAAAACCTTTACAATTGTGTCTTTTTTACTTGGGCTTACACAATTCAAAACCCATCTTTTTGAGTTTTCTGGTTTTCCTCAGACACACCAATACAATGAGATTTTTTTTTGGTTCAACCTCAAACAAAACCAGTACAATGAGATTTTTCTGGCTTAACCTCAACAAAACCAAAAGTAAATGAATTTTACAGAATTGTAAAATACCTGGATTTCTCCTTTTTCGTAGCAGCCCAGTAGAACCAATCGGAGTAGATGATTTGAATGTCAAAGTTCAATTTCCAATACTCACATTCATAAGGTCTAAATTCTAATAGATTTTAGATTTAACTCGTTGGGCTTAGCTATATTTGATTTTGATTCCAAGAAGAAGGAATAAGAAATTCCTCTTTTCAAATAAGATTGGAATATAGAAACAAAATCAAATTAAATAAGCTAGCAAAAGGAATATTAAATAAGCACAATCTAGCTTTAAATAAACACAGACTTATCTCAGAGTGATCACTTGAAAATTCTTGAATCGAATGGAGTTGAAGTTGTGGAAAACATGAATTCGTGTTCAATTATAGAAGCAGAAATCGCTCCTACGACTGGTCTTAGAAACCTACGACTGGTTGTAGCTCTAACAGATTTTTGAAAAAATAAGCGCGATCTTTGAAAGCCGTTCTACGACTGGTCGTGAGTACCCTACGACTGGTCGTGGGTCACCTACGACTGTCGTAGATCCCCGACTGGTCGTAGGACCAGTGATTTCGTTGCTGGACTTAAGTCGTAGCTCCACGACTGGTCGTGGACGAGTCGAAGCCACACTACGACCGGTCGAAGGACCTCAAGGACTGGTCTGTGGGCGTACCAAAAATCTGAAAAATCTTCAACTACTTAGGACTGGTCATGGAATTTCTTGGACTAGTCGATCCAATGCTAGGACTGGTCGAACAAGAGCTAGGACTGGTCGTAGAATAGACCAACCTTGTGTAAAATAAATATTTGATTAATGTATCCAAGTGACCTACTTAAAGGGTCAACCTAAGGTCATTAAACCTGAACCATGTCGTATGGACATTGAACTTCAACCATTCAACGAATGTAGATAATTTGAATCATATCAGGCTTGAGATCTTGAACCATATCATGGTTGAGATCTTGAACCATATCAATTGAGATCTTCATCAAATAGAACTACTTCATGCGTTGTTTCTTTAGATTTGAACTTCAACATTGTAGCTTCTTGAGGCTTCAACATGTAGCTCTTGAGGCTTCAAACATGTAGCTTCTTGAGTGTGTTGAGTTCCAATAAACGATCATACAAGTACAGGACACAGATAGACGTTTTGGCACATAAAAATTTGACAACCAAAGGAGCATGAGACCATAACACTACAATCTCCCCCTTTGTCAAATTTGTGACAAAACACCCAAAATATAATACTTCAAATTGAAACAAAGTACTCACAACATATCCACAACAAGTTCAACAATAGAGAAGCATACACACCACAAGTTCATCAATAGAGAAGCATGCACAGATATATATGATAAGAAATAACTAGCATCATTCTCCCATAACTACCCCTGAGTAATAGGTACCCCTGAGAAGCTTAACTCCCCCTGAGTAATAGATAATAGAAGCACATCTCTCAAAACTTCTCCCCCTTTTTGTCACAAAATGACAAAGGAAGAAGGGCATCAATGATAATGAATATAGCAGTTAAATATAGATTCAAGAGAGCTTTATGCATAATTCAAAAAGTCAGTGACTATATAAAGTTCAGACTTAAAAAAATATTACAAACTTAGCAAAAATTAGTCAGAACCAGAGGATGGAGCAGGATTAGAAGGATCAATTTGTGTAAACCCTTAGCAATACGCCCATATATTTGCGTAGATAAGAGAATTGCGTGTCTTGGGTAACACGAATTTGAGCCACTTGCTCTTGAAGGGAATTCAATCTCTCATCAAAATCAGAGGGCTGAAATCAGGATCATCAGCCGAGTCTGACTCAAGTTCTTCAAATAAATCATCCATATTCACGTCTTCAGTAGGATCACCAGCTTGACCTGCATCTCCTGCTTCAGCACCACCGCCACCAACATCCACTTGGCATCAGCCAATTCTAAAGTCATCTTGTTAATATTGGAATTATTAAAAGGGAGATGATGGATGGGTTTTTCTCTAGTAGGCATAGCAACGAGCATATGATTTGCTAAACATAGTCAATAAATAACCAAAGGGTATATCACTATGTCCAGGATGTTGACGAGACAGAATAATGGAATGACAAATTAAGGAAGGTAACATATTTTTGCACCAGAGATGACAGAATGCAAAACACGAACCATAAAGCAGTGAGTTCGGGTTTTATTACCAGCACGTGGATAAAGATTAGAGATGAAAATCCTATGAAGTACTCTCTGTCTGGGTAACAAAAATCTTGAGGGAAGTGCATGACCTTTATGAGTCCAGTGAACATCCAAATTACATAAATCTTTAGTAAGCATTCTACGTTCAGATTCAGAGAGACTGTCATGTAAAATATTAATTGGAATGCTCTCTCATTAACAGGTATTTCCATAATATCAGCAATCAAATGTCGATCCACTACAAATATCCTTCTTGAGTATCAACTTTAAAAATTAAATTCTCAAGAGAAAATCACAGATACATGCAAACATGATTGGGCAATGGACTGATATGCAGCTCCACCCCAATGCAAGATGTTATCCCATCCCACAGATTCCAACAGAGGAGGGATACCAAATGAAGCAATGTGATTAACATTCATAGGACGTTCAACAATAAACATTTCGCATACGCAAATGCCGAACATAGGCGGATCATTTTCGGGAGAGAGACCGAAGATGACGTTGTACTATAGAAGCTGATCTAGAAGAAGAGGGACTCTAGTAGTTTTCTTTTTACCTCTAGCATCCATTTTCTAATGGAGGATTTCAATAAAACAACAAGATGCAGATAAAAGAAATGGGTTTTAGGCAGAACAATTTTTTCAAGATAAAACCCCAATCTTGCAATGAACGACCGAATAGATTCTACAAGAATGTGATTTGAAACACTAATATCAAGAATCTACAATAAAAACGCAAAGGAACCACTAACTGAAGAACTAAGAAGGTGGGTTCGACCGGTCGTAGCTAGAGCCGTTGGAAGGTAAAAGAAATGAGGAAGAAGAGTCAAAATCCCCAAATTAAAGTGAAATCCCAGTTTCACGACCGGTCGTGTACACTCACGACTGGTCGAGTACGACTCAAAATTTGCAATTTTTTTTTTAAAATAAATTTCAAATT
>JAJHSJ010000019.1:23903490-23955701 GCA_021015155.1 Magnolia officinalis
AACTCCCTCATCCGATGTCGGATTTGCACGATCTTTAGCTCGTTGGAAAGTTAGCAGGACGAGCTTTCAAAACGGAGCAGGACTCTTCTGATTCTGAGGCCACTCTGGTACCCCAAAAGTGCGCTAGAAACCTTTCATCGTCGTTCTTCAATCTCGGTCGTTAATCGAGTCAATGCTTACGAAAACTCCTGTAGGAATCATAGCATTCGGAGACCGTTTGGGCCTCTAATAGTGGGGTGAGAGTAAATGGTCTGGCATATTCCCGACCCCCTATTCCCACAAAAACCCTCATAACTCCCTCTTCCGATGTCGGATTTGGACGATGTTTAGCTCGTTGGAAAGTTAACTGGACGAGCTTTCAAAATGGAGGAGGACTCTTCTAATTCTGAGCCCATCTGGTACCCCGAAAGCGCGCCAAAAACCTTTCATCATCGTTCTTCAATCTCAGTCATTAATCTTTCTTAATTGTGAGATGTGAATAAAACGCTCGTAACTACCTCGTTATATGTCAGATTGGGTCGATTTTCAGTTCATTGGAAAGGTGATTCAGTGCTCTACGAAACTCCTATAGGAATCATCGCATTCAGAGACCGTTCGGTACATCAAAAGTGAGGTGAGAGTAAATGGTCCAGAATATTCCCAACATCCCCTATTCCCACAAAAACCCTCATAACTCCCTCATCCGAGGTCGGATTTGGATGATGTTTAGCTCGTTGGAAAGATAACTAGACGAGATTTCAAAACAGAGGAGGACTCTTCTGATTCTGAGGCCATCTGGTACCCCGAAATCACCCCAGAAGCCTTCAATCATCGTTTGTCAATCTCGATTGTTAATCATTCGAAATCGTGTGTTGCAAATAAAACGCTCGTAACTCCCTCGTCATATGTCAGATTGTGTCGATTTTCAGTTCATTGGAAAGGTGAGTCAGTGCTCTACGAAACTCCTATAGGAATCATCGGATTCAGAGACTGTTTGATCTTCCAAGAGTGGGGTGAGAGTAAACGGTCAGGAATATTCTCGACATCCCCTATTCCCACAAAAACCCTCATAACTTCCTCATCCGAGGTCGGATTTGGTCGATGTTTAGCTCGTTGGAAAGGTACCAAGAAGAGCTCTCAAAACGGAGGACTCTTCTGATTCTGAGGCCATCTGATACCCTGAAAGCGCGCTAGAATCCTTTCATCATCGTTCTTCAATCTCGGTCGTTAATCGAGTCAGTGCACTATGAAACTCCTAAAGGAATCATCGCATTCGGAGACCGTTTGGGCCTCCAAAAGTGGGGTGAGAGTAAATGGTCCAGAATATTCCCGACATCCCCTATTCCCACAAAAACCCTCATAACTCCCTCATCCGATGTCGAATTTGGACGATGTTTAGCTCGTTGGAAAGTTAACTAGACGAGCTTTCAAAATGGAGGACTCTTCTAATTTTGAGGCCATCTGGTACCCCGAAAGCGCGTCAGAAACCTTTCTTAATCGTGTGATGTGAATAAAATGCTCGTAACTCCCTCGTTGTATGTCGGATTGGGTCGATTTTCAGTTCATTGGAAAGGTGAGTCAGTTCTCTACGAAACTTATATAGGATTCGTTGCATTCGGAGACCATTTGGGCATCCAAGAGTGGGGTGAGAGTAAATGGTCAGGAATATTCCCGACATCCCCTATTCCCACAAAAACCCTCATAACTTCCTCATCCGAGGTCGGATTTGAACGATGTTTAGCTCGTTGGAAAGGTAATTGGATGAGCTTTCAAAACAGAGTAAGACACTTATGATTCTGAGGCAATCTGGTACCCCGAAAGTGCGATAGAAGCCTTTTGTCATCGTTCTTTAATCTCGGTCGTTAATCTTTCTTAATCGTGTGATGCGAATAAAACGCTCGTATCTCCCTCGTTATATGTCAGATGGGTCGGTCGATTTTCAGTTCATTGGAAAGGTGAGTCAGTACTCTACGAAACTCCAATAGGAATCATCGCATTCGGAGACCGTTTGGGCCTCCAAGAGTGGGGTGATAGTAAATGGTCAGGAATACTCGACATCCCCTATTCCAACAAAAAACCTCATAACTTCCTCATCTGAGGTTGGATTTGGGCGATGTTTAGCTCGTTGGAAAGGTGACTAGATGACCATTCAAAACGGAGAGGGACTCTTCTGATTCTGAGGCCATCCGGTACCCCGAAATCACCCCAGAAACCTTTGATCGTCGTTTGTCAATCTCGATCGTTAATCATTCGAAATCGTGTGTTGCGAATAAAACGCTCGTAAGTACCTTGTTATATGTCAGATCGGGTCGATTTTTAGTTCATTGGAAAGGAGAGTCAGTGCTCTACGAAACTCCTATAGGAATCATCGGATTCGGAGACTGTTTAAGCTTCCAAAAGTGGGATGAGAGTAAATGGTCTGGAATATTCCCGACATCCCCTATTCCCACAAAAACCCTCATAACTCCCTCATCCGATGTCGGATTTGGACGATGCTTAGCTCGTTGGAAAGTTAACTGGACGAGCTTTCAAAATGGAGGAGGACTCTTCTGATTCTGAGGCCATCTGGTACCCCGAAAGCGCATCGGAATCCTTTGATCGTAGTTTGCCAATCTCGGTCGTTAATCTTTCGAAATCGTGTGTTTCGAATAGGATGCACGTAACTCCCTCGTTATATGTCGGATTGGGTCAATTTTAAGTTCATTGGAAAGGTGAGTCAGTTCTCTATGAAACTCCTATAGGATTCATTGCATTCGGAGACCGTTTGGACCTCCAAGAGTGGGGTGAGACTAATGGTCAGGAATATACCTAACATCCCCTATTCCCACAAAAACCATCATAACTCCCTCATCCGAGCTCGGATTTGGATGACGTTTAGCTCGTTGGAAAGATAACTAGACGAGATTTCAAAACGGAGGACTCTTCTGATTCTGAGCCCATCTGGTACCCCGAAAGCACCTCAGAAGCCTTTCATCGTCGTTTGTCAAAAAAGATCGTTAATCATTCGAAATCATGTTCTGATTCTGAGCCCATCTGGTACCCCGAATAAAACGCTCGTAAGTACCTCGTTATATGTCAGATCGGGTCGATTTTTAGTTCATTGGAAAGGTGAGTCAGTGTTCTACGAAACTCCTATAGGAATCATCAGATTCGGAGACTGTTTGGGCCTCCAAAAGTGGGGTGAGAGTAAATGGTCTAGAATATTCCTGACATCCCCTGTTCCCACAAAAACCCTCATATCTCCCTCATCCGATGTCGGATTTGGACGATGCTTAGCTCGTTGGAAAGTAAACTGGATGAGCTTTCAAAATAGAGGAGGACTCTTCTGATTCTGAGGCTGTTTGGAACCCCGAAAGCGCGATAGAAACCTTTCATCGTCGTTCTTCAATCTCGGTCGTTAATCTTTCTTAATCATGTGATGCGAATAAAATGCTCGTAACTTCCTCGTTATATGTTGGATTGGGTCTTTTTTTAGTTCATTGGAAAGGTGAGTCAGTTCTCTACGAAACTCTTATAGGATTCGTTGCATTCGGAGACCGTTTGGGCCTCCAAGAGTGGGGTGAGAGTAAATGGTCTGGAATATTCCAGACATCCCCTATTCCCATAAAAACCCTCATAACTCCCTCATCCGAGGTCAGATTTGGATGATGTTTAGCTCGTTGGAAAGATAACTGGCCGAGCTTTCAAAACGGAGGAAGACTCTTTTGATTCTGAGGCAATCTGGTACAACGAAAGTGCTCTAGAAGCCTTTCATCATCGTTCTTTAATATCGGTCGTTAATCGTTCTTAATCGTGTGATGCGAATAAAACGCTCGTAACTCCCTCGTTCTATGTCGAATTGGGTCAATTTTCAGTTCATTGGAAAGTTGAGTTAGTTCTCTACGAAACTCCTATAGGATTCCTCGCATTCGGAGACCGTTTAGGCCTCCAAGAGTGGGGTGAGAGTAAATGGTCCGGAATATTCTTGACATCCCCTATTCCCACAAAAACCCTCATAACTTCCTCATCCAAGGTCTGATTTGGACGATGTTTAGCTCGTTGGAAAGGTAACTAGACGAGCTTTCAAAACGGAGAAGGACTCTTCTTATTCTGAGGCCATCTGGTACCCCAAAAGCGTACTAGAAACCTTTCATCATCGTTCTTCAATCTCGGTCGTTAATCGAGTTAGTGCTCTACGAAACTCCTATAGGAATCATCGCATTCGGAGACCGTTTGGGCCTCCAATAGTGGGGTGAGAGTAAATGGTCTGGAATATTCCCGACATCCCCTATTACCACAAAAACACTCATAACTCCCTCATCCGATGTCGAATTTGGACGATGTTTAGCTTTTTGGAAAGTTAACAGGACGAGCTTTCAAAATGGAGGAGGACTCTTCTGATTCTGAGACCATCTGATACCCCGAAAGCGCGCTAAAAACCTTTCATCATCGTTCTTCAATCTCGGTCGTTAATCTTTCTTAATCGTGTGATGTGAATAAAATGCTCGTAACTCCCTCGTTATATGTCGGATTGGGTCGATTTTTGGTTCATTGGAAAGGTGAGTCAGTGCTCTACGAAACTTTTATTAGAATCATCGCATTTGGAGACTTTTTGGGCCTCCAAAATTGGGGAGAGAGTACATGGTCTGGAATATTTCCGACATCCCCTATTCCCACAAAAACCCTCATAACTCCCTCATCCGAGGTCGGATTTGGACGATACTTAACTCGTTGGAAAGGTAACTGGATGAGCTTTCAAAACAGAGGAAGACTCCTCTGATTCTGAGGCAATCTGGTACCCCGAAAGTGCGCTAGAAGCCTTTTATCATCGTTCTTTAATCTCAGTCGTTAATCTTTCTTAATCATGTAATGCGAATAAAACGCTCGTATCTCCCTCGTTATATGTCAGATTGGGTCGATTTTCAGTTCATTGGAAAGGTGAGTCAGTGCTCTACGAAACTCCAACAGGAATCATCGCATTCGGTGACCGTTTGGGCCTCCAAGAGTGGGGTGAGAGTAAATGGTCCGGAATATTCTTGACATCCCCTATTCCCACAAAAAACCTCATAACTTCCTCATCCGAGGTCGGATTTGGACGATGTTTAGCTCGTTGGAAAGGTAACTAGATGAGCTTTCAAAACGGAGAAGGACTCTTCTGATTCTGAGGCCATCTGGTACCCCAAAAGTGCGCTAGAAACCTTTCATCATCGTTCTTCAATCTCGGTCGTTAATCGATTCAGTGCTCTACGAAACTCCTATAGGAATCATCGCATTCGGAGACCGTTTGGGCCTCCAATAGTGGGGTGAGAGTAAATGCTTCGGAATATTCCCGACATCCCCGATTCCCACAAAAACCCTCATAACTCCCTCATCCGATGTCGGATTTGGACGATGTTTAGCTCTTTGGAAAGTTAACTGGACGAGCTTTCAAAATGGAGGAGGACTCTTCTGATTCTGAGGCCATCCGGTACCACGAAAGCGCACTAGAAACCTTTCATCGTCGTTCTTCAATCTCAGTCGTTAATCTTTCTTAATCGTGTGATGCGAATAAAACGCTCGTAACTCCCTCGCTATATGTCAAATTGAGTCGATTTTCAGTTCATTGGAAATGTAAGTCAGTGCTCTATGAAACTCCTTTAGGAATCATCGCATTCGGAGACCGTTTGGGCCTCCAAGAGTGGGGTGAGAGTAAATGGTTAGGAATATTCTCGACATCCCCTATTCCCACAAAAAACCTCATAACTTCCTCATCCGAGGTCCGATTTGGACGATGTTTAGATCGTTGGAAAGGTAACTAGACGAGCTTTCAAAACGGAGGAATACTCTTCTGATTCTGAGGCCATCTGGTACCCCGAAATCACCCCAGAAGCCTTTGATCGTCGTTGTCAATCTCGATTGTTAATCATTCGAAATCGTGTGTTGCAAATATAAACCGCTCGTAACTCCCTCGTCATATGTCAGATGGGTCGATTTTTAGTTCATTGGAAAGGTGACAGGTGCTCTACGCTAACACCTACTACTGTGAAATCATCGGATTCGGAGACTGTTTGAGCTTCCCAAAAGTGGGATGAGAGTAATGGTCTGGAAAATTCCCGACATCCCCTATTCCCAAAAAAACCCTCATAACTCCCTCATCCGATGTCGGATTTGGACGATGCTTAGCTCGTTGGAAAGTTAACTGGACGAGATTTCAAAATGGAGGAGGACTCTTCTGATTCTAAGGCCATCTGGTACCCCGAAAGCGCATCAGAATCCTTTGATCGTAGTTTGCCAATCTCGGTCGTTAATCTTTCGAAATCGTGTGTTTCGAATAGGATGCTCGTAACTCCCTCGTTATATGTCGGATTGGGTCAATTTTAAGTTCATTTTAAAGGTGAGTCAGTTCTCTTTGAAGCTCCTATAGGATTCGTTGCATTCGGAGACCGTTTGCACTTCCAAGAGTGGGTAAGAGTAAATGGTCAGGAGTATTCCTGACATCCCCTATTCCCACAAAAACCATCATAACTCCCTCACCGAGGTCGGATTTGGATGACGTTTAGCTCGTTGGAAAGATAACTAGACGAGATTTCAAAAAGCAGGAGGACTCTTCTGATTCTGAGCCCTTCTGGTACCCCGAAGGCACCCCAGAAGCCTTTGATCGTCGATTGTCAATCTCGATCGTTAATCATTCGAAATCATGTGTTGCGAATAAAACGCTCGTAAGTACCTCGTTACATGTCAGATTGGGTCAATTTTTAGTTCATTGGAAAGGTGAGTCAGTGCTCTACGAAACTCCTATAGGAATCATCGGATTCGGAGACTGTTTGGGCCTCCAAAAGTGTGGTGAGAGTAAATGGTCTAGAATATTCCTGACATCCCCTATTCCCACAAAAACCCTCATAACTCCCTCATCCGATGTCGGATTTGGACGATGCTTAGCTCATTGGAAAGTAAACTGGATGAGCTTTCAAAATAGAAACCTTTCATCGTCGTTAATCTTTCTTAATCGTGTGATGCGAATAAAATGCTCGTAACTCCCTCGTTATATGTCGGATTGGGTCGATTTTTAGTTCATTGGAAAGGTGAGTCAGTGCTCTACGAAACTTTTATAAGAATCATCGCATTCGGAGACCATTTGGGCCTCCAAAAGTTTGGTGAGAGTAAATGGTCCGGAATATTCCCGACATCCCCTATTCCCACAAAAACCCTCATAACTCCCTCATCCGATGTCGGATTTGGATGATGTTTAGCTCGTTGGAAAGATGACTGGACGAGCTTTCAAAACAGAGGAAGTCTCTTCTGATTCTGAGGCCATCTGTTACCCCGAAAGCACCCCAGAAGCCTTTGATCGTTGTTTGTCAATCTCGGTTTTTAATCTTTCGAAATCGTGTGTTGCGAATAAAACGCTCATAACTCCCTCGTTATATGTCGGATTGGGTCGATTTTCAGTTCATTGTAAAGGTGAGTCAGTGTTCTACGAAACTCCTATAGGATTCCTTCCATTTGGAGACTGTTTGGGCTTCCAAAAGTGGGGTGAGAGTAAATGGTCCGGAATATTCCCGACATCCCCTATTCCCACAAAAACCCTCATAACTCCCTCATCCAAGGTTAGATTTGGATGATGTTTAGCTCATTGGAAAGATAACTGGCCGAGCTTTCAAAACGGAGGAAGACTCTTTTGATTCTGAGGCAATCTGGTACCCCGAAAGTGCGCTAGAAGCCTTTCATCATCGTTCTTTAATCTCGGTCGTTGATCGTTCTTAATCGTGTGATGCGAATAAAACGCTCGTAACTCCCTCGTTCAATGTCGGATTGGGTCAATTTTAAGTTCATTGGAAAGGTGAGTCAGTTCTCTACAAAACTCCTATAGGATTCCTCACATTCAGAGACCGTTTGGGCCTCCAAGAGTGGGGTGAGAGTAAATGGTCAGGAATATTCTCGACAAACCCTATTCCCACAAAAAACCTCATAACTTCCTCATCCAAGGTCGGATTTGGGCGATGTTTAGCTCGTTGGAAAGGTGACTAGACGAGCATTCAAAACAAAGGAGGACACTTCTGATTCTGAGGCCATCTGGTACCCCAAAATCACCCCAGAAGCCTTTGATCGTCGTTTGTCAATCTCGATCGTTAATCATTCGAAATCGTGTGTTGCAAATAAAACGCTCGTAACTCCCTCGTCATATGTCAGATTCGGTCGATTTTTAGTTCATTGGAAAGGTGAGTCAGTGCTTTACGAAACTCCTATAGGAATCATCGGATTCGGAGACTGTTTGAGCTTCTAAAAGTGGGATGAGAGTAAATGGTCTGGAATATTCCCGACATCCCCTATTCCCACAAAAACCCTCATAACTCCCTCATTCGATGTCAGATTTGGATGATGCTTAGTTCGTTGGAAAGTTAACTGGATGAGCTTTCAAAATGGAGGAGGACACTTCTGATTCTGAGGCCATCTGGTACCCCGAAAGCGCATCAGAATTCTTTGATCGTAATTTGCCAATCTCGGTCGTTAATCTTTCGAAATCGTGTATTTCGAATAGGATGCTCGTAACTCCCTCATTATATGTCGGATTGGGTCAATTTTAAGTTCATTGGAAAGGTGAGTCAGTTCTCTACGAAACTCCTATAGGATTCGTTGCATTCGGAGACCGTTTGGACCTCTAAGAGCGGGGTGAGAGTAAATGGTCAGGAATATTGCTGACATCCCCTATTCCCACAAAAACCATCATAACTCCCTCATCCGAGGTCGGATTTGGATGACGTTTAACTCGTTGGAAAGATAACTAGACGAGATTTCAAAATAGAGGAGGACTCTTCTGATTCTGAGCCCATCTGGTACCCCGAAAGCACCCAGAAGCCGTTGATCGTCGTTTGTCAATCTCGATCGTTAATCATTAGAAATCATGTGTTGCGAATAAAACGATCATAAGTACCTCGTTATATGTCAGATCGGGCCGATTTTTAGTTCATTGGAAAGGTGAGTCAGTGATCTACGAAACTCCTATAGGAATCATCAGATTCGGAGACTGTTTGGGCCTCCAAAAGGGAGGTGAGAGTAAATGGTCTAGAATATTCCTAACATCCCCTATTCCCACAAAAACCCTCATAACTCCCTCATCCGATGTCGGATTTGGACGATGCTTAGCTCGTTCGAAAGTAAACTGGATGAGCTTTCAAAATAGAGGAGGACTCTTCTGATTCTGAGGCTATTTGGAACCCCGAAAGCGCCCTAGAAACCATTCATCGTCGTTCTTCAATCTCGGTCGTTAATCTTTCTTAATCGTGTGATGCGAATAAAATGCTCGTAACTCCCTCGTTAGATGTCGGATTGGGTCGATTTTTAGTTCATTGGAAAGGTGAGTCAGTTCTCTACGAAAATCTTATAGGATACGTTACATTCGGAGACCGTTTTGGTTTCCAAGAGTGGGGTGAGAGTAAATGGTCTGGAATATTCCAGACATCCCCTTTTCCCATAAAAACCCTCATAACTCCCTCATCCGATGTCGGATTTGGACGATGCTTAGCTCGTTGGAAAGTAAACTGGACGAGCTTTCAAAATAGAGGAGGACTCTTCTGATTCTGAGGCTATCTGGCACCCCAAAAGCGCACTTGAAACCGTGTGTGTGTGAAATCGTGTGTTGCGAATAAAACGCTCATAACTCCCTTGTTATATGTCGGATTGGGTCGATTTTCAGTTCATTGGAAAGGTGAGTCAGTGTTCTACGAAACTCCTATAGGAATCCTTGGATTCGGAGACTATTTAGGCCTCCAACAGTGGGGTGAGAGTAAATGGTCCGGAATATTCCCAACATCCCCTATTCCCACAAAAACCCTCATAACTCCCTCATCCGAGGTCAGATTTGGATGATGTTTAGCTCATTGGAAAGATAACTGGCCGAGCTTTCAAAACGGAGGAAGACTCTTTTGATTCTGAGGCAACCTGGTACCCCAAAAGTGCGCTAGAAGCCTTTCATCATCGTTCTTTAATCTCGGTCGTTAATCGTTCTTAATCGTGTGATGCGAATAAAACGCTCGTAACTCCCTCGTTCTATGTCGGATTGGGTCAATTTTAAGTTCATTGGAAAGGTGAGTCAGTTCTCTACGAAACTCCTATAGGATTCCTCACATTAGGAGACCGTTTGGGCCTCCAAGAGTGGGGTGAGAGTAAATAGTCAGGAATATTCTCGACATCCCCTATTCCCACAAAAACCCTCATAACTTCCTCATCTGAGGTCTGATTTGGACGATGTTTAGTTCGTTGGAAAGGTAACTAGACGAGCTTTCAAAACAGAGATGGACTCTTCTTATTCTGAGGCCATCTGGTACCCCAAAAGCGCGCTAAAAATCTTTCATCGTCGTTCTTCAATCTCGGTCGTTAATCGAGTCAGTGCTCTACGAAACTCCTATAGGAATCATCGCATTTGGAGACCGTTTGGGCCTCCAATAGTGGGGTGAGAGTAAATGGTCCGGAATATTCCCGACATCCCCTATTCCCACAAAAACCCTCATAACTCCCTCATCCGAGGTCGGATTTGGACGATGCTTAGCTCATTAGAAAGGTAACTGGATGAGCTTTCAAAACAGAGGAAGACTCTTCTGATTCTGAGGCAATCTGGAACCCCGAAAGTGCGCTAGAAGCCTTTCATCATCGTTCTTTAATCTCGGTCGTTAATCTTTCTTAATCGTGTGATGCGAATAAAACGCTCGCATCTCCCTCATTATATGTCGGATTGGGTCGATTTTCAGTTCATTGGAAAGGTGAGTCGGTGCTCTATGAAACTCCAACAGGAATCATCGCATTCGGAGACCGTTTGGGCTTCCAAGAGTGGGGTGAGAGTAAATGGTCAGGAATATTCTCGACATCCCCTATTCCCACAAAAAACCTCATAACTTCCTCATCCGAGGTCGGATTTGGACGACGTTTAGCTCGTTGGAAAGGTAACTAGACGAGCTTTCAAAAAGGAGATGGACTCTTCTTATTCTGAGGCCATCTGGTACCCCAAAAGCGCGCTAGAAACCTTTCATCGTCGTTCTTCAATCTCGGTCGTTAATCGAGTCATTGCTCTACGAAACTCCTATAGGAATCATCGCATTCGGAGACCGTTTAGGCCTCCAATAGTGGGGTGAGAGTAAATGATTCAGAATATTCCCGATATCCCCTATTTCTACAAAAACCCTCATAACTCCCTCATCCAATGTCGCATTTGGATGATGTTTAGCTCTTTGGAAAGTTAACTGGACGAGCTTTCAAAATGGAGGAGGACTCTTCTGATTCTGAGGCCATCAGGTACCACGAAAGCGCGCTAGAAACCTTTCATCGTCGTTCTTCAATCTCGGCCGTTAATATTTCTTAATCATGTGATGTGAATAAAACGCTCGTAACTCCCTCGCTATATGTCAGATTGGGTCGATTTTCAGTTCATTGGAAAGGTGAGTCAGTGCTCTACGAAACTCCTATAGGAATCATCGCATTCAGAGACCGTTTAGGCCTCCAAGAGTGGGGTGAGAGTAAATGGTCAAGAATATTCTTGACAAACCCTATTCCCACAAAAAAACCTCATAACTTCCTCATCCGAGGTCGGATTTGGACGATGTTTAGCTCGTTGGAAAGGTAACTAGACGAGCTTTCAAAACGGAGGAGGACTCTTCTGATTCTGAGGCCATCTGGTACCCCAAAAGCGCGCTAGAAACCTTTCATCATCGTTCTTCAATCTCGGTCGTTAATTGAGTCAGTGCTCTACGAAACTCTTATAGGAATCATCGCATTCGGAGACCGTTTGGGCCTCCAATAATGGGGTGAGAGTACATGGTCCGGAATATTTCTGACATCCCCTATTCCCACAAAAACCCTCATAACTCCCTCATCCGATGTCGGATTTGGACGATGTTTAGCTCGTTGGAAAGTTAACAGGACGAGCTTTCAAAACGGAGGAGGACTCTTCTGATTCTGAGGCCATCTGGTACCCCGAAAGCGTGCCAGAAACCTTTCATCGTCGTTCTTCAATCTCGGTCGTTAATCTTTCTTAATCGTGTGATGCGAATAAAATGCTCATAACTCCCTCGTTATATGTCGGATTAGGTCGATTTTAAGTTCATTGGAAAGGTGAGTCAGTTCTCTATGAAACTCATATAAGATTCGTTGCATTCGGAGACCGTTTGGGCCTCCAAGAGTGGAGTGAGAGTAAATGGTCAGGAATATTCCCGACATCCCCTATTCCCATAAAAACCCTCATAACTTCCTCATCCGAGGTCGGGTTTGGACGATGTTTACCTCGTTGGAAAGGTAACTGGATGAGCTTTCAAAACAGAGGAAGACTCTTCTGATTCTGAGGCAATCTGGTACCCCGAAAGTGCGCTAGAAGCCTTTCATCATCGTTCTTTAGTCTCTGTCGTTTATCTTTCTTAATCGTGTGATGCGAATAAAACGCTCGGAACTCCCTCGCTATATGTCAGATTGGGTCGATTTTCATTTCATTGGAAAGGTGAGTCAGTACTCTACGAAACTCCCATAGGAATCATCGCATTCGAAGACCGTTTGGGCATCCAAGTGTCGGGTGAGAGTAAATGGTCAGGAATATTCTCGAGATCCCCTATTCCCATAAAAACCCTCATAACTTCTTCATCCGAGGTCGGATTTGGACGATGTTTAGCTCGTTGGAAAGGTAACTAGACGAGCTTTCAAAACGGAGGAGCACTCTTCTGATTCTGAGGCCATCTAGTACCCCAAAGTGCGCTAGAACCTTTCATCATCGTTCTTCAATCTCGGTCATTAATCGAGTCAGTACTCTACGAAACTCCTAAAGGAATCATCGCATTCGGAGACCGTTTGGGCCTCCAAAAGTGAGGTGAGAGTAAATGGTCTGGAATATTCCCGACATCCCCTATTCTCACAAAAACTCTCATAACTCCCTCATCCGATGTCGGATTTGGACGATGTTTAGCTCGTTGGAAAGTTAACTGGACGAGCTTTCAAAATGGAGGAGGACTCTTCTAATGTAACAACCCGAATCTTCAGGACCCGAGTACACGACCCGTTTCCCGAAAACCCGAGTGTTAACCTTTGAGGATGGTCAAATTCGAGTGTACACATATATTTTTTTTCTTTTATCAGAGTGAGCAGATGAGCGTAGTGTGGACAAACTGACATAAAGAAAAATTTCATTATTATTCAAATATATAAGAAGCTACCCATAATGACTTATACAAACCAATGTCTCTGAATTTAACAAGTACGAGATTTACAAGAATTTAATATATGAAGAATAACAGAAAATATATATAAATATAAGCCGCAAGATCGCGCAGCTCTTCCAGGCAATTACGGCCATGCATCCCTGGTGATCGTACCCTGCTCCTCCTCAAATCTGAACATGCACGTCACTAAAGCCACCTGTACTACCTGTACGGTTGTATATTTGATGGATGAGTGGCCAACTCGGTGTGAATTCCCCTCAAGATTACACACCACCACATTAGGTAAGCATAGTTATAAAACAACAAAGCAGTCAAAACAATACATGATGCAGTCTTTTTAAATGCATGGATGCATGAATGCACATCGGCCTGGGGATGCACATCCAGCCGGACTTGGGCTCGTCGCCCATGCAAATCACGACCTGGGAAAATTATCCAGTCGGACAGGGGTCGATAGTCGGTGGTCTGGGAGCTAGCGAAACGATACCCTGAAGATCCTAAGGGCACGTGCTACAGCATCCAGATTAGTCACCCGTCATCACCAACATGCTATGGATGCATGATTAACCAAATCGTTATTAGTCCAGTTACAATCAGCCAATTTAGGTAAGCTCAAGGTCACTACGGGGAGCTCAGAGCCCAGCGTAGGCCGACAGCTCAGGCATAGTGTCCCATACCACCATCCCCCGCTCATGAGACTACCACCTTAGGATGTTTAATGGAAACCTGTCGACTAGTGGCCAATCATATTACAATATATGGGGCTTACCATCGCATGGTTGCACGATATAAAACATCGGACCCATATAGGGCAAATACCAAAATAAAGCCACCTAGATAGATATCAAAATAAGCCGCATAGGACGAGTATCAAAACCATGCGATAAGAGACCATCCCTGAAAACCATTGGACACAACAACCTTGGATGGTAGGCCCACATCAATGATCTATCTAGACCACCACTCAATGACCACCAAGTCGAAGATTCATTATAATCACAACTAGTTAAGTTACATCCCAAGTATGGGTGTACATTCATATGTGAGAATTTTCCACTAATGTACCAGTTTAAGTTCCATAAGCAATCCACAAAAAGGAATCCACAAGCATGAGCAATTATACAGGATAATCATAAAACATGTAATACAACAATTCAATTTTTGTCAGCTAACACATGTGATTATAAAGGGAGATATCAATTATGAACTTAAATAAAAACTATAACTTAAGCTAATGAGAAGGTGGAAAGCTCAAGGGGAAGAATCATCACCTTATACTTTGGACTGCCTACCAATGTCGCTAAGTGCTGGCGCCCTTAGAAATATATCCTACCACAAATCATGAACTTGTATAATTAGGTCAAAGTTCTAATAACTACCTAGGGTTTAAGATCATAACCTAGGGTTTGAGTTATCTATCTTAGGGTTTTAATGTGGAATTACGGTTTTCACCTTAGGGGGGTTTAGTTATGGGCTTTAGGTTCTAGGATTTGAATCCTAGTTTATCATTATTATTATTATGGTACAATGGATCAATTATTATTCATGATAGGAGTATTTATTCAGCAATATTAATGATGGTCCGTGAGTTCATGTTCATGTACCAACATTACCTAATACTGATAATCTCTCAAATAATTCATAACAATAGAATATTTACTACTGATACTATAATAGGGATTAATACTCAATAATTATGTTAACGAGTGATATACCAATCCCAAAAGGACAATGATAAATAGTTTCTAGTGCTAGTAGCCTTGGGCTACCCATAGTGAGTCTAGTCGTGATAGTAAGTATTATGGTCTATCATGAATTACGAGCTTCCATAACTAGATCCAGACCTAACACTCTATCTAGGTTTAGGGTTTGAAATCTAACTTATATAATTAATTGTAATAATATTTAAATGAAGTAAAATAATTCAGTAATTATCCACTTATATATACTAGCAATACTAACATTATAATCAATAACGATAATTGTTAATATCAAGCTTTTGTAATAATTATTATTAGCAGGGTTATCCTACTAGTGGTTAATCATATTGCAATAATTGTAGTAATGCTAGTGAAGATGATAAATCATGGAACTTAGGGAGAGGGAGTTTACTCACATAGATTGACTTGACAATTCAACTCATCCTCCATTCGAGCCATAGACCCACTCCTTGACTCAACTCAGCTGAGTCGACCCAACTCGACCTCAGCCAGGCCTGGACTAGGCCCAAGCATTAGCTGGCCCAGCTGAACTCGGCCCTGACTCGGTTCCAACCGAGTCTACTCGGCCCTTCTTTAAGTTTCTCATCTTTCCTCTCTCCTTTTTTTTTTCTTCTTCTTCCCTACCCTTTCTTTTCCTGCTTTCTTCTTCCATCACTGGGAATGCCCAGCAACTAGCCTAGACCGAACCAGACCCAAGCCAACTCGGCTCAGCAGCGAGCCGGGTTGCTAGCCAAACTCACCATCTCCCTCTCACTTTCTCTTTTTTTCTTTCTTCTTCTCCTTTCTTCTTCCTCTCTCTTCCTTCTTCTCCCAGCTGGGCTGTCCAGCAGTGAGTCCAGGTGGACTAAACCCAGCTTGACCCGGTCCAACCTCGACTCGGTTCGAGCAGCAACGAGGTGCAGCTGCACCACGTCAACCCTCTCTCTCCCTCCTTCCTTCTCATTCTTCTCCCTTCTTTTTTCTTTTATTTCTCTTCTTCTCTTTCTCCTTTTCCTTCTCTACTGAGCTGGGGCCATGAGCTCACCCTCACCCATTCTGACTCGAGCTGAGCTGAGGTGATGCGGTGCAACAGCCGCACCCGCCTCTTCTTCTCTCTTTCTTCTTCCTTCTTCGTTTCTTTCTCTCCTTTTTTTTCTTTCTTTTCAGACACGTCCCACAGAGCTTGGACGAGGTCGGACGAAGGCCAAAACCAGCAGTAACCGACTGCTTCTTGGTGGAGAAGAAGACCGCCATTAATGGCAGATCTCGAGCGGAGACTTCTTCCTCCGATCCGATGGCTTGAGAGAGTTTCTAGGGGGGCGACAGAGCTCGGTGAATGGTCGGAGTGAAGCTCCATAAGCGTTTTCATGGTGGGTTCGAAGCTTGGGAGGAAACGGCTGGGAGAGCTATTTTGGTTGCTGTCTTTCCTAGATCTTATACTTCTTTGCAAAACCCTAAGGACAAATGGCTGGGATTGCCTTCCAATGGATGGCCGAGATCAGCCAGAGACCCTTCACGCGGATCGCCCTCGTGGCAGCAGCGGATTTCCATTTTCGAAAATGGATGTGTTTGTGGCCTGATTTAAGGCTGACGTCGTGTGCACGTGCATGCAATCCAATGGTGGATCGACCATGGTTTTGTTAAGCTTCGGGTCTTCTACAAGATGGACGATTCTGATCTTCCGATCCATGGCCAGCGGTGGGCCAATGATCAGAGGAACGGACGGCGTCCGTCGGTTGCAGAAACGGAGAGAGTGAAGAAGGAAATTTCCTTCTTTGGAAATCTCGGTCAGACCTAGTCTGACCGAGCAGTGACGTCCAGTGCACAGCAGTTACACTGCCCTAGTTGTACATGTGCACTAAGGTGGGGTCCATCATGATGATTTTGGGAAATCTACTCCGTCAATTCTGCTTGGGGGCCTCAATCAGGTCTTCTAACCAAAAATGGGGCTGATCAAAGGTCCAGGTGGGCTGTACTCTTAAATTTCACACCCTAATGGTGGGTTCTCAATGATCTAGTGGTCGGATCACCCCAGGATTGAACTTCAACGGTTAAAAGGGTCTAAGGGACCATTTAAGCTAGAGATCAATGGCTAAACTATAGATTGTGCGTCCTATTATGTTTTCATAGCATTACATACCATGTTATAATAATTATAATAATATTATTATTTTATTATAATTATTACCATTATTATTATTCTTGTAGATTTTATTTTACTTTTCCATAAGTTGTTGATATGAATCTAAATACATGGGTCTCGATGTATATTCAAGGCCTACTATATTACTAGTCTAAATACTAATATTAATATTTAATTTTATTATTATCATTATTCATTTCTTTATTATTATATTTATTATTTTCACCTGTGTGTGCATCATGTTGTGGGTCCCGCTCTGTGGGCCATTAGGACCATTTATCTCGTGATTTTACTTCGATATTATTACTATCATTATTATTACTCATATCTGCTATTACTTGTTTATCTTTTTATTATTCACTTACTTATTCATTGTTATTATTATTATTATGCTTATATGTAAGATGTGAGACTATTTTTCGTGTGTCATTTAGCTACATGCCTTAACATTAGGGTTACTTACCTTAAGGTGGGTTACAAGTCACGAACCTCTAATTACTAAATCGTGATTTGTCCTTTTAAAAGATGGATCGCCCTATGAGACGTTGTAAACAAGGTGAACGGTGGATTTCGTGATTCAGGGTTGTATGTACGTAATTCGGTTAGATTTGTTCATCAGTGGAGTTGGGTTTAGACTAAAATGAACGTGAATGTTTACTTAAGACTGGCGTGAGTTTATGCTAAGTTTGGTTATATGGTAACACCCGAGTACTGGAAAGTACGGGGTGTTACATCTAATTCTGAGGCCATCTGGTACCCCGAAAGCGCGCCAGAAACCTTTCATCATCGTTCTTCAATCTCAGTCGTTAATCTTTCTTAATGGTGTGATGCGAATAAAACGCTCGTAACTCCCTCGTTATATGTCGGATTGGGTCGATTTTAAGTTCATTGGAAAGGTGAGTCAGTTCTCTACGAAACTCCTATAAGATTCGTTGCATTCGGAGACCGTTTGGGCCTCCAAGAGTGGGGTGAGAGTAAATGGTCAGGAATATTCCCGACATCCCCTATTCCCACAAAAACCCTCATAACTTCCTCATCCGAGGTCGGATTTGTACGATGTTTAGCTTGTTGGAAAGGTAACTGGACGAGCTTTCAAAACAGAGGAACACACTTCTGATTCTGAGGCAATCTGGTACCCCAAAAGTGCGCTAGAAGCCTTTCGTCATCGTTCTTTAATCTCGGTCGTTAATCTTTCTTAATCGTGTGATGCGAATAAAACGCTCGTAACTCCCTTGTTATATGTCAGATTGGGTCGATTTTCAGTTCATTGGAAAGGTGAGTCAGTGCTCTACGAAACTCCTATAGGAATCATCGCATTCAGAGACCGTTTGGTCCTCCAAAAGTGAGGTGAGAGTAAATGGTCCAGAATATTCCCAACATCCCCTATTCCCACAAAAATCCTCATAACTCCCTCATCCGAGGTCGGATTTGGATGATGTTTAGCTCGTTGGAAAGATAACTGGACGAGATTTCAAAACGGAGAAGGACTCTTCTGATTCTGAGGCCATCTGGTACCCCGAAATCACCCCAGAAGCCTTTGATCGTCGTTTGTCAATCTCGATCGTTAGTCATTCAAAATCGTGTGTTGTAAATAAAACGCTCGTAACTCCCTCGTCATATGTCAGATTGGGTCGATTTTTAGTTCATTGGAAAGCTGAGTCAGTTCTCTATGAAACTCCTACAGGAATCATCGGATTCGGAGACTGTTTGAGCTTCCAAGAGTGGGATGAGAGTAAATGGTCTGAAATATTCTCGACATCCCCTATTCCCACAAAAACCCTCATAACTCCCTCATCCGATGTCGGATTTGGACGATGCTTAGCTCGTTGGAAAGTTAACTGGACGAGCTTTCAAAATGGAGGAGGACACTTCTGATTCTGAGGCCATCTGGTACCCCGAAAGTGCATCAGAAGCCTTTGATCGTAGTTTGCCAATCTCGGTCGTTAATCTTTCGAAATCGTGTGTTTCGAATAGGATGCTCGTAACTCCCTCGTTATATGTCGGATTGGGTCGATTTTAAGTTCATTGGAAAGGTGAGTCAGTTCTCTACGAAACTCCTATAGGATTCGTTGCATTCGGAGACCGTTTGGACCTCCAAGAGTGGGGTGAGAGTAAATGGTCAGGAATATTCCTCACATCCCCTATTCCCACAAAAACCCTCATAACTCCCTCATCCGAGGTCAGATTTGGATGATGTTTAGCTCGTTGGAAAGATAAGTAGACAAGATTTCAAAACGGAGGAGGACTCTTCTGATTCTGAGGCCATCTGGTACCCCGAAAGCACCCCAGAAGCCTTTGATCGTCATTTGTCAACCTCGTTCGTTAATCATTCGAAATCATGTGTTGCGAATAAAATGCTCGTAAGTACCTCGTTATATGTCAGATTGGGTCGATTTTTAGTTCATTGGAAAGGTGAGTCAGTGCTCTACGAAACTCCTATAGGAATCATCGGATTCGGAGACTGTTTGGGCCTCCAAAAGTGGGTGAGAGTAAATGGTCTAGAATATTCCTGACATCCCCTATTCCCACAAAAACCCTCATAACTCCCTCATCCGATGTCAGATTTGGACGATGCTTAGCTCGTTGGAAAGCAAACTGGACGAGCTTTCAAAATACAGGTGGACTCTTCTGATTCTGAGGCTATTTGGTACCCCGAAAGCACGCTAGAAACCTTTCATCGTTGTTCTTCAATCTCGGTCATTAATCTTTCTTAATCATGTGATGCGACTAAAATCCTCGTAACTACCTTGTTATATGTCGGATTGGGTCGATTTTTAGTTCATTGGAAAGGTGAGTCAGTTCTCTACGAAACTTTTATAAGAATCATCGCATTCGGAGACCATTTGTGCCTCCAAAAGTATGGTGAGAGTAAATGGTCCGAAATATTCCCGACATCCCCTATTCCCACAAAAACCATCATAACTCCCACATCCGAGGTCAGATTTGGATGATGTTTAGCTCGTTGGAAAGATAACTGGACGAGCTTTCAAAACGGAGGAAGACTCTTCTGATTCTGAGGCCATCTGTTACCCCGAAATCACCCAAGAAGCCTTTGATCCTCGTTTGTCAATCTCGATTTTTAATCATTCGAAATCGTGTGTTGCGAATAAAACGCTCATAACTCCCTCGTTATATGTCGGATTGGGTCGATTTTCAGTTCATTGGAAAGGTGAGTCAGTGTTCTACGAAACTCCTATAGGAATCCTTGCATTCGGAGACTGTTTGGGCCTCCAAAAGTGGGGTGAGAGTAAATGGTCCGGAATATTCCCGACATCCCCTATTCCCACAAAAACCCTCATAACTCCCTCATCCGAGGTCGGATTTGGATGATGTTTAGCTCGTTGGAAAGATAACTGGCCGAGCTTTCAAAACGGAGGAAGACTCTTCTGATTCTGAGGCCATCTGTTACCCCGAAAGCACCCTAGAAGCCTTTGATCATTGTTTGTCAATCTCGGTCGTTAATCATTCGAAATCGTGTTTTACGAATAAAACGCTCGTAACTCCCTCGTTATATGTCGGATTGGGTCGATTTTTAGTTCATTGGAAAGGTGAGTTCGTGCTCTATGAAACTCCTATAGGAATCATCCCATTCGGAGACCGTTTGGGCCTCCAAAAGTGGGGTGAGAGTAAATGGTCTGGAATATTCCCGACTTCCCCTATTCCCACAAAAACCCTCATAACTCCCTCATCCGATGTCGGATTTGGACGATGTTTAGCTCGTTGGAAAGTTAACTGGACGAGCTTTCAAAACGGAGGAGGACTCTTCTAATTCTAAGGCCATCTGGCACCGCAAAAGTAAACCAGAAGCCTTTGATCGTAGTTTGTCAATATCGGTAGTTAATCTTTCAAAATCGTGTGTTACGAATAAAATGCTCGTAACTCCCTCGTTATATGTCGGATTGGGTCAATTTTAAGTTCATTGGAAAGGTGAGTCAGTTCTCTACGAAACTCCTATAGGATTCGTCGCATTCGGAGACCGTTTGGGCCTCCAAGAGTGGGGTGAGAGTAAATGGTCAGGAATATTCTCGACATCCCCTATTCCCACAAAAACCCTCATAACTTCCTCATCCGAGGTCAGATTTGGACGATGTTTAGCTCGTTGGAAAGGTAACTAGACGAGCTTTTAAAACGGAGGAGGACTCTTCAGATTCTGAGGCCATCTGGTACCCCAAAATCGCACTAGAAACCTTTCATCATCGTTCTTCAATCTCGGTCGTTAATCGAGTCAGTGCTCTAAGAAACTCCTATAGGAATCATCGCATTCGGAGACCGTTTGGGCCTCCAATAGTGGGGTGAGAGTAAATGGTCCGGAATATTCCCGGCATCCCCTATTCCCACAAAAACCCTCATAACTCCCTCATCCGATGTCGGATTTGGACGATGTTGAGCTCTTTGGAAAGTTAACTGGACGAGCTTTCAAAATGGAGGAGGACTCTTCTGATTCTGAGGCCATTTGGTACCCCAAAAGTGCGCCAGAAACCTTTCATCGTCGTTCTTCAATCTCGGTCGTTAATCTTTCTTAATCATGTGATGCGAATAAAATGCTCGTAACTCCCTCGTTATATGTCGGATTGGGTCGATTTTAAGTTCATTGGAAAGGTGAGCCAGTTCTCTACGAAACTCATATAGGATTCGTTGCATTCAGAGACCGTTTGCGCCTCCAAGAGTGGGGTGAGAGTAAATGGTCAAGAATATTCCCGAAATCCCCTATTCCCACAAAAACCCTCATAACTTCCTCATCCGAGGTCAGATTTGGACGATGTTTAGCTCGTTGGAAAGGTAACTGGACGAGCTTTCAAAATAGAGAAAGAAACTTCTGATTCTGAGGCAATCTGGTACCCTGAAAGTGCGCTAGAAGCCTTTTATCATCGTTCTTTAATCTCGGTCATTAATCTTTCTTAATCGTGTGATGCGAATAAAACGCTCGTAACTCCCTCGTTATATGTCAGATTGGGTCAATTTTCAGTTCATTGGAAAGGTGAGTCAGTGCTCTACGAAACTCCTATAGGAATCATCGCATTCAGAGACCATTAGGTCCTCTAAAAGTGGGGTGAGAGTAAATGGTCCAGAATATTCCCGACATCCCCTATTCCGACAAAAACTCCCATAACTCCCTCATCCGAGGTCGGATTTGGATGATGTTTAGCTCATTGGAAAGATAACTGGACGAGATTTCAAAACGGAGGAGGACACTTCTGATTCTGAGGCCATCTGGTACCCCGAAAGCGCATCAGAAGCCTTTGATCGTAGTTTGCCAATCTCGGTCGTTAATCTTTCGAAATCGTGTGTTTCGAATAGGATGCTCGTAACTCCCTCGTTATATGTCGGATTGGGTCGATTTTAAGTTCATTGGAAAGGTGAGTCAGTTCTCTACGAAACTCCTATAGGATTCGTTGCATTCAGAGACCGTTTGGACCTCCAAGAGTGGGGTGAGAGTAAATGGTCAGGAATATTCCTGACATCCCCTATTCCCACAAAAACCCTCATAACTCCCTCATCCGAGGTCGGATTTGGATGATGTTTAGCTCGTTGGAAAGATAAGTAGACAAGATTTCAAAACGGAGGAGGACTCTTCTGATTCTGAGGCCATCTGGTACCCCGAAAGCACCCCAGAAGCTTTGATCGTCATTTTGTCAACCTCGTTCGTTAATCATTCGAAATCATGTGTTGCGAATAAAACGCTCGTAAGTACTTCGTTATATGTCAGATTGGGTCGATTTTTAGTTCATTGGAAAGGTGAGTCAGTGCTCTACGAAACTCCTATAGGAATCATCGGATTCGGAGACTGTTTGGGCCTCCAAAAGTGGGTGAGAGTAAATGGTCTAGAATATTCCTGACTCCCCTATTCCCACAAAACCCTCATAACTCCCTCATCCGACGTCGGATTTGGACGATGCTTAGCTCGTTGGAAAGCAAACTGGACGAGCTTTCAAAATACAGGTGGACTCTTCTGATTCTGAGGCTATTTGGTACCCCGAAAGCGCGCTAGAAACCTTTCATCGTTGTTCTTCAATCTCGGTCATTAATCTTTCTTAATCATGTGATGCGACTAATATCCTCGTAACTACCTTGTTATATGTCGGATTGGGTCGATTTTTAGTTCATTGGAAAGGTGAGTCAGTTCTCTACGAAACTTTTATAAGAATCATTGCATTCGGAGACCATTTGGGCCTCCAAAAGTATGGTGAGAGTAAATGGTCTGAAATATTCCCGACATCCCCTATTCCCACAAAAACCATCATAACTCCCACATCCGAGGTCAGATTTGGATGATGTTTAGCTCGTTGGAAAGATAACTGGACGAGCTTTCAAAATGGAGGAAGACTCTTCTGATTCTGAGGCCATCTGTTACCCCGAAATCACCGAAGAATCCTTTGATCGTCGTTTGTCAATCTCGATTTTTAATCATTCGAAATCGTGTGTTGCGAATAAAACGCTCATAACTCCCTCGTTATATGTCAGATTGGGTCGATTTTTAGTTCATTGGAAAGGTGAGTCAGTGTTCTACGAAACTCCTATAGGAATCCTTGCATTCGGAGACTGTTTGGGCCTCCACAAGTGGGGTGAGAGTAAATGGTCTGGAATATTCCCGACATCCCCTATTCCCACAAAAACCCTCATAACTCCCTCATCCGAGGTCAGATTTGGATGATGTTTAGCTCGTTGGAAAGATAACTGGCCGAGATTTCAAAACGGAGGAAGACTCTTCTGATTCTGAGGCCATCTGTTACCCCGAAAGCACCCTAGAAGCCTTTGATCATTGTTTCTCAATCTCGGTCGTTAATCATTCGAAATCGTGTTTTATGAATAAAACGCTCGTAACTCCCTCGTTATATGTCGGATTGGGTCGATTTTTGTTCATTGGAAAGGTGAGTTCGTGCTCTACGAAACTCCTATAGGAATCATCCCATTCAGAGACCGTTTGGGTCTCCAAAAGTGGGGTGATAGTAAATGGTCTGGAATATTCCCGACTTCCCCTATTCCCACAAAAACCCTCATAACTCCCTCATCCGATGTCGGATTTGGACGATGTTTAGCTCGTTGGAAAGTTAACTGGACGAGCTTTCAAAACGGAGGAGAACTCTTCTAATTCTAAGGCCATCTGGTACCCCAAAAGTAAACCAGAAGCCTTTGATCGTAGTTTGTCAATATCGGTAGTTAATCTTTCAAAATCGTGTGTTACGAATAAAATGCTCGTAACTCCCTCGTTATATGTCGGATTGGGTCAATTTTAAGTTCATTGGAAAGGTGAGTCAGTTCTCTACGAAACTCCTATAGGATTCGTCGCATTCGGAGACCGTTTGGGCCTCCAAGAGTGGGGTGAGAGTAAATGGTCAGGAATATTCTCAACATCCCCTATTCCCACAAAAACCCTCATAACTTCCTCATCCGAGGTCAGATTTGGACGATGTTTAGCTCGTTGGAAAGGTAACTAGACGAGCTTTTAAAACGGAGGAGGACTCTTCAGATTCTGAGGCCATCTGGTACCCCAAAAGCGCACTAGAAACCTTTCATCATCGTTCTTCAATCTCGGTCGTTAATCGAGTCAGTGCTCTACGAAACTCCTATAGGAATCATCGCATTCGGAGACCGTTTGGGCCTCCAATAGTGGGGTGAGAGTAAATGGTCCGGAATATTCCCGACATCCCCTATTCCCACAAAAACCCTCATAACTCCCTCATCTGATGTCGAATTTGGACGATGTTGAGCTCTTTGGAAAGTTAACTGGACGAGCTTTCAAAATGGAGGAGGACTCTTCTGATTCTGAGGCCATTTGGTACCCCGAAAGTGCGCCAGAAACCTTTCATCGTCGTTCTTCAATCTCGGTCGTTAATCTTTCTTAATCATGTGATGCGAATAAAATGCTCGTAACTCCCTCGTTATATGTCGGATTGGGTCGATTTTAAGTTCATTGGAAAGGTGAGCCAGTTCTCTACGAAACTCATATAGGATTCGTTGCATTCGGAGACCGTTTGCGCCTCCAAGAGTGGGGTGAGAGTAAATGGTCAAGAATATTCTCGAAATCCCCTATTCCCACAAAAACCCTCATAACTTCCTCATCCGAGGTCAGATTTGGACGATGTTTAGCTCGTTGGAAAGGTAACTGGACGAGCTTTCAAAATAGAGAAAGACACTTCTGATTCTGAGGCAATCTGGTACCCTGAAAGTGCGCTAGAAGCCTTTTATCATCGTTCTTTAATCTCAGTCATTAATCTTTCTTAATCGTGTGATGCGAATAAAACGCTCGTAACTCCCTCGTTATATGTCAGATTGGGTCAATTTTCAGTTCATTGGAAAGGTGAGTCAGTGCTCTACGAAACTCCTATAGGAATCATCGCATTTAGAGACCATTGTTCCTCCAAAAGTGGGGTGAGAGTAAATGGTCCAGAATATTCCTGACATCCCCTATTCCGACAAAAACTCCCATAACTCCCTCATCTGAGGTCAGATTTGGATGATGTTTAGCTCGTTGGAAAGATAACTGGACGAGATTTCAAAACGGAGGAGGACTCTTCTGATTCTGAGGCCATCTGGTACCTCGAAAGCACCCCAGAAGCCTTTGATTATCGTTTGTCAATCTCGATCATTAATCATTCGAAATCGTGTGTTACAAATAAAACGCTCGTAACTCCCTCGTTATATGTCAAATTGGGTCGATTTTTAGTTCATTGGAAAAGTGAGTCAGTGCTCTACAAAACTCCTATAGGAATCATCAGATTCGGAGACGGTTTGGGCTTCCAAAAGTGGGATGAGAGTATATGGTCTGGATTATTCATGACATCCCCTATTCTCACAAAAACCCTCATAACTCCCTCATCCGATGTCGGATTTGGACGATGCTTAGATCATTGGAAAGTTAACTGGACGAGCTTCAAAAATGGAGGAGGACTCTTTTGATTCTGAGGCCATCTGGTACCCCGAAAGCACCCCGGAATCCTTTGATCGTCGTTTGTCAATCTCAATCGTTAATCATTCGAAATCATGTATTGCGAATAAAATGCTCGTAAGTCCCTCGTTATATGTCAGATTGGGTCGATTTTTAGTTCATTGGAAAGGTGAGTCAGTGCTCTACGAAACTCCTATAGGAATCATCGCATTCGGAGACTGTTTGGGCCTCTAAAAGTGGGGTGAGAGTAAATGGTCTGGAATATTTCTGACATCCCCTTTTCCCACAAAAACCCTCATAACTACCTCATCCGATGTCGGATTTGTACTATGTTTAGCTCGTTGGAAAGTTAACTGGATGAGCTTTCAAAACGGAGGAGGACTCTTCTAATTCTGAGGCCATCTGGTACCCCAAAAGCAAACCTGAAGCCTTTGATCGTAGTTTGTCAATATCGGTCGTTAATCTTTCAAAATCGTGTGTTTCGAATAAAATGCTCGTAACTCCCTCGTTATATGTCGGATTGGGTCAATTTTAAGTTCATTGGAAAGGTGAGTCAGTTCTCTACGAAACTCCTATAGGATTCCTCGCATTCGAAGACCGTTTGGGCCTCCAAGAGTGGGGTGAGAGTAAATGGTCAGGAATATTCTCGACATCCCCTATTCCCACAAAAACCCTCATAACTTCCTCATCCGAGGTCGGATTTGGACGATGTTTAGCTCGTTGCAAAGGTAACTAGACGAGCTTTTAAAACGGAGCAGGACTCTTCTGATTCTGAGGCCATTTGGTACCCCAAAAGCGCGCCAGAAACCTTTCATCATCGTTCTTCAATCTCGGTCGTTAATCTTTCTTAATCGTGTGATGCGAATAAAATGCTCGTAACTCCCTCGGTATATGTCGAATTGGGTCAATTTTAAGTTCATTGGAAAGGTGAGTCAGTTCTCTACGAAACTCATATAGGATTCATTGCAGTCGGAGACCGTTTGGGCCTCCAAGAGTGGGGTGAGAGTAAATGGTCAGGAATATTCCCGACATCCCCTATTCCCACAAAAACCCTCATAACTTCCTCATCCGAGGTCGGATTTGGACGATGTTTAGCTCGTTGGAAAGGTAACTGGACGAGCTTTCAAAACAGAGGAAGACTCTTCTGATTCTGAGGCAATCTGGTACCCCGAAAGTGCGCTAGAAGCCTTTCATCATCGTTCTTTAATCTCGGTCGTTAATCTTTCTTAATCGTGTGATGCGAATAAAACGCTCGTAACTCCCTCGTTATATGTCAGATTGGGTCGATTTTCAGTTCATTGGAAAGGTGAGTCAGTGCTCTACGAAACTCCTATAGGAATCATTGCATTCGGAGACCGTTTGGGCCTCCAAGAGTGGGGTGAGAATAAATGGTCAAGAATATTTTCGACATCCCCTATTCCCACAAAAACCCTCATAACTTCCTCATCCGAGGTTGGATTTGGACGATAGCTACTTCGCTACTTGTAGCAATTGAAAGCCTAGAATAGATTAGGGTTAGGTTTTTTTTTACCTAAGTACGTTGACAGAATCGGCGGAATAGCGATTAGAAGATGATGGCTAAGCACGTAGATCAGCAAGATAGAGTATTAGGAAGGATCTCTCACTCTTCTCACACTTTCTCTCTCTTTTCTCTCTTCTCTCCTAGGGCTTCTCTCAAATTTGTATGGGCTGAATGAGAGAGGGTTTAAGGTCCTTATATAGGCTAAAAACTCACCAAATTAGACCCAGGGTCATGGTATACCTAAGTTATAGCCAAGGTGAGGTTGTTCCATCTCAACGAAGCACTTCTGGAGCCCCCCTTGAGCCAAAGGTCAGACTTAAGGTCACTGACCTTGGATCTAGGTAGAGTTAAGTTTTCGTTCCATTCAGGTTCCCAGATCACACGTGGTGAACCAGTTTCAGTTCAATGGTCACTGAAACTCGATCAGGGTTACAAGTGCACGGACATGTATGGGAAATGTTTCCTGATCCGAGGATGTATTTGGGTCAGAATCTAATGGTCTGAATCCTTATATTCGGCCCGCAAGCGACAAGTCTCAGATTACTTAAATTCAGAATTTATTTCTAATTATTTTCACATTTCTCACACTCTTCACTTCGGGCTCAAGCGAATAGCCCCGGGACACTATCTGGATTTGATTTCCGAGATGGTTGTCAAGCCCAGCAAGGCGGTCCTAATCGTTTAGCTTCGCATTAATCGAACTTTCGACGTACGGTCCAGGTCCGATGTGGAGTTTTTTGATGCTCTCGAGAGCAACCGGGTAATGAGATTGATCCTAGATTATAAGGTAACGTAGAGTCAATGATTCCACAAGTTTTGGGTCTTGCAGATTGTGTTTAAAGTGATTCAGGCTAATTCTACTGAGCATTCAGTTTAATACTTAACTAAGTTATGCCCTAATCACGAAAGAATATGATCTTAAGGCAGTTCTACGCCCCTTTCTAGCGCTTTTAGGTAGTATATCATTTTAATTATTTTTTAGTAGTTTTTCATCACGTCTACTTCATCTCTACCAAATTTCATTAGGTTTCGTGATGTAGAAAAATTCTAAAAATTCTAGAAGCGGCAGTTATCTAAACTAATGCTTTTCGGATAGTTGTCACAACAACCTATATTTAACTATATTAAAAATTTTATTATATTTTTTATTATTTTTATATGAAACTAGACTTATTAAGCTTCAATCTAGTTTTTGAATCACCTAAATCGAAGTTATAACAAGGGAGATATGATTTTTCAAAGTCGAACGAATAGTGCAAAATTTTTCTGTCGAAAACAGGCCGCTGGCCCGCTGCGGCTCTGCCAGGCCCGTATTTTGGCGAGGCCTCACCAACTCGGCAAGGCCCTTGCCTCTCGCTGTCCTGTTTGAGGTGATTTCGTTATCCGGTATTTGAAATAGGTGTATTTTACAACCCAAGATGAGTTATTTGACAAGCAATACATGTTTTTGGGGTAGGAGAAGTTGATCTATCCAAATAGCCTACTTATTTCGTGAGATTCCAAAAGGTTAATGGTTAAAAATCCCTTTTATTTATTTATTTACTATTCATAGTAATTTTTAGGTTAAGTATTGATCAATATCACTTAAACTTTAAGATTTGTGTCTAATATGAAAGCACTTAGAAAATTTTGAAGGATAAGGTAGTGAAAGGTGAGATTTTTGAAGGAGATGTGAGGTTTTGAAGAAAATGGTTTGAAAAGGGATTTGAGACCTTTGAATTGAGTATTTGAGAAGTTAATCAGGTGTTAGGATCGACCCATCGCCTAAGGACGTCTAACTCCAAGTTGGAAAAAATCCAGGGTGTTACATTAGAACAAGAAGAAGATGAAATCTCAACAAAATACCTTGAATGGAGAAGGAAAAAATCAATGGTTGATAGTTGGAAGCCTCGCACTCTTGTGGTTGATGGGCATCGCACCGATCTTCATTCCAAACCATATGGAACAAGTCTTCACATCACATGAAGAATAAATAAAGAGCCTTTGTTGTTTTTTGAGAGAAATTCCACCATTAGCGAGAGGTCACATGTCCCCTTCCCTATAAAGTCTCATAAACTTTTCAAAATTATAGTATGATCCATTAGTGAAATATTTTTATGTCTTTTTAAATCTCTTTTCCATATTTGTAACAAGTCATTGGTTGTCAATGACGTTACATCGTTTCCTTAGATGTATGTTTCAAAAGCCTAAATAAGGGCCTGAGATAAGTAGTATGAAGGCACCTTTGAATTGAATCAAATTTATGCAATTGTTCTCGGTTTGCTTTGAGTTCTCGTGCGTAGATTGAAGGTGCCTACACTTCGTTGGATCCTTCCTATCAGACGGCTACTCCACCCTTGTAGACGATGACACTAGGGAAGAGGCCAAAGAGACATATCAATGAGAGGATGATAAAGTTCCATAGGAAATAAGGGGGAATAGGCCTTGAAGGTTGCTCCCATCAGACCTCAACATTATATTAATGCCACATGAACGGGGTTGCTTCTCTCTTTTGAACAATTAAGCTTGGAATTATGTTAAAGTGGGTCACACCCATGTGTTTCTTGGTGTATGATGCCTGCGACGTCAATTGCCTCTCTTAATCTAATGGGCATGCGTCCCACCTACCTCCAAAATCCGCAATGGTTTATGGGAGTACCGAAGCAAGGACAATATCTTCCTTGTCTTGAGCCCTTGCAACTCTGCGCCCATCTTGTAGCACCCCTTCATCACTAACATTTTCTAGGACACTTGATTAGTAGAAGCAGGTCTTCCATCCTAAGTTTACACCATCTTTGGCATAAGATTTAGCCTTATGTTGTCTTTGAGCCTCGTATATGCTACTCTCTACTAAAGGAATTTAGGGTTGATTTCTTCAGTGATTCCTAAACACTATCCTAGTTCCCTAATCATTTCTTCTGACTTGGGATTCCTTGCAATCACGCCGATTTCACTTTGAAGCCGAGAAGTGTCCATTATAACTATCTTTGTATCTGGTAGATTGGCCCCATCAGCATTAATGATCTTTTTTCAAGTATCTTGTCTGACGAGATTCCTAATTCAACTATTGACCATCGGTACAAGCCATATAGTGATACGATTGAGAATTCTTCCATCTTTAAGCCCCATTTGAGACTAACCCAATATGATATCTCTCCATTAGAGTAATGTTTCGATCTTATTAAGAGCACATGTCTACTTAAGGACTTTTAAGCTTGTTGATGTTTAAGAGTAGGTCGACGGTAACTACTTTATTTCCTTCTAGCTTTTACCGTTTTCACTATCCTATTTTGATCACTTTGTTTTAGGGGAATGGGATCTCTTCTTCCCCTCAATATAGTGTTAGAACATGTTACAACAATGTACTTAAAGGATCAAGATCCCATGGTTGGAATCTCCTCTTGGTTCTCGACTTTGTTTTAGGGGAATGGGATCTCTTCTTCCCCTCAAAAAGCTTTGTTCTCACCCTACAAACATCCTGATTCCCCTTAGTCCAAACCTCATTCCATTCTTCCAGCTCTTCCACCTTCCTTGTCAGATCAAAACTTAACAAAAATGAACATCATGCTTAGGGTGTTTGGTTTTGCTTTCGGGTTGTATTCTTTTCTCACTTTTTGTGAATTTCTTTAATAAATTGACGTTATCTTCTCTATAAAAAAAAAAAAAAAAAAAAAAAAAAGTTCGATTTTGGGGTTGGGTATTCTTGGAGTTTATAATTTTGGTGCATTTTCCTAATCTTTAACTTGAAAAGTGGGCAAATGCTTCAAAGATAGAAATTGAGGTGCCTTTATCTCACCTTTTAAATTTGGAAGAGCACAAAATTCTTCTAGGATAGGCACGTAGGTGCCTTGTGTAAGACCCGTGTCCTGGTCCATACTGTTCCGTCAACTGCCGTGATCCTTTCCGTCGAAGTCCGACAATTCGCGACCGATAACCGACGTTGCGATCTAACCTAAGACGTATCCTTTAGAATCGAGTCGGTTTAATCCGAGACTTGTACCATTACGACTGCACCGTCGCCGCGGTTCCGACGTCGCGACTCACGCACCGAGGCGATACCCTGACAGGAAGATGCGGGCCAGCGTTCAGTTCGAAGAAAACACCGCACGTTGCAAATCCCAAGAGAATCTCTACGACCCATCCCATCAATCAATCAATCAATCACATCAATCAATCAATGTCAAGTACACATCACCTTTCTCCACAAGTAAAGCAACCATCAAGTCAACCTTCTCCCACCCTCTCTCTTACACCACCTACCCACATCCATCACTCACCTCACATCAACCCATCACTCACCTCACATCACTCTCTCTCCTTATCTCTCTCTTTCCCTACACCATTTTCCAAGCAACCCAAATGGAAAAAAACCCCACGTTGGGAGCTCTTCCATGAGAGAACAAGCAAAAGTGAGGCCCACCTTTCCCTTCCCAAAACCTCTCATCCTAGCCCTTGATTTCCCATCTCCACCGTCAAAGAGGAGCATAAGAAGGTTGGCGTTCCAACGGACCGGAGAAGATCGACGGTGGGTGCTTCCATAGCCTAGAATTATGTTTTTATGATGGGCCAAGTGAGGCCTACCGATCAATGGTATGGATCTCACTTGGGACCCTAAGATGTGGCCGATGGCCCACTTGATTTTCATTTGATGTACGGTTAAATGCAAAGGAGGGCCCATAGTGTCGGGGTCCCTCCATCACACGTGTGTCCCACTCTCTTTCTCTCTCTCCCTCTCTCTTTTCTTTTTCCTCCTTTCCTTGTGATGATATGATTGTATGGCCCACTTGGATGGACCCCACAATGGAGCATGTATTGGATCCAAACCATCTAAAGGTGGGGCCCACTTTACGTATGTATGGTGACCACACCACCTCACCATGTGGTGGCCCACCTACAATGATGCACCCTAAAGGCATTGCATGCCCACACAAAAAAAAAAAAAAGAGAAGAAGAGTCCAGGGACTCTCTGACGTGAAAAGGAAAACACAAATATTGGCTTGGATTTACAAGCCATTGGGGTGACCCACTTGCATTGGACCCACCTTGATGTATGCATTCAATCCATGCCGTCCACCCATTTTCTTACCTCATTTTAGGCATTGAGCCGAGAGATGAGGTTAATCTGACCCTCAGGCAGGCCATAGCATACCAAATGGTGATTTTCACCGTTAAAACTCACCTCGATGTTTCGGTACACCGAAATATGCCACATATTGGACTCGTTTGGTTGGTCTCGAGTCGTGGACGGCAATGGATGGGATGGATTCAGCTAATGTGGGCCCTACATACACAAAACCTTGGAAAAACACGGTTTTTAAGAAAAACAAAAAAAAAATAATTTAAGCAGCAGCACCTGCTGCTGCAGGCGCTGCTGACGCACGCTGGCGTGAAACGAACAGGTCCCACGGCTCCCAGCCGTGGGCCCCACCATGATATTTATTTGAAATCCAATCCGTTCATATGGTGGGCCATCCCCTGAAGTGGGCCCCCATCAAGTTGTAGGCCAATTCATGGCTCAGGTAGCCCACACCACAAGAAACAGTGGTGATAGAATTTCACCATTTAAATTCTTTTGGGCCCCACAGAAATTTTGAATCAAGCTGATATTTGTTTTCTTCCCCCACCCAGGTATTTGTGACCTTATCAACGGGTTGGATGGAATATAAACATTTCAGTGGGCCCCACATGGGACCCGCCTTGATGTATGTGTCTTACATCCACCGTCCAGGCGGACGGTGGAACCCACCTCAATGTATGCGTTTCATTCACGCCGTCCAGCAGGCGCTGGACGGCCGGACGCCCCACCTCTGATGCGTGTTGGCCCACACCGTCCAGAAGGCTGGACGGTGGGCCACCCTTTCCCCCTGATGTTTGTGTTTCATCCATGCCGTCCATACCAAGCGGGACACACCTTATGATTAGGCTGGATTTGCAACCACGTCTCTGTGGGCCCTCAAAATGGTTATGAATGTTTTTAAACGGTGCACGGCATCTCTCGACTTCTGTATGTGGTGTAGCTCACACAAGTCACGGATTGACTTGATTTTTGAAGCCTAGGCTCATGTTGGAATGGTGTATCTGACTGATGGTGATGATGTTCGAAACACATCATGGCGGGGCCCACACAACTCGACCTCATGGGACGTTAAAATCAGCTCTAACGTATTGTACCTTTTCCCATATGTGTGCATATATGTATATGTACATAACGGTGGGCTGTTTTGGGGCCCACCCATGATGCATGTGTTGCATCCAAACCGTCCACCATTTGGCAAGCTTGTATTAAGGCTTGGGGCCAAAAATAAGATAGATTTAGTTATCATGTGGACCACACTGTATAGTGACGATTGAACGTCCACCATTAGACCCTTGGGCCACCAAGTTCTTGGTGACCCTATGAACAGATCGTACGAGAAATAAATGTTATGGTGGGCCCTAAGGATTTTAATGGTGGAAATCATCATCACCACTTGTATTTTGGTGTAGCCCACCTCGGTATACATGTAAGGCCCATGTGATTAGGCCCATCTGGAGGTATTTGTGGCCCGTTTGTTGAGGCCCACATTTGACGTATTTGTGGCCTGTTGTTGAGGCCCACCTTAATATTTATAAGGCCCATGTGAGGGGGGCCATTCAATGTATTTGAGGCCCATGTTACAAGGCCCATTGTGATGTATTCAAAGGCCCGTGGGGATATGGCCCATTGCAATGTACATAAGGCCTCCTTTGATGTGGCCCACTTGATTTATAAAAGGCCCATATGATGCGGACCATTTGATAAATATAAGGCCCATGGGTCGAGGCCCAATAGGATGTCCTTAGGGTCCATTGCAATGAGGGATTCCTCCATAGTATGTGTAATAATGTTTGATGACAGGTTATGCCTTGGGGACAATGTTGGTTTGACGTCCATATTGTACGAGTAATGTTGGTTAAATGTTCGCATTACGACTCTCCCTAGGGCCCATTAGTAGGCCCACATTTGTTGATAGTTCACCACTTTATAACATGCTTAGTATAGCTCCATGATTCATACCCATACGCATCATATGTATGCTTGATATGAGTAGTGACTGAGCATAGCATACGACATTAGGCAGACCACTTAGGGGACTCCTTATGAGGCGGAGTGCCCCACATTATCGCATTGTACGCGCATGGATTGCTGCATGATTTGACGGTGTGATTCATGCATCTCGCATATGTGTGACTTGATCACTGCACGCCCTAAGTGACATCAGGGCCGTGGCTCCACAGGCACATCATGGATGGCCGTATTGGATACCGGAAATACTTTGTTCTAGCATTGTGGGCACTTAGGATGTCCTTGGGTGAAAATCCCAGAACCTTTTTGGTACCAGGAGGTGCTCCAACGTCTAGAACGAGTGGATACACGAGCGCCCGAGTGCCGAATACCAGTAGGTCGCGTCTCCCACTGTGTCGTGGTCGGTTGGAAGGGGGTGTGGCCTTATCCGCCTGAGTGAGGGGGCTATAAGCTAGGCTGAGTTTGACCAGCTCGCAAATGTGTCCGCTATCGACGAGCCGGGTAGGTATTGGCAGACTACTGGTCAGGCGGATAGTGTGGTCTCTTCCACTCGCTTGACTGTGCAGCTAGGGAGGAGGCAGTCAGTGTGAGGTGTATTAGACCCCGGTGATATCCAGAGAGGAACTATACTGATATGTGTACTTATGAGTACTGGCACGCTTGCTTTGCATCTCGCATATGACATTTGGCTACATAGGCCTCGCATCGCATGGTCTTGGTATGACCGACAGCATTCATGCCTTGCATTACATAGCTTTAGTATAGCTGATAGCATTTATGGACTTACCGCATATTTCCGCATTACTCTGATATTGTACACTTGGCACTCGCCTTACACACACTTTCACCACCCTCTAAGCTTTTGTAAGCTTATGCACGATAGATGCGTGCAGGTGGCGTTAGGTTTGCAGCAGCGTTGAGCTCGGAGCGTGCAGCAGTCTTCTAGAGCTTTTGGAGTTTTCTTTGATATCATTACATTGTATTTTCCTTCCCGCATTGTACTTAAAAGTTTTTGATATAGTGGATATGTGGTGTTGTTGTTTTGTGACTTGGTTATGCTTGTGGTTATGCTCCATTACAAAAAAAAATTCATGCTGAAAATCCTCCTTGTAGGATCCAGGATCGGAATCTGGCGTATGGGCGCTGGGAGCCGAGAATGGGGTACTACGGAGGCTGTCGGCGCCGGATTCGGCGATCGGGAATTTTGTGAGCCCGGTTTCCGAGTTTGGGGCGTGACACCTTGCCCCTTGAATTTATTTTTATCTTGGAAAGTAGGCAAAACGCCTCAAGGAGGGCATGTAGTTGCCTTTACATAGAATTTTAACATGGAAAGTGGGCACAATACATGAAAGGTAGGCATTTAAATGACATTACCTTGATTTTTATCTTGGAAAGTGAGAAAAACACACAACGATATGCATTTTGGCGCCCCTAATGAGAATCGTAACTTGAAAAGAGGGAAAAATGCATCAACGATTGGCATTTTGGTGACGTTAAACTGTTTTTATTTTTATTTTTTAAAAAAACTAGTTTCTTATTTTATTAAGGATATGCATTTTGGTGACCCTAATGAGATTCTTAACTTGAAAAGAGGGAAAAATGTATTAAGGCTAGCCATTTTGATGCCCGTGTTGAGACATAAAAAATATTATTCCGTTGAAGTGGTTAGAGAATTTCCATGTCCAGGAGTATTTTGGTAATTTCCATGTCTGGGGGTATTTCGGTAATTTCCATGTCCGGGGGTATTTTAGTAATTTCCATGTCCGGGGGTATTTTGGTAATTTCCAAGTCCGGGGGTATTTCGGTAATTTTCATGTCCGGGGGTATTTCGGTAATTTCCAAGTCCGGGGGTATTTCGGTAATTTCCATGTCTGGGTATTTTGGTGGTAATTTTCATGTTCGGGGGTATTTTGTAATTTCCATGTCCAGGGGTATTTGGTAAAATTCAAGTCCAGGGGAGTTTAGGTATTTTGGTAAAATTCCAAGTCCAGGTAGTTTAGTATTTTGATAAAATTTCAAGTCCAGGGGTAGTTTAGGTATTAATTTAAAGTTCCATGTGGTAAAATTTAGTATTTAGTTGAAAATAATAGTTATGTCTGAAAGGTTGTAGTTGTATAAAAGGTGGTGCAAAAGGTGTCCGAAGAAAAGGTGTCCTTTGAAAGGAGAAAGGTGGTACACCACCATTTAAGGGGGAATGGTGGTCACCATGGTTTAAGGAAAGGAAAGGTCCATATGTGAAAGGATAGATGGTGGTGATCACCACTCTGTAAGAGTGGTGGGGCCTATAAATACTCCCTTCCTGATTCATTTGAAGGGGTTGAATCTATAAGATCAGTTGCTAAGTCAGAAAATGAGAGAGAAGCAAGACCGGAGAACGAAAGAAGAAAGGCTTTGTGCGGAACCGCGCAAAGGAAATTGAATGCGCGGACCCGCGCAAAGCAGGTTGCTCACGCACAGCCGCGCAAACTGAAGTCCGATGGCTTTCACGCCACTTTTCAATGAAGATCGGAGAAAATCCTTTGCGCGGGTCCGCGCAATGAAAGTGGGAAGAATCTCACAAGCCAGGCGTTGTGAAAGCGCTGTTTGAAGAAAAGTTTCCTTTGCGCGAGAACCGCGCAAAGCTTGTGCCTGTGTCCGTGTGCAAACAGGAGACGGACTCCATTTTCCTTCTACTGCATTGTTGGTGGGGCCAATACAGGCATATTTTGAGAGATCCACACCGTCCATTGGATCCCTCTCGAGATTTCGACCGTGAAAGATGAGTTCTGATCGTTTGTTGACGTGGCCCGCCTAGATAATCAAGTCGGGAAAGCAGCTAAACGGTCCGCTTGCAATCACTCTTGTGATCATATGAATGATCATGATCATCAAAGATCAGCATCATCTCGATGGTGTCTTCTCCCTCTGTCTAATGGACGACTCGGATCCACCTTTCATGGCCTGAGGGTGTCCCACAACAAAAGAACCGGAGCTCTGTTTTCAACAGAGTCGACGTACGTCGACTCTGTGAAATTCGGTGGGCCCCAGATCAACCGAGATGAAGAAATCTACTCCGTCCATTGAATTCACGACGGAAAACCACCAAGGAAAGACTGTTTTTGAAGTAAAATCAGTGCGGCCAGCTAGGTTATCTACTCTGCCGTCCATTCCGCATTCAACGGTTGAGATCTTGCATTCGACTGCATGGAGACAGAAGGACATCTAGACGAGGGTAAAGCCTATCCTCTGAAGAGTATGGACTGTTCTGATCATTCAATGGAGTGGTGAGTGGGCCACACTACACAAAATCAGTTAACGTAGGAATGACGCTGTGCGTCTTTTGGAAATGAAGAAGAAGAGTCGGTCAGCGCTGCTGACCGACTTTGAGGAAATTCCATGCACATCGAGTGCACGAGCACTTTATGTACATGCGATGTATATATAGCTTCAATGTGATGTTTGTGAGAAATCCGATCCGGCCATCTTCATTGTCAGCTCATTTAACACGTTGAGACTGAATTTGAAGAATATCTAGATATCAGGCGGGCCCCAAATCACGATCTCAGGGGATGATTTGTCAGTTTGGCCATTTCTACAAGGATTCAGGAGCTGGAACTTGACGTGTACGGCTAATTTGTGGTTCTAAGGCTTCATGTAAAGTTTCGAGGAGAACGGACGGTGAAAACCTCGTGATCTTACATTCTGGGAGACTTTTTAGGCCCGTCTGATGTGATCGGCCTGATTTCTGTGGGTCTTGGTTATACTTCAATGGACTTCTTCATATTTTAAAGAAGAATGATCAGAAGGATGCTCTATAATCAAGGAAAGATGAATGGAATGATGCTCAGAACCGATCTCAGCGGTCAAATCAGAGAATTTAAGCTTGCACAAATTTCAGTTTCATTGAAGAACTGGTTGATCAGATTGACATTCCTCCTAAGTACCAGGAGATGACCGAAATAGGCGTCGGAATGTTGCCGAAATTTCCATAAGACTATCTTGTCTACTTTGATTGATTGTACTTTATTTTTAGAATCAAGGGAATCAGAGGATGTAAATGAACTCAGAATAAATGTGATCAATGTTCTCTTATTCTTTCTTTGTTATCATTGAATAAATCCCCCAAACCAAACACATTTTGTTTCCTTGTCAAAACAGCCCGTAACCAATTTATTTTATTTTGTTTTTTATTTTTTAATTTTATTGTTAACTAAAAAAGTGGGTAAAAAATGTCTTAAGGATACACATAGATTCTTAATTGAAAAGTTAGCAAAATGCCCTAGGGAAGGCATTTAGGTGCCCTTACCTTGATTTCTATCATTTAAAGTTGGCAAAATGCCTCAAGGATTGGCATTTGTTGCTCTCAACAACCAAAGTATTCAAAATTGGTTACGTAATGGTCATAACGGTTACACGTTACAGGGTCGAAACGGTCGTTGCAGGAAAAAAAAAAAAACAAAACAAGCCGAAAGGCCTCGTAACGGCCCTATAATAATTTTTCAAAAAATAAAAAAGGGTCGTAATGGCTTGTATCATAACGGTAACGATGGTGGCCGTTATGGCCACCATTACCGTTTTCAAACGCCTTGCTCTCAACATGAATTTAAACTCAAAAGAGGGTATAATGCCTTAAGGATTGGTATATTGGTGGCCTTAACCAAATTTCTATCTTGAAAAGTGGGCAAAGCTTCACGGACTGGCATTTTAGAGCCTTTACCTAGTTTTTAACTTGAAAATTGTGCAAAATGCCTCATGATGGCTTTAGGTGCTTTTAAATAAAATTTTAACATAAACAATGGGTAAATGCATTGGGGATAGCATTTAGTTGCCCTTACCTTGATTTTTTCTTGAAAAGTGAGCAAGATGGCTAAGGATTGGTGTTTTTGGTGCCTTCAACCTTATCTTAAACTTGAGAAGTGGGCAAAATGCCTCGAGATTGGTGTTTTGGATCCTTTACCAATATTGTTAACTTGAAATGTGGACAAGAGGCCTCATGGATTGGAATTTCAGTGCCTTTATTGTGATCTTTAGCTTCGGAAGTTTGCAAGATGTCTAAAGTATAAACATTTAGGTACCCTATCTTACTTTTTCTCATGGAAAGTGGGCAAATGGCCTTTAGGATAGGATTTTAGGTGTTTTTACATTTTGTTTTTTTTTCCTTGGTATGTAGTCAAAATTTCTCGTGGATAGATGTTTGCGCGTCCTTTGGAAAGTATGCACAAATGCTAATGTGAAAATATCAATTTGCATACATCCCTTTTCTTCTTGAAGGTGAAACCACAAAAGATTTCCTCACAAATACAACAAAAATGTAAAAAATAAAGGACTTGTATCCAACATGCTACTTGCTACTATGTTTGGCAACACATACCAAAAGGGAAGCAATAAATGCTATAATAGTGTTTTAAATAGCCAATAGCATCTAGCGTAGCATTCATCTCTATGAAGTGTTAAGCGTAAAGCTCAATGCTACTTCTAGATTTTTAATTAAGGTTGTGCTTGGCTATGCCAAGTATCATGAAATTTCATGATATTTTGCACCAAATTAGTATGGTTAGTAATGAAGTTTCATGATATTTAGTGCAACTAAACACAAAATAATAGGAAAAATAGGCAAAGATGAAGTACAATGGCAAAGAAAGAGTAACATAATCGATTAATACTATTTATATTATTTTACTAAAATCATTGAAAAGATTAACTAATTTTTATTGAAATTTGAAAAATATAACAAGTCAATGAAAACATTAATTGATTTTAATGTTTAATGAAGAACAACTTGTAGCGTAAGCCACATAGCACGTACCATAGGGGCTATGTAGCATGTTACATGCGACTTAAGTTGTTTTCATGAGCTACGCAGCATTGAGGCGAAGCTACGCTATGCATTGTAAGTTACACACTGAATAGTGAAGCTATTTAAAATACTAACTATAACCAGTGTTCGTATTATCGGCGAGAAATAGATAATACCGTCGGTAATATCGCTGTCGTCGGCGTTGCGACACCGAAACTCACTTGTTTCATATCCCTTACAAATATCGGAGAATTTTCAACGATTTTATCATTTTTCGTGATAATTATAGTTGTCAGTGACAATTCATTGTAGCTACCTACCCTACCAAGGGCTATGCTTGTAGCCAACAACCCATTTATACGATAAAAGGGCCAATGTTATCGGAAATGTCAAGGTTGCGTAAATACCAAAAAAAAATTGGAAATTTTTTTTTTTTTAAAGGGGGAAAAACTTTTAGATCCATATAAGAGAGTTGATTTCGGTACTTGCCTGATCGAAAGTAGCATTTGGTGGGCCAATCGATCAATCGCCAGCAGTGTGCCGTTCTTACGCAAGTGCGAAAAAATCTTAAATTCTTTTTTCTTCGAATAAATGATAAATTTCAAATCCAATGGTGATTTTGGCGAAGAATCTATGAAAATTGTTTTTGTTTTTGGATATTTTGAGAGGATTTTAGGGTTTTGAGGGTTCTCCGAAAGAACATGGTTCTAGAAGGACCGGAACCCCCTTTTCTGTTTTAGTAAATGGCTTCCTAAAGTAAATGACTATTAATCTGGTCCGGAATGCACATTAGGGCCACTGATCTTCCATCAAATCAATCTAGAACCGTTGTGCGGTTCAACTCTTCAATCTAGATGGTTGGATGGTCCAGATCCTTGATTGGCATCTTTTGATGGGCTCAATCCTTGTTTAGCTAGCTTCTGTGGCCTAGATGTATCATATATTTATCTGTCTTTTTTTTTTTTTCTAGGAAATGGACGTAACCTCTTAACACAGGATTTGCATCAAATATTATTGACTTCACTTCAGTGACATAAATTCACGTTGTTGAAAGTGCATGATAAACTTTGGAAACCATTCATGTTCCTTATGCCCACCTATTGTAATGTCATTGTTTCTAGAGACTTTGCGCATTTGGAAGTTACTATATGTACATCGATTGGAACGATCATTGGTTAAAATAGCCATGGCACTCAATTCGTCTCTTTGCCTCATTGATCTCATATGTCTTACACACATGCGCCCGTGCCAAACACAAATGCTCTCATGGGAATCGGTTCTCATGGTAACTTCGTGGAACTTTTGACACGTGATGTGGGCATAAGATCTGGATGGTCCACAAGATGAATCACCTCATCAAAAACCCCCAAGGCTAACTTTTTGGCTTGATTTAAAAATCTGGTGGGCCATAGCAAAGTGAAAATCTCTAGGCCCTTGATTTGCCTATCATTTTGTTATGGCCCACTAAAATTTTGGATCAGGCCAAAAAGTTACCCTTGGGGGTTTCATGAAGTGACTCATCTAGTTAACCGTCCGGATTTTGTGCCAACATCATGTGTCAGAAGTTCTCATGAAATTTCCGTGAGAACTAGTTCCTGGGTGAGCCTCTCTCTCTCTCTCTCTCTCTCTCTCTCTCTCTCTCTCTCTCTCTCTCTCTCTCTCTCTGTATGGTTATATGCGGTCGAGCTCATGGAAACTTCCCATGAGGTTGAGCTGTGTGGGCCCCACCGTGATGCGTGTCAAAATCTACCTCATCAGTCAGATGTAACATTCCATGGTGGGCCTCAGGCTTAAAAATCAAGTCAATCGATGACTTTTGTCTGCCACACCACGTAAAAAAGTTGAGAGGGGTCACCCTCCCATTAAAACATTCATAATCATTTGTTGGATCCACCGAGGTGTGGTTCACAAATCCAGCCCATTCATTAAGTGCATCCCACTTGGATGAGGGGTCAGACCAAGTTTCAGATGCATCCAAAATTTAGGTGTGCCCCATCAAGTGATTTTATATGTTTTAGGCATGTCTTCACATGATTTTAGTTATTATGGCCCACCTAAGTTCTGTATACGGCTGATTTTTGGGATATCCCATAATTTAAAGGGGACCCATCAAATGCAAGGTGTTGATGTTCGACACGAATAATGGTGGGGCCCACACAGCTCGACCTCATGGGAAGTTCCCATGAGCACATAATAGGTTTCTTTTGTATAGGGTCCTACGCTATGCATTGTCTGATTGAACTAATGCAACTATGTTCAAATTGAATGCATAACATTTAGAGTATGTGTGATGATCATTTCATCAAATACTTTAAAATATTTCGAAATAGTCTCAATTGACAGCTAGTTGAAGGGAAATTTTGAAAAAAAATATTTTAATATTTTTAATTGTAAATGATATTTATTTATCGAAAATTGACAAGGACCTAACAAATCATTAGATCAACCCTCATACATGCTTGATTTCATGTTTGAGTGTAACATTGCAAGCAATTTCAGAGAAATTGGGCAAATTTCGAAATTGCTCCAAAATTTCCCAAATCGGACCACCTACACTCAAATTTTGAAATTAGAGTGTATGTGATGACCATTTCATCAAATATTCCTAAATACTTTGAAATTAGTCTCAATTGGCATCTAATTGAAGGAAATTTTTGAAAAAAAAAAAATGGAGAACATGAAGAACCAATGGATATCAAAATCAAAGCTTTAACTCTATGATTTTTCATGCAAAACATGAAGAATCAATGGATTTGTTACCTTTTGGCACCGATTTAACATAATTTCAATAAAAGAAAGGATCATAAATTGAAAATGTTCATTAGATCAAACATGTGGGATATATCGGCACTACCTGTGCGTTTCGTATCGTATCGTACAGGTGGGATATAAGATATATTGTGGGGTATATCGGCGGATTTCGTCGATAGTTAAAACATTGAACCCAAGTTTGTTAACCATAACCTATTTTCTTGTACTTTATATCCCCTAGTCACTATCATAAAGCTTGTACTCATATCCGTCGTCTTTATTCTTGTTACAAAAATTTGTCATCGTTGTAAGAAGGAAACTATGTTGGTATGGGGCGAAGAAATTACAAGTGGGTCGATATGTTGCTAAGAGAGGGGGTTTGGAAGGGAAAAAATATTATCTAGAGCAATGATGATTCAAAGGCTAACGCCACCAAGGTGGGAGGGTTCTAGATGTCTTTTTGAAATAAGAATTTAAATAGATCCTCACTACCATGTATGAGCGTATAGAAAAGAAAAATAAGGCAATACCCTCATTTGAACTAGATGATATCAATGGACAACTATAACTTCTAAGGTGTTTGGGAGGTTGCATTGGGGAAAGAATTCCACCATGGGCATTTAGATCAGATTCCAGCAAATTAAGATTTATTTTTAATTTTTTGTGTGTTGGGCAAAGCTGGGTTGAATGGCTGGAGTTGTCACTATAAGGGCTTTTAAGCCAGTTGAAAAACTACAATGTGATGGGGACATCATGCACACACGCACGCCCCCCACCCTACGCGCATACTCAAGGAGGAGGAAGCCCCCACTATCGATTTGAATCGACGACAATATCTATGGAGGACCTCTTAGCTAGGGGGTCGTGCTATGGAGCATTGGAGTGGACCCGATCATCATGAGGATTCCACCATTGGATCTCATGATCGTGGCCCAATACCTTAAATGATCTAGAATTTTGAATTTTGGTTATTATAGTTTTTAGAAACATCATGAACGGTTTTGATTGCGTTAATTAGTTGTTATTTTTGTTACTTTGTCTCTAAGTAATAGTGTGCGCACATGACGCGGCTTTTGGGGTTTAGTATTTTTTTTATAAATAGGCAACCCCATGTAGGTTTTTTTCATTGAAGCTTATGAATAAAATTCTACGTTTTTTCTTCTCTATCCCACTGAGTTGAAGAAGCTAATTGGGTGCAAAACCCTCCCTTCCTTGAAGGGCTAACTACCGTGGTGCGAAGCTACAACTATCTCAAATTATCTCCATCTCTTCCACCCCACATCCCTCATCTCCCACAGCCATCCCCATCTTCAGATTTATCCTTTTTTGGAACTCAAATTCTCTTTTACAATGGATTTCTAGATTTTGGCCCACCAGGGGCTGAAACTTCAGCGGAGCACCACGCACTCACCGTACATCAGATTGGCTTGAAATTTGGTGTGAGAGAGGACCTCCCTTGGCCGACCAGACGCAAGCTGGACGTTTCCAGTTTCGTGGGCCCCACATAGTGCAGACAGAGGTCCACGCAAGTGCATCTGGGCCGGGCCGCTGTTCGCGGGCGCGGATTGTCTGAAGTTCTGGATTTTTTCTATCTTCTCTCTTTCGCCTTAATCTCAAACCCTAATCCCATATAATCCCCAAATCCCTAGCTTTTTTCCACTTTTGCAAACCCTAGACTTTCCCCGAATTGAAACATGGTGAATCTCTTGAATTCGGGAACAATTCTTTACAAGAGTGGATGAATCTTAGACTCCTTTGGGCATTGTTTGGTTTATAATTTTATTTGATCCAGCCCTAAACGTGTGTAGGCTTAGACCCCTGTAGATTCCCCTCGTTGAATGTTTGATCGTATGTGGGATGTGAAATTTTGTGAGTGTAAAATTGGTATGATTTAAAGCTTGAAATCTTGCCTGTCATATTTAATTTCATGTCCTGCATCACAATGCACTAAAATCTTTGACTTCAATAGATAAGATAGTCAAAAGTGTTTCTACTTCCCAAATGTGATTTTACATTCAAGAAAGGTAACAAGAAAATAAATTATTAAGGATGCTTCTATGTTTTTTAAGGAAAATTTCTTGAAAGATAAGAATCCTTTAACGTTATCATGACATGGTATTACTTGGTGCATATTAATGGCAAAAGGATGATTGCTAAGTTTTTATTTTATTTTTTTTGATTTATTTATAATTTTCATATTTTTAAGTGATTTGCGATTCGGTATGATTCAACCCCTATTATGATTTACGATACGATAATGTTTTTGACAACATTGGAGACAAGCATTAAAAGGAGGTATATTTGTTTGTAGGATGATAAGCACAAGCACGTTTACCTGTCCGCAAGGCAATGGGCACAAGATATGGTGGATGACACAACATGGTTGGCCGTACTATCTCTACATTTTCATTGTGAGGAGACTTGTAACAGAGGCATATTGCGAATGGTGGAATCAAAGGGAGGAGAATGGATTATATCTTCTTCAATTGCAACAATTACAAGCACAACTTCCTGATGAGTTTTTTTGACCCGTCGTCGACCGGTCGTGAGCCTCGCTCGACCGGTCGAAGACTGGTTGTCGACCAGTTGTGGAGTCGAGTCGTGGCACGACTCAAAGTCCAGCGACTGTGGACTATTTTTCTCCAGGGTGCTCGACCAGTCGACTGAGGTGCTCGACCGGTCGTGGGTGGCGCTCAACCGGTCATAGACTCGGTTCGACCAGTCGAGGTTACGGAGATTCGTTCCGCGATTTTGCGCGGATTTTATGTCGCAAGTCCGTTCGCAACTGGGATGCGGAAAGGAGTTTCCTAAAACTTTAAATAGGAGTTCCTAGGGTTTTCTAGGTATGACAAGAGGGTTTTCTAAAGCTTTACAAGGGATTTGCTAAAGGGTTTAGGGCTTTCAAAGGTGAGAGAGAGAGGAGAAGAGAAAGAGAGAGAGAGATGAAAGCTAGTTCTGCTCGTAGGTTATCTACCGTGCAATCTATATCTCAGCTTCTATGTCCTCTGTAATCGGTTAGATCTCTCAGTTTTTCTTTGTTTCTCTTATTGTTTATCCACTCCTGCGTGAGTGAAGAAGGTTGTAATGTTCTACTTCATAGTGGATTGTTGATCTAGACGAGGTCCCGTGGTTTTTTACCTCTTTGAGGGTTTTCCACATAAAAATCTCTTATGTGGTGTGTGATTGATGCATTGATTGTTTTCATTACTTTATTAGCCATAATTCTGGTTTGTTCTGGAGGGCTAGATCCTAAGGTTTTGTGTAAGGCCCCCAACACTTCCACATCAAGAGATTTATTGTCTTTAGAGAAGAACGAAGTGGAAATCATATTGTCTTCGAAGAGGACCATAACAACAATAACCTCTTTGTGTCAGGAGTACTAAAGAAAAGAAACATTTAATAGCTTTATGATCTAATTTATAATGGCTTGATTCTAATTGATGGAAAAATCATACGCATCCAAAAACTTTTGGGGGAGAAGAAAACAATGGAGTATTTGGAAGTAAAATTTAATGTGGTGATTGATCCATTAGAATGTTTGAGGGCATTCAATTTATTTGAAGACATGCTGTGAGCATCATACCACTCCAAAAACTTTTGGGAACATTCATATGAAGTAATAGAGCATGACTCACCTTAAGTAGGAGGCGATTTTTTTATATTCTGCAACATTGTTTTGTTGTGGAGTGCAGGCATACGATTTTGATTAAGGATTCCTGTTTCAGAAAAATACTGGTTAAATGCTTGTGACTGATATTCCATAGCATTATCGGAACGAAACACAAACACTTCTGAATTAAATTGATTTTGTGCTTCCATGTAAAAAGACTTAAAAATAGAATACTTCAGATCTTTCTTTCATTAAATAAATCCAAGTCATTGTGAGAAATCATCAATAAAGGTAATGAAATACTTGTACCTTGACTTACTGGAGATTTTAATTGGTCTGCAAACATTTGAATGAATTAAATAAAAAGGAACTAAACTACGCTTTTCCACACATGGTGAGAAAGTAGCACGATGATGTATACTCAATTAACACACTTCACACTTCATACTTGTCACAGACAACTAGAGGTGTACATGAGTCGATCGAAATCGAGCTTGGCACAACTCGACTCAGCTCGACCATAAGCTAACCCCAGCTCAAACTTGGCTCGGCTCGGTCCTCGAGCCTAACTGGCTAGCTCGATTCGGTTCGGTCAGCAACTCGGGCCAGTTTGAGCCAAGATCAAGCCAAGTTCGCCTGTGCAGCATTTTCACAAACACATGGACTGCACCTTCAAAATCTCATTGTATGTAAAACGGCAGCAGCAGTTTTACAAGTATTTCATCAAACACCTTGTAGGCAACATCAAGATCAAGGAAAAAGGTATTTGTTTCATATACATACCTTCCTTGCCATCAGTCAACACTTCGTTGAGTCATTTCGTCAAACACTTGGTGAGCGACATCAATATCAAAGTAAACGAGTCACCAATTGGTTCGATCCTAGTTCGATTTGAGCCGGGGTTCGATCTGAATCAAGTCGAGCTCGGCCAAGCTCAAACTCGGTTCGAAATTTTTTTAGGCTTAAAAAATCAGCTCAACTCGGCTCGAACTCGATTTCGAACTGAGTCGAATCGAGCTTTTTCGAGTCGAGTCGAGCGAGCTAATCGAGCTAAATGGGTTTGTGTGCTACCCTACAGACAACAAGGAAGGAATAACACTTTTAAGAACATTTAAGGATGGATGATCGAGACGGCAGTGCCATTGGTAAGGAGATGTTATTTTGTACTTTTACACCAACAATGCTATGATTAAAATAGTGCAATTGGTGATATTTATGTCCTCCATCTATCATCTTTTTCGTCTTTAGATCTTGAAAAACATAATTCGAAGGATAAAAGATCACAAAGCAGGTAAGAGATTTGGTGAGTTTTCTAATAGATATGAGACTCAAGGAAAATGTAGGAACATAAAGGACAAATGTTAATAAAAGGAAAGAACTAGGTTAAACAATATCAATTCCACCCACTCTAGATTGGGTACCTAATGTGGGGGCATTTTCACACTAGGATTGAGTGGGGTGGATTGTGAGATACAGGGGCACACTCGAGGTGGGAGGCCTGCGGAACCCATGGATTTAGGGCCCACGAGGGGGCAAAACTTATGGATTTGGGGTCCACGAGGAGGGTTTGGCCAAGGACCTAACCTATCAATTTGGGGTCTAGGCTATGAGATAAATGGATTAATTCACCATGCTCTATTTGTTCGAGCTTTTAGAGCAAGTGGTTAATTGTCCTGCATCAAATTGGTATTAGAGCGGTGAGGTCTCGTGTTCAAGACTCCTCACCGGGGGTGATTAATGCGGGGGCATTTTCACATCAGGCTCGAGTGGGGTGGCCCGTGGGATGCAGGGTCACACTTAAGGTGGGCGGCTCGGGGAACCTATGGATTTGAGGCCCATGTGAGGTGGAAACCATGGACTTGGAGCCCACGAGGAGGGTTTGGCCGAGGACCTAACCCATGGATTTGGGGCCTGGGCTATGAGATAAAAGGGATTAATTAATTCACTATGCTTTATCAGTTAGAGCTTTTAGAGCAAGTGGTTAATTGTCTTGCATCAATACTAGCTACCAAAATGATAGATGAACCCATTAACGATGTATTAATGGATGAAAATACATTGCACTCACCTATCATATGGTTAGATGCTCTAGAATCAATGACCCATAGAGCAGGGACTTGAAACCTAAACAAGCCATGCTTGAGGTCACAAATATGGCAATAGGGGTAGAAGTAGTTCTAGAAGTAGCAGGAGCAGGTTGATTCTGCAGATTTTTCAGCAACATGGAATACTATTGAGTCAGAGTAGTCTTCTCTGGTGACTATTGAGTTATATGTGTAGAATTAGCCGGAGAAGCCCCATTGTTCTCTCTAACGCAGATACCTGATCAGCCCATGCCGGCTTCCCCATGAAGATTTCAACATTTTTAATAGAGTGATTTGTGAGCCCATACTGCGTGCACTTTCTAAGACTACGACCTCTACCACAACCTCCTTCTAATTTACCACGACCACCTTGATTACCTTTGCCACCGTGGCCTCGACTAGTAAAGGATGCTGAAGTAGAGTTGTCATTGGCTAAATCCAACAGATATTCGTTGGAGGCAAACATACACCTCATTCAGAGGTGGCACATCCATGCCACCCAATATTTGTGCACTACTCATGTTTCAAACTAGATAAGAACTTGGCTACATGAAACTCCTCTTGTTGCTAACGTAGCTTTTCCAAATAAGTAGTAAGGGTTAATACACATTCGACTCATTTAATTTTGGAATAATATTCACCTAGCACTCTGTTGCCTTGTTGGAGCTTAAATATTTCTTCATATAATTGATACATACGGGAGATATTTTTGGTAGATGAATATGTCTCTTATAATGCATCCTACACTTCCTTTGAAGTATCCAAAAACATTACATTAGCATTGATGGGTGATTCCATACTATTTCACAATGATGTCATAGTTTGAGCATTCTCCTGGAACTCTAATTGGGTTGCTCCATGGTCAAGTATTTCAATTTTCCTTTCGTTAAAAATATTTGAATGGACTTAGACTATTGGAGATAGTTTGTTACATTTAATTTAATAGAGGTTATCTGGACTCCAAAAAAATCAGCTGGATTTATGAATCCTGTTCTTGAATCACTTCTCACTTCCATCTGGGACGAGATTACAATATATAACGCAAGCTTATATGAATATGGGCTGACCTTTCACGATTAACAAACACTCATATGCTTCACACGGTAAGCACACCACACCTGAAGAGAATAACCAGCCTGCACGTCCACATGTTCCAACCAATCACGAGGGTTGATGATCACGAACACGGTATTTGACAAAGGCAACCGGCCCATACATTCACACATCTCACGAGAGACGATGATCATGAAAACTTCATCCCCTTCTCATGCACGGGCCATTACAAAGGTCCGACACAACGAAAAGAGCAAAAAGCGTAGGTTTCGCAAAAGATTTTCAACACGAGGGACAAGAAAGCCCAAAAATAAAAGAAACAAATGAGGATAGGTAAATGGGGGAAAGATCAATTAGATTAGAAAAAGAAGGCTTCGATACCATGTAGGACAATTTGCTTGTTACTATAGCATGATACGATAGCACAGTACTGTAGCAAGTGAAAGAAGAGAAGAGAAGAAAAGAGAGGAGAAGAGAAAAGCCCCAATTGAGTTGGACCTCCACCTCTCCTTATAACTAAACATATCCTTCAAGTAACAAAAGCAAAAATATTCAGCATATCCTAATTAACGTAAACAAAAGATAATAAGATAATAAGAGATATGTGGGCCTACATGGGCCATATCCACTTCTAGTAAAACAAACAAAGTCAATTATCCGGCACAATTGGTTTACTTGATCGGAACTCTGTAAGCGGTGAGTAATATATCTTTGCACGCTGGATAGTATTTTTCTTTTCCGGTCATTCCCTCTTGCATGTGCTTTCTTGGAAGCTCTCCTCGCTGATCATTCTCCAATTATTTGGTTTTAAGGTATAATCTAAAGCAAACATGGTAAAACGTTCCAAGAGTTAATTTCCATTTTCAGACTTTATAGGCATTGAGCAATTTGGAATAAAATATTGTTTATATTTCTGCCTCATATTCAATTTTGTTAGGATTCTCATCTTATTCTAAAAATTTGGGAACCTGTCTGTATTGGAAGCTCAAAGATATTATAGTTCTTTCTTTTCAATCGTGCATTTGCTTGTATATTTTAGTTGAATGGTGACTTGGTATGGTTTTTATACAGGACCAAACCGCTATAGTGCTGGTAGAGGAGCACACAAAAACCTGAAACTTGCAGAGAAAGCAAGGATACTGGTCAGCAAAATACAATGTGAGCTGTACAACTGTTACAAGCTAAATAAGATGAAGTAACTTGCTAAGTAATCCTTCTCCTTGGTCTATCAGCATTTATTCATTTATCATTGTTTAAGGGAAGAAAAAAAAAAAAAAAACTCATGTATATTTCTAAAACAAAAACTTATGCATATTTCTGAATTTCCTGAAGCTGGGACTGTGGTGCGAGAGAGTAGGTGTAAGGGACAGGGAAGGGTCTGTTTGGAGCTGAGCTTCTCAATCTTTTCAGATTATCCGAAAGGATTTGGATCTGAATATTTTGGACATTTGGTTTTTCCAAATCCTCTTGGGCCAAAGCAGAATCATGTTAAGATTACTGCTTTTTCCTATTTGTTTCTTCCTTTTGTCTTCCGTTTGAAATGGAACAGTTATGGATATCCTGTCCAATTGAATTGGTTCCCCCCTAGATGCAAACGTGCCCAATTAGCTGAAGCAGGATACAACTAGCTCAAAAGCATGTCAGTGCCATTACTGAAGAATAGTCCCCAGCGCTATTTGCCTTTCAGATTTTCAGTGATTCTAGAATCTTCAACACCTCATTGAAAGTCCACTAACAGGTGAACCCTCTCGATGCAATAATCTCTTCCTTCAGTCATTTTCACATTTTCTGCTCGTTAAGGACTTACATGATATGTTGGTCTGTGTCATCTTGAGAGGCCCCTCTGTATCTCTACAGGTGCTTAGATGCCCTCACTGTAGCGGATATTCAGCTAAGCTCTCCCCACTGCCATGGGATTCTGACATCTGGCATGCACTGCACTGATGTAGTTGCTCCGGGAGATTGACTCTTAGGATCTGGCCATATTTTGTATGCCCTACTTGAATAACTGAAACAATAGGCAATCTTAAAGGGAGGTCTGCCCTTCGTTGCATGATCCTTCTAACCAGGTGCCACTCCTGCTTTGAGTTGATTGCCCGACTTGCGCTCCTGCTTCTGCTTCCTAGCTGGTTATACTTGCTAATGTTTTGAAACTCACGAATCCCCTCTCCTGCGCACCCCCGATTCTGTTCCTTCGCTACTCTATGCAACTAATCTGCCAATCAATAGGAGCATGTATAGCACCTGTGGCAGTTGGCATATGTGGTGAATATCTAGGCCATCCATCAAGTTGGCTTACCATGTAGATTCCTTGACCCAAAAATCATTGCCAACTCATTAGGTTTGGTACAGTGTATGGGATAATTTGATGGCTAAAAAGCACTTATTTTCCATATTCTCTTATTTTGTACACTGGCCCACCTGATCATGCATGGTTTTTGGACCATGGCCACCTGATGGAGGGATCATCAACAACCTGCCTGTAGATGGACTCAGCTATATATTACCAAACCAGCTGAAGGTAACTGTAA
>JAJHSJ010000019.1:23955801-24125335 GCA_021015155.1 Magnolia officinalis
TGGAAGCTCTCCTCGCTGATCATTCTCCAATTATTTGGTTTTAAGGTATAGTCTAAAGCAAACATGGTAAAACGTTCCAAGAGTTAATTTCCATTTTCAGACTTTATAGGCATTGAGCAATTTGGAATAAAATATTGTTTATATTTCTGCCTCATATTCAATTTCTTAGGATTCTCATCTTATTCTAAAAATTTGGGAACCTGTCTGTATTGGAAGCTCAAAGATATTATAGTTCTTTCTTTTCAATCGTGCATTTGCTTGTATATTTAGTTGAATGGTGACTTGGTATGGTTTTTACAGGACCAAAACCGCTATAGTGCTGGTAGAGGAGCACACAAAAACCTGAAACTTGCAGAGAAAGCAAGGATACTGATCAGCAAAATACAATGTGAGCCTGTAAAACTGTTACAAGCTAAATAAGATGAAGTAACTTGCTAAGTAATCCTTCTCCTTGGTCTATCAGCATTTATTCATTTATCATTGTTTAAGGGAAGAAAAAAAAAAAAAAACTCATGTATATTTCTAAAACAAAAACTTATGCATATTTCTGAATTTCCTGAAGCTGGGACTGTGGTGCGAGAGAGTAGGTGTAAGGGACAGGGAAGGGTCTGTTTGGAGCTGAGCTTCTCAATCTTTTCAAATTATCCGAAAGGATTTGGATCTGAATATTTTGGACATTTGGTTTTTCCAAATCCTCTTGGGCCAAAGCAGAATCATGTTAAGATTACTGCTTTTTCCTATTTGTTTCTTCCTTTTGTCTTCCGTTTGAAATAGAACAGTTATGGATATCCTGTCCAATTGAATTGGTTCCCCCCTAGATGCAAACGTGCCCAATTAGCTGAAGCAGGATACAACTAGTTCAAAAGCATGTCAGTGCCATTACTGAAGAATAGTCCCCAGCGCTATTTGCCTTTCAGATTTTCAGTGATTCTAGAATCTTCAACACCTCATTGAAAGTCCACTAACAGGTGAACCCTCTCGATGCAATAATCTCTTCCTTCAGTCATTTTCACATTTTCTCTGCTCGTTAAGGACTTGCATGATATGTTGGTCTGTGTCATCTTGAGAGGCCCCTCTGTATCTCTACAGGTGCTTAGATGCCCTCACTGTCGCGGATATTCAGCTAAGCTCTCCCCACAGCCATGGGATTCTGACATCTGGCATGCACTGCACTGATGTAGTTGCTCCGGGAGATTAACTCTTAGGATCTGGCCATCTTTTGTATGCCCTACTTGAATAACTGAAACAATAGGCAATCTTAAAGGGAGGTCTGCCCTTCGTTGCATGATCCTTCTAACCAGGTGCCACTCTCCTGCTTCGAGTTGATTGCCCGACTGGCGCTCCTGCTTCTCTCTTCTGCTTCCTAGCTGGTTATACTTGCTAATGTTTTGAAACTCATGAATCCCCTCTCCTGCGCACCCCCGATTCTGTTCCTTCGCTACTCTATGCAACTAATCTGCCAATCAATAGGAGCATGTATAGCACCTGTGGCAGTTGGCATATGTGGTGAATATCTAAGCCATCCATCAAGTTGGCTTACCATGTAGATTCCTTGACCCAAAAATCAGTTGCCAACTCATTAGGTTTAGTACAGTGTATGAGATAATTTGATGGCTAAAAAAGCACTTATTTTCCATATTCTCTTATTTTGTACACTGGCCCACCTGATCATGCATGGTTTTTGGACCATGGCCACCTGATGGAGGGATCATCAACAACCTGCCTGTAAATGGACTCAGCTATATATTACCAAACCAGCTGAAAGGTAACTGTAACCATTTTAGTGTCAATTTCTCAAATTTAAGTGGTTCTATAATTAGTAGGATCCTGCTAATGTAGAAGCAGATATGTAGGCCAAGGTTTTGTTCTGATCTTAATGATCAACTTCCTTTCTTTGTTCAAGGTCCCCATTGTCATTACACTACAACAAATTAAGGCTTATCCGACTGATGGGTTTATCCTTTGCCCGCAGCCCGTTTTAACGGATGCGGGCAAGGGTCACTTTCTATTTTAAAAAAAAAAAAAAACATAAAGGCCTGTCCATAAAGCCTTTCTATTCCTTTTTTCCTTCTTGCAACACCCGGCAGCAGCGATAAAGGTAAAACTCTGTGATTTTTCTCCGACCTGCTCCCTCGATTCTCTCGAAAAACCCTACTACCGATTTTCGATCTCTATCCTCTCTCTCTCTCTCTCACTTTAAATGCTGGAGGAGAGAGCTCTCCTTTGGATTCACAGATCTCAACGAGCTCACGTTTTCAAAGGCAGACCCGTTTGGTCGCGTTCGCATTGGATCTAGGGTTGCTTTTACTTTCTCGCTTCCCGTTTTATCGATTTAAGGTAATTGCAAACGCAATCTTTTCGATCTCATCTTCTCGCATTGTAAGGTTAGGGTTTCATCGAACTGCATTATGTTTTCTAGGGTTTTTTGAGTCACATTTGTGTTCTGCAACGATTTTTGGGGGTTTCTGGAGCTGCATTTAGATGTTGAGATCGTTTCATAGGATTTTTATTTTTATTTTTTAAAAATTTTGTCTGATGTTTTTCATTTGTGCTTTTGATGATGTAGATCTTTTGAATATTAATTAATTTATTTTTTAAAATTTTCTTTTAATTGAGGGATTTGAAATTTCTGGGGAGGAGATTGTTTTTTTGTGTAGTTCTTTGATTGGGAGGAAAAACAGAGAAATTGAAAAAAGAAAAAAGAAAGAAAAAAGACATAATGCCTTTTTTGGTAATAGGTAGCATTCGAGAAACTGGCATGTGCAGTATTTGATTTCCATTGCGGTTTGGGATGTTTATTTCAGAGATAATGCCTGCGTGGGAAGAAAATCTGACCAATAACATAATGACTAATATGCAGAATAGTTATTGAGCTCTCCATCTACATTCATACAACAGTGGCAAAGATGTATAGGATCGAGATCGTTCATCTGCTAGGCCCCTGTTTGGATGGGCTACACCTATAAACTTACACAGGTGGGATGAATTTATCCTCTGATTTGATGATTTTTGTTGATTAAAAACTGATGGTTAGAAAAAAGTCTGACCAATGATTTACATACAATGAGCAGAAATTCTCCCATAAGGGGCATGAGGAATTTAGGGCCTGTTTGGACAGACCCTCAAAATGGGCATTTGACACCCAATCACCGTTTTGAGTTGAACCATAGTTCGTGTTGGGTGTTTCTATGCACTTCTGCAAACCATAGTCTGATCTCCACTTGTTGAAGTAGGCGCTAAAAACCTCGCCGGCGAGTCGACTGACAAAGTTGTGGGAAAACCTCTAGTGCAAGAAACACCCTTTTGCGAAAGTTGCATCCAGATGGGCCCTTAGATTGACCCCTCTGGCACTCATTTCCTATCATACTCAAAGCAAATTTGTATTTTTTTATTGTACTTCTACTCAAAGCAAATTTGTATTTTTTATTGTACTTCATTGAAGTGTTAAGTATTGCGTTGATTCTTTAAATTTACTGAACAAAATAGTCTTGTGTTGTTATTTAGTGAGTTGGTTTTCATTAAATCCAGTTATTTATTACTAGAATTCCAGAAAGAAGGGATATTAGGCGCTTTTCAGGATTCACCCCTATTTTATCCACCCTATCTTCACCACATAGCTTGTGTTTGGATGCACTATTGAATTGAATTGTGATTAGTCCAATGAAGTGGAAATGACCAATTTGTAATTACCTTCCTCAAGTGTCCAGATAAACCCAAGCTCCAAATTGCAAATACATTACTTTTGAGTCTGCCTTGAAAGGGAAGTAACTACAATTTAAGAGTTCGTACTTCCCATTTTGAATACTAGGAAACATCACTACAACAAGGACATTTCCTCTTTGATTGAATTGGGTGTTCGCAATTCAATTCAGTTGCACAAACAAAGCATGGTGAGTACATGCTCTATGCTTGGGTCATTTGGCAAACTGGAATTTTGAAGTAATTAAAGAATGTTTCCAGGAAAGAAATTCTCTGAGAAACAGATTCTTTTAGTCTGTGTGTGGGTGTCTGTGTGTTGACAGAATCCATTCCCCTAAAATTTACAAGCCACCCTCTGGCCAGAATTAAAAATCAGGCCTTTTACTAGAATTGGATTCCAACAGGAATCCATTTCTCACCTTTTTCAGGTTGTAAAACCCAAGAATTTATCCTACGTTAGGGCCTGTTTGGACACTCTTCCTCAATAGGGATTTCCAGAAAGGGGGGAGTTAAGCTTTTTTTTTGGTTGACTTGGCAAAAACCATCTGGATTGGTTTTTGCTGAGTAGGCATTTTAGCAACTATTTTGTTGAGTGGGAGATGAGATAGAGGTTTCCAAAGTGCACCCAAATGCACAACATCAACTCCGGCTTGGATCAAACTGGCATTTAGGCCTCAAATGCCCCTTTGGAGGGTGCAACTAAATGGGCTCTGGAGAATTCAATTTCCAGCTGCGTACTTTTTTTGGGTTGCCAAATGCTAGAATTTTCCCCCTACTTTAGGATTCCAATTTCCGGTGGTGTACTTTTCCAGGTTGCCAAACGACCCCTTGGGGATAATGGATAAAAGAAAAAGAAAAAAAGAAGACACGTCAACACATACCATGGCCTTAGTCATGCAAAAATCAAACTATTTTGCTTCACTTCCTCTATTAATCTACCCAAGTGTAAACATACTTCCAATGCATGTGGGTGTGACTTATCACCCACCACAAACTCATGACAATCCCCATCAACTCTGCTCGTGTACAGTTCTAGTCTGGGCAAACAAACTGGGACTGGACTTGAACTGTATTACTATGTCAATAAAGTCAGTTTGGATCTTTAACTGTCTTTTATCCAACTTGATTGGGACTGTAATGGTTTCTGGCTGGTTTGGTTTTAAATTATGAAATGATGGCTCCCTGTTTTTTGTTATCTCTGAACTGATATGTGCTGCCAATTCGTAATCTCTGGTGTAATTTCCATGCCCTTGTTTACTGCAGATAATTTATAGTTGTATTTATATCAGTCTATTTTGATCTGATAAAAAAGTCATTTGGTCTGACAAACTCCATGTGTCTGTAATGTGCAAACAATTTACTCTTAAAAAAAAAAAAAAAAAAAAACCAAAATCTGTGATATGTGGCTGATGCGATGTTGTTTCTTATTAGTTCATGTGTTCAAAAACGTCTTTTGAGATGGGCTTGATCACACCCAGAAAGGCATAATTAGTGCTAATATGATGTGACGGTTTATGGTAAAAGTGTTCTAGACATACTGCTTTCTTCTTTGCCTGGTCAATGATGGTACATTATGTTATCTAAATGGGATTGCAGGATCATGCAGAGTTGGTTATATCTAAGTTTTGGTCGGATATTGCCTGAGAATTATTAGATTGTGTTTGTTTTCCTTTCGGTTACATTTTAAGGCATCTTATGGTAAAAAAAGCTAGGATTCAGTGGCCTTATTGTTGTTTTTTGTTTGTTTTCATTAGTTTCTCATAGCAAGTTGCAATTTTGGTTCGTTTCCTTTTGCTATTGAAATGCTAGGAATTTACTTAGCATTTAGAAACTGCGGGCTGCTCCTTGTTTATTTTTTCTTGTGTTAGATAGACATGGTAGGTTTTCCACTAGAATTTTGATGTTAGTATTTATAGGTTTGTCTTTCCATATTTGAGTCCCCCATACCAAATTCATAGTCTCTCTAGGTTTTTTTTTTTTTCTTTTTTCTTTTCTGCATTTATATTTTTTGCAGATGGAGCCGGTTCCAAGTGGAAATTTGCCTCCTGGGTTTGATTCGTTTCATGCCGCAGTGTGTGAGTGCTAATAGTTTTTCTTCCTAGCTTTTGTCTTTTTCTCCTTGCTATTTTTTTTTACTTTTATCCTTCTAGGGTGTGTCCTGTGAACTGTTTCCTATAATACTTCTCATTTGAGAAAATTTTCATGGTCCTCTCTTTAAGATTTCCCAACTATAACTAGCTTTCCTTGTTTTCGGTTTCTGACATTTTTCAGCTCATGCCTAAATGATCATGTATTGTCTTTTTCAAATGATCGTACTGTTGTTTAATTTGTTGCTATGGGAATTATCAGCAACTGAAATTTCTCTTGAGAGTGTGGTCTCTTTACTGATTGAATCTTGACATTTTCTTGTTCCAGGTGCCATTTACCAAATTTATATATTGGAATGGAATACATGCGGACACAGTTTTAAACTTGCTGGACAGGTGAAATTCATGCTTCTTGACATCATGCAGTTGTGATTTTATAATGGTAACAGATTCATGAATTTGTTTAGTTAATTCACTGTTCACTTATTTTGTGGATTATGGTCCTTGTACAAGTTGATGTGGACAGAGTCGGTTGAGTTTTTTAGCCGAATTGACATGACTCATCAAGCCATGACTGAGTCATGCTGGCCAGTGAGTTTCTGTGAAACCTGGCTTGGAATCTCTTTGAACCGAGTCGACTCAACATGGTTGAGTTGACCCACCAAGTTTTAGTACTATGACATTCTTTTTGCTTGTGGTGGTGAGCATCTTCTTTTTTGCATCTCATATATGACGAGTGAACTGTGACATTCTGTTTGAAGCTCAACTTTAGGGAACTATTCAGGACCACCTACAAATATTCAACATTGAGACGAAGGCAAAAATGAAATCACATCAGATGCTGAGCAGGTGATAATGTCATCCACTTTAAACTTTATTAGCTCACTTTTCTATTTGTTTCATAGGTTGTTTCATTTCTCAATTAGTTTCCATGCTATATTGTTATATTCACAGGTTGTGTTTTGGAAGTGGATTATGCCAAAGATGTTGGGGCTGGTCACACAAACATCAGTGTATCATTGGTCAATAGAAGGTAATATTGCATTTTTCTTTTCGTACAAGGGTCCTTTTGAACTACATTCAGTTTCTTGCTTTTCTTTTTTGATAGATCAATTTATATTTCAATTAGGAACTTCCATTACATTGTTGAATTGCTGGCTTCAAAATTTACAAAACTTATTTGTAGGTGATTCAGAGTGTATAAAGATTTATTTCAGATATTTTGATATGTAACCATGTGCTAATATTTGTTTTTCATTGATCTACTTTTTTGTAGAAAAATAATGCCGCCTAGATGCCTAGCGGTGTGTTGATAGCAATCAGGTTGTAGACCTTTATCCTATATATGCATTGACAGATGCAGGTAAAAAGTTGGAGCTCTATTATGAGCATCATTTCTTTGATTTCTATTTTCTTTCTAGAATTTTCATGGTGCTTGTGTTATTATTGTCAGGGCTCAAAGGAGAATATATATTCCTTACAACAACAAAACAAGGAAACTTGCAAAAGCCATGCCAAGAAAATATGGTTACATCCAGAGATTGCTGTTCTTTTCATAATGGGCCTTTGAGGAATTCCATCCATTTGAAATGGAGAAATGCAATCTCTCTTTTTTCATAATAGGCCTGTTTCAAATTGCTTAAGATGAAACCCTTTAAGAAGCTCTGATTTCATTCTAGTTTCTCCTTTTTGTTTTACTAACTTGGTCTTATTTTGATGAAAATGTAAGGCTCCATAAGAACTTCATGGCATTGGGTTTGGATTACAAAACTTATAATTCTGCCCCCATTTTTAAATGGATTCCCTACCTTTGGAAACACAGCATATTCCCGATTCCAGCTTGTCTACCACACACGTGGCACATGTTTATGATGATCCGAACAAGGAATTGGTTTCAAATCAAATGCTTCACATGTAAGCTCAATTAATTCACATAGGTGGTGAAATTCCACCAGCGTGAGTGTGTGGGGTGTGTGTGTGAGAAAAATAAAAAATAAAAAATAAAAAGCCTGGCCATAAAACAATTATATCCCACTCTTTTCAGAGAACAGAATTCAATTTTGCAATCTCTGCATTATTTGCTCCTTCTGCCTGTCTCTGGACCCATATGCATCCATTTTCAGACAAATGGAATTGCCGATTTCTGGGAAAAACCATGTTGCTGGGAACTATCGAGTATGGTAAAAGGAAATCATGCTGGAAAGATGATGTCGATGATTGACTGGTGGCTTTAAAATGAACGGACGAAAACAATAACAGTCAATTGTCCACACTGTAAAAGATTGATGGTCAGAATCATCATCTGAGTGTGACATTTTTAGCATGGCCTTGGTATCATCTGACTGCAGCTTCATGTGGACCCCCAGATACTATTGCATGAGTACCAGGCATTGCAATACATGAAAGAGCATGCTCTAGGAAAAAATGACCAAGATGCCTTGGTTCTATTATATTCTTATGTGTATTAAGACAACCAAAGCAGTCAGTAAAACATGATTTTTTGGATCATCTTATGCATGTTTTTCATTAGCATGGATGCGAGAGAAAGACTCGGAGCATCCATGCTATCTTTAATACAATGAATATCAAATGCTGCATTTTGCATGGGTAGGATCTTCATTGTAGAAGTCTTTGCGAGTGTTCCCCTATGCACCTTAGGGCTTGTTAGATGAATGGCCTAGATCAACTGACTTATGTGGTTCACGGTGATAATTATGTGACCAAAATGGACTTTGTTATTTTCCTTGACTTCTTGGGTCTTATTTTGATGTGATCTCTTTACCTACTCTGAGGATAGCCAACTATTAAAATGGTTATTTTGATTGTTGGTAGGAATTTATTATCTCAAGTATCTTTGATAACAGCTCGTCATTTCCCTGATTAGTGAGGATGCTGCTAACATCGATACTATATATTTTAGGCACGAAGTTTTTTATTTTTATTTTTATTTTTCTGTTATTAGTTCTCTATCAGCAACGAGCTTTTCGTTTTCGTGAAAGTATCCACTAGTAGCTTATAAATGGCAATATAACATGCATTAATCTCTATTTGAAACTAACCTGGTGTTGTTCTCCAACTGTGTGACAAAAGTAGGGTGCAAAGTTGCACTCTTGTAACAATAATCATACTTGATATTGTAGCAGGAAATGCAATTATTTTCTTTTGTTTTTCTAAATATTTCTCACTTGAAATTTTTTATGGCAACAACATTAAAGTAGTAATTTTGAACAAAAGGTTCATAGTAGGAATTATACAATTGGCAAGAAACTGTTGTGAATGATTTCTTACTTGATTTGGTAACTTCCTTTATTGGAAAACATCTCTAATATCTGATGACATAATGGTTCTAGAGAATGAAGTATCCCAAAACAGTATTGTTAAGGCCAAATATCCGTGGGGTATTTCCATGGGATTGGATTAACTTTAACAGTAGCATATACACATTCTCTTGCCAATGGTCATGCAGTTTTGATCATTTATGCACTCACATTATGTTCTTTGCTGAGATATTGTCTGACAGTTGGGGGTCTTTGAAAATTGTTGCTATTTAGCTCTTGTAGAGAATCTGACTGTAAAAGTCAAAGCCTGGGAGGAAGAGAACGACATGCCATTCTTATATCACAAGGTGTAAATCTAGCCATTCTCCTATCTTTTTTCTGTAGTCTATAAAAATGCGTGCTTGCAGTACTGCTAAGTCTTGACTGTGATATTTAAATTCAGTTGCGTTTGCTAGAGACCTTGGAAGAATACACCATACTCCGACAAGATAGAGAAGAGGAGAAACGGAGATCTCAAGTGGGTCTACTTTGTTTTGTTTTTAATGGTGCTATATGTGGTCATGATTTTATTTGAAAGCTTGGAAATTTTGAATCACCTGCTGTTTTAGATGGGAAATGTTCTATGTTAAAGGGGAAATCCGGATCAATGTTCGAATGATCTCCAATATTATCGAAATATCTACGATATTATCTTTATCTCCAGCTCAGTGATACCGACAACATTGGTAGCGATACTAATACCAATAATGTTGGTAGTATTAGAAATTCCAGGTATCAGCAATGTATCGCTAAGTGTCGCCAATGTATCAATATCGCTAATGTAATCACCAATATTTTCAACTATGTAAATTCTAAGTCACTTGTATTGCCAATGCGTCAATATTGCAAATATATCACCAATATTTTTTACTATGTAAATTCTAGGTTATGCTTAAATCATAAGTGTATCAAAGATATTTAAATAATATCGCCATCGCCAACGTATTGATATCATCAAAATTTTGTTTATTAGAAAAAGAATATTTCAAATTTTTTTCATAGGCACAAGGTTGTATGTAGTGTTCAATTTGTCATTGATAATATTGAGAACATCTTGATATTATCGATATTGCAACATGCGCGATATTGAGACTGCAATCTTTCATTTCCTTTACAATTGTTGATGATTTTTTCGTGAAATATCATGTCTTGTTGATATTTTGCAATATCGATGGATGTTTGGATGAAAGTTTGGATGGGGGTCAAATAGGCCAGATGGGATGTTTGGACTAATTTTTTATAATAGGACATGCTTTTAAGGGCCCATTAAATGGAAACTTATTATGTATGCATTCTTTTTACAATTTGTTTATTTCTAAATATGTAAATATAAATTTTACGGCGGGTAACACATTCCGGATTACGAGATACGCTTGATTTAAGTTCCGTTGGTCTGGATCACTTCTGTCTTTGATCGAGCCTTTTCTAATCCATCTTTGGAGGTATTTCGCAAATCCGGCTTGGGTAACCCGGCATAGCTGGGTTGGTTAGCTAAAGTAGCTCGTTCTACCCCAAAATCATATATTTTAAGTCAGATAACTCATTCCAGATTGCGAGATACGTCCGATTTAAGGTCCGATGATCTGGATCACTACTGTCGTTGATCGGGCCTTTTCAAATCCATCTTTGGCGATAGGCTAAAGTATCTCGTTCTACCCCAAAATCATTGATTTTACGTCAGATAACTCAATCCGGATTGTGAGACACGCTCGATTTAAGGTCCAATGGTCTGGATCGCTTCTGTCGTCGACTGGGCCTTTTCTGATCCTTCTTTGACGGTAGGCCAAAGTAGCTCGTTCTACCCCAAAATCGTATATTTTAAGTCAGATAGCTCATTCTGGATTGCGAGATACGCCCGATTTAAGGTCTGATGATCTGGATCACTTCTGTCGTTGACCGAGCCTTTTCTAATCCATCTTTTTGGTGGTATTTCACAAATCCGGCTTTGGCAACCTGGTAGAGCCGGGTTGGTTGGCCAAAGTAGCTCGTTCTACGCTAAAATCAAATATTTTACGTCAGATAACTCATTCCGAATTTCGAGATACGCCCGATTTAAGGTCCAATGGTCTAGATCACTTCTGTCGTCGACCAGGCCTTTTCTGATCCATCTTTGGCGGTAGGCTAAACTAGCTCGTTCTACCCCAAAATCATATATTTTACGTTAGATAGCTCATTCCGGATTGCGAGACACGCCCGATTTAAGGTCTGATGGTTTGGATCACTTCTGTCGTCGACCCGACCTTTTCTGATCCATCTTTGGCGGTAGGCTAAAGTAGCTCGTTCTACCCAAAAATCATATATTTTACGTCAGATAACTCATTCTGGATTTTGAGATTCGCCCTATTTAAGGTCCGATGGTCTGGATCACTTCTGTCATCGACCGGGCCTGTTCTGACCCATCTTTGGAGGTATTTCACATATCTGGCATGTGCAACCCAACATAGTTGGGTTAGTTGGCTAAAGTAGCTCATTCTACCCCAAAATTATATATTTTACGTTAGATAACTCGTTCCGGATTGCGAGATACGCCCGATTTAAGGTCCGATGGTCTGGATGAATTTTGTTGACGACCGGGCCCTTTCTAACCCATCTTTGGTGGTATTTCGCAAATCCTTCTTTGGCAACCTTGCATAGCCGGATTGGTTGGCTAAAGTAGCTCGTTTTACCCTAAAATCATATATTTTACGTCAAATAACGTATTCCGGATTGCGAGATACGCCCGATTTAAGGTTCGATGGTCTGCATCAGTTCTCTCGTCGATTGGGCCTTTTCAGATCCATCTTTGGCGGTAGGCTAAAGTAGCTCGTTCCACCCTAAAATCATATATTTTACATCAGATAACTCATTCTGGATTGCGAGATACGCCCGATTTGAAGTCTGATGGTCTGGATCACTTCTGTCGTCAACCGGGCCATTTCTGATCCATCTTTGGCGGTAGGCTAAAGTAGCTCGTTCTACCCCAAAATCATATATTTTACGTCAGGTAACTCATTCCGGATTGTAAGATATGCCTGATTTAAGTTTCGATGGTCTTGATCACTTATGTCGTCGACTGGGCCTTTTCTAAGCCATCTTTGGCGGTAGGCTAAAGTAGCTCGTTCTACCCCAAAATCATATATTTTACGTCCGATAACTCATTCTGGATTGCGAGATACGCCTGATTTAAGGTCCGATGGTCTAGATCCCTTCTGTCGTTGACCGGGCCTTTTCTAATCCATCTTTGGCGGTATTTCGTAAATCCATCTTCAGCAACCCGGCATAGATGGGTTAGTTGCCTAAAGTAGCTCGTCCCAAAATCATATATTTTACGTCAGATAACTCATTCCGAAATGTGAGATACGCCCGATTTAAGGTCCGATGGTCTAAATCACTTCTATCGTCGACCGAGCCTTTTCTGATCCATCTTTGGCGGTAGGCTAAACTAGCTCGTGCTACCGCAAAATCAAATATTTTATGTCAGATAACACATTCTGGATTGTGAGACACGCCCGATTTAAGGTCCAATGGTCTAGATCACTTCTGTCGTCGACCGGGCCTTTTCTGATCTATCTTTGGCGACTGGTTAAAGTAGCTCGTTCTACCTCAAAATCATATATTTTACATCAGATAACTCATTCTGGATTGCGAGATATGCCTGATTTAAGGTCCGATGGTCTGGATCACTTCTGTTGTCGATCGGGCCATTTCTGATCCATCTTTGGCGATAGGCTAAAGTTGCCCGTTCTACCCCAAAATCATATATTTAACATCAGGTAAATCATTCCAGATTGCGAGATATGCCCGATTTAAGTTCTGATGGTTTGGATCACTTCTGTCTTTGACCGGGACTTTTCTAATCCATCTTTGGCAGTATTTCGCAAATCTGGCTTGGGTCACCCGACATATCCATGTTGGTTGGCAAAAGTAACTCGTTCTACCCCAAAATCATAGATTTTACGTCAGATAACTCATTCTGGATTGCGAGATACGCCCGATTTAAGGTCCGATGGTCTAGATTACTTCTGTTGTTGACTGGGCCTTTTCTGATCCATCTTGGGCGGTAGGCTAAACTAGCTAGTTCTACCCCAAAATCATATATTGTACGTCAGATAGCTCATACCGGATTGCGAGACATGCCCGATTTAAGGTCCGATGGTCTAAATCACTTCTGTCGTTGACCGTGCCTTTTCAGATCCATCTTTGGCTATAGGCTAAAGTATCTCGTTCTACCCCAAAATCATATATTTTACGTCAGATAACTCAATCCGGATTGCGAGACACGCCCAATTTAATGTCCGATAGTCCGGATCGCTTCTATCATCGACCGGGCCTTTTCTGATCCATCTTTGACGGTAGGCTAAAGTAGCTCGTTCTACCCCAAAATCATATATTTTACGTCAGATAGCTCATTCCGGATTGCGAGATACGCCTGATTTAAGGTCCGATGATCTGGATCACTTCTGTCGTTGACCGGGCCTTTTCTAATCCATCTTTGGTGGTACTTTGTAAATCCGGCTTTGGCAACCTGGCATAGCCGGGTTGGTTGGCTAAAGTAGCTCGTTCTACGCCAAAATCAAATATTTTAGGTCAGATAATTCATTATGAATTTCGAGATATGCCCGATTTAAGGTCTGATCGTCTAGATCACTTTTGTCGTCGACCGGGCCTTTTCTGGTCCATCATTGGCGGTAGGCTAAACTAGCTCGTTCTACCCCAAAATTAAATATTTTATGTCAGATAGCTCATTCCAGATTGCGAGACACCCGATTTAAGGTCCGATGGTCTGGATCACTTCCGTCATTGGCCCGGCCTTTTTTAATCCATCTTTGGTGGTAGGCTAAGGTAGCTCGTTCTACCCAAAAATCATATATTTTACGTCAAATAACTCATTCTGGATTGCGAGATATGCACGATTTAAGGTTCGATGGTCTTGATCACTTCTGTCGTTGACTGGGCCTGTTCTGATCCATCTTTGGCGGTATTTCGCATATCTGGCATTTGCAACCCGTCATAGTCGGGTTAGTTGGCTAAAGTATCTCATTCTGCCCCTAAATCATATATTTTACGTCAGATAACTCGTTCCGGATTGCGAGATACGCCCGATTTAAGGTCCGATGGTCTGGATGACTTTCGTCGTCGACTGGGCCCTTTATGATCCATCTTTGGCAGTATTTCGTAAATCCTTCTTTGGCAACCCGATATAGGCGGGTGGGTTTGCTAAAGTAGCTCGTTCTACCCTAAAATCATATATTTTACGTCAAATAACTCATTCCAGATTGCGAGATAAGCCCGATTTAAGGTCCGATGGTCTGGATCACTTTTCTCGTCGACCGGGCCTTTTCAGATCCATCTTTGGCTTTAGGCTAAATTAGCTCGTTCCACCCTAAAAATATATTTTACATCAAATAACTCATTTTAGATTGCGAGATACGCCCGATTTGAAGTCTGATGGTCTGGATCACTTCTGTCGTCGAATTGGCCGTTTCTGATCCATTGTTGACGGTAGGCTAAAGTAGTTCGTTCTACCCCAAAATCATATATTTTACGTCAGGTAACTCATTCCGGATTGCGAGATACGCCTGATTTAAGTTCTAATGGTCTGGATCACTTATGTCGTCAACCGGTCCTTTTCTGATCCATCTTTGGCATTGGCTACAGTAGCTCGTTCTACCCCAAAATCATATATTTTACTTCCGATAACTCGTTCCGGATTGTGAGATACGCCTAATTTCAGGTCCGATAGTCTGGATCACTTCTGTCGTTGACCGGGCCTTTTCTAATCCATCTTTGGCGGTATTTCGCAAATCCATCTTCGGCAACCCGGCATAGATGGGTTGGTTGCTTAAAGTAGCTCGTCCAAAAATCATATATTTTACGTCAGATAACTCGTTCCAGAATGCGAGATACGCCCGATTTAAGGTACGATGGTCTAGATCACTTCTGTCGTCGACCGCGCCTTTTCTGGTCTATCTTTGACGACTGGCTAAAGTAGCTTGTTCTATCCCAAAATCATATATTTTACATCAGATAACTCATTCCGGATTGCGAGATACGCCCGATTTAAGGTCCGATGGTCTGGATCACTTCTGTTGTCAACCTGGCCGTTTCTGATCCATATTTGGCGGTAGGCTAAAGTTGCCCATTCTACCCCAAAATCATGTATTTTAAGACAGGTAAATCATTCCAGATTGCGAGATACGCCCGATTTAAGTTCCGATGGTGTGGATCACTTCTGTCTTTGACCGGGCCTTTTCTAATCCATCTTTGGCAGTATTACGAACATCTGGCTTGGGTAACCCGGTATAGCCGTGTTGGTTGGCAAAAGTAGCTCGTTCTACCCCAAAATCATATATTTTACGTCAGATAACTCATTCCAGATTGCGAGATACGCCCGATTTAAGGTCCGATGGTCTAGATCACTTCTGTCGTCGACCCGGCCTTTTCTGATCCATCTTTGGTGGTAGGCTAAACTAGCTCGTTCTACCCCAAAATCATATATTTAACGTTAGATAGATCATTCCGGATTGTGAGACACGCTCGATTTAAGGCCCGATTTAAGGTTTGATGGTCTGGATCACTTCTGTCATCGACCGGGCCTTTTCTGATCCAACATTGACGGTAGGCTAAAGTAACTCGTACTACCGCAAAATCTTATATTTTACGTCGGGTAACTCATTCCGGAATACGAGATACGCCTGATTTAAGTTCCGATGGTCTGGATCACTTATGTCTTTGATTGGGCCTTTTCTAATCCATCTTTGGAGGTATTTCGCAAATCCGGCTTGGCAACCCGGCATAGCCGGGTTGGTTGGCTAAAGTAGCTCGTTTTACCCTCAAAATCATATATTTTACGTCAGATAACTCATTCCGGATTGCGAGATACGCCCGATTTAAGGTCCGATGGTCTAGATCACCTCTGTCATTGACCGGGCCTTTTCAGATTCATATTTGGCGATAGGCTAAAGTATCTCGTTCTACCCCAAAATCATATATTTTACGTCAGATAACTCATTCCGGATTGCGAGATTCGCCCGATTTAAGGTCCGATGGTCTGGATCACTTTTGTCGTTTACCGGGCCTTTTCAGATCCATCTTTGGCGATAGGCTATAGTATCTCGTTCTACCCCAAAATCATATATTTTACGTCAGTTAACTCAATCCGGATTGTAAGACACCCCCGATTTAAGGTCCGATGGCCTGGTTCTTTTCTATCGTCGACCGGGACATTTCTAATCCATCATTGACGGTAGGCTAAAGTAGCTCGTTCTACCCCAAAATCATATATTTTACGTCAGATAGCTTGTAAGTGCTATGGTCTCATGGCTCTTTTGATCGTCAAATTTTGTGTGTCAAAACATCGTGTGTGCCAAAACTTCTATCTGTGTGTCTTGTGCTTGTATGTTGTTATATATGTGATTCAAGACGACATCACAATGGTTTAAGACATGTACGGTGCTCGACTTCAAGAAATGCAAAGTTATGTACTGTGTGTTCTTCCATATGCATCAATGTTCAATCTACATCAATAAGAAGAGTGTTTGTTTCAAAGACTCAAGTGCATTTCAAGACTCAAGTACATTTCAAGACTCGAGTACAACTCAAGTTGAAGCATATATTCAAGCTGTAGAAGATCTCAATCTTAAGCTACATCAAGTAGAGGTCTCAAGCTTCAAAGGTTAAAGCATCATCTGAAAGAATGATGTTCATTGTTCATACTTCATGTTTCAGGTATAATAGACCTTAGTTTGACCTTAGGATAGGTCATTTTGGATACATAAGTCAAGATAAATCTTTATACATGAAGTTGGTCTGTTCTAAGACTAGTCCTAGGCCTTGTTCGACCAGTCCTAGACCTGGTTCGACCAGTCCAAGAAATTCCACGACCAGTCCTAAGTTGTTGAAGATTTTCAGAATTTTTTGGTTAATCTTCGACCAGTCCTGGAGATTGTTCAACCGGTCGTAGGGGTGTCACGACTCGTCCTTCGACCAGTCCTAGAACTACGACTCAAACTCTAGCAACCAAATCTGGTTTCCTACGACCAGTCCTGGGTCTGCTTCGACTAATCGTAGGTGGTCTACGACCAGTCGAAGAGTGCCCACGACCAGTCGTAGAACTGAATTCTAAGATCGCGCTTAAAATTTCAAAATGCCATTGGTGCTACGACCAGTCGAAGGTTCCTAAGACCAGTTGTAGACGCGATCTTTGCTTCTATAAATTGAGCACGAATTTCAGAGTTTTACATCGATTAATTTGAGAAAAGTCAAGCCTCCACTCTGAGATAAGTTGTGTTCATTTTAAGCTAATTTGTGCATATTTAATATTCTTTTTGTTAGCTTTTCTTATTTGATTTTATTCCTAAATTCCAATCTTATTTGAAAAGAGGAATTGATGTATTCCTTCTTCATTAGAATCAAAATAAAAAAGAGCTATGCCCAATTTGATTTAATTTAAAATCAATTAGAAACTAGAACCATTTCTTAAGTGAGTATTGGATATTGAACGTTGATTCGAACTTCTACTCTCATTGGTTCTACCAGGCTACTACAAAAGGAGAAATTCAGGTATTTTACAATTCCAATTTGCGAGATACGCCCGATTTAAGGTCCGATGGTCTGGATCACTTCTACCGTCGACCAGGCTGTTTCTGATCCATCTTTGGCGGTAGGCTAAAGTTGCCCGTTCTACCCCAAAATCATATATTTTACGTCAGGTAAATCATTCCGGATTGCGAGATATGCCTGATTTAAGTTCTGATGGTCTGGATCACTTTTATCTTTGATCGGGCGTTTTCTAATCCATCTTTGACAGTATTTCGGACATCCGGCTTGGGTAACTCGGCATAGCCATGTTGGTTGGCTAAAGTAGCTCATTCTATCCCAAAATCATATATTTTATGTCAGATAACTCATTCCGGATTGCGAGATACTTCCGATTTAAGGTCCGATGGTCTAGATCACTTCTGTCGTTGACCGGGCCTTTTCTGATCCATCTTTGGCGGTAGGCTACACTAGCTCGTTCTACCCCAAAATCATATATTTTACGTCGGATAGGTCATTTCGGATTGCGAGACATGCCCGATTTAAAGTCCGATGGTCTGGATTACTTCTTTCATCAACCGGGCCTTTTCTGATCCAACATTGACGGTAGGTTAAATTAGCCGTTCTACCCCAAAATCATATATTTTACGTCAAATAACTTATTCCGGATTGCAAGATACGCCCGATTTAAGGTCCAATGGTATGGATCACTTCTGTCGTCGACCAGGCCTTTTTAAATCCATCTTGGTTGTAGACTAAAGTAGCTCGTTCCACCCAAAAATTATATATTTTACATCAGATAACTCATTCTGGATTGCGAGATACGCACGATTTGAAGTCCGATGGTCTAAATAACTTCTGTTGTCGACGGAGCTGTTTTTTATCCATATTTGGCGGTAGGCTAAGTAGCTTGTTCTACCCCAAAATCATATATTTTACGTCGGGTAACTCATTCCGGATTACGAGATACGCCTAATGTAAGTTTCGATGGTCTGGATCACTTCTGTCTTTGATCGGGCCTTTTCTAATCCATCTTTGGAGGTATTTCGCAAATTTGGCTTGGGTAACCCGGCATCGCCGGGTTGGTTGGCTAAAGTAGCTCGTTCTAACCCAAAATCATATATTTTACGTCAGATAACTCATTCCGGATTGCGAGATACGCCCGATTTAAGGTCCAATGGTCTGCATCACTTCTGTCGTTGACCGGGCCTTTTTAAATCCATCTTTGGCGATGGCTAAAGTATATCGTTCTACCCCAAAATCATATATTTTACGCAGATAACTCAATCCGGATTGCGAGACACGCCCGATTTAAGGTCCGATGGTCTGGATCGCTTCTGTCGTCGACCGGGCCTTTTCTGATCCATCTTTTACGGTAGGCTAAAGTATCTCGTTCTACCCCAAAAACATATATTTTACGTCAGATAGCTCATTCCGAATTGCGAGATAAGCCCGATTTAAGGTTCGATGATTTGAAACACTTCTGTCGTTGACCGGGCCTTTTCTAATCCATCTTTGGTGGTATATTACAAATCCGGCTTTGGCAACCCGGCATAGCCGGGTTGGTTGGCTAATGTAGCTTGTTCTACGCCAAAATCAAATATTTTACGTCAAATAACTCATTCTGAATTTCGAGATACGCCCGATTTAAGGTCCGATTGTCAAGATCACTACTGTCGTCGACCGGGCCTTTTCCGATCCATCTTTGGCGGTAGGATAAACTAGCTCGTTTTACCCCAAAATCATATATTTTACGTTAGATAGCTCATTCCGGTTTGCGAGACACGGCCGATTTAAGGTCCGATGGTCTGGATCACTTCTGTCGTCGACTCGGCCTTTTCTGATCCATCTTTAGCGATAGGCTAAAGTAGCTCGTTCTACCCAAAAATCATATATTTTACATCAGACAACTCATTCTGGATTGCGAGATACTCCCGATTTAAGGTCCGATAGTGTGGATCACTTCTGTCATAGACCGGGCCTGTTCTGATCCAACTTTGGCGGTATTTCGCATATCCAGTATGTGCAACCCGGCATAGTAGGGTTAGTTGGCTAAAGTAGCTCATTCTACCCCAAAATCATATATTTCACGTCAGATAACTCATTCCGGATTGCGAGATACGCCCGATTTAAGGTCCGATGGTTTAGATGACTTCTGTCGTCGACCGGGCCCTTTCTGATCCATCTTTGGCGGTATTTCACAAATCCTTCTTCGGTAACCCGACATAGCCAGGTTGGTTGGCTAAAGTAGCTCGTTCTACCCTAAAATCGTATATTTTACGTCAAATAACTCATTCCGGATTGCGAGACACCCAATTTAAGGTCCGATGGTCTGGATCACTTCTGTCGTCGACCCGACCTTTTCTTATCCATCTTTGGCGGTAGGTTAAAGTAGCTCGTTCTACCCAAAAATCATATATTTTATGTCAGATAACTCATTCTGGATTGCGAGATACGCCCGATTTAAGGTCCGATGGTCTGGATCACTTCTGTCGTCGACCGGGCCTGTTCTGGTTCATCTTTGGCGGTATTTCCCATATCTGGCATGTGCAACCCGGCATAGTAGGGTTAATTGGTTAAAGTAGCTCATTATACCCCAAAATCATATATTTTATGTCAGATAACTCATTCCGGATTGCGAGATATGCCCGATTTAAGGTCCGATGGTCTGGATGACTTCTGTCGTTGACCGGGCCCTTTCTGATCCATCTTTGGCGGTATTTCACAAATCCTTCTTTGGCAACTCGGCATAGCCATGTTGGTTGGTTAAAGTAGCTCGTTCTACCCTAAAATCATATTTTTACGTTAAATAACTCATTCCGGATTGCGAGACACGCCCGATTTAAGGTTCGATGGTCTGGATCACTTTTGTCGTCAACCCGGCCTTTTCTGATCCATCTTTGACGGTAAGCTAAAGTAGCTCGTTTTACCCAAAAATCATATATTTTACATCAGATAACTCATTCTGGATTGCGAGATACGCCCGATTTGAAGTCCGATGGTCTGGATCACTTCTGTCGTCGACCGGGCTGTTTCTGATCCATCTTTGGCAGTTGGCTAAAGTAGCTTGTTCTACCCCAAAATCATATATTTTACGTCAGGTAACTCATTCCGGATTGCGAGATACACCTGATTTAAGTTCCGATAGTCTGGATCACTTCTGTCGTCGACCGGGCCTTTTCAGATCCATCTTTGGCGGTAGGCTAAAGTAGCTCGTTCTACGACAAAATCATATATTTTACGTCAAATAACTCATTCCGGATTGCGAGATACGCCCGATTTAAGGTCCGATGCTTTGGATCACTTTCGTCGTTGACCACGCCTTTTCTAATCCATCTTTGGCAGTATTTCGCAAACTAGCTTGGGCAACCCGGTGTAGCCATGTTGGTTGGCTAAAGTAGCTCGTTCTACCCCAAAATTATATATTTTACGTCAGATAACTCATTCCGGATTGCGAGATATGCCCGATTTAAAGTCCAATGGTCCGGATCACTTCTGTCGTCGACTGGGCCGTTTCTGATCCATCTTTGGGGGTAGGCTAAACTAGCTCGTTCTGCCACCAAATCATATATTTTACGTCAGATAACTCATTCCGGATTGCGCGACAAGCCCGGTTTAAGGTCCGATGGTCTGAATCACTTCTGTCATCGACCGAGCCTTTTCTGATCCATCTTTGGCGGTTGGCTAAAGTAGCCTGAAAATCATATATTTTACATCAGGTAACTCATTCCAGATTGCGAGATATGCCCGATTTAAGGTCCGATGGTCTGGATCACTACTGTCGTTAACCGGGCCTTTTCTAATACATCTTTGGCGGTATTTCACAAATCCGGCTTGGGTAACCTGGCGTAGCCGGGTTGGTTGGCTAAAGTAGTTCGTTCTACCCCAAAATCATATATTTTACGTCAGATAATTCATTCTGGATTGCGAGATATGCCCGATTTAAGGTTCGATGAACTAGATCAATTCTGTCATCAACCGGGCCTTTTCTGATCCATATTTGGTGGTAGGTTAAACTAGCTCGTTCTACCCAAAAATCATATATTTTACGTCAGATAACTCATTCCGGATTGCGAGTCACACCTGATTTAATGTCCGATGGTCTGGATCACTTCTGTCGTCGACCGGGCCTTTTCATATCCATCTTTGGCGGTAGGCTAAAGTAGCTCGTTCTACCTTAAAATCATATATAGTCCATCTGCAGGCCAAAAATCAAATCTTAAGTAATCCTATTGAGGTGATTTCTAAAGCATAGTCCATCCATGGTAGGACGACTGGCAAACCATTGGCCCAACTCGTAAGAACTAAAAGCTCATGCATACTGTGCAAATATGCAGGCTACATATCATATAATTCCTTTGATGTTTATATATAGTATGTAAAGACGTATAAACGCAAATATAGCCATTTTCCCTTTATGTCATTCTTTTTAGCCAAAACCAGATTAAACCTGAACCTTTTGTTCTCTGAATTTTTGCTGTTTCCATTTCTTTGACCGTTTTTGTAAGGATCAAAACCAAATTATGCAAACATTTAACAACAGTCTTTTTCCGTATGGCATTTTGCCAACACTGCAGTGAACTGCTACAACGAAATACTTTGAGACAGTATATTTGTTTCTTTTGCATTTCTTGACAGTAATTTGAAGACACATGATGTGAAACAGTGTCATATCTAACAAACATTTCTTCAACAGGCTGAAATTAAACTTTGATCACCCAACGTACAATCCCGGACCATGACAAAAACACAACGCCTACTGGTGAGAGTGGGATCCAAAATCCAACTCTCCCAGTCCTCGGACATGCCAATTTGGCAAGTATGTGTAAGTTCCAAGCCAGTCATCAGGTAGGCCTCACCATTATGTGCCTAGCCAAATCAATCCAATCTGGTAAGCAGGTTAAAGGACTGAAGAGACTTTTGCATCCAGACTAGTGATGGGATCTGAGTGTTAAGTCATTCAATATTGGATGGGTGATTGGCTCTTATGGAATCAAAGTGGGGAAAAAAAACGAAGAATTTGTTCATTTCTCTTTGGTAACCCCCACCAAGAATGGTTTAGGGTGCTCCTGATTGTTTCACAGAAACACATTTATGAAAAAAATGATGGTAAAAAAATGATCAACAACGGATGGGGCAGCTCACCTGATGACCCGGCCCACCTGATTTTCGCCACATTGCATACACGGTGGGCCACCTTATGAACAAACTAGATCTAGCACCTGCATGTCACATTGGCATTGCAGGAAGCGTAAAGCAAAGTGGCAACTTATTTGGGCGAAGGAGCAGGGAGGCATCTGTTTTAAAATGATAGCAGGTGTAAACAAATTGGAAGTGGAGGGGCATGGGTCCAAAGTGCAATTTGAAGTCGGATTGGCACTTGATTAGAAGGATCATGCAATTACGTAGGGAGACTTTCAAAATCCTACTCTTGAAAGGAGCAATAGCAAAAACATACCATCCATACACTAAAAAACACAGAGAACGTACCTTTCAAAAAACATATGGAAAATGAATATCGTAACCTTTCCAAAAAAAAAAAAAAAAAAAAAAAAAAAAACATAGAGAACATACCATCTGGGAAAATAGCAGCTGCACCACCCTCATAAAACCAATCAAGTTCCTTCTTCCGTAGCAGAAAAATGCCTCTAAGAACCATGCCAGTGACCTTGAAAAATCATTAAGGAAAGAATGTCAATGATTCGTTGTAAGTTGTAACCGATCATATGGAAAATGACTTACAAAAGGGAGGATGATCTTCTGTCAAAGGGAGCTTTCAAAAGCAGCAGTAACAACGTGAAAAGGATGTCTGTATCGTATTACGATAGACACGGCTCTACCGTTTCGATTTACGACTACAATTCCAAGGGTACTTTCGTCATTAGATGACTCTGACTGAAAACATCATAGAATGTAATGGTCGGCGGATTCAAACGGTCATGTAAATTCGAAATTCGAAAGAGCGGAGAGCAAAAGAGAGAAAAAATTTGCACTCTTCTCATTTCCTCCGAAGCACAGAAATCTTGCCAGAAAAAAGCTCTTGCGTGCAAAGATCTCGAAATTTCCGAAGATATCAAAAGAGAAACCGTCGATCTCATGGAAGAGAACCATGATTCTTGTTTTCCCAGGATCTGCGATTGGGAGAAAGATTTGCAGAATTTCTCATCGCTTTCTCACAAAAAAGATGCGTTTTCAGGTGTTCGCATCGGTGGTGGTGGTGATTATGGAGTTTCCGTCGATTCGCCGGAATGTCTTTCTGGTTCGAGGCTAGTTCCTACCGGGTTTAATCAAATGAATTTCACGGGTTTGTGTTCCTTTCATTATCTTTATCTTTTTTCCGTGTTAATATGAAATGGGTTTTCAAGATCTTGGATTTTTTTTCAGTTCTCTCTGGTCTGATTTTGGGAAAACTGTTTAAAAATGCAGTAACTCGAATTGGGTTTTTAAGTGTTGGGGGTTTTCTATTTTCTTTCTTGGAATAGGGATTTATTTTCTTGAAATGCATTGATTTGAATCTGACTTTTGTTGATCTTGGGGTTTTTTTTTTTTTTTTTTTTCCTTTCTGTTTTCTGTTCATTTGGGTTGGAATCTTCAGATCTTGAGGTTTCCTGCCTCTGTCAGTCCATTCAGATTATTGGGGGAACCGGAATAATCTACAACACCTGTTTTATGCAACACATAAAACGCTCAAGCTGTGGAGTCTACCTTGTTTTAGTATGTAAAATTCACTCAGTCCATCAGGTTAGACTAATATTTGGACCGTAAATGCAGAAGATAAGCCTGATTAAGAACTCATATGGGCCACAACTTTGGAAACTTGTAAAATTGCTCCCAGAACCGCTAAGTTCACATGGTGTGGCCCACCTGAGTTTTTTTAAAACAGGCTGATCTTTTTTTTTATCTTCCCTGCATCCTGGTGAGGTACACCTGATTGACGGGTTTGATGAAAGATACACACCATGGTGGCTCCACACACAAACCTATGGTTAGCATCCCATGGCTGTCGTTCCATGTTTTGTGCCCATCTGAGTAGTGGGTCTAGCTGATTTTTGGTCTTATGGCTTAACATTGACAATAGAACCTGATAGACGGTGTGGGTTTGCACATACAACATCGTGGGCCCCATAGACTAGTTTTGCACACTGTGTAAAATAGATGTTGTAGAGAATTCCAGAGCATTGTTGGTTCTTACTGTTTAAAATTTAAGGTATTATGCTTTCCTTGGCTCAAGTTATGGGCATTTTCATTAGGACCAGCATTAGTTACAGGGGATTCAGTTCGTTTGTCTTCTGGGCCCCACCTTGGATGAGTGATGGTCAAGCAATCTCCTTCATCTAACGATCCCAGCCATCCAATTGGTGGATATATCCATTGCATATGGAGCATTGGCTGTGTAGCTCCTTTTACAACTGTCCACTCGTGGGCCACTTTCATTGGGTCTTTGGATATCGAAATTTTGTTGATTTTTCTTGCTTGGGTTCTTTTAGCTCTTGGGCAGTCCTCCCCACCCCCCCTCCAAATACTATTAGAATTTGATTTTTTAGTATTTTGTATTTTCCATTTCCTCTGAGATTTTGGGATTCTGCGTTTGTTTAGCAGGGGATTGTGTGCTGTTTGTGAATGCTGGAGGTGGGGCTATTAAGGGTTTATATTCCAGATTGAATCTCAAGGGTGATTTTTGTTTTCAAGGAAGGGATATAATAAGAACAGATGAGAGTATAATCAATGGTGGCGATTACCCAACGGTTTATCAATCCGCACGTTATGGAGATTTCTATTACCAGTTTGATGATCTTCTTCCTGGGGATTATTTCGTCGATTTGCATTTTGCAGAGATCGTGCACACAAACGGGCCAAAAGGAATGAGAGTCTTTAACGTCTTTGTGCAGGAGGAGAAGGCAAGAGACAATCTTCTGTAATCACTTCGTAGCAATGCTACTATGAAACAAGTTCTCTGTGGCGAATTGTATGGTATCGGTAATCAGGAACATTGGTCTGGTGGGCCACCACATGGATGCGCTCTAGGCTAGAAATGGTTGTGACAACTCTGACCATCCACTTGCAGTAAGTACTGCCCCTGTGAGTGTGGGCCATCGCCCATCATATGATTTAATTATTACCTTTCTAGGCAACTGATTGGATGGCTACTGTAGCCCGATCACCTTGCCTTTACAGACATCGCTCATCTGCATGGTGGCTATCATATGAATGGTCCTGATCACCTGTACAATAGATATGTTTCTGTGTACCTTATGAATCTTGAGCAAATCTCTGAAATGTCTCCATGTGAGAAGCTGCAGGTCGTGTCTGAACTTGATATATATTCTGTCGTTGGAGCCAATAAGCCTTTGCAGCTGGTCGATGTCAGGGTTCCCATCATAGACAATGGGGCAATGGTTATAAGGTTTGAGGCGATTCGCGGAAGCACTGTCGTTTGTGGAATTTGCATCAGAAATGCATCAAAGCCATCGGGTCTTTCTCTCTCACTCTCATAACCAAATTACTATAATCCAATTCAATATAAAACGAAAATTAGAAAAAAAAAAAGAAAAAAAAAAAAAAAAGAAAGAAAGAAAAGAAAAGAAAAGAAAAAGAAAAAAGAAAGAAAAGAAACTATCCCACACCTAGAATGGTCTTCTCTTTCTAATGAAAAACCATCAATTCCGTCAAAATGTTCAAACCACTTGTGAATTGGGGTACATCCAAATGAGCCCATGTTTTTATTAAATGACAATGTTACAATTCAATTCAATTCATCATCCAAATTCCTTCATCGATCTACCAGTCGCAGATTTTTATTTTGAGTTGTCTTGCTAATTGAATTTCAGCAGCCTTGGTGAAGCCTGAGTATCGCGTTTGTAACAACTGCTCTACCAAGATGGAAGTTTCTCCGACTTGGGTCAGAAATTTATGATTCAAATTCAAACTTTAAAACATCCCGATAGAAGTACACTATGTTTATTTTGCCTTATGGTTTGCAGAATAGGGCTAGAACTTGAAAAGATATCATCAAGTATGAGAAGAAGATACAGGAGCTGATAAGTCAATGCCAGCTTAAAAACGACGAGTGCTACGAAGCTTGGATGTCTCTGGCAGCCACGAATGATCAATTAAAGAAGCTCAAAATGGAACTTGACAATAAGTTCTTTTGAGCTGAATTGCTCGGTAAGAAATCGTAGCCAAGGTGATTCATGGAGCATGTGGGTCCCCCATGAAATCTAGCCCAAAAATGAGGCTGCTCTACTCATTAGGCAGGTCCACACTTATATAAGAAAAATGGGCAGTTAATAAAAATTACAAAGGGGTCCATATTCAATGTACAGTGTGGTGTGGTCCACCCGATGTGAAGACTGGCCTATTTTTGGGCCGCCCCATCTGATTAGTGGGCTTCCTGGATCTTGCTTGTGTGTGCCATGTTGATGTTTCTGTGCGATGACAATTCTTTTGCGGATTCCTTAGCAGTTAGCACAGGCTATTTCTCTAAAGGACATTGCACCTCTGATTTTATTCGTTTCAGACCGAGATGTGGATAAACCAGCAGCACTATTGAGGGATGTTTCTGATAGATATAAACACGATAAGAAGTTTTGGGTGGCATCAGTAAATGATTTAGAAGGAAAAATAAAGGTAATATCCCTACAAATTCGTTATTTGATTAGCTTGGAAATGTAGTTTCTTATTGTAATTCTTTATTGATATTCTTCTTAGGCGAGGAAACATGAGCATGCCCAACTATCTAAGGAAGCACACGACTGCGCTGATTCGATTCCCGAATTGAATAAAATGGCATTTGCAGTCCAAGCATTAGGTAAGTTTGAATTCACTGATCTGTAACCAATCTGAGATACGAAATGCTATTATGATGCATGCCTCATGGAAGCTCTATGAAGTATGCATCCCAACTGAAGGCTAAAAACATTGCAGCAATAGGATAAATAATTGAAAGTCAAGTGTGGATCGCTGATCATGTTTGAGTAAATTGTCCCCTTTTCCCGCCATGGGATGTGGGCCTTCAACCAAATCAAATGTCATGATGATCAGGTACTAATGTGACATGTACCATAGAGATGTTTTGGTGCACACTTCATGTATCTCCATGAAGGCCTTGCATCATATTAGCATTTGTCATATGAAATTTATTTATCCAAGTCTTTGGGTTGCTAGTCGAATGTGGATCATTGATCGGGTTTGAGTGAATTTTCCCTTTTACCTGCCATGGTCCTGTGGGCCATGGACCAAGTCGACTGTAATGATGACCATGTACTAGTGCAACATGTACAATACAGATGACTTAGCATCATTCATCATATAACATGGGTGTGTATCACCTTGTAGTTGCACAGTGCGAAGACCGTAAAGCCAAGTATGGAGAAGAGCTTGTGAAGAGGAAGAAGCTCCATAATCAAGTTCAGGAAATAAAGGGTATGCATTCTTTATGTGTATTATGCTTTTTAACACAAGAATCGGAGTGATCTGACCTTATACGTATATTTCAGGGAATGTAAGGGTGTTTTGTAGGTGCCGCCCATTAAGCAAGGCGGAGGTCACATCTGGCTGTGCAACTATAGTGGACTTTGATGCTGCCAAGGATGGCGAACTTGGGCTATTGACAGGCGGGTCTTCAAAGAAAACCTTCAAATTCGACCGTGTTTATACTCCAAAGGACAATCAAGGTATGTGGATACCATCAATCTGTGATCGATACAAATTATAGTTATATAACATGATTAAGTTGACAGATATAAAAGGAAATACAGTTTCTGGTCAAGCAATGAACATCTGGGGCCCACCTTGTGGGTGATCCAAATTATGCATATGGTGAACCAATGATGCATGAGAGTTTTCTACTATGATGGAGCAATGGTATTGAATTGGAATTTATTTACTGTGAACAGTCGATGTGTTTGCGGACGCTTCTCCTATGGTGGTTTCACTCCTAAATGGATACAACGTTTGCATCTTTGCATACGGGCAGACGGGGACCGGAAAAACCTTCACGATGGAGGGCAATGAGCACAACAGGGGAGTCAATTATTGGACTTTAGAGGAGCTTTTCAAAATTTCAAAGGAAAGGCCGGAGACTTTTGCCTATAACATACCTGTTAGCGTACTTGAAGTATATAACGAACAGATCAGAGACTTGCTAGCCACATCTCCTTCATCAAAGAAGTACGGCTCACATCTGAATCTTTAGTATTTTCTGGCCACATTCCCTACTCTAGCAACATGGCACGTTTGTGTAAGATCCATACCATTCATCAGGTAGGCCCCACCAAAGTGCCGTGTGGATCCAAATTCAGGATGGTTAGTCATCAGTGGAGTCGCCCATAAACAAATTCACATACAATGTACATGTGTGGCCCACTTGATGACTGGATAAGCCTATTTTCATGTAAAGTTCGTTGTAAATTGGAGGGGTACCTTTCAAAAAAAACACTGTTGGGGCCCACCCGATGAATGATCCAGACCTGAGTAGGATTTGATCCTACTAGATGTCGGCAATCCCTTTTTTTTTTTTTTTTTTTTTTTTTTTCAGTTTTAACATGGTTCATGACTGTATTTTAGATTGGAAATAAGACAAGCAGCTGAAGGATCTCATCACGTGCCGGGAATTGTTGAGGCCAAAGTTAACAACATAAAGGAGGTCTGGGATGTGTTACAGGCAGGAAGCAACGCCAGGGCCATTGGATCTAATAATGTCAATGAGCATAGTAGCCGATCTCACTGGTTTGTGTGCCCTTTTAGCATTCTATTTTGAGAATAATGGCTATTCACCAATGTTGCATTGCTCATGAGGTTGGGATCACTGTCCTTCAGCCCAAAAATAGGCATGTCAGGTCATCAGGTGGGCCACAATGTTCCAATTCCTGTATACCAATAAAAATAAATAAAAGAATGGTCCAATTTGCATACAGGTATGGCCCAACTGATGATTGGGGGTAGCCTGGTGTTTGGGCCTTGACATGGTGGGACTGGGACCCCAACTGATGCACAATAAGATCCTTCATGCTGGTAGGTATGAGGAGAGTGATATGTTTGTGAATCCTACTGTTCGATCCATTTCGGAGTTTTATTCTTCTCACATTTGTTTGCTCAGCATGCTTTGCATAATGGTAAAATCCAAGAATCTGATTAATGGAGAATGCACGAAGAGCAAGCTTTGGCTTGTGGACTTGGCAGGCAGCGAGCGGCTTGCAAAGACGGATGCACAAGGGGAGCGGCTCAAGGAAGCTCAGAACATCAACAGATCGCTCTTAGCCCTTGGAGATGTCATATCAGCCCTGGCATCTAAAAGTAGTCACATTCCATATAGGTTTGATCCTAGTTACTGGGACCCATGAGAATAATTCAGCCCAATCTTCGATTTTTCTAATTTGATTCTTGTGGGTATTTCCAGGAATTCCAAGTTGACACATTTACTTCAAGATTCATTAGGTATCTTTATCTTGATTGATAGTCATCTCGTCTCTTTCTATCCATTTAGTGTTATTTTGAGAGGTGACCCATCAAGGGGCCATTGCATGTAGATGATCTGGCCCAAAAATAAGTGAGTCCACTAATCAGGTGGGCCACATGTACAGAAACATGGACTGCAAAAGAAAGGCCAAATTTCCATGTTCAGTGTACGCGTGTGATATGGTGGGACAGGGAATTTTGGACTTAGCAAAACTCAATTTAATCTAACTATTTGTTCTATCTAATATCAATACAGTTTTTTTTTTTTTTTTTTTTTTTTTTTATTTTTATTTTTATTTTTATTTTTATACATCAAACTGCAATTTTCTTCCATTCGATTCTTAGACTTTCTTTTTCTTGAAATGAAGGGGGTGACTCAAAGACGTTGATGTTCATGCAAATAAGCCCTTCAGATAATGACTTGGGTGAGACGCTGAGTTCATTGAATTTTGCAGCTCGAGTTCGAGGGGTTGAGCTAGGTCCTGCAAAGAAGCAAATCGACACTGGCGAGCTTCAAAAGATGAAACTGATGGTAGGCTCTAAAGCAGATCGAAGTAATGCAATTTGATTGTCGCATCTCAATTGCTAGTATATGCGTTACGTATGATGTACTGATCTTTTTCCTGTTTGGATTTCACCTGAAGCTCGACAAAGCACGGCAAGAATTGAGATGTAAAGATGAGTCTCTACGGAATCTGGAAGAGAACTGTCAGACCATTGAAAACAAACTCAGAAGCAAAGATCAGATTATTAGAGACCAGCAGGACAAGGTAGGTTGTATTTGTATGTAGTGAAGGTAGCATGTGATCCTCAACTGAACGAGATGGTGCTTTTAATTCATCCCAGCAGCTAATATGGGTGGGGTCCAACTACCAGTGGTCCAATTTGTTTGTCTAGTGGCTCAATCACAGATAGGCCATTCCCCAAGAATCCCTTCCTGCATGATGCGAATGGTGACCTGCAAATGGACAGGTCGGTCAATGGTCTGCATTCAACAGCTATGATGATGTTGGGGTAGTGAAATTATTTGGATCATGACTCACCATTGATGGGGTCACCAGATAAAGCAATTTCGATCATTGAAAGGTGGCCCCACCATTCGCTCAACTAACATTGTATACTTCCTCAATGCAGCATAAACCACCGCACTACTACTAATTACTATGTCAATCCAAAGCCGTTAAAGCTAAAAAGATATTTATGATATTTTCGAGTTTTGAAGGTCAAAGAACTCGAAGGCCAGATTCAATCAAAGACGGAGTCACTGCAAACCCAATCGGAGAGGCAACTGTGGCAACTCTCAGAGAAATTGGAAGGGAGGGAAGAAATGTGCATGGCACTTGAACAAAAGGTTGGTTTGAATGGGGAAAAAACTGCTGAAAACAATATAGATTTGCTCATATTCAGATTGAAGAACATCGATTTTCAACAACTAACTTGTGTCATGCATGCTTTAAAAAGGTAGGGGAGCTTGAAACCCGACTGAAAGAACAACAGCACGCGGCATCCATGGCACTACAGCTTAAGGTTTGCAAACTCTTTATTCATCCCACTGTCAGAAAAAAAAAATGTGGGTCAATAGCCCAGTGATCAAGAATAGTATCCTGATGCCTTCATTCCATGCAAGTGGGGCCCATCATCCGCTGATTCAGACCTTTGATATGGTGGCCTTTGTTCAGTGGCCTCACAAACAGGCAGTTAAGGAAAAAGAACAACTGTCTTGGAAAAGGGCAAAAGATTAGATTGGCTAGTTACTTCTAGTCAATGACTTTGGAGCATCCTTCATCAGCAGTGTGGAGGCCCATCAAATTAACAGTTTGGATCTAGTCCTTTGGTCTAATGGATCCCCTCAATCCTCCAAATTGGAAGATCCAAATAACCCTTTGATCAGTGGCCTCACAAACACACACTGAAGGAAAAATACCAGCAACCATCTTGAAAAAGGCCAAAGACTGGGTTTTTCTAGGAACTATCAGTCAAGGACTTTGGAGGATCCTCCATCCCACAGTGTGGGGCCCCATAAGATTAACAGTCTGAATTACTGAAAACATGGGCTCCACCTGATCAAGTATCAAAACTCAATAGTTTGTTACAAAGAAAGACAGAGGTTGTAACTAACTTCTGCTCTACATTCTACCCAGGTTGAGGAGTTGGAAAATGAGCTTAAAGAGCGATAACAACACTCAAAGTCTTCGGTCCTCGAACAAAAGGTTGTTGCACCCATTTGAACTTATAGTCTCGCTGGCTAAGGCTTCATTTTGACACACAAGCAATTTGAACTGAGAAGAATTGCAAACTATAGATACCCCACCCCACTTGACAATGGATTAACCGATTGGACCAATCAGGAGGGCCACTTCTTTCAAAGAATTATAACCATTAGATTAGGTTATATATGTCCCTAACCTAATTTGAGCAAAAAGCCCCAAAATCTTGACTTTTTTACCCACACCATGTGTCACCCACCATTTCTCTTTTTGTGCTGTGTCATTCTCTGTTTTTTTTATGCAATAAGTCTCTTTTATCTTTCTGTATCTCCTTACGATAAAATGACATGTGGCTCCTACATACATTTACTCTTAAAGGTCTCCAAAATTATCATGCAAACTTACTTCAAGATCTAATGAGAGTGTCACATGTTCTAGGGTATCCAATAACCAATCAAAGCAAGACGTGCTATTTTGTCCTTCACTGAGTCCCCAACCAATGTTTGAAGTACCGGTATTGCTATAAGTTTCACTAGCTAGGGTATGAAAACAATATCGATATCGCTGGTGACCGGAAATACAGAAAAACATTGGGCTAATGCAAAGTACAAGGAAAATGCTGATAAACATCGGTGCCAGAAGTTGTTTGAGCATCATGAGCCAAGTCTCTTGAGTAACTCGAGGATGAGTTTTTTCCAAGTGGAGGGGTCTGATGTAGGATGTGGCACAGACACATTCCTGGCATGGTTGGACCAAAAGAAGGTGAATCATAAATTGGCCAAAACTTTTGATCTGGATATCATTACGGGACGTAAAACCTATCAATCTTTATCGTAACGGGTCATTCGGGGTCAACTGACCCACAAAGTGGGTTGTGTTAGTCTGTTTCGCAAGAAAACATGTGCTTCCAGCTCAAAAACGTGATTTAATGAAGAAAAAAAATACTGTTTTTAGTAATTTCAATTTTTGTAGTATTTTTTTTAGAGTTTTAGATTTCCATTCTTTTTTAGAAATTATTTGTAATTATTCTTATACTCTTCTAGCAAAAGTTTATCTTGAATTTCTATTTTTAAAAATTAGGCTTTAGAAGTGCTTTGCTAGAATTAAGACTCTTATTAGGGTTAGAATTTTGCTTTTTTTATAATTACGAATTTTGATTTATTTTTTATCTATTAACGGTGTAATTGAAAAATTAGACATTATAGACATTATTCAATAAATAAATAAATAACTTAAGTTTTTATCTCTTTTTTCTTGTGGATTCAAGAAAATACATTGTGGATTCAAGGGTTTTATCACTTGAGGAAGACAGTGATCTTCCTCATCTTCCCTTTCCATGCTCTCCCATGAGTTAGGAGTGAACATGGATTTTTAGGCCAGAAGGTCTAATTAAATAGTGTAGTCCACTAGATGGAAAGCTCAGATCCCTCCCATGTACTCCACATGGGCACATGCTTGAATGTTGATATGCATAGTTCTTCAAGATGTGGGTTACCAATCCCTGGCTCACATGGACAGTTGCAATGTATTTTATGTAAGTCATAGAAATTTGCCAGCAGGAAAGAAAGCCTGGGGACAAGAATAACACTTCCCGAATGTCTCTAGTTAAAACCTCAAACACTAGATGGTGTATACCAAAATAAAAGCCAAAACTGCTTAATATCCTTTGAAAATTGGCTTAAAAATAAAATTATAAAAAATTATAATTTAAAAAAAAACCTCTGACAAAAGGCATGTTGACTGCATGAGCATAAACATTCAATCAAAATCAACAGAGGAACGTCTATTGAATGTGATTTGTCAGTCATTTTTAGCTTTAATGGCCCATTTTTAGGCTGTTGGTTGGATGGTTAGGATCATACAATCAGTTTGATCTTCCATTAGTCATCCATGGTAAGGATCCCTCTTGACTGGATATAATTGCCATAACTTGCCCATGTATGAAGGAAACTGGGGTCAACCGCATTTTGCGAAGGTCTAGGGATCTACTAATTGGTCCTCGAGAAGTAAACTTTATAGCTATCATTCAGAATGCCTATAAGCAAAATAATACACAACGAATTTCAAACCCACATGAAAACAACAATTACTGAATAAAAAACCAAGGACTTTGATCTACAATAAGCCCTAAGAACAATAAGTGGGATCATCCATTTTGCTAGTGAGTTAAGAAATTAAAGATAGATTCATAGCAAATGGATAATAATTTATAGAATTCAAATCAATTGCCCACATGCATTTGCAAGCAGCTCGTGCAAACAATGCCAAAAGTGCCAGTAGAGCCAACAGAGGTAATATCCAAGCCATTAGGTGGGTCTGACCTTGTTGATTTTCTCACCTCATACTAAATTCGGTCCATCTAGCAGGTGGGCCATGATATTAGAAACAATTGGAGGGTAAGAAAACCACAACCTGGCAAAAATCCATCATTGCTAAGCTAGAAAAGATCAGGCGGAACTTCCTTTGGCAAGATTCGATAGATAATCATAAATTCTATTTGTTAAAATTGAAAGAAGCATGTAAACCAATGGTTCAGGAGGGTGCAGGCTTGTGAGATTTGGAGGTAATGATAGTGTTGAGAAGTGGAGCCACATCTGGGGCCGCCCACGACCAGTCGAGGTTGCGCGGATTTCGTGTCGCAAGTCCTTTCGCAACTGGGATGCGAAAGGAGTTTCGCGGATTTCGTGTCGCAAGTCCTTTCGCAACTGGGATGCGAAAGGAGTTTCGCAGATTTCGTGTCGCAAGTCCTTTCGCAACTGGGATGTGGAAAGGGAAGTTGCCAAAACTATAAATTGGGGTCCCTAGGGTTATTCCAAAAAAAAAAAGGTGAATTTTAGGAAATTATTCTGAGGTGTGGGCAAAGGATTTTCTCTGTACTTCCAAGGGAGAGGTTAGTATATTGCCTTGTAATCTTCGTTTCTCTTCATAGTGGAATTTTGCATCCGTGGTTTTTTACCCTAGTTTGGGGTTTTTCCACGTATATCTTGTCTTGTGGTTTGTTTTGGATTGCTTTGATCTATTTCTAGTTTATATTTCTTCTTGTCTATCGTTTGTGGGTGAGGCCTTAGATTGGATCTAGGCTCACTGCGTTGTTGGCGTGCTGCGCAACAACTGATATCAGAGCTATTGGTTTAGTTCTATTGGGAGCGATGGCAGAAGATAGGAAAACTAGAATTGATAAGTTTGATGGTTCAAACTTTGCCTTCTGGAAGATGCAGATGGAGGATTATCTGTATCAGAAGGACCTCTATATTCCTCTAGGAGGAAAAGAGAAGAAACCAGAAAAGTTGACAGATGATGAATGGTTTTTACTGGATAGGAAGGCTTTAGGAACGATCCGACTCTCTTTGTCTAAGAGCGTCGCCTTCAATATATCCAAGGAAAAAACGACAAAAGAATTAATGGAAGCCCTAGCCACCATGTATGAAAAGCCCTCAGTATCCAACAAGGTTCATCTTATGAAACAATTATTCAACATGAAGATGTCAGATGGTGGGAGCGTGGCTGAACATCTAAACGAGTTCAATACAGTCACGAGCCAATTGGAATCTGTTGGCATTGCTTTTGAGGATGAGGTCAGGGCGTTAATGATCTTATCCAGTTTGCCAGACAGTTGAGATGTTTTGGTGATTGTTGTGAGCAATTCTTCAAGATCGACAAAGCTGAAATTTGATGATGTGGCCGGTCTAATTCTCAGCGAAAAATCTAGAAGGAAGGCATCAGGAGTTTCAGGGGATTCAGGGAATGCTCTAAACGTTGAAGGAAGAGGAAGATCGCTGAACAAAGGAGGCAATAAACACGAGCGTTCTAAGTCAAGGAATAAGTCCAAGGGACCGAAAGACAAAGACGGGTGTTGGCATTGCGGCAAGAAGGGGCACATGAAACGTGATTGCAGGGTGCTCAAGAAACAAGAAGGAAGCTCTCAAGGTGGGAAAGATTCAGTGAATCTGTCTGAGAAGAGCAACACAGAGGCGTTGATCTTGTCTCTTGATGTGAGGAATGAGTCTTGAGTTATAGACTCGGGTGCTTCGTTTCATGCTACTTCGTGTAAGGAAGTTCTGCGTGATTATGTGTCAGGTGACTTTGGGAGAGTCTACCTGGGTGATGATGAGCCGTGCAATATTGTTGGAAAGGGAGATGTTCATGTAAATCAGAAAGACGGAACGGTCTTGAAATTGAAGGATGTCAGACATGTACCGAATTTGAAACGTAATCTGATCTCAGTGGGACAGTTGGACTGATATCGGTTATGTGACGACATTCACTAGTGACTTCTGGAAGATCACAAAAGGTGCCTTGGTAATATCTCGAGGCAAAAAGGAGGGTACTTTGTACGTGACTTCAGGATCGTATAGTTCAATCGCAGTCGCATCAACTGGAGTGAATGGGCAGTTATGGCATCAGAGGCTGGGACATATGAGTGAGAAAGGGATGAAAGTGCTATTGTCAAAAGGGAAGCTACCAGGGCTGAAGTCTATTGACTTGGAATTCTGCGAGGACTGCGTGTATGGCAAGCAGAAGAGGGTAAGCTTCAAGAAGACGGGACGCGCTCCAAAGACACATCTGTTGGAGCTTGTACACACTGATGTGTGGGGACCGGCACAGGTATTATCTCTTGGTGGCTCACGTTATTTTGTTACCTTTATTGATGATGCTAGTAGAAAACTGTGGGTCTACTTCTTAAAACATAAATCTGATGTATTTGATGTATTTAAGAAGTGGAAAGTTATGGTAGAAAATGAGACAGGTAAAACAGTAAAGTGTCTCAGATCTGACAATGGGGAGAGTATTGTGATAAGAGGTTTAAGGAGTATTGTGCAGCAAATGGAATCAAACATCAGAAAACGATTCCAGGGACACCACAACAGAATGGTGTGGCTGAGCGCATTAACAGGACCATCCTTGAGCGCGCCAGGAGCATGAGGTTACATGCAGGGTTGCCCAAGACCTTTTGGGCAGATGCTGTGAATACTGCCGCATATCTCATCAATAGAAGTCCCTCAGCACCATTGGATGGTGGGCTACCAGAAGAAGCGTGGACTGGGAAAGAAGTGAACCTTGCACATCTCAGAGTGTTCGGTTGCACTTCATATGTTCATATTGATGCAGACCACAGAAACAAGCTGGATGCGAAGTCCAGGAGGTGCACGTTTATAGGCTATGGGCAACATGATTTTGGCTACAGGTTCTGGGCTGCAGAAAAAAGAAAAATCATCAGAAGCAAGGACGTAGTCTTTAATGAAAAAGTGATGCATAAGGATAGTGTGCAGGAAAATAAGGCCAAGAAAAAGGAATTCGTAGAGTTGGAAGAGTTACCGGACATGGGTGTTACAGTGCCACAGGATGAGGCAGAGCCGCATACACCAGTTGTGAGGTCTACTCGGGAGAGGAGACCCACGGTCCGATACTCACCCTCCGTACATTATCTACTACTGACAGATAATGGTGAGCCAGAGTGTTTTGAAGAGGCGTTACAGTCAGATATACGGGTTAAGTGGAAGCAGGCCATGGATGATGAGATAGACTCTCTTGAGTCTAATCGTACATGGGAGCTAGTCACTCTACCTAAGGGTAAGAAAGCTCTTCATAACAAGTGGGTTTACAGACTGAAGGAGGAGCACGATGGTTCGAAACGGTACAAGGCCAGATTGGTTGTGAAAGAGTTTCAACAAAAGGCAAGTATCGATTTCACTGAAATATTTTCACCGGTAGTGAAAATGTCTACGATTCGCATGGTCTTGAGTATAGTGGCTTCAGAGGACTTACATCTAGAACAGCTAGATGTTAAGACAGCCTTTCTTCATGGGGACCTTGAAGAAGAGATATATATGCATCAGCCGACAGGATACATGGCACCAGGTAATGAGAACAAGGTGTGCAGACTGAAGAAGAGTCTATATGGCCTGAAGCAGGCCCCGAGGCAGTGGTACAAGAAGTTCGATAGTTTCATGTCGGGAAACGGTTTTAGGAGATGTCATGCAGACCACTGTTGTTACTTGAAGAAGTTTGATACGGCATACATCATCCTTCTTCTGTACGTTGATGATATGCTTGTGGCTGGCTCAAGCATGGAGGACATCTCAGATCTCAAAAGACAATTGTCTAGAGAATTTGCCATGAAGGATTTAGGAGCTGCAAAACAAATCCTACGCATGAGGATAAAGCGTGACAGGGAAAACAAGAAATTAGTTTTGTCACAGGCAGAGTACATAGCCAAGGTACTTGATCGATTCAATATGGGAGGTGCTAAGCCGGTTTGCACTCTATTAGCCAACCACTTCAAGCTATCTAAGGAGCAAGGTGCAAAGACGCAGGAGGAACAGGACTACATGGCTAAAGTCCCATACGCGTCAGCTATTGGGAGTCTCATGTATGCTATGGTGAGCACGAGGCCAGACATTGCTCAAGTAGTGGGAGTTGTTAGCAGGTTCATGAACAACCCCGGGAAGGAACATTGGGAAGCTGTGAAGTGGATCCTTAGGTACTTGGTAGGTACTAAGGACGTAGGGCTGTGTTATGGTGGATCGAAAATCAAGTTACAAGGCTACGTGGATTCAGATTTGGCAGGAGATATCGACAGCAGAAGAAGCACTACGGGTTATGTTTTTACTCTGGGTAGTGCTGCAGTCAGTTGGGTCTCTCAGTTACAAAAGATAGTATTATCAGTACGACAGAAGCAGAATATGTTGCGGCTACAGAAGCATGTAAGGAGATGGTGTGGATGCAAGGTTTTATGGAAGAGTTGGGTAAGAAGCAAACAGATTGCAAGTTGTACAGTGACAGTCAAAGTGCAATACACTTGGCTAAGAATTCAGCATTTCATTCAAGGACCAAGCATATTGCCATCAGATATCACTTCATACGTTCGTTACTCGAAGATGGATCAATTGCTCTGGAGAAGATTCATACAAGTGAGAATCCTGCGGATATGCTGACCAAGGCGGTCACAAGGGAGAAGCTGAAGCTCTGTTCAGCTTTGATTGGTCTTCAGGCTTGAAGATGGGGAGGTGGTGCACTCCGGATGAAGAAGACAAAGGTTTATGGAGATGTGTCTCCAAGTGAGAGATTGTTGAGAAGTGGAGCCACATCTGGGGCCGCCCACGACTAGTCGAGGTTGTGCGGATTTCGTGTCGTAAGTCCTTTCGCAACTGGGATGCGAAAGGAGTTTCGCGGATTTCGTGTCGCAAGTCCTTTCACAACTGGGATGCGGAAAGGGAAGTTGCCAAAACTATAAATTAGGGTCCCTACGGCTATTCCAAAAAAAAAAGGTGAATTTTAGGAAATTATTCTGAGGTGTGGGCAAAGGATTTTCTCTGTACTTCCAAGGGAGAGGTTAGTATATTGCCTTGTAATCTTCGTTTCTCTTCATAGTGGAATTTTGCATCCGTGGTTTTTTACCCTAGTTTGGGGTTTTTCCACGTATATCTTGTCTTGTGGTTTGTTTGGATTGCTTTGATCTATTTCTAGTTTATATTTCTTCCTGTCTATCGTTTGTGGGTGAGGCCTTAGATTGGATCTAGGCTCACTGCGTTGTTGGCGTGCTGCGCAACAGATAGGGCATTATTAGGAAAGTGGGTCTAGAGTTTCGGGGTAGAGGAAGGTAACTTGTGAAGACAAGTATTGGGTCATGAATATGAAGATTGGTACCGTATGACGGTACAGGATATAAGGTCATATTGGCCCAATACAAAACTGACTCGTATAAGCCTGTATCAACCCATGTTGGCCATTAAAAGGCATATGGGCACCAATACTCCCATAAAAGCCTAATGTTTTTTTTAATTTTTTTTTTTTAAAAATTTCGAAATTTTACTCATGTCTCCTCCTCTTCTTCTTCTTCTTCATTTAAACCATGGAATAAGCTTAAAAACTCATTTTAGGCTAGATCTAGACCTATTTTGGGATCAAAGCAAATGATTTGAATGGGATTTGACAAATCGAAACGAAGTAGACCATTATGTGAAAAATCAAAAAGAATGGTAAACCTTCACTTTCTTTTTTATATTTTTATATTCTTTTTTATTGCATTTCAATGTAATGGGCCCTAGTTCACCAAATCATGCTTGTTTTGTGTTCAATTAGGGCCAATTTAGTTGACTTCAACAAGTCAAATCGATAGACAATATTCTCATCAAATAATGGTCCGATACACCATTGAATACATTCTCATAAAAAAAATAAAAAATAAATTAAAAAAAAAGAGATAGATTCTTGGATATCTCATTTTTCCTATTATTTATTTTATTTTTTTTGCTTAATTTTTTTTTTTTTTTACTGATATGGGCTGATACCGATACACAACATTGTACCGTATCATTTTTTTTTACCGGGCCAATATGCCGACCGATACCAACATTCAAAACCATGTATTGGGAATAAAATATGTTGTTGAAGAAGGGGGAAGGTGGATAAAAACATCTTCTTTATATAAGGCTTCTTCATTATGGAAGTCAGTGAATTTTATAAAGAAAATGTTTGGGAAAATGTGAGATTCTTACTTGGGAATGGTAAGAAGACTCACTTTTGGAAAGATGCCTAGGTTAGGAATTAAAAATTTGAGCATCTTATTTTCCCGATTAGCGGGTATTGCCATAGAGCCTAATATTTTGGTAGAAGTGTGTTTCTCATTTTAAGGTGAGGCATTCATCTGGGCTCTTCCTTGTAGAAGAAATCTTAATGATGAAGAGATGTAGGTGGTATTAAAGCTTTTGTATCTCTTGTCAAGTCGATATCCATTACCCTTGGAGGAAGATTCATTGGTATGGCTCATCAAAAAATCATGAAAATTCTCAGTGAAGTCCTTTTACAAGAAACTAGCTGGGGGTGCATGTTAAGCAAGCTATATGTCATACAACTCACATATGGCATTATGGAGCTCCATCCAAGGTGGTGGCATTTGCTAGGCTAGTGGGCATAAAGAAGGTTCTTATTGACAATTTACGAAGGCAAGGCATGACAATACTGAAAGCAAAGAGATGCAAAAGCTTTTCTGTGTATTTGAGACAACCCAATGGGGTTGAATATATAGATATTACAATCATCTATACAAGGAAAGTAATAAACGTAGAATTCTCTACCTATAGAAACAAGATATACAAGGTATGGATATACAAGGTATGTGAGCTGTCTGACATCCCTCCTCAAACTAATGCTGGTCATCGATAAGTAATAGTTTGCCAATAAGAAAAGAATGACATGCAGACGTGAGGGACTTGGTGAGAATGTCAGCAATCTGATCATGGGATGCCATATGTGGAAGAGAACTGAGCCCAGACTGAAATTTCTCGCGGATAAAATGACAGTCAACTTCAATATGCTTCGTCCGTTCATGAAAAACCGGGTTAGAGGCAATCTGATACGCACTGAGATTATCGACATGGAGTGGAGTAGGATTTTGTAGAGGAATGCCCAAGTCTGAAAGAAGTCCACGTAACCAGACGAGCTCACTACACGCAGCTGACATCGCCCGATACTCGGCTTCTGTACTCGATTTGGAAATAGTGGCCTGCTTCTTACACTTCCAAGAGATTAGAGAAGGGCTAAGAAAAACACAATAGCCAGTGGTAGATCTTCATGTGAGAGCGCATCCAGCCCAATCAGTATCCGAATAAGTATGAAGGTCCAGAGTCGCAGTGGAGGAGAAGAACAGAGATCGATCTAGAGTTCCATGAAGGTACCATAGGATGCGCAACACCGCGGTCATATGAAGAGTCCGAAGAGCAGGAATAAACTGACTGACGACTTGGACAGCGTAGGCAATATCAGGGCGAGTCATAGTTAAGTAAACCAGACTCCCAACCAGACGGCGGTATAAATCGGGCTGTGCAAGTAGATCACCATCGTCACGGCCATAATGAACGTTAAGTTCTAAAGGAGTCTGAACCGTCTTCTGATCCGTCAATGATGCCAAGGCGAGAAGATCCTTGGTATATTTACGCTGGCTGACCAGAATCCCACGATTGGAACGTGAAAATTCAAGTCCAAGAAAGTATGTTAGATGGCCGAGGTCTTTTATCTTAAAGGATGCTTGCAGAACTTCTTTTAAAGCCGAAATGCCAGTAGCATCGCTACCAGTTAGTAGGAGGTCATCAACATAAACCGGAACAATAACAATGCCGTGCGTAGTGGTGCGCAAAAATAAGTATGGGTCATGACCACTTTGAGTAAAGCCAGCACCCGTAACAACATCGTGAAAGCGTTGGAACCATGTCCTCAGTGCCTGTTTGAGGCCGTACAGGGCTTTCTTTAAGCGATATACCTTATTGTCAGGAATTAAAGAGCCAGGAGGAGGTTTCAAATATACAGTTTCTTGGAGGTCTCCATGAAGAAAGGCATTTTTCACATCCATCTGAGAGAGTGGCCATGAGCGAACAGAAGATATAGATAGAAGAGTACGAACAGTTTTCATCTTGGCCACAGGAGCGAAAGTCTCATCGTAATCAATTCCGTATTCCCGTTTGTATCCCTGAGCGACAAGTCAAGCCTTGTATCGATCTAATGATTCATCAGACTTAAGCTTGACAGAATAAATCCATTTGCTACCAATTAGCTGTTGGTCAGCGGGTCGAGTGACAATGTCTCATGTATGGTTATCATTCAATGCCGCAAGTTCTTCTGCCATAGCCTTCTTCCAACAATCATGAGTGGCTGCCTGAGAATATGAAGTAAGAATAGAAACAGTATCCAGAGTAGCATTCATGGCAGACATAGAGCATATCAAGCGATCAGGCGTTCGATGTTCACGAGCGGAACGACGTATCGAGGTAGGTTCGAGATTCGCAATAGGTACAGTAGGTTTGAGTTGAGTAATAGGTGGTGGATCTGTACGTAGTCGACGTTAGTAAAACTGCAACGGACGAGGGAGAGTACTCGAGGCAAACGGAATTTCAGGAAAGGTGGTTAGACCAGAAGAGTTTGGAGTGTGCGGAGGAGGAAGAGATGAATGAAATGCAATATGTTCAAGAAAAACATGTCATGAAATCCGAACACGACAAAAAACAGGATCATAACATCGAAAACCCTTTTGAGTTTCCCCAAATCTCGAATACATACATTTTGACCGATTTTAGAGATAGTTTATTACGTTCACGTGAAGTCAGGTGAACATAACAGATACAACTAAAAACACGGAATGTGGAATATGTAGGAGGTAAGCCGGTGAGAACAAAGTAGGGAGATTTACTGTGCAGAACTTTGGTTGGCATTCGGTTAATCAAGTAGACTGAATGTAACATGGCTTTCACCTAGAAGGAACGAGGAACACCCATAACTGTCATCAGGGTGTTGGCAGTTTCAACAATATGACGATTTTTCCGTTTAGCCACCCCGTTCTGTTGTGGAGTATCAGAACAGGTGGTCTGATGAATAATCTCATGACCTTGAAGAAATGTACGAAATTCGGTTGAGAGATATTCCCCCCCTGAGTCAGAGCGGAGAGTTTGAACTGCAACGTGAAACTGAGTCTCCACCATAGAGTAAAATAACTTAAAATTTTCAAAAACTTGTGACTTCGATTAAAGAAGTAAATCCAAGTATACCATGTGAAATCATTAATGAATATAACATAGTATCGTAATCTAGAGAGAGACATAATTGGTGAAGGACACTAGACATCCGTATGCACAAGTTCAAACATAGAACATGATTTTGTAGTACTTAAAAAAAAGGGAATACACTTGCTTTTTGAAAGACAACAGGAAGAACAAGAATAATCCAAATCATTTTTATTAAGAGAAATATTTCCTAACATGCCAGATGAAATTAACTGAAGTAACCGATCAGAATGTGGATGACTCAGGCGAAAGTGCCAAAGTTTTCATAATTTATTTGTTGAAGTAATATTTGATGAAGATGGAGAAAAGAAACAACGAGCCGGAGTGACAGATGGATCAAAGTCCAGTATGTACAGACGACCATGCCGCTTACCCTTCCCAAGTACCTTCCCTGTTGCCAGATCCTGCACAAAACAACAGTTGGGAAGAAATATGACTAGGCAGTTATTGGATATGAGTTGACCAACTGAAATTAAATTGGAGGAGAGTTTAGGGATATGAAACACGTCACGAAGAGTGAACTGACGATGAGCAGAAGGACAGAAAGTCAATGAACCAACGGACTGAATAGGTAGTCTAGTGCCATCCGCAGTAGAAATAGCCTGATTGCCGGTGTAGGGATGAATGTCACGAAGATGGGATACAACATTGGTCATATGATTGGAAGCACCCGAATCAAAGAACCATGTAGGAGATGGGGATATACCTGACATACCGGCATAGAAAGGGCCTAAACGATTTGTTGGAGCATCGCAGGAGTCAACGGAGATGAAATACCTTCAGCAAAAATAGTAGGTGGAGAACCACTAACAGACGACTCGGAAGAAATAGTGGTAGTAGTAGCAGAAAGAGCACGACCACGACCACCACGGTCACAGCCTAAAGAAGATGCATAGGCACGTGTACGGCAGTCCTGAATACCATGACCAGTCCATCGACAATAAGCGCGCCATTCTTGCATTGAGCGACAACATGACCCACCTTGTTGCAGTCGCGACAAGTCAAATGAGTGGAACCACGTGTTGGTGTCGTAGTAGACACAACAAGCACCATATCAGATGATCTCGAAGTTGAGAAAGGAATAGAGAGAACCTTCAGTCGTTGTTCCTCAACCAATAAATCATTAATAACCGAATTCAATGAAGGAGGTGGGCTACGGTTCAAGAGAACAGCCCGACAATGCTCAAATTTCGGATGCAGCTTGATAAGAAATTGTCGTACTTGCGCACTCTCGCGCATAGATTGGAATATCTTAAAGTCATGAGGACATGTTGGATCCATCATAGCCATCTCTGTCCAAATAGTGACAATTTTGGAGTAGAATGATTAAATACTGCCATCACCCTGAGTAAGGTTAATGAGATCCTGTTCCAGGCGGTATAACCAGGCCGCACTACTCTGTTGATAAATTGTCTGGAGATGCTCCCACATTGCCTTAGCAGTGCGATGAGGTGTGAGGTCAATAGCAATGGACCGATCGACTGAATCGAGAATCCAGGTAATAATTTGTCCATTGTTCATGTCCCAATCAACTAATTTATCGGCGTCTGTGGAAGTGGGGATAGAAACATATCCATCAATGAGTCCCCACAAACCACGACCCTTGAGGAAGTTCTGGAAATGGATGGCCCATAGAGAATAGTTGGTACCATCAAAACTACAACGTGGGGCCTCTGTACATAACAAGTTCTTGTCCATTATTCTGAAGTAATGTAAAGTACTCAAAGAGTTGCAGCAGAAGAAGGTGTAAGATGTACCGTACAGCAGGAGACACCCAAGCAATTGTAGTTTCTGGATCTGGCAGAATAACACAGCAACAACAACTGGTTTGAACAAAGATAGGATTCGGACAAGCAGATCTGGAACAGGATGGAACAACAGCAGCAGTAATAGGTTCGAACAACAACAGTATTCAGATAGCAGATCTGGAGCAGCAGCAATGGGTTCGAACAGTAACAGGGTTCGGATGAGCAGATCTAGAACAGGATGAGCAGATCTGGAGCAATAGTAGATCTGGAACGAGATTCGGACGAGTAGATCTGGAAGATTCGTACGAGCAGATCTGAAGCAGAGGGGTCGCCGGACGACGCAGCAGGGGCAACCGGATGACGTAGGGGCGGTCGAATGAGCAGGGACAGTGATCGGACGCAGCAGGGATGGCCAAACGACGCAATAGGGGCAGTCGGATGATGCAGGAGGGGCGGTCGGATGAGCAGGGGCAGTTGCCAGACGCAGCAGGGGTGGTGACCGGACGACGCAAGGACAGTTTCGGATCAAGGAGGCTCTGATACCGTGAAAGCAAAGAGATGCAAAAGCTTTTCTGTGTATTTGAGATAACTCAATGTGGTTGAATATATAGATATTACAATCATCTATTCAAGGAAAGTAATAAACGCAGAATTCTCTACCTATAGAAACAAGATATACAAGGTATGTGAGTTGTCTAACAAATACCAAATGTGTGTTTACTATTTGATGAACTAATCCTAGATTCATGCATAATCAGGTTAAAGAATGTTCAAATAAATACACGAATTAACTAACCATTTTCAATCAAAGGGATTAGGTAAATTTCAACACAAATATGAGGTCATTTCGTCAGGATCATGCCCCTTAGCATAAAATCGCATAAACAGTAAAAAGGGAGGACCTAGGGATATGAGGATATCCCAGATCTAACATAAGTCAGTTTACGGTCAAGTTTGGATCTGATTCTACTGACTATCCATTTCTCTTTTCCGTTCAAACTAGAAAGGGGTGAAGAATGAAGGTTCGAGATGAAGAAAGTACAAGTCCTTTTGTCGTCAAAAGAAAAGGAGGATGATTCTTACATTTTCCTACACCTCGAAGATCTAGAAAAAAGGAAATTTGAAATCAGGGTGGAATCCTCAATACCCAAGGGCCAATCCCAAAACCCTAATCTCTTGAATAAAGAGGAAGAAAAGAGACAGATTTCTATTCATTCAATAATAATGGAAAAAGGGTTTCTCACAACGTATATATAAGTTACAGAAAAAGTAAAAGTGCACTAAAGCCCCTGAAAACAAGAAAATAACAAAAAAAAAGAATAAAAAAATTAAAGAAAGTGCAATAAAGCCCCTAAAACAAGGAAAAAGAACAAAAATGCCTAAAACTAAAACACATGTGTGGTAGGGTGTGAAATCCGACCAATGAATCTACGGTCAGGGTGCGGTCATGTCGCTCTTGCACTCGTAGCGCATTAGAAAATGGGTCCGATGGACTCAACATCCATCCACATCAACTCCTCCACTCCGGTACTCTGTCGTCGACGCCTCCTTCTCTGGTACACTCTAAAGGGTGCACCACTGATGTCTGCATCGCTATGCTATAACGGCGAGGAGTTGGTTGATCACTTATTTATCCATTGCTCCATTGCAGCTTTAGATCTGAATGCATTCTCTGCCTTTTTGGAACCTTATGAGTTAATCTGAGGTAGACTGATTAGTTTGTCTTCGCTTAGCATAGTGGGGGTAAAAGTAAAGGAAAGATTCGAATCTGGTATCTATGTTTATTACGAGGTCTTTGGTGTATTTGGTTGGACAGAAATAGTCGTTGTTTCAAGAATCATAAGTGTCCTTTGGAAGTTCTCAACAGGGCAAAACAAAACATAATAGAATGGGCGCATGCAGCTAACATTTTAGCTACTGATCAGTTGATTGTTAGTTGGTTAAGAGTTGTAAAGGGTTTTTTTTTTTTTTTTTCTTGTTTCTTTTGTATTCTTTGTCCTTTGGCCTTTCTTTTAATAAATTTCATTATCATCACCTCAAAAAAAAAAAAAAAAAAGTGAGAAAATAAAAGAAAAGAAAAAGAAAAAGAAATCTGCAGCCAAGTGTTTTTAGTTGTACATTTGTTGTGTTAAGATGTTGAGGTTTAAGTATAGATGTTGAGATGGATGAGTGATAAGATAAGGATAGAATTAGAAATGAAACATTCAAGGGGATTAAGGAGTAACACCAATAGGTAGTAAGATGAGAGAAAGTAGACTTAGGGACCAAGAACTCCAATGGTTAGGAGGGAGTTGGTACAAGTTGAGGGCTCTAAAAGGGCAAGGGAAGGCCCAAAAAGATGTGGGTGGAGCCGTGGAGGTAATAAGAAAATACTTGATGACCTATGATCTAATTGTAATTATGGCCCTTTATAGAGTGGAATTGCAGAGAAGGATTCATGTTGCCAACCCCAAGTAGTCGGGATATTAGATAATGATGATGATACAATGACAACATTTGTTTCGTTAACAGTGGTCCACCTGATAAGTGTACTGACGTGATTATTGGGTGAGACAATCCACATAATGTTTACGCCTTTGATGGATTGGATCTCATATCAATTTCTAATGCTAGCACATGTGTGGCATGCACAGCAGCTTCCTACATGTATGTGGACTTAGCAAAGCTCTATAGGCAAACTTCAAAAGAGCAAAAAAGGAATAAAAATATAGAAGTTCACACAAAAAGCTGAAAACATTTTTTTAATGACGATAGGGTGTCCTTGCCCCTTTTTTTAAGGCGAGACTAATCTCTGCGGATGCATGCAATCACCCACAAACCACGTGCATCGGGTAAAGCACAGAGAGGGAAATCGAACTAAAAAACTAAATAAAACCGATGGACAGTGATCAAGGATGGAAGGCCTTACACTCAGTCGTAATTTGCATCCATAAGAAAATCCAGGATTCCAGTTGTAGTTTGCTTTCTATCAGATGAAGCCTGACATCTTCAACGACATTCTAACTTTACTCCTTGCTTCTCAAATGTCCATGACAAGTGCAGACATTGCACAGAGTTCCAGCCTCAACTAACAAACAACAAATACCATGCATGTATTTGAGTTGATCAAGACCCACATGCCAAATTGACTACTTTTTTTCATTTTAACCATGCGTTAATGTCCACCAGCCAGCCGCTTACATCAGTTCGGTATAGTTTTTGGTTTATAACCCATCAAAAGTAGGGTCTAGAATTTTGACAATTTGATTTAGAGTTTTACATGTATAAGAACCATCACATTCATACTAGAGTATCATCATTTTTCTCATAAAACAAACCCAATTGATAAATAGCGTCCACGTTTTGAAGCTTAGTTCTAACACTAGCTAACTTGAGTCGAAACTCAGCTGAGTCAACCTGAATTGGCAAGATATTGAGCCAGATCAACAAGAACTCGGTTCTAGAAGTGGTTCGTTTCCAACTTAAAGAGACTCATCAAGTCAATCCACCAATTCAGTTGACTCAAGTCAACTGGCGGTGACTCAAACTGAGTAACTTGCCTTGTTAAAGGTTTTATTAAGACATACATGGAAGGGCTGTGCAAATCGGCCACTTGACCTCTAGCACAAAAAGCTGCACCCTTAACCCGCATCCTATATTTCAGTGTCTAGCTGTTTGTTTCTCTATTTTATATTACGTATATACTAAATGTAAGTATTTTACATATTTACTACCAATGTTATTTTTATTTTTTATAACTATTAGATATCAAGTCAAGTAAAGTTCTTGGGTTTTTGAACTATGCTTTGAACAAGACGTCCATTCCACCATCCAAAGACATATCTCATTGAAATGAAACAGATACAAAGAAAAGAGCAAGGATTACTGACTCTTCTGTCACAATTCCCAGCATCTGTGAATCGATACACCGAACCTGCTGTTGATACCCGAGATATCCTTCAGCGGCCTCGATGTATTCTGTAACCAGCTGGTCCCACTGATCTGCCCTCTTGGAGGCCTCCAATTCTGACGCTACCCCCCAATTAAAAAAGAAAAAGAAAATTGATCAATAAAAAAAAATAAAAAAATGGAGCTGATATATACAGCATATATGTTTTATAAATTGAGCCACTCTTCTACAACCTACTACTCTATTACCAAAAGTAGGAAAACAGAGCGTGTCTATCAAAAACATGAGGTGTATTTAACATTAAAAAAATCTAGAATTCTGCATTGAAAATCTCAAATATATTTTCTACACTCATTCTTGTACTTCTTGGTATTAGAATGGTAGACCCTTGGTACTACCCTACCACCACAGTAGGGAAGTGGATTGGGCAGTGACCTCAACACCACCCAGCTAGGTTGTTCTGGGAGGTGTTGGGTGTTGTGGGGTCAACCGTGGTGTATGTGTTTTATATCCACACCATCCATCCTTGTTGCCAGCTCATTTTATGCCAAAGCCCAAAAATGAAGCAGATCCGAAGCTCAAGTGGACCACACGATAGGAAACAGTGGGATGATGATAATGTTTATTTGCCATTAACCTGTTGATAAGGTCACATGGACCTGGATGAAGGAAAGACGCAAATATCAACTTGATCCAAAACTTTTGTGGCCCCCGAGAAGTTTTTAATGGCGGACGTTCAACCACACCTGTTTCCTGTAGTGTGGTCCCATTGAGTTTTTTATCTGCTTCATTTTTAAGCTCATGCCCTAAAATGAGCTGGCCAAACGGATGGATGGCGTCGATAAAACACACATCACAGCGGGCCACACAGCACCCAACACCACCTAGCTGGGTGGTTTTGGGGTCACTACCTACTCCGCTTCCCAAAAGTAGATAGGCAGGACGTGTCTATCAAAAACATGAGGCGTAATTACCTTATCATTTGGAAATCAAGAAATTTGTTTGAAAATCTTAGAACGGAAGAAAAGGAGAGAATGAAATAGAACTAAAAATTTCTTTTCTTTTTTTTTCTTTGATAATTACCATTGCAAGTTCAAGCATTGAATCCGTCTGGAATGGAAAGATTGAAGTGGGAATCGAACCAAGTGCCTTCAATGAAAATTACGCTTTTGCCCTTGCCTTCTTCTCCTCCTATCTCCATCCTGAGACTCGTGTTTTGTAGAATCCATGGATGACTCTTTGCTGAAGGAGTGAATTAGAAGTGGGCTGGGCCCATTTCGGGCCAAATCTCGAATTAGAACCAGCGGAGCGCCAATTCACTGGAATTGAACCCAATAGCTAAACGGGGCCGGGTCTGGGTTTTGATATGGACGTAGGCTTGGCCTGCAACGGTGGTAATGAGCCAAGCTAGGGCTAGTTCGGCTTGGGTATAAAGGATCTCAATCTTTGAAGCATGACCCAAAATACAAGAGTGCCTTTAAACTACATATTTACATCGAATGTAAGCCAATTATAAATAATTTTAAACTAGTTCTTCTTATAACTATGGCCCACTTGATGATGAGGCCAAGCAAATAGGCCCAGCGGGGGTATCGTTTTCCCATGCCTAATCTACATCAGGCCTAGTTTTCAAGCCTAACCCTACCCAACCAAGTTTGAGGGCCTAATCTAGCCCTTGCCCTACAAGGTTTGGGCCACTTGGGTCTAGCGGGGAGCCTGACCAATTTCGGTGTTATTGGTGAGAGATTCCAACACAGGCTAAGTAGCTTATTGAAATTTGAATAGTGCATAGAGCAGGACTTGGGCCTTCCTTTCCCTAAAGTTGGTCCAAGGGCAGGCCCCAACTTGAAATTTGAACCTTGTGATTGGGCTAGATCAGGCCAAAGCTAGTGATGAATGGGGCAGACAAGGAGTTCTTGGTATCACCAGGCTGGCGGCACCAATATTTTGTCTATAAGACAAATAATTAGCGGCGATATCTAGAACACTGAACTGTTCCAAGCATTTTCTGAGAGTATCACCCGCCATCTATAAATAATGGATGGGAATCTTAACATGTAATTCTAAAAGAATTAGGATCCTCTGCTTGCAACAAGCAGGAAAATCATGTTTTTCTGCATCCTGATTGGTCTACATCATTACTGGCATTATCAGTAATGCCGCATTAAATGTAGTGTGTGGTGATGTGGCCCAATTAGATTGCAACAAACAAACAGGATATTCTTGCTTGTGGCAAGCTGAGAATCCAGATTTATTCTAAAACTGGCTTACCAGAGTTCATATTGTAAAAATGCTGCTAGTTTCTTGCCAATCATCTCTAAATGCTGATTTTTTTATTATTTTTTAAAACGAACTCCCTCTATATATTCACAAAACATGAAGGGTATACAAAGCTTTCGGGCGGGCATCACAAAATAGCTAATGCCTCACTTTTTCTTTTTTTTTGTTAGCTTGTTAGTACACCCCACTGTCAGTTCACACTTCACTGTTAGCCACCCCCACTAGGGATCGATCTCAAGACCTGAGTGTTGAAACGAGGTATCTTTCACTCAGTCTATCACTTGAGCTATGGATCAGGGTGTGAGCCAATGCCTCACCTATCATATAGTGAAAAGGAGCTAAGCCTCCTTCAAATAACCTAAGCCTACCTTATCCAAAAGAACTAGGCCCTTTGCAATATGTGAAGGATCCGATTGAGAACTAAAAAACTCGCTTGACTGGGAGGCGCTGCCTCTTCTAGCTAAGTTGCCGGCCACCGCATTTGCCTCTCCAGGAGTGTGAGCTTGAGAAAATACTAGGGAACTCCCTCTAATGAGATTTTGGCAGGACCCTATACTGAACTAACTGCTGCATTGGCTTTTAAGATGTTAGCTTTGAGATTTGCAAACAAGGTGTTCAGAGGAAGAGGTAGGAAGAAGAGCGTAGATGCATCTCCTCTTCAACTCCAAGAGATGTCCACACCCTTTGCTGCCTCTCTAGGATTCAAATTCGGAGCAATAAAATGTAAAAGTAAGAAGCTTGGGGTTAAAAATCTCCAAAATAAAAAAGCAAAGATAAGGTTGAGTGAGAGAAGTGGGGTACTTACAAAGGGAGGAAGAGGTAGGAAGGAGAGCACTGATGCATCTCCTCTTCAATTCCAATAGATGTCCACACCCTTTTCTGCTTCTCTACGATTCAGATTAGGATTCGCTAATAGTCATTGCTAAATGCAGTAAAATCATAAAAGTAAGAAGCTTGCAGGTAAATATCCCCAAAATTAAAAAGCAAAGATAAGGTTGAGTGAGAGAAGTGTTGAGAAGTGGAGCCACATCTGGGGCTGCGCACGACCGGTCGTGGCCCATGCTCGACCGGTCGTGGGGGTCCACTCGACCGGTCGTGACCAATCGTGGACTGGCTCGACTCAAAGTCCAGCGAGCATCAATTTTGGGGTTCCGAGGTGCTCGACTGGTCGTGGCCCATGCTTGACCAGTCGTGGGGTCCTCTCGACCGGTCGTGTAGTCTGCTCAACCGGTCGTGGTTACGCAGATTCGTTTCCGGATTTGATGCAGACTGCGGAAATTTGAGTCAGTTTTCGCAAGGGTGTGAAAGGGGAGTTACGTAAACTATAAATAGGGATTCCTAGGGCTTTTCTAGGTATTATGAAAGTTATTCTAAGGTGTGGGCAAAAGGTTTTCTCTATATTTCAAAGGGAGAGGTTAGTATATCGCTTTGTAATCTCTGTTTTCTTCATAGTGGAAGTTTTTGCATCCATGGTTTTTTACCCTTGTTGGAGTTTTTCCACGTATATCTTGTCTTATGGTTTGTTTGGATTGCTTTTATCCTTTTCTAGTTTATATTTCTTCCTGTTTATCGTTTGTGGGTAAGACCGAAGATTGGATCTCGGTTCACTGCATTGTTGGCGTGCTGTGCAACAAGAAGTGGTATACTTGTAAAGGAAGGGGTAGGAAGGAGAGCATTGATGCATCTCCTCTTCATCTCCAAAAGACGTCCACACCCTTTGCCGCTTCTCTAGGATTCAGATTCGGATTCAGTAATAGTCGTTGCTAAAAGAAGTAAAATCATAAAAATAAGAAGCTTGGGGGTAAAAATCTCCGAAATTAAAAGCGAAGATAGTATTCAGTGAGAGAAGTTGGGTATTTTCAAAGGGAGGAATAGGTAGGAAGGAGAGACTTGATGCATCTCCTCTTCAACTGCAACAAACGTCCACACCCTTTGTCGCCTCTCTAGGATTCAGATTCGGTAATAGTTGTTGATAAAAGCAGTATAATCATAACAGTAAGAAGCTTTGGGGGTAAAAGTTCCCAAAATTAAAAAGCAAAGACAGGGTGAGTGAGATAATGTTGAATTAATACACTTGAAGAGAGATACATGTATTTGTTCCAATACATGTACCTTTTGGAATACATGTATTTGTTGCAATACATGCATGTATTCATGCTTAGAATTTTGTGAAAAAGGTTCATGTCTCTTTGTTGAAGAGTCACATGTCCCTTAGTTTTTTTATGCATATATTAAATAGCTTTTATTTGTTGAATGTATCCAAAAGCCTATAAATATGTGTATGGATTTCATTTTCAAGTATGAAGAAGCAATACAACAAAAATTAGTGTTCTCCTATTCCCTTCTAAGTTTTTTTTTTTTTTTTTTTTTTTTTTTTTTTTTTTTTTTTAAGTAAAAAGGCTACAATAGCCTACAAAGTGGTATCAAAGCTCAAAGGAAGTGGTATCAAAGCTTAGTTTCGGGTCTTGACTGGGTGTTAGAAACTTCTAAAGAAGTAGAATCGATAGCAACGAATAGTGCAATGATTCATCCTGCAATTCCAATTTTTGGAGGGGAGAACTTTGATCATTGGAGTATCAAAATGAAGACCTTGTTCCAATCTCAAGGGCTATGGGAGATTGTTGAAACTGGTTATCCAACTACAACCGATCTCACATCTCTCTCAGCCATACAACAAGAACAACTGAAGGATAATAAGAAGAAATATGCGAAGGCCCTCTTCTTCACCCAACAAAGTGTCTCTGATTCTATCTTCTCTAGAATCATTCCATCTCAAACTGCAAAGCAAACTTGGGACACTTTACAACAGGAGTTCAAAGGTACGTCTAAAGTGATTGCCATCAAGTTACAAACTCTACGGAGGGAGTATGAAAATCTGAAAATGAAAGACTCGGAAAAGATGAAAGATTATGTTTCACGAGTGATTGAAGTAGTGGATCAGATTAGAATCTATGGAGATTCTATTTTTGATGAAAAGGTGGTTCAGAAGCCTCTTTGCAAAATATGATGTTGTTGTAGCACCGACCATCCGTTTTTGTGATAAAGGTGGTTCAGAAACTTTTAATAAGCCTCTTTACAACAGGTCAATTATCCAACATACAATTCATGTGTGAAAATACTTTACAACAGGTGTATGCATAACAATACGCTGTCTGAAAATACTTTCCACAGAAAATAGGTGGGTCCATTCATCATGTGACCCACACGTGTGGAAAAAATGCCTGTCTGAAAGACCTGTCAAAGGTCCACATTCAATACTTGTGTGGCCCTCCTGATGAATGGAGCAGTCTAATTTGTGGCCAAATCATCCATGCAATGGGACTCATCTTGTGCATGGGTCAGCTGTCCCACATACATGCAATGTAGAAGGTGAGCAAAACTCAGTGAGTTGGCCTATGAGCTAAGCAAACTCATTTTAGTAAATATTTGGTCCTTGCCATGTCTCATGTTTTTTTAGATTTTAAATTTTTTCATCAGGCTATGAAGACAGAAATCGGAGGATGAGTAGTGGTAGCCCTCATCCCGCTGAAAGTGTTAGGATTAACAAGTCTTTATACTCCTTTCAGAAAGTTGTTTACTCTTTGAATGCCAATGATGGTCACATCCCATACCGAGAGACCAAACTCACTCACATGTTGCAAGATTCCAAAGGCGGAACAAGCCAAGCTTTGATGATTGCTTGTTTGGTGAGGGTTTTTGTTATTGTATTATCAGGATTTTCTGATTTTTCTTAAATTCTTTCTGTAGCTTATTGTTTTCAATTCAATTGGGGAGTGGATATGACAGTTGAACACTTATATCTTGGTTATGAAGCACTCCATCTCTGTGCACATGTGGCACGCATGCACAAATCCAGGCCGTTCATTTATTAGATTACCATGAATTACAACAACTGGATGATTTTAATTACTAATAAAGATGTTCTTTCTTACCTGTTGGATGCCGACTGTTGGTTAAATTTCCTTTAAAACATACATTTTTAATAGTTGAAATTCCTCCATCTAGTGTGGCTAAGATCCAGCTAGTGTATTTTTTTGATACAATCCATCACTGCAAAGAGTAGGCAAATGAACAATGCAAATCCTATATATAAATAATTAAATATATTAAGCAAATTCTCCTTTCACATGGGGTTAGTTACGTGGCAGCCCCTCTGTATTCACCCTCCTATTTTTCTAATTTTTATAGGATTTTTTAATTTTTTTTTCCTTTTTAACTTTACAAGATAAGGCATTTTACATTGGTAAGAGGCAACTGCTTGGTAAACACTAGGTAACTTTCTCATGCGTGCCATGAATAAAACATGATTTTGGTTGGACCTGCTATGTTGTGTGTGTGAAATCGACCCCGTCCATCAGCTAAGCCCCTCACTATTAGGCCATGAGTCAAAATTTCTAGGTGTTCCACACCACACAGAACTATAGAGAGGACTTTGACTATAGGTTTGGTTTGTGTGTGGGGCCCACCTAAGTTTTTGATGTATTTGATTTCTGTTGTGTATGGTGTATATAATGTGGTTAATGTGATGGATGGAGTGGATATCACGCACACATCATAGTGGCCAAATAGAGATTGGGCGTTGGCTATGCAACATACAACAGGCAAGGTACAGGCACAAAACCCACGTTCCACACTACAAAAATGTGTGCACTGAGCATTGTGCAGTTACCTACTAGTAGATGCGAAAGATAGAGAACTTGGTAATTAACTCAAATATTAGTAATAGCACCAGATTCTTTTCCTTTTAAATCATACTCAATATTTGCCTCCTTGTATTATATTTTATGTTAATCATATTCAATGAATGTCATTTTCTGTTGATGTAGAATCCATTTGTATGTCAAGATACCATTTACACACTGAAATTGGCTGCCCAATCATGCCAAGCTGGTGATCAAAGCAAGAACGACTATAGTAAGAAGATTAATAAAGGAGCCACACTGATGACACCCGTTACTAAGCCTCAAACATTGTCTACCACGACAAAGAAATCTGCAACCTCCCGATTTTTTTCCGTTGAGAAGAAAAATAGTCAGAAGCCACCTACGACAAAAGGGAGGTGTGTGGATGTGATATTCATATTTAGTTTTTAGAGAAATAGTTATTGATCATGTCTCGTTATTTATTTTAGTAAACCTTCTGATTTCATTTACTTGTAGTAAGCTATTCGATGTTGCGAGTCCAACTGTCAAATCTGTGAAGGTAACCAATCTAAATTATACACGGTGATAATTGGAGTCTTCTATTGGTAATATGTTTGAGACCTAAGTAAGGAATGCTCAACTATGCTTAGGAGTGTACTTTTTAACTGCATCCAGTCCGTATCAAACGGCCTTAGAATCAGACAATTCCTCTTTTGTTTTGAAATCTCATCAAGTTACCTTTCCAATGAGCTAAAAATCGTCCAAATCTGACCCTCGGTGAGGGTGTTATGTGGGTTTTCATGAGAACAAGGGATGTTAGAAAAATTCGGGACCATTTACTCTCACCCCACTTTTGGGGGCCAAAATGGTTTTAGAATGCGACAGTTCCATTGGGGTTTCAAAGGGCACTGACTCACCTTTTTAAGGAACTTAAAATCAACCCAATCTGACATATAACCAGGGAGTTACGAGCATTTTAATCGCATCACGTGATTTCAAAATATTAATGATCGAGATTGAGAAACGACGATCGAAAGATTATAGCATACTTTTTTGGTATCAGACGGCTCTGGAATTAGGCAATTCCTCTTTCATTTTCAAATCTCATCAAGTTACCTTTCCAATGAGGTAAAAATTGTTCAAATTTAACCCCCGGTGAGGGATTTATCAGGGTTTTCGTGGGAACAGGAGATATCAAAAAATTTTGGACCACTTACTCTCACCCCACTTTTGGGGGCCCAAACAGCCTTGGAATACGACAGTTCTAATGGGGTTTCAAAGAACACTGACTCAACTTTCCAATGAACTTAAAATCAAGAAAATTCGACATATAACGAGGGAGTTACAAGCATTTTATTCGCATCACGCGATTTCAAAAGATTAATGATCGAGATTGAGAAACAATGATCGAAGGCTTCTATCATGCTTTTTGGGTATCAAATAGCCTCGTAATTAGGTAATTCCTCTTTTGTTTTGAAAGATCATTAAGTTACCTTTCCAAAGAGCTAAAAATCGTCCAAATCTGACCCCAGATGAGGGAGTTATGAGGCTTTTGTGGGAATAGGGGATATCAAAAAATTCTAGACCATTTACTCTCACCCCATTTTAGTGGCCTAAATGGTTTCAAAATGCGATGGTTCCAGTGGTGTTTCGAAGAGCACTAACTCACCTTTCTAATGAACTTTAAATCGACCAAATCTGACATATAACGAGGGAGTTACGAGCATTTTATTCACATCACGCGATTTTGAAAGATTAACGAACAAGATTGAGAAACGAGGATCAAAGGTTTCTACCATGCTTTTGGGGTATCAAACCGCCTCAGAATTATGCGGTTCATCTTTTGTTTTGAAAGCTCATCAAGTTACCTTTACAATGAGCTAAAACTCGTCCAAATCTGACCCCCGGTGAGAGAGTTATGAGTTTCGTGGGAACAGGGGATATCAAAAAATTCTGGACCATTTACTCTCATCCCACTTTTAGTGGCCCAAATGGTTTCGGAATGCGATGGTTCCAATGGTGTTTCGAAGAGTACTAACTCACCTTTCTAATGAACTTTAAATCAACCCAATTTGACCTATAACGAGGGAGTTACGAGCATTTTATGTACATCACGCGATTTCGAAATATTAACGATCGAGATTGAGAAATGAGGATCAAAGGCTTCTACCATGCTTTTGGGGTATCAAACGGTACCAGAATCAGGCGATTCGTCTTTCTTTTTGAAAGCTCATCAAGTTACCTTTCCAATGAGCTAAAAATCGTCCAAATACGAGCCCCGGTGAGGGAGTTATGAGGGTCTTCGTGGGAACAAGGTATATAAAAAAATTCTAGACCATTTACTCTAACCCAACTTTTAGGGGGCCAAACGGTCTCGGAATGTGACGGTTCCAATGGAGTTTGGAAGAGAACTAACTCACCTTTACATTGAATATAAATATGACACAATCCGACAGATAACGAGGGAGTTACGTGCATTTTATTCGCATCACACGATTTTGAAGGATTAACGATCGAGATTGAGAAAGGAGGATCGAAGGAACCTAGCATACTTTTAGGGGATCAAACAGCCTCCGAATTAGTCGATTCCTCTTTCGTTTTGAAAGCTCGTCAAGTTAACTTTCCAATGAGATAAAAATCGTCCAAATCTGACCCCCGGTGAGGGAGTTATGAGGGTTTTTGTGGGAATAGGGGAAATAAAAAAATTTTGGACCATTTACTCTCACCCCACTTTTGGGGGCCCAAACGGTCTCAGAATGCGACATTTTAAAAGGGGTTTTGAAGAGCACTAACTCACCTTTCTACTGAACCTAAAATTGACCCAATCCGACATATAACGAGGGAGTTACAAGCATTTTATTCGCATCACGCGATTTCGAAAGATTAACGATCAAGATTGAGAAACGATGATTGAAGGCTTCTAGTGTGCTTTTGGGGTATGAAACAGCTCAGAATTAGATGATTCTTCTTTTGTTTTGAAATCTCGTCAAGTTACCTTTCCAACGAGCTAAAAATCATCTAAATTCGACCCCCAGTGAGGGAGTTATGTGGGTTTTTATGGGAACAGGGGATGTTAGAAAAATTCTGGACCATTTACTCTCGCCCCACTTTTGGGGGTGGAAATGGTTTTAGAATGCGACGGTTCCAGTGGGGTTATGAAGAGTACTGACTCACCTTTCTAATGAACCTAAAATTGAGCAAATCCGATATATAACAAGGGAGTTACGAGCATCTTATTCGCATAATGCGATTTCAAATGATTAACGATCGAGATTGAGAAACGACAATCGAAGGCTTCTATCATGCTTTTGGGGTATCAAACAGTTATTCCTCTTTCTTTTTAAAATCTCGACAAGTTATCTTTCCAACAAGCTAAAAATCGTCTAAATCTGACCCCCAGTGAGGGAGTTATGACAGTTTTCGTGGGAATAGGGGATATAAAAAAATTCAGGACCATTTGCTCTCACGCCACTTTTGAGGGCCCAAACAGTCTCAGAATGTGATAGTTTAAATGACGTTTCGAAGAGCACTGAATCCCCTTTCCAATGAACCTAAAATTGAGCAAATCTGACATATAACGAGGAAGTTACGAGCATTTTATTCACATCACTCGATTTCAAAAGATTAACGATCGCGATTTTAAAAAATTAACGATCGACGGCTTCTATCGTGCTTTTGGGGTATCAATAAGCCTCAGAATCAGGCAATTCCTCTTTCATTTTAAAAGCTCGACAAGTTATCTTTCCAACGAGCTAAAAATTGTCCAAATATAACCCCTAGTGAGGGAGTTATGATGGTTTTTGTGGGAACAGGAGATATCGAAAAATTCTAGACCATTTACTCTCACCCCACTTTTGGGGGCCCAAACTGTCTCAGAATGCAACGGTTTAAAGCGGGTTTCGAAGAGCATTGACTCACCTTTCTAATAAACCTAAAATCGACCCAATTCGTCATATAATGATGGAGTTACAAGCATTTTATTCACATCACGCGATTTCGAAAGATTAATGATCGAGATTGAGAAACGATGATTGAAGGCTTGTAGTGTGCTTTTGGTGTATCAAACGACCTCAGAATCATACGATTCTTCTTTTTTTTTGAAATCTCGTCAAGTTACCTTTCCAACGAGCTAAAAATCGTCCAAATTTGACCCCCGGTGAGGGAGTTATGTGGGTTTTCGTGGGAATAAGGGATGTTAGAAAAATTCTGGTCCATTTACTCTCAACCCACTTTTGAGGGTGTAAATGGTTTTAGAATGCAACGGTTCTAGTGGAGTTTTGAAGAGCACTGACTTACCTTTGTAATGAACCTAAAATTGAGCAAATCCAATATATAACGAGGGAGTAACGAGCATCTTATTCGCATAACGCGATTTCAAAATATTAACGATCGAGATTGAGAAACGACGATCGAAGGCTTCTATCGTGCTTTTGGAGCATCAAACAGTTATTCCACTTTCATTTTTAAAGCTCGACAAGTTATCTTTCCAACGAGCTAAAAATCGTCCAAATCTGACCCTTGGTGAGGGAGTTATGATGGTTTTCGTGGGAATAGGGGATATAAAAAAACTCAGGATCATTTACTCTCACCCCACTTTTGGTAGCCCAAACAGTCTCAGAATGCGATGGTTTAAATGAGGTTTCGAAGAGCACTAAATCACCTTTCCAATGAACCTAAAATCGAGCAAATCTGACCTAAAACGAGGAAGTTACGAGCATTTTATTCACATCACGCGATTTCAAAAGATTAACGATCGAAGGCTTCTATCGAGCTTTTAGGGTATCAATAAGCCTCAGAATTAGGCAATTCCTCTTTCGTTTTAAAAACTCGACAAGTTATCTTTCCAACGAGCTAAACATTGTCCAAATTCGACCCCCGGCGAGGGAGTTATGATGGTTTTCATGGGAACAGGGGATATCAAAAAATTTTGGACCATTTACTCTCACCCCACATTTTGGGGCCCAAACGGTCTCAGAATGCGATCTAATGGAGTTTCGAAGAACACTAACTCACCTTTCCAATAAACCTAAAATCGAGCAAATCCGACATATAGCGAGGGAGTTACGAGCATTTTATTCGTATCACGCGATTTCAAAAGATTAACGATCGAGATTGAGAAACGATGATTGAAGGCTTCTAGTATGCTTTTAGGGTATCAAACGGCCTCAGAATTCGACAATTCCTATATTGTTTTGAAATCTCGTCAAGTTACCTTTCCAACGAGCTAAAAATTGTCCAAATCCGACCCCCGATGAGGGAGTTATATGGGTATTCGTGGGAACAGGGGATGTTAGAAAATTTTTGGAACATTTACTCTCACAGCACTTTTGGGGGCCTGAATTGTTTCAGAATGCGATAGTTCCATTGGAGTTTCGAAGAGCACTGACTCACCTTTCTAATGAACCTAAAATCGACCCAATCTGACATATAACCAGGGAGTTGCGAGCATTTTATTTGCATCACATGATTTCGAAAGATTAACGATCGAGATTGAGAAACGACGATCGAAGGATTATAACATATTTTTTTGGTATCAAACAGCCCTTGAATCAGGCGATTCCTCTTTCGTTTTGAAATCTCGACAAGTTACCTTTCCAATGAGCTAAAAATTGTCCAAATCTGACCCCAAGTGAGGGATTTACGAGGGTTTTCGTGGGAACAGGGGATATCAAAAACTTCTGGACCATTTACTCTCACCCCACTTTTGGGGACCTAAACGGTCTCAGAATGTGACGGTTCTAATGGAGTTTCAAAGAACACTGACTCACCTTTCCAATGAACTTAAAATCAATTAAATCTGACATATAACGAGGGAGTTACGGGCATTTTATTCGCATAACGCGATTTCAAAAGATTAACGATCGAGATTGAGAAATGATGATTGAAGGCTTCTATCGTACTTTTGGGGTATCAAACGGCCTCATAATTAGGCAATTTCTTTTGTTTTGAAAGCTCATCAAGTTACCTTTCCAAAGAGCTAAAAATCATCCAAATCTGACCCCCGATGAGGGAGTTATGAGGGTTTTCGTGGGAACAGGGGATATCGAAAAATTCTTGACCATTTACTCTCACCCCACTTTTAGTGGCCCAAATGGTTTCAGAATGCGACGGTTCAAATTGTGTTTCGAAGAGCATTGACTCACCTTTCTAATGAAATTTAAATTGACTCAATCAGACATATAACGAGGGAGTTACGAGCGTTTTATTCACATCACGTGATTTCGAAAGATTAACGATCGAGATTGAGAAACAAGGATCAAAGGCTTCCACCATGCTTTTGGGGTATCAAGAGGGCCTTAGAATCAGGCGATTCATCTTTCGTTTTGAAAGCTCATCAAGTTACCTTTCCAATGAGCTAAAAATTGTCCAAATCTGATCCCCGGTGAGGGAGTTATGAGGGTTTTCCTGGGAACAGGGTATATCAAAAAATTCTGGACCATTTACTCTAACCCAACTTTTGGGGGGCCAAACGGTCTCGGAATGTGACAGTTCCATTGGAGTTTCAAAGATCACTGACTCACCTTTACAATGAACCTAAAAACGACACAATCCGACATATGACAAAGGAGTTACGAGCATTTTATTCACGTTACGTAATTTCGAAAGATTAATAATCGAGATTGAGAAAAATGGATTGAAGGATCCTAGCGTAATTTTGGGGTATCAAACAGCCTCCGAATTAGTCGATTCCTCTTTCATTTTGAAAGTTCGTTAAGTTACCTTTCCAACGAGATAAAAATCGTCCAAATCTGACCCTTAGTGAAGGAGTTATGAGGGTTTTCGTGGGAACAAGGGATATCAAAAAAATTTGAACCATTTACTCTCACCCCACTTTTATGGGCCCAAACGGTCTTAGAATGCGACTGTTTAAAAGGCGTTCCGAAGAGCACCGACTCACCTTTCTAATGAGCCTAAAATCGACCCAATCCAACATATAACGAGGGAGTTACAAGCATTTTATTCGCATCACGCGATTTTGAAAGATTAACGATTGAGATTGAGAAACGATGATTGAAGGCTTCTAGTGTGCTTTAAAATGGGGTATCAAACGGCCTCAGAATCGGACGATTCTTCTCTTGTTTTGAAATCTCTTCAAGTTACCTTTCCAACGAGCTAAAAATTGTCCAAATTCGACCACCGTTATGGGAGTTATGTGGGTTTTCGTGGGAATAGGGGATGTTAGAAAAATTCTGGTCCATTTACTCTCAACCCACTTTTGGGGGTGTAAATGGTTTTAGAATGCGACGGTTCTAGTGGGGTTTTGAAGAGCACTGACTTACCTTTGTAATGAACCTAAAATTGAGCAAATCCGATATATAACGAGGGAGTTACGATCATCTTATTCGCATAACGCGATTTCAAAAGATTAACGATCGAGATTGAGAAACGACGATCGAAGGCATCTATCATGCTTTTGGGGTATCAAATAGTTATTCATCTTTTGTTTTAAAAGCTCGACAAGTTATCTTTCCAACGAGCTAAAAATCGTCCGAATCTGACCCCGATGAGGGAGTTATGACGGTTTTCATAGGAATAAGGGATATAAAAAAAATTCAAGATCATTTACTCTCACACAACTTTTGGGGGCCCAAACAGTCTCGGAATGTGACGGTTTAAATGTGGTTTCGAAGAGCACTGAATCACTTTTCCAATGAACCTAAAATCGGGCAAATCCGGCATATAACGAGGGAGTTACGAGCATTTTATTCACATCACGTGATTTCAAAAGATTAACAATCAAGATTGAGAAACGACGATTGAAGGCTTCTATCATGCTTTTGGGGTATCAAACAGCCTTGAAATCAAGCAATTCCTCTTTCATTTTAAAAGCTCAACAAGTTATCTTTCCAACGAGCTAAAAATCGTCCAAATCTAACCCCCGGTGAGGGAGTTATGATGGTTTTTGTGGGAACAGGGGATATCAAAAAATTCTGGACCATTTATTCTCACCCCACTTTTGGGGGCCCAACTATCTTAGAATGGGACGGTTTAAATGAGGTTTCGAAGAGCACTGACTCACCTTTCCAATAAACCTAAAATCGAGCAAATCCGACATATAACGATGGAGTTACGAGCATTTTATTTACATCACATGATTTCAAAAGATTAATGATCACGGTTTCAAAAGATTAATGATTGGGGTATCAATAAGCCTCGAAATCAGGCAATTCCTCTTTCTTTTTAAAAGCTCGACAAGTTATCTTTCCAACGAGCTAAAAGTCGTCCAAATCCGACCCCCGGTGAGGGAGTTATGATGATTTTCATGGGAATAGGGGATATCAAAAAATTCTGGACCATTTACTCTCACCCCACTTTTGGGGGCCCAAACAGTCTCAAAATGTAACGGTTTAAATGAGATTTGGAAGAGCACTGAATCACCTTTCCAATGAACCTAAAATCGAGCAAATCCGACATATAACGAGGGAGTTACGAGCATTTTATTCACATCACGCGATTTCAAAAGATTAACGATCAAGATTGAGAAACGAAGATCGAAGACTTCTATCATGCTTTTGGGGTATCAAAGAGCCTCAAAATGAGGCAATTCCTCTGTCATTTTAAAAGCTCGACAAGTTATCTTTCTAACGAGCTAAAAATCGTCCAAATTTGACCCCCAGTGAGGGAGTTATGATGGTTTTCGTGGGAATAGGGGATATCAAAAAATTCTGGATCATTTATTCTCACCCCACTTTTTGTGGCCCAAACTATCCTAGAATGAGACGGTTTAAATGAGATTTCGAAGAGCATTGACTCACCTTTCCAATGAACCTAAAATTGAGCAAATCCGACATATAACGAGGAAGTTACAAGCATTTTTTTTACATCACGCGATTTCAAAAGATTAATGATTGTGATTTCAAAAGATTAACAATTGAAGGCTTCTATCATGCTTTTGGGGTATCAATAAGCCTCGGAATCAGGCAATTCCTCTTTCATTTTAAAAGCTCAACAAATTATCTTTCCAACGACCTAAAAATTGTCCAAATCTGACCCCCGGTGAGGGAGTAATGATGGTTTTCATGGGAACAGGGGATATCGAAAAATTCTGGACCATTTATTCTCACCCCACTTTTAGGGACCCAAACTGTCTCAGAATGCGACGGGAACACTGACTCACCTTTCCAATGAACATAAAATTGATCAAATCCGACATATAATAAGGGAGTTACAAGTATTTTATTTGCATCATGAGATTTCAAAAGATTAACGATCGAGATTGAGAAACGATGATTGAAGGCTTCTAGTATGCTTTTGGGGTATCAAACGACCTCAGAATCAGACAATTCATCTTTTATTTTGAAATCTCGTAAAGTTACCTTTCCAACGAGCTAAAAATCATCCAAATCCAACCCCCAGTGAGGGAGTTAGGTAGGTTTTCGTGGGAATAGGGGATGTTATAAAAATTCTAGACCATTTATTCTCACCCCACTGTTGGGGGCCCAAATGGTTTCAGAATGCGACAGTTCCAAGGGGGTTTCAAAGAACACTGACTTAGCTTTCTAATGAACATAAAATCGACCTAATCTGACATATAACCAAGGAGTTACGAGCATTTTATTCGCATCACGTGATTTTGAAAGATTAAAGATCGAGATTGAGAAACGACGATCGAAGGATTATAGCATACTTTTTTGGTATCAAACGGCCCTCGAATCAGGCGATTCCTCTTTCGTTTGAAATCTCATCAAGTTACCTTTCCAATGAGCTAAAAATCGTCCAAATCTGAGCCCCGGTGAGGGAGTTATGAGGGTTTTCGTGGGAACAATGGATATCAAAAAATTCTCGACCATTTACTCTCACCCCACTTTTAGGGGATCCAACGGTCTCGGAATATGACGGTTCTAATGGGGTTTCAAAGAACACTGACTCAACTTTCCAATGAACTTAAAATCAACCAAATCTGACATATAACGAGGGAGTTACGGGCATTTTATTCGCATCACGCGATTTCAAAATATTAATGATCGAGATTGAGAAAAGATGATCGAAGGCTTCTATCATGCTGTTGTGGTATCAAACGTCCTCATAATTACACAATTCCTCTTTTGTTTTGAAAGCTCGTCAATTTACCTTTCTAAAGAGCTAAAAATCGTCCAACTCTGACCCCCAGTGAGGGAGTTATGAGGTTTTCATGGAAACAGGGGATATCGAAAAATTCTGGACCATTTACTCTCACCCCACTTTTAGTGGCCCAAATGGTTTCAGAATATGACGGTTCTAACGTTGTTTCGTAGAGCACTGACTCACCTTTCTAATGAACTTTAAATCGACCCAATCTGACATATAATGAGGGAGTTACGAGCATTTTATTCACATCACGCGATTTTGAAAGATTAATGATCGAGATTGAGAAATGAGGATCAAAGGCTTCTACCATGCTTTTGGGGTATCAAACGGCCTCAGAATCAGCCGATTCATCTTCATTTTGAAAGCTCATCAAGTTACCTTTCCAATGAGCTAAAAATCATCCAAATCTGACCCCTGGTGAGGGAGTTATGAGGGTTTTCATGGGAACAGGGTATATGAAAAGATTTTGGACCATTTACTCTAACTAAACTTTTAGGGACCCAAACGGTCTCGGAATGTGACGGTTCCAAGGGGTTTCGAAGATCACTGACTCACCTTTCCAATGAACCTAAAATCGACCCAATCTGACATATAACGAGGGAGTTACGAGCATTTTATTCGCATCACGCGATTTCAAAAGATTAACAATTGTGATTGAGAAATGACAATCGAAGCCTTCCAGTGTGCTTTTGGGGTATCAAATGTCCTTAGAATCCGATGATTCCACTTTCATTTTGAAAGCTCGTAAAAGTTACCTTTCTAAAGAGCTAAAAATTGTCAAAATCTGACCCCCGATGAGGGAGTTATGAGGGTTTTTGTGGGAACAGGGGATATCAAAAAATTATGGACAATTTACTCTCACCCGACTTTTGGTGGCCCAAATGGTTTCGGAATGCGACGGTTTAAATGGGGTTTCAAAGAGCACTGACTCACCTTTCTAATGAACCTAAAATCGACCAAATCCAACATATAACGAGGGAGTTACAAGCATTTTATTCGCATCGCGCTATTTCAAAAGATTAACGATCGAGATTGAGAAACGATGATTGAAGGCTTCTAGTGCCCTTTTGGGGGTATCAAACGGCCTTAAAATCAGACGATTCTTCTTTCGTTTTGAAATCTCATCAAGTTACCTTTCCAATGAGCTAAAAATTGTCCAAATTCGACCCCCGGTGAGGGAGTTATGTGAGTTTTCGTGGGAATAGGGGATGTTTGAAAAATTCTGGACCATTTACTGTCACCCCACTTTTAGGGGCGCAAATGGTTTTAGAATGCGATGGTTCCAGTGGGGTTTTGAATAGCACTGACTCACTGTAATGACCTAAAATCGGGGGTCGAGCATAAACTCAACTCCCGAGTTCCAACGCATCACTTATGCAACATAAATGCTTATGATTCAATGTTGTCTGTGTTAGTGCATTAATCATGAGTGGGATTATACCAAAACAGTAATTCATACTCTAAATCAAGTTGTAAAATGCAAGCGAAAGACTGAAAAACATAAATACATGTATATAAGTCAAAAATCACGATTGGTCTCCAGAGTATGAATACATCACTGAGTCACCATATACATGTAATAGTCTCAAAAATCAAAATGTCAAAATAGTACAACTACAATGATAATCCCCGTAGCCCCGTCAATCCAGATAGCCTAAGCGAAGCCACTGGAGAACTGCATATAAGAGAACTCGTCCTAATCATCGTAGTAGCTAGGCTCCGCCTCAGGAGTCACGCCATCATCTGAAATCAAGACAGGGTCTGGTTGGTGTTTAAAACACCGTCCCGTAACGTGGGAGTGAGTAATCAACTCAGTGGAACAGTAGAGCATAGGTTAACATGTTATCAATTCAGTCAAGCAGTAATGATAAGCAGTAAATCACACATTCTTAGTACTGTTGTTAATGCAAGAATGGTATGGATGTATGATACATGCCCTCGCCTACACTCCCTCAGCGACTTCATCTTACGTTCGCAATGACAACACTGCCTCAGTGTTTGACCTGCAACGCCTGATTGCACGTGTAATGCGGTGCATGCATATGATTACCATGTTCTTATTAGTCTTTTTCAAACAGCAGGATTGGGAAACTAAGGTACCTCCCTTATTTCATTTCCCAAACAATGATCCATTCTATGGTCGTCAGTCCTAGTAAATCTTATACGATATTGCGGTTCTAGGTCGCTGCAAAGGGCTCATCACCAAATCAGTGCAGGCCTAGTTTATACTCCAGATGTTACGGAAAGGCTCGTCGCCTATACGTAGACTCAAAGTATACTCGAGGTCACTACAAAGGGCTCATCACCAATCAGTGTAGGCCGACAGCTCAAATACAGTGTCTCATACCACCTTATTCTGCTCACGAGTCTGGGTTGCTCACTGGTTACTACGAGGAGGCTCGTCACCCCAGCGTAGGCCGACAGCTTGACCACGGTGTCCCATACCACCATGTCTGGCTCATAAGTGTTAGCGGATCGAGGTACTAAGGTTAAACAGGATTCCACTGGTGAGTTTGATACCTTAGGTTCAAGCAGTAGTGTCCATACATGGTGAACATACATCGGCACATCGGGTTACTTGACGGGTTCGACCAGTACGAGCGCACATTGCATTGATCGACATGAAGTGCATAAGAACTTCGTGTGGCCTAACCACTGCCGACGACCAACATACGACACGGGTTTGTCAAACACGTCCTACGTGGCGAATGAATCTCAGCCACGACTTCAAGCCTGTTACCGATTGCCTGGACTATCACATAGCCCCAATCACATTCAAGTCCTATCCAGAAAGCATGTATAGTAGTCTAAGCAGAATTAACAAAGCAATTCAAACATGTGAATAAGCATGTTATAAAACACAATATAAACAGGAAATACAAACACATACATTTCATAAGTTAGCGATTAAATTAAACAACCAACATGGAGGAAATCATATACATCTCTAAGGTAGTTGAGAATCCTATCTCAACACCTACCTAAAGCACAATCAACTAAGTACTTACTCTTACAAGCATTTTCACAAACACTTAGAATACACTTATTAACATACATAACGTTTATTTGCCAAAACATGTATTAGGGTGAATCCTTTCGCCGAGTAAGTATTACACATATATATAGCATGTACACACAATGATTAATCATGGCAAACACACTTTCATATTTGTATGTATACGGTATTTCTACAAATATATAGAATACACTAACGCCATATTTTGCATACGTAACTGAATCGCAAATGAATGTCACATTTTACATGTGAAATAACACGCAGATCATGAATCTATCATTATCTGACATTGAAAGCTTTGAAAACCGTAACCAATATGTCTATAGTCCGCACCTTATGCCGTAGAAGCGAGTAACGGACTCAGTTAAACACCAAGTCTTTATCACTGGCAGAACGACAACCTATGACATGAAATAGGTTAGCTACTTCATCACTTACACTCATCGGATCTCTAGAACTGATTAGGGTTAGGATTTCTTACCCGAAAATGGAATCAGAATCGCCGGAAAAGCGATACAGTTGTGATGGATAGACACGGAGAACGACAGGGATTGATTCCCCAGAATAACTCTAATTTCTCTCTCACTTTCTCTCTCTTTACTCTCTTCTCTCTCTTAGGGTTTTCTCAAATTCGTATGGTGAGAATGAGAGAGGATTTAAGGTCCTTATATAGGCCTAAAACTGATGGAAATGGCCCCATGGTCAAGGTATACTTAGGTTATGTCCAAAGGGCATCTATTTCAGCTCAACGGAGCATTTCCAGAGGCCCCCCTTGAGCCAAAGGTCGGACTTAAGCTCACAGACTATGGATTTAGGTCGAGTTAAGTTTTCATTCCAATTTGGTTTCCAGATCACACATGGCGGACCAGTTTTAGTTCAACGGTCATTGCAACTCGATCAGGGTTACAAGTACACTGCCATGTGTATGAAATTTTCCCTGATCCGAGGGTGTATTTGGGTCAGATTCTGACGGTCTGATTGCGTATATTAGGCCCGCAAGTGACAGGTCTTAGATTACTTAAATTAGGTTTAATTTCTAAAGAAATCTTCGTTTTCTCACACACTTCACTCCGGGCTCAAGCGAATAGCCCCGTGACACTATCTGGATTTGATTTTCGAGATGGTTGTAAGCCCAGCAAAGCGGTCTTAATTATATATTTTCGTAGTAATCAGACTTTCGACATGCGGTCCAGATCCGATATGGAGTTTCAATGTGCTCCCGAGAGCAACTGGGTATGAGATTGATCCTAGATTTTAGGGTAACCTAGCGTCATTGATTCTACAAATTTGGGTCTTCAGATCGTATTTAAAGTGGATCAAGCGGATTTGTAGCTAATCTAGTTTAACACTTAGTTAACTTTGTCTAATTTCTAAAGGATTTGATCCTAAGTGATTTTTGCTTGAGGTGGTACTCGGGTCTTTGTACGGAATTTTGCGAAATGTTACAATCTACCCCCCTTAAAGAAAAATTTCATCCTTGAAATTAGTACCTTTTCGTACTCCTCGAGAATCTGAGGGTAGTTCTTTCTGACCTCGGCCTCTGTCTCACAAGTAGCCTCCTCCTCTGTCTGATGTGTCCAAAGTACCTTCACAAGTGGGATGACCTTACTACGCAACACCTACTCCTTCCTGTCTAGGATACGCGTCGGATGCAGTACATAAGTAGCGTCCTCGCTCAACTGTACCTGCTCCCATTTGATGATATAGGAAGGATCAGGAACATACTTCTTTAGCATAGAAACATGAAATACGTTATGCACACCAACAAGTAGAGTAGGCAAAGCAAGATGGTATGCCACCACACCCACTTGGTCAAGTATGTGGAAAGGGCCAATGAACCGCGGTGTAAGTTTCCCCTTCTTACCAAACTGAAGGACTCCCTTCATGGGAAAAACTCGGAGGAATACATGGTCTCCAACTTCGAACTCCAGCGGTCGCTGCCTCGTATCGACATAGCTTTTCTGTCTGCTCTGTGCTGTAAGAAGTTGATGTTTGATAATATTTATCTTCTCTGAGGTCGCCTGTACTAACTCTGGCCAATCAAACTGCGCTCGCTGACCTCTGCCCAACAATGCGGTGCTCAGCAAGGGCGCCCATATAAGGCCTCGTAAGGAGCCATACCAATACTCGCCTAAAAACTGTTATTGTAGGCGAACTCTGCATACGGGAGACAGTCATCCCAACTCTCCTTGAAGTCCAAAACACAAGCCCGCAACATATCCTCCAAAATCTGATTCACTCGCTCTGTCTGCCCATCGGTCTGTGGGTGGAATGCAATACTGAACTTCAACTTCACACCCGTCGCTTCCTGGATACGAGTCCAGAAGAAAGATGTGAATCGCGTGTCTCTGTCCGACACAATCTCCAAGGGAACTCCATGTAGACACACTATCTCCTTAATATACAATCTGGCCAACTCGTTTGTAGAGCTCGAAACTCTGATTGGAAAAAAAATTAGCCGACTTTGTCAACCGGTCGACGATCACCCAAATGGAATCATGTCCCTTCCTCGTCTTCGGCAACCCCGATATGAAATCCATAGCGATGAAGTCCCACTTCCATCATCTATGGGCATGGGCTGAAGTAGTCCAGGAGGTCGGCGATGTTTAGCCTTGACCTGCTGGCATGTGAGACAACGGGAGACATATTCTTCTATGTGGAGCTTCATATTGTCCCACCAGTATGATCTCTTCATGTCATGATACATCTTCGTGCTACCAGGATTCATCGCAAGCTTCGATCTGTGGGCAGTCTCTAGAATCTTCTGTCTTAAGTCATGAATGTTTGGAACGCATAAGCGGCCACGGTATCGTAGGCCCCCATCTGTGCCAACTCTCCACTCGGAGTCCTCATCATCGTAGCTTGCTCTCGAAGCTCAGACAGTCGCGCATCACCCTTCTGGGCCTCGATAATCCTGTCATCCATAAGTGACCGCACCCGAATATGCGCGACACTCACGAATGGCTCCTCCACGGTGAGTTTCTGCTCAAAATCTCACACGAACTCAACAATATGCCATTCCTCAACCATCAACGGAGCCGCAAATACTATTTCCTTCTTGCGGCTCAACACGTCTGCCACAAGGTTGGCCTTGCCAGGATGATAGGAAACCTCGAATTTGAAGTCCTTCAAAGTCTCCATCCATCGGCGCTGCCTCTTATTCAAGTCCCGCTAAGTGAATATATAGCGAAGGCTCTTATGGTCGCAGAAAAGCTCGAACTCCTCTCTGTAGAGGTAATGTCTCCAGAGCTTCAATGCAAATATGACCGCTGCTAACTCGAGGTCGTGCATAGGGTAATTCTCCTCGTGTTTCCTCAACTGTCTCGAGGCCCTGTCCTTCTGCATAAGGACACAGCCCAAACCAACGCGAGACGCGTTGGTGTAAATCATATACTTGTCCCCTTGCTCTGGCAATACTAGCACAGGGGCGGACGTCAGTCTGTCCTTCAGCTCCTGAAAAGCTGCTTCCGCCTTCTCATTCCAGGCGTACTTCAGATCCTTTCGTGTCAATTGAGACAACGGTCTGGCTATCTTCAAGAAATCTCAAATGAATCGTCAGTAGTACCCCGCTAGACCAAGGAAACTCCTCACCTCAGTAACCGAACCAGGCTGCTTCCGGTCTTGAACCGCGGCTACCTTAGCAAGGTCCACTGCTATACCTTCCTTGGACACCACATGTCCTAGGAACTTGACTTCCTCCTTCCAGAAGTCGCACTTCTTGTACTGTGCAAATAACTGGTTCTTCCTCAGAGTATCTAAGACTGCTTGCAAGTGTTCCTCGTGCTCTTCTCGGCTCGTAGAGTATATCAGGATGTCATCGATAAACACGATGATGAATCGGTATAGAAATGGCCGAAACACCCTATTCATCAAATCCATGAACATGGCTGGTGCATTCGTAAGACCAAATGACATCACAAGGAACTCGTAATGCCCAAAACTGGTCTTGAAGGCCGTCTTCTGCACGTCCTCTTCCCTGACGCGCAACTGATGATACCCTGACTGTAGATCAATCTTTGAGAAGTAGTGCGCCCCTTTCAACTGATCAAACAGATCGTCTATCCTGGGTAAAGGATACTTGTTCTTCACGGTCAATTGATTCAACCTATGATAATTAATACATAATCATAGCGATCCATCCTTCTTCTTGACAAACAACACAGGTGATCCCCAAGGAGACACTGGGTCGTATGAAGCTCTTCTCTACGAGCTCGTCAATCTGTTTTCGCAGTTCTTCCATCTCACATGGAGGCATCTGATACATAGGTAATGAAACGGGGGTCGCACCGGGCACAAGATCAATAGTAAAATCGATCTCGCGCCGAGGAGGAAATCCAGGGATCGTCCTGAACACATCCTCAAATTCCCGAACTACTAGCATATTTCCTAATGTCGGCCCATCAACATGCTCAAGTAAAGCGGCATAACATCCAACCCGACATGGCCAACTAACCTGTACTGGAAAAGTAAAGACCGTGCCATCCAGTCCGCTGGCTGTCACGACCCGATTATCGCAATCAATCTCTGCCTTCACCTCGGTGAGCCAGTCCATACCGAGGATAATGTCGTAGTGCCATAGGGGAGCGACAATGAGGTCAACGAATACTGTCCTGCTACCTAAGTCTACTGAGCAACCATCACACGTCCGTGTGACATTTGAAAAAGTCCCAGTAGCAGTAGAGAGTCTCACTCCCTTCGTGGGAGTTGTATGTAAAGCTAGACGCTTAACTGCTGCACTTGAAATGATGGAGGTAGTGGACCCAGTGTCTACCAATAAAAAGACAGGAGTACCTTGAACATGTGTAGTGACCTTGAAGGTCATAGGTGTTGTCTCTGGCTCTTCTGCTGTAAGCGCATGAACACGTGCTTGTTGTGGTCGGTTGGTCTGAGGCATCATAGGTCGCTAAGGCGGCCTAAATCGAGGTGCAGGAGGTCTGAAGGATGGATGTACGGGGATATTACGCGGGGGTGGTGTTGAAATGGCCTGGGGACGAATGCGGTCGATCTTCTGCGGTGGCGAGAACCCACTGTCCCTCATACGAGCGAAACGGCTCTCCGCTGGGTGGCCTGGCCTACCACAGTAGGTACAAGTCACGCCCGGTCGCCGCATCGGAGCTGGTGGTGCTGAACTCTTGGGAGGAGAATCTGTGCGAGGCCTCTTGTCGAGGAATGGCCTGCTCGGCATATCTGGTCGAGGTTTAGGGACCATAGGCCCACGAGTATGTGCCAATTGATCCCCATCCTGCTCTGCCCGCATGGACATATGTACCAGCTTGGCATAGGAAGGTATGCTAGTATAACACATCTTCAAGCGAATATCAAGGTGCAAGCCCTCAGAGAAGTGTCGCATCCGCATCTGTGCGTCGGCGAGAATCGTAGGAACATAGCGGCCCAACTCCGTGAACCGATGCTCAACTCAGTCACTGCTATGCCTCCCTATTTGAGGCATAAGAACTCATTCTCCTTCTCGTGCCAGTACGTCTGGGGATAGTACTTCTCATGAAAGCGGAACTCAAAATCTGCCCAGGTCCAGATATATCCAACCGTAACAGTCTGCAATACACTATCCCACCACAGGCTAGCCTCCTTTTCAAACATAAAAGCGGCCAACTTGACCTGCTCCTGCTCAGTACAATGTAGCATCCGCAACATCTTGGAGATGCAGTCGAGCCAATATTCCACCTCCTCGGGTCTGTAAGAACCCGTAAAAGTAGGAGGCCTCAAGCGCTGGAATCGCTTGAGTAGACCACATGTACCTAAATTCCCCATAGGGTATGGAGCAGGTGCAGGAGGAGGCACACCCTAATCCTGATCAGAAGGCCCTACTGTCTCAGCAGGACGTACAGATGGTGAAGGTGGAGTAGCACTTCCACCCTAGGCTAGGGCCCCTGTAATGATAGCCAAGAGTTGTTGGTGCTGCTGCTACATCATCATCATCAACTGCTCCAACCTATCAGTAGGTGGGGCAGACTCAGGCACATGCTGCATCGAAGATGACGCACGGTTCTGCTCATGAACCGGTGGTGTGTACAGTGGCGGTCCAACTGCAGGACCAAGAGAAGGCTGAGACTCAAGAACAGTCTCACGAACAGGGCCCAATCTGGGGTCCGTATGACCATCCCTCCGAGGAGGTGCCTGATCCATCGTATCAGTGAGTGCGAGGCGTGTCATGCTCCGCGTGAGCTTCCGTGGCATACCTTATATGACATAAGGTGCAACTCAGGTCAGATTCAACATACACACAAACTTATGACGCAGCATTCATACACAAATTTAAGCAATTCCATGCATTTCATTCACCAAAATTTGTCATAATACATGGAATACAGAGTTACATGAATCATAACAGAAAATGCATGTGAACTAATATAACTAAAGCTCCAAACACTAAAAACATTCTACTACTACTGCACTACTAGGTCCAACAACACGAACTTGCAAGGATGACTAGGCATCCGAGTCTAGCGACGGAGGAGGAGCACCCTTATCCAGCAGACAGCACATGATAGTCTTCAGCATACGAGTCACTTTCTTGAACTTGTGTTTCACAAGGCCCCGAGGATCCATAATATCCTGTCATAGGACAGCCTGTCCCTAGCATAGGGCAGCATGATCCTCCTCCAACTGAGCTATACGAGCTTCCCTAGTAGCCCGATCAGTGTCCTGCTCCGGTGGCATAGGAGGGGAGTTCTCCTCCGTATCCTGGGCCTCTTCTTCTTCCTCACTCTCTTCCTCTTCTATTTTCGGTCCGCCTTCATCCTCACTTTGCTCTTCTTCACTCGCTGTCTCATCCTCACTCTCCTCAAGTCAGGCTTGTCGCTGTCGTGGCCCAATTTCCATCTGATTGAGAGTGGTCTCATTGATGAAGTGTTGCAGCACTGGAAGTTCTGCGCCAAGACTTGAACCGAACTCGCGTGCAATCTTGCAATTAAGCCGGCCGAAAGGGAGCGAATCAGTCCTTCTGTTTGAGCGTGCGGTCAGAACGATCTGTCATAAAACATATGTAGGCAAGCAGAACTTCTCACCCAGCCTTGCTTGGTATAGAAAGTCTACCATCAAGCACGTACACTCACTGCGATTACTCCACCTGGGGTAGACGTTAAACGTTCAGATATGGTGTAGTAGGCGGAAATCATCCTTCATGTTTGATGCCAAGAGGCTATTATTCAGCTGCTACTAGACCAGTCGACCATAAAGGAAACGTGTACGGTGGTCCCTTTCACATGCACTCCTCATACTCGTCTTCCTCACGTGAATCTGGCCAAGAGATATCCCCATGAGTCAAGTTATCAGGCCAGCGTCAATTATGGCCTCCCGACCTCGTCCTGAGGGAATCTTGAACTGCAAGGGCTCTAGCGTCGGCTCTTGAATATGGGCATAGAATGCATAGACAGTACCCACATTCGCACGATACGTGCCCTTAAACACAGGGCCCCAACCGGCCTCATCCAGACGCTCCAACAACAAATACTCTCCAAAGAGTCGCCTGTCTACCTGAGCTTCAAAAAGGATCCGACGACCTTCATAAACTCCATGAGATAACTCCGCCAGTAGAGCTCGTGGGAGAGGAGCCTGGGAACTGAGGTCCCGTTTCATCCGTATCTCACGCTCGATGCCCGTGCTTGCGGTGGTGCCTAGCGGTCTTCTTGCATGAGTGGAGCGATTAGGCCCGGCTTCATCTATGGCACCTTTCCTCTTTCCCATGAGGGAAAGAATGGTGGAAATGAAAAAATGGCTGCGATAACTTCGAAGAGGGCCATGGAGAAAGTGAAGAATAGGGGAAAAGAAGATGGAGTCGTTAGATCTCCACGGATTTGAGCCTCCAAGGGGCATATAAAGGCTCAAATGAAAGGGATTAAAGAGGAAAAATGAAGAAAGAGGGTGGGTAGTGGGGGTACATGAATTTGAACCTCAAATGGGAGATTCAAGAGCTTAAATCAGAGAGAATGGAATGGTTGGAAGGTGGGCGTTGCTGAAAACAGTGGAGATGAGTATGCTCAAAAGGGAAATGATGAAATGGGTGATTGGAGGGGCAATTTTTTTTAAAAAATCAGAAGTTTGGGAGAGAAAGGAAAGCTTGGGAGGGTGATTTGTGAAGGAGGGGCGTGTTTGGGGAAGTTTTAAACTAAAAACTTTGGACAGGTGGGCCATACAAGATCCCACATGTGATCGGCTCGAGCATCCAGCCCAGCCTGGCCCGTTAGCCAGCGAGGCGTCGCCGAACCAGCGAGCCCCTCGCCGACCTCTGGAGTGTTTGACAAGGGCTCGCCCAAGGGGCAAGGTCCTCCCCTCCCCCTTGGTCTGAAAATGTGTGGGGCCCACCCTGGGTCCCACTGATTTGGTCGTTTTGGCCCCTCAACTCTGATTCGAGTCGTTTAGAGGCCTTTCGGGTGGTTTCTGATGTATATTCGTATTTAGCGATTTCTAATAGTTGGGATGGGGTGATTTACTATCTAAACCCATCGATAGACGGTCCAGGATAGGTCCAGGGTCGCCTCAAGTGATCACGGAGGTGCACGGACTCGATCTCGGTGATCGATTTCGACGAACTTCGCCAATTGGTGAAACTGGAAAATCATACTTTTGTTTCTAGATTTTTCTCGCACCCACCTAAGTTGAAATGCGTCAGCGTACGGTGTGTGACCATAACCCAGGTCCGGTTTAATCTAAATCATGCTCTTATACCATCTTGTAACGCCCTGAAAATCGGGGGTCGAGCATAAACTCAACTCCCGAGTTCCAACGCATCACTTATGCAACATAAATGCTTATGATTTAATGTTGTCTGTGTTAGTGCATTAATCACGAGTGGGATTATACCAAAACAGTAATTCATACTCCAGATCAAGTTGTAAAATGCAAGCGAAAGACTGAAAAACATAAATACATGTATATAAGTCAAAAATCACGATCAGTCTCCAGAGTATGAATACATCACTGAGTCACCATATACATGTAATAGTCTCAAAAATCAAAATGTCAAAATAGTACAACTGCAATGATAATCCCTGTAGCCCCGTCAATCCAAATAGCCTAAGCGAAGCCACCGGAGAACTGCATATAAGAGAACTTGTCCTGATCATAGTAGTAGCCAGGCCCCACCTCAGGAGTCACGCCATCATCTGAAATCAAGATAGGGTCTAGTTGGTGTTTAAAATACCGTCTCGTAACGTGCGAGTGAGTAATCAACTCAGTGGAACAATAGAGCATAGGTTAACATATTATCAATTCAGTCAAGCAGTAATGATAAAGCAGTAAATCATACATTCCTAGTACTGTTGTTAATGCAAGAATGGTATGGATGTATGATGCATACCCTCGCCTACGCTCCCTCAGCGACTTCATGTTACGTTCGCAATGATAACACTGCCTCAGTGCTTGACCTGCAACGCCTGATTGCACATGTAATGCGGTGCATGCATATGATTACCAAGTTCTTATTAGTCCTTTTCAAACAGCAGGATTGGGAAACTAAGGTAACTCCCTTATTTCATTTCCCAAACAATGATCCATTCTAGGGTCGTCAGTCATAGTAAATCTCATACGATGTTGCGGTTCTAGGTCGCTGCAAAAGGCTCGTCACCAAATCAGTGCAGGCCTAGTTTATACTCTAGATGCCACGGAAAGGCTCGTCGCCTCTACGTAGACTCAAAGTATACTCGAGGTCACTACAAAGGGCTCGTCACCAATCAGTGTAGGCCAACAGCTCGAATACAGTGTCCCATACCACCTTATTCGACTCACGAGTCTGGGTTGCTCACCGGTCACTACGAGGAGGCTCGTCGCCCTAGCGTAGACCAACAGCTTGACCACGGTGTCCCATACCACCATGTCCGGCTCAAGAGTCTTAGCAGATCAAGGTACCAAGGTTAAACGGGATTCCACTGGTGAGTTTAGTACCTTAGGTTCAAGCAGTAGCGTCCATACATGGTGAACATACATCGGCACATCGGGTTACTTGACAGGCTCGACTAGCATGAGCACACATTGCATCGATCGACATGAAGTGCATAAGCACTTCGTGTGGCCTAACCACTGCCGACGACCAACATACGACATGAGTTTTTCAAACATGTCCTATGTGGCGAATGAATCTCAGCCAGGACTTCAATCCTGTTACCGATTGCCTGGACTATCACATAGCCCCAATCACATTCAAGTCCTATCCAGAAAGCATGTATAGTAGTCTAAGCAGAATTAACAAAGCAATTCAAACATGTGAATAAGCATGTTATAAAACACAATATAAACAGGAAATACAAACACATACATTTCATAAGTAAGCGATTAAATTAAACAACCAACATGGAGGAAATCATATACATCTCTAAGGTAGTTGAGAATCCTATCTCAACACCTACCTAAAGCACAATCAACTAAGTACTTACTCTTAAAAGCATTTTCACAAACACTTAGAATACACTTATTAACATACATAACGTATATTAGCCAAAACATGTATTAGAACGAATCCTTTCGCCGAGTAAGTATTACACATATATATAGCATGTACACACAATGATTAATCATGGCAAAGACACTTTCATATTTGTACGTATACGGTATTTCTATAAATATATAGAATACACTAAACGCCATATTTTGCATACGAAACTGAATCGTAAAACAAACCTCGCATTTTACATGTGAAATAACACGCAGATCATGAATCTATCATTATCTGACATTGAAAGCTTTGAAAGCCGTAACCTATACGTCTATAGTCCACACCTTATGCCGTAGAAGCGAGTAACAGATTCTGTTAAACACCAAGTCTTTATCACTAGCAGAACGACAACCTATGACACGAAATAGGTTAGCTACTTCATCACATACACTCATAGGATCTCTAGAACTGATTAGGGTTAGGATTTCTTCCACAAAAATGGAATCAGAATCACTGAAAAAGTGATACAGTTGTGATGGATAGACACGGAGAACGACAGGGATTGATTCCCCAGAATAACTCTCACTACTCTCTCACTCTCTCTCTTTACTCTCTTCTCTCTCCTAAAGTTTTCTCAAATTTGTATGGTGAGAATGAGAGAGGCTTTAAGGTCTTTATATAGGCCTAAAACTGATGAAAATGGCCCCAGGGCCAAGGTATACTTAGGTTATGTCCAAAGGTCATCTGTTTAGCTTAATGGAGCATTTCCAGAGCCCCCTCTTGGGCCAAAGGTCGGACTTAAGCTCACAGACTATGGATCTAGATCGAGTTAAGTTTTCATTCCAATCGGGTTTCCAGATCACACGTGGTGGACCAGTTTCAGTTCAACGGTCACCATAACTCGATCAGGGTTACAAGTACACTGCCATGTGTATGAAATTTTTCATGGGAACAGGGGATATCAAAAAAATTTAGACCATTTACTCTCACCCCACTTTTGGGGGCCCAAACGGTCTCAGAATGCAACAGTTTAAATTGGGTTTTGAAGAGCACTAATTCACCTTTCTAATGAACCTAAAATTGACCCAATCCGACATATAACGAAGGAGTTATAAGCATTTTATTCACATCATGCGATTTCAAAAGATTAACAATCGAGAATGAGAAACGATGATTGAAGACTTCTAGTATACTTTCGGGATATCAAACGGCCTCAGAATCAGACAATTCCTCTTTTTTTTGAAATCTCGTCAAGTCACCTTTTCAACGAGCTAAAAATTGTCCAAATCCGACCCCCGGTGAGGGACTTATGTCGATTTTCGTGGGAACAGGGGATGTTAGAAAATTTCTGGACCATTTACTCTCACCCCACTTTTAGGGGCCCAAATGGTTTCAAAATGCGATGGTTCCAGTGGGGTTTCGAAGAGCACTGACTCACCTTTGTAATGAACCTAAAATAGACCCAATCTGACATATAACGAGGGAGTTCCGAGCATTTTATTCGCATCACGTGATTTCAAAAAATTAACAATTAAGATTGAGAGACGACGATCGAATGTTATAGCATACTTTTGTGGTATCAAATGGCCTTAGAATCAGGTGATTCCTCTTCTGTTTTAAAAGCTCGTCAAGTTACCTTTCCAATGAGCTAAAAATCGTCCAAATCTGACCCCTGGTGAAGGAGTTATGAGGGTTTTTATGGGACCAGGGGATATCAAAAAATTTTGGACCATTTACACTCACCCTACTTTTAGAGACCCAAACGGTCTCAGAATGCAATGGTTTAAATGGGGTTTTGAGGAGCACTGACTCACCTTTCAAATGAACCTAAAATCGACCCAATCCGACATATAACGAGGGAGTTACAAGCATTTTATTCGCATCACGTGATTTCGAAAGATTAATGATCGAGATTGAGAAACGATGATTGAAGGCTTCTAGTATGCTTTCTGGGTATCAAACGGTGTCAGAATCAGACAATTCCTCCTTTTTTTTTGAAATCTTGTCAAGTTACCTTCCCAACGAACTAAAAATCGTCCAAATCCAACCCCCGGTGAGGGAGTTATGGCGGTTTTCGTGGAAATAGGGGATGCTACAAAAATTCTGGACCATTTACGTTCACCCCACTTTTGGGGGCCCAAATGGTTTCAGAATGCGACAGTTCCTGTGGGGTTTCGAAGAGCACAGACACACTTTTCTAATGAACCTAAAATCGACCCAATCTGACATATAACGAGGGAGTTACGAGCATTTTATTCGCATCTCGTGATTTCGAAAGATTAACAATCGAGATTGAGAAACAACGATCGAAGGCTTATAGCATACTTTTGGGGTATGAAACGGCCTAGAATCAGGCTATTCCTCTTTCGTTTTGAAAGCTCGTCAAGTTACCTTTCCAATGAGCTAAAAATCGTCCAAATCTGACCCCTGGTGAGAGAGTTATGTGGGTTTTCGTGGGAACAGGGGATATCGAAAAATTCTGGACCATTTACTCTCACCCCACTTTTGAGGGCCCAAACGGTCTCAGAATACGACGGTTCCAATGGGGTTTCGAAGAACACTGACACACCTTTCCAATGAACCTAAAATTGAGCAAATTCCACATATAACAAGGGAGTTATGAGCATTTTATTTGCATCACATGATTTTAAAAGATTAATGATCGACATTGAGAAACGATGATCGAAGGCTTCTATCGTGCTTTTGGGGTATCAAACAACCTTGTAACCATTTTGTTCGCATCAGCCGATTTCAAAAGATTAACGATCGAGATTGAGAAACGATGATCGAAGGCTTCTAGTATGCTTTTGGGGTATCAAACGGCCTCAGAATCCAGTGACTCCTCTTTCGTTTTGAAAGCTCATCAAGTTATCTTTCCAACAAGCTAAAAAATTCTAAATCTGGCCCCCGGTGAGGGAGTTATGAGGTTTTCGTGGGAACAGAGGATATCAAAAAATTCTGGACCATTTACTCTCACCCAACTTTTGGGGTCCCAAACGGACTCTGAATCCAACGGTTCCAATGTGGTTTCGAAGAGTACTGACTCACCTTTCCAATGAACCTAAAATTGAGCAAATCAAACATATAACGAGGGAGTTATGAGTATTTTATTCGCATAATGCGATTTCAAAAGATTAACGATCGAGATCGAGAAACGACAATCGAAGGCTTCTAGTGTGTTCTTGGGGTGTCAAATGGCCTTAAAATCATGCGATTCCTCTTTCGTTTTGAAAGCTCGTCAAGTTACCTTTCCAACGAGCTAAAAATCATTCAAATCCCACCCCCGGTGAGGGAGTTACGAGGGTTTTCGTGGGAATAGGGGATGTTAGAAAAATTATGTACCATTTACTCTCACCTCACTTTTGGGGCCCAAACGGTCTCGGAATGCGACTGTTCAAATGGGGTTTCGAAGAGCACTAACTCGCCATTCTAATGAACCTAAAATTGATCCAAGCTAACATATAATGAGGGAGTTACGAGCATTTTATTCACATCACGCGATTTCGAAAGATTAACGATCGAGATTGAGAAACGACGATCGAAGGCTTCTAGCATACTTTTGGGGTATCAAATGGCCTTGGAATAAGGTGACTCATCTTTCGTTTTGAAATCTCTTCAAGTTACCTTTCCAACGAACTAGAAATCAATCAAATCCAACCCTCAATGAGGGAGTTATGAGGGTTTTTGTGGGAACAGGGAATGTAAAAAAATTCTAGACCATTTACTCTCCCCCCACTTTTGGAGGTCCAAACAGTTTCAAAATGTGACGATTACAGTGGGGTTTTGAAGAGCACTGACTCACCTTTCCAATGAACCTAAAATTGGGGAAATCCGACATATAACGAGGGAGTTACGAGCATTTTATTCGCATCACGCGATTTCAAAAGATTAACGATCGAGATTGAGAAACAATGATTGAAGGCTTATAGTGTGCTTTTATGGTATCAAATGGCCTCAGAATCAAGTGATTCCTCTTTTATTTTGAAAGCTCATCAAGTTATCTTTCTAACGAGCTAAATATCGTCTAGATCTGACCCCCGGTGAGGGAGTTATAAGGGTTTTTGTGGGAACAGGGGATGTAAGAAAAATTATGGACCATTAACTATCACCCCACTATTAGTGACCCAAACGGTTTCAGAATATGACAATTATAGTGGGGTTTCGAAGAGCATTGACTCACCTTTCCAATGAACCTAAAATCGAGCAAATCTAACATATAACGAGGGAGGTACGAGCATTTTATTCGCATCATGCGATTTCAAAAGATTAATGATCGAGATTGAGAAACGACGATCGAAGGCTTCTAGTGTGCTTTTGGGGTATCAAACGACAATGGAAATAGGCGATTCCCCTTTCTAACGAGTTAAAAATCATCCAAATCCGACCCCTGGTGAGGGAGTTATGAAGGTTTTCCTGGGAATAGGGGATGTTAAAAAAATTCTGGACTAATTACTCTCACCACAATTTTGGGGCCTAAAGGGTCTCAGAATGCGACGATTCGAGTGGGGTTTTAAAGAGAACTGACTCACCTTTCCAATTAACCTAAAATTGACCCAATCTGACATATAATGAGGGAGTTATGAGCATTTTATTCACATCACGCGATTTCGAAACATTAACGATCGAGGTTGAGAAAAGATGATTGAAGGCGTCTAACATGCTTTTGGGGTATCAAACGGCCTCAGAATTAGGTGATTCCTCTTTTTTTTTGAAATCTCGTCAAGTTTCCTTTCTAACGAGCTAAAAATCATCCAAATCCAACCCTCGGTGAGGGAGCTATGAGGGTTTTTGTGGGAATAAAGGATGTAATAAAAATTCTGTACCATTTACGTTCACCCCACTTTTGGGAACCCAAACGGTTTTAGAATGTGATGATTACATGGGGGTTTCATAGAGCACTGATTCACCTTTCTAATGAACCTAAAATCGATCAAATCTGACATATAATGAGGGAGTTACGAACATTTTATTCGCATCACGCGATTTCCAAAGATTAACGATCGAGATTGAAAAATGATGATTGAAAGCTTCTAGTGTCCTTTTAGGGTATCAAACGGCCTCAGAATCAGCCTATTCCTCTTTTATTTTGAATGTTCATCAAGTTACCTTTCTAAAGAGCTAAAAATCACCCAAATTCGACCTCCGTTGAGGGAGTTATGAGGGTTTTCGTGGGAATAGGGGATGTAAGAAAAATTCTGGACCATTTACTCTCACCACACTTTTGGGGCCCCAAACGGATTCGGAATGTGACGATTATAGTGGGGTTTCAAAGACCACTGACTCACCTATCCAATGAACCTAAAAAAGAGCAAATTCGACATATAACAAGGGATTTACGAACATTTTATTTGCATCAAGCGATTTCGAAAGATTAACAATCGAGATTGAGAAACGATGATCGAAGGCTTCTATCATACTTTTGGGGTATCAAACGGACTCAAAATCAGGTGACTCCACTTTCTTTTTAAAATCTCGTCAAGTTATCTTTCCAACAAGTTAAAACTCATCCAAATCTGACTCCTGATGAGGGAGTTATGAGGTTTTTGTGGGAATAGGGGATATCGAAATATTCTAGACCATTTACTCTCACCTGACTTTTAGGGACCCAAACGGTCTCAGAATGTAATGGTTCCAATGGGGTTTCGAAGAGTACTGACTCACCTTTCCAATGAACCTAAAATCGAGCAAATCTGACATATAACGAGGGAGTTACGAGCATTTTATTCGCATCACGCGATTTCAAAAGATTAACGATCGAGATTGAGAAACAAGAATCAAAGGTTTCTAGTACGTTTTTGGGGTATCAAACGACCTTAGAATCGAGCGATTCCTTTTTATTTTGAAAGCTTGTCAAGTTACCTTTCCAACGAGCTAAAAATTGTCCAAATCCAACCCCCAGTGAGGGAGTTACGAGGGTTTTCGTGGGAACAGGGGATCTTAGAAAAATTAAGGATCATTTACTCTCACCTCACTTTTGGGGCCCAAACGGTCTCGGAATGCGACTGTTCTATTGAGGATGCGAGGAGCACTAACTCACCATTCTAATGAATGTAAAATCGACCCAATCTGACGTATAACGAGGGAGTTACGAGCATTTTATTCGCATCACGCGATTTCAAAAGATTAATGATCAAGATTGAGAAACGATGATCGAAGGCTTCTAGCATGCTTTTGGGGTATCTACCGACCTCAGAATCAGGTAACTCCTCTTTTGTTTTGAAAGCTCATCAAGTAATCATCCAAATCTGACCCCCGGTGAGGGAGTTATGAGGTTTTTGTGGGAACAGGGGATATTGAAAAATTCGAGACCATTTACTCTCACCCAACTTTTGGGGACCCAAAAAGTCTTAGAATGCAACGCTTCCAGTGGGGTTTCGAAGAGTACTGACTCACCTTTTGTAACATCCCGGATTTTTGCCAACCTGGGATTAGACGTCCTTAGGCAATGGGTCGATCCTAACACCTTATCAACTTGTCAAAACTCAGTCCCAAAGGCTAAAATCGCTTGTGAACCCATTTCTTTCACAAATCCCATCCTTCACCACCTTGCTCTTCAATCTTTCTAAGTACTTTCATCCTAGACACTAACTTAAACTAGCTAAGTAGTATAACTCGGATCACTTTATATACAAACTACAAAGGCCCAGGTACCACCTCAGACAGAAATCTTACAGGACTAAATCCTTTAGAAATTAAGCGAGATTTAGCTAGTGTTAAACTAGAGTGCCTGTGAAATTAGCACCAATCACTTTAAATACGATCTGCAAGACCCAAAAGTTGTAGAATCATTGACGCTAGGTTACCCTAAAACCTAGGATCAATCTCATTACCCGGCTGCTCACGGGAGCATCTCGAAACTCCGTATCGGATCTGGACCGCACGTCGGAAGTCCGATTAACACGAAGTTAAGTAACTAGGACCGCCTCGCTGGGCTTGACAACCATCTCAGAAATCAAATCCAGATAGTGTCCCAGCGCTATTCGCTTGAGCTCGGAGTGAAGAGTGTGAGAAATGTGAAATTAATTCAAAATAAAATATCTTGAATAGTAATCTAGCACCACTCGCTTGCGGATCAGTATTAAGCAACCAGACCGTCAGAATCAGACCAAATTACACCCTCGGATCAGGAGAAATTTCATACACATTTACATGTATTCGGAATCTCCGATCGAGATCCACTGACTGTTGAACTGAAACTGGTCCGCCACGCATGATCTGGAAATCCCACTGAAACGAAAACTTAATAGAACGTAGATGCAGCATTAGTGAGCTTAAGTCAGACCTTTGGCTCAAGGAGGCCCGCCAGAAGTCCTCCGTTGAGCTGAAACTGACCCGTTTTGGTTACAACCTAAGTATACTTTGACCTGGAGTCTATTTCGGTGAGTTTTTAGACTATATAAGGACCTTAAACCCTCTCTCATGGCAGCCATACGAATTTGGGAGAAACCCTAGAGAGAGAAGAGAGAGAAGAGAGAGTGTGGGAGCAGTGGGAGAACCTCCCTGCCACTCTTCCCTGCCGCTTTACGAGCTACACCGCTCCGTTCTAATCGCTTTCCCGGCGATTCCAGCTCCGTTTCTAGGTAAGAAACCCTAACCCTAATCTGATTTGGGGCTTGGGTGGTTGTAGGTTATGAAATAGCTAACCTATTTCGTTCTATAGGTTGCCAAACCGCCGAATACGGAAGCTTAGCAAACCTATCGACTCTGTTACGATTCTACGACAAAAGGTGCTGACTTTAGGTGTATAGGTTATGGTTTTCAACGCTTTCAATGTCAGATAATGATAGATTCATGATCTGCATGCAATTGCACATGTACAAAGTGCTGTCTGTTTTCTGTTTCGATTAAAGATGAAAAATATGGAATTCTACATACTCTAGGTATTTGTAGAAAGTACAGTATACGTATAAATTTTGGAGATGAGTTTGCCATGATTATTTGTTGTATGAATATACTATATATGGATAAAATACTTGCTTGGCGAAAGGTTAGCCCTAATACATGTTTTGCTAACATACATCATGTATGTTGAAATAGTGTATGCTAAGTGTTTGTGAAAATGACTAAATGAGTATAGAATTCTCATTCGTGCTCTCCATGACTAATTGTCATGGGTTCATGATTGTTGTATTGGCGATACCCCTTTGACGAAAGGATTTGCCCTAAATCACGCCACGGCCAATATACACTATATATGCTAAAATGTGTGGCCCAAGTGTTTGTGGAAATGATTGAATGAATACTGAACTTGGATTCCTGCTTGCCATGACTATCCGTCGTGGGCGAATGCGTGTTATGATTGGGGTAACTCCCTAGTGAAAGGATTTGGCCTTATACCTATGTGATCAACATATGTCATGTATGTTGATGCCTGTATTTTAAAGTGTTTGTTGAAATGTCTGAATGAGTAGTAGTTAGTAAATTGTAATGTTTAAGGGTATTGAGATATAATTCTCAACTCCTTTAACTTTGTGTATGATTTCCTTGAATAGCTGTGTGATTAGGAATTGAATATGTACAAATTCATGCTTGTGTTGTTCTTCATAACATGCTCAACTGCCTTTATGATTTTATCTATGTAATGCATATGTTAAATTCATGTTTACATTATATGATCCGTCATGGGTGATGGGGGAGCGGAGCAACGAATGCGTGCAACAGCCCTGGCAGCCCTAAACGGATAATACCAGACTTTGATTGTATGATTTGAATCTTGGTCCATTATTGCTTTATCTATCTGAAATTGATTTTGTTTGGGGCTATGATTATAGTCCAGACAATCGGTACCAGAGTTGAATTCGTGGCTGTGATTCATTTTCCATGTGAGATGTGTTCGACGAACTCGAGTCGTACTTCGGTTGGTGATAGTAGTTGGTCACACGAAGTGCTCATGCGCTTCATATCATTCAACTTGATGTGCGCTCGAGCTAGCCGAGCTCATCAAGAAACCCGATCTGTCTCATGTATGTTCACCATGTTTGGACGCTACTGCTTGAACCTAGGGTACTAAACTTACCAGTGAAATCCCTTTTAACCATGGTACCTCGATCCGCTAAGACTCATGAGCGGGCATGGTGGTATGGGACACCGTGGTCGAGCTGTCGGCCTACGCTGGGGCTACGTGCCTCCCCGTAGTGACCAGTGAGCAACTAGACTCGTGAGCCGATTATGGTGGTATGGGACACTATATTCGTGTTGTCGGCCTACGCTGGCACAGCGTGGCTGTGGTCCCCAGTCGAGTTGTATCCGGGTTCCATTCTCAATAAGCAGACTGGTCGGGCTTCGAAAATAGACTACCAGTTGGTAGGGTGTCAATGGAGTGACCTCGAGCATACTCTAAATCTGCGGTGAGGCGATGAGCCTTCCCGTAGTAACAGAGTATAAACTAGGCCTGTTTCTGTATAGTGATGAATCGTTAAAGAGGTGATGGGGGAGTGGTGTAACCTTTGTGCGTAACAGCCCTGGCAGCCTTTGCAGTGACCTAGAAAACACACCATCGTCTGATATTAATTAGGACTGACGACCCTAGAATGGATCATGTTTGGGAATGATACAAGGGGGTACCTTAGTTTCCCAATCCTACTGTTTGAAATGGACTAATTAAAAACTCAGTAATCATGCTCATCATGCATTGCATGTGCCTGGAAGATGTGGAGCACTGAGGGATGAAAGCATGCCGCGAACGTGAGATGGTGTCGCATGAGGGAGTATGTCGGTGAGGGCATACATCATGACTGCATCCATACTTGTATTAATAAGAGTAGTTAGGAGTGTTTGATTGTACTGCTTTATCATTACTGCTTGACTGAGTCGATAATATGTTAACCTATGCTTTTTTGTTCCACTGAGTTAGCTACTCACTCCCACGTTACGGGACGGTGTTGTACACACCAACCAGATTTGTTGAGTTTCAGGTGATGGCGATGCTTATGAAGCAGAGCCGGACTACTATGATGTCGACCAGGAGCTCTCCTATATGTAACTCTCTGACAGGTCTATGAAGACTTGGTATTGTATTGACGGGGCTATGGTACTTGGAATAGAAGACATTACACTTACACATTTGGTATATTTTAGAAATGTACTTGAAATTTATTAACCTGGTAATGTTATCACACTCTGGAGACTCATCACAGTTTTTATATATTTTATATATCTATCACAGTCTTCCGCTTGCTAATTCACTGTCTCTAGAGTATGATATTCTATTTTGGCTTAATCTCATTCATGTTCAATGCACTAATACAGACAACATTCAATCATCATTATCTATGTTGCATAAGTGATGTTCTGGAAACTCGAGAATTGAGTTACTACTCGACCCTCGATTTTTCAGGATGTTACACCTTTCCAATGATCCTAAAATTGAGCAAATCCGACATATAACGAGTGAGTTACGAGCATTTTATTCGCATATTGCGATTTCAAAAGATTAACGATTGAGATTGAGAAACGACAATTAAAGGCTTCTAGTCTGTTTTTGGGGTATCAAACGGCCCTAGAATCAAGCGATTCCTCTTTTATTTTGAAAGCTCAAGTTACCTTTCCAACGATCTAAAAATTGTCCAAATCTGACCCCCGGTGAGGGAGTTACGAGGGTTTTCGTGGGAATAGGGGATCTTAGAAAAATTAAGGACCATTTACTCTCACCTCACTTTTGGGGCCCAAACGGTCTCGGAATGCGACTGTTCTAGTGGGGTTTCAAAGAGCACTAACTCACCATTCCAATGAACCTAAAATCGACACAATCTAACATATAACGAGGGAGTTACGAGCATTTTGTTCGCATCACGCGATTTCGAAAGATTAATGATCGAGATTGAGAAACTACGATCGAAGGCTTTTAGTATGCTTTTGGGGTATCAAATGGCCTCAGAATAAGGCGACTCCCCTTTCGTTTTGAAATCTCTTCAAGTTACCTTTCCAATGAGCTAAAAATCGTCCAAATCCAACCCTCGGTGAGGGAGTTAAATAGGGGATGTAAGAAAAATTATAGACCATTTACTCTCACCCCACTTTTGGGGGACTAAAAAATTTCATAATGTGACGATTACAGTGGGGTTTCGAAGAGCACTAACTCACCTTTCCAATGAACCTAAAATTGGGCAAATCCGACATATAACGATGGAGTTACGAGTATTTTATTCGCATCACGCGATTTCAAAAGATTAATGATCGAGATTGAGAAACGATGATTGAAAGCTTGTAGTGTGCTTTTAGGGTATTAAATGACCTTAAAAAAAGTGATTCCTCTTTTGTTTTAAAAGCTCATCAAGTTATCTTTCCAACGAGCTAAAAATCGTCCAAATCCGACCCCCGGTGAGGGAGTTATAAGGGTTTTTGTGGGAATAGGGGATGTAAGAAAAATTCTAGACCATTAACTATCACTGCACTTTTGGTGGCCCAAACAGTTTCAGAATGTGATGATTATAGTGGGGTTTCAAAGAGCACTGACTCACCTTTCCAATGAACCTAAAATCGAGCAAATCTGACGTATAACGAGGGAGTTAGGAGCATTTTATTCGCATCACGCGATTTTAAAAGATTAACTATCGAGTTTGAGAAACGACGATCAAAGGCTTCTAGTGTACTTTTGGGGTATCAAACGACATTGGAATTAGGTGATTCCTCCTTCATTTTGAATGCTTGTCAAGTTACCTTTCCAACGAGTTAAAAATCGTCCAAATCTGACCATCGGTGAGGGAGTTACCAAGGTTTTCATGGGAACAGGGGAAGTTAGAAAAATTCTGGACCGTTTACTCTCACCACAATTTTAGGGCCCAAACGGTCTCAGAATGCGACAGTTCGAGTGGGGTTTTAAAGAGCACTAACTCATCTTTCCAATGACCCATTCTGACATATAACGACGGAGTTACGAGCATTTTATTCACATCACGTGATTTCGAAAGATTAACGATCGAGATTGAGAAAAGATTATTAAAGGCATCTAACGTATTTTTGGGGTATTAAACGGCCTCAGAATTAGGTGATTCGTCTTTTGTTTTGAAAAGTCGCCAAGTGTCTTTTCTAACAAGCTAAAAATCGTCCAAATTCGACCCCTGGTGAGAAAGTTATGAGGGTTTTTGTGGGAATAGGGGATGTAAGAAAAATTTTTGACCATTTACTCCCACCCCACCTTTGGGGGCACAAACGGTTTCAGAATGTGACGATTATCGTGAGGTTTTGAAGAGCACTAACTCACCTTTCCAGTGAACCTAAAATTGAGCAAATCTAACATATACTAAGGGAGTGACGAGCATTTTATTCGCATAACGCGATTTCAAAAGATTAACGATCGAGATTGAGAAATGACGATCGAAGGCTTCTAGTGTACTTTTGGGGTATCAAACAAAATTGGAATCAAGCGATTCCTCTTTCATTTTGAAAGCTCGTCAAGTTACCTTTCCAACGGGTTAAAAATCGTCCAAATACGACCCCCGGTGAGGGAGTAACGAAGGTTTTCGTGGGAACATGGGATGTTAGAAAATTTTTGGACCATTTACTCTCACCACAATTTTGGCACCCAAACAGTCTCAGAATACGACGGTTCGGGTGGGGTTTTAAAGAGCACTGACTCACCTTTCCAATTAACTTAAAATCGACCCAATCTGACATATAACGAGGGAGTTACCAGCATTTTATTCATATTACGCAATTTCGAAAGATTAACGATCGAGATTGAGAAAAGATGATTGAAGGTGTCTAACATGCTTTTGGGGTATCAAACGGCCTCAGAATTAGGTTATTCCTCTTTTGTTTTGAAAGCTCGTCAAGTTTCCTTTCTAACGAGATAAAAATCGTCCAAATCCGACCCCCAGTGAGGGAGTAATGAGGGTTTTTGTGGGAATAGGGGATGTAAGAAAAATTCTAGACCATTTATTCTCACCACACTTTTGGGGGAACAAACAGTTTCAGAATGTGACAATTACAGTGGGATTTCAAAGAGCACTGACTCACCTTTCCAATGAACCTAAAATCGAGCAAATCTGAAATATAACGAGGGAGTTACGTGCATTTTATTCGCATCACGCGATTTCAAAAGATTAATGATCGAGATTGAGAAACGATGATTGAAAGCTTCTAGTGTCCTTTTTGGGTATAAACAGCCTCAGAATCAGGCGATTACTCCTATGTTTTGAAAGCTCGTCAAGTTACCTTTCTAACGAGCTAAAAATCGTCCTAATCCGACCTCTGGTGAGGGAGTTATGAAGGTTTTCGTGGGAATAGGGGATGTAAGAAAAATTCTGGACCATTTATTCTCACAACACTTTTGGGGGCCCAAACGATTTTGGAATGTGATGATTACAGTGGGGTTTGGAAGACCACTCACTCACCTTTACAATGAAGCTAAAATCGAGCAAATCCGACATATAACGAGGGATTTATGAGCATTTTATTCGCATCACGTGATTTGAAAGATTAACGATCGAGATTGAGAAACGATGATCAAAGGCTTCTAACATGCTTTTGGGGCATCAAATGGGCTTAGAATCATTTGACTCCTCTTTCATTTTGAAAGCTCGTCAAGTTATCTTTCCAACAAGCTAAAAATCGTTCAAATCTGACCCCAGGTGAGGGATTTATGAGGTTTTCGTGGAAACAGGGGATATTGAAAAATTCTAGACCATTTACTCTCACCCAACTTTTGGGGACCCAAACGGTCTCAGAATGTAATGGTTCTAATGAGGTTTCGAAGATTACTAACTCACCTTTCCAATGAACTTAAAATTGAGCAAATCTGACATATAACGAGAGAGTTACAAGCATTTCATTCGCATCATGCAATTTCAAAAGATTAACGATCGAGATTGAGAAACGAAAATCAATGGCTTCTAGTCTATTTTTGGGGTATCAAACGGCCTTGGAATCAAACGATTCCTCTTTTTTTTGAAAGCTCATCATGTTACCTTTCCAATGAGCTAAAAATCATCCAAATCCGACCCTCGGTGAGGGAGGTACGAGGGTTTTCGTGGGAACAGGGGATGTTAGAAAAATTATGGACCATTTACTCTCACCTCAGTTTTAGGGCCCAAACAGTCTCGGAATGCGACTGTTCTAGTGGGGTTTCAAAGAGCACTAACTCACCATTCCAATGACCCTAAAATTGACCCAATCTGATATATAAGGAGGGAGTTATGAGAATTTTATTCGCATCACGTGATTTCGAAAGATTAAGGATCGAGATTGAGAAACGACAATCGAAGGCTTCTAGCATACTTTTGGGGTATCAAATGGCCTTGAAATAAGGCGACTCCTCTTTTGTTTAAAAATCTCTTCAAGTTACCTTTCCAACGAGCTAAAAATCGTCCAAATCTGACCCTAGGTGAGGGAGTTATGAGGGTTTTCGTGGGAACAGGGAATGTAAGAAATATTCTAAACCATTTACTCTCACCCCACTTTTGGGGTTGCAAATAGTTTCAGAATGTGACGATTAGAGTGGGGTTTCGAAGAGCACTGACTCACCTTTCCAATGAACCTAAAATTGGGCAAATCCAACATATAACGACTGAGTTACGAGCATTTTATTCGCATTACGCGATTTCAAAAGATTAACGACCGAGATTGAGAAACGATGATTGAAAGCTTGTACTGTGCTTTTGGGGTATCAAATGACCTTGGAATCAAGTGATTCCTCTTAAATTTTGAAAGCTCGTCCAGTTATCTTTCCAACGATTTAAAAATCGTCAAAATCCGACACCCGGTAAGGGAATGATAAGGGTTTTTGTGGGAACTGGGGATGTAAAAAAAATTCTGGACCATTTACTATCACCCCACATTTGGTGGCCCACACAGTTTCAGAATGTGACGATTATAGTGGAGTTTTGAAGAGCACTAACTCACCTTTCCAATGAACGTAAAATCGAGCAAATCCGGCATGTAACGAGGGAGTTACGAGCATTTTATTAGCATCTCGCGATTTCAAAAGATTAACGATCGAGATTGAGAAACGATGATCAAAGGCTTCTAGTGTACTTTTGAGGTATCAAACGACATTGGAATTAGGTGATTCCTCTTTCATTTTGAAAGCTCATCGAGTTACGTTTCCAACGAGTTAAAAATTGTCCAAATCTGACCCCTGGTGAGGGAGTTACGAAGGTTTTCCTGGGAACAAGGGATGTTAGAAAAATTCTGGACCATTTACTCTCACCACAATTTTGGGGCCGGTCTTAGAATGGGATGGTTCGAGTGGGGTTTTAAAGACCACTGACTCACCTTTCCAATTAACCTAATGTCGACCCAATCTGACATATAACGAGTGAGTTACTTGCATTTTATTCACATCATGCGATTTCGAAAGATTAACGATCAAGATTTGAGAAAAGAAGATTGAAGGCGTCTAACGTGCTTTTGGGGTACCAAACGACCTCAGAATTAGGTGATTCCTCTTTTATTTTGAAAGCTCATCATGTTTCCTTTCTAACGAGCTAAAAATTGTTCAAATTTTACCCCCAGTGAGGGAGTTATGAGGGTTTTTGTGGGAATAGGGGATGTAAGAAAAATTCTGGTCCATTTACTCTCACCCCACTTTTGGGGGCACAAACGGTTTCAGAATGTGATGATTATAGTGGGGTTTCAAAGAGCACTGACTCACCTTTCCAATGAACCTAAAATCGAGCAAATCTGACATATAACGAGGGAGTTATGAGTATTTTATTCGCATCACGCGATTTCAAAAGATTAATGATGGAGATTGAGAAACGATGATTAAAAGCTTCTAGTGTCCTTTTGGGGTATCAAAGAGCCTCAGAATCAGGCGATTCCTTCTTTACTTTGAAAGATCGTCAAGTTAACTTTCTAATGAGCTAAAAATCACCCTAATCCGACCTCTGGTGAGGGAGTTATGAGGGTTTTTGTGGGAATAGGGGATGCAAGAAAAATTCTGGACCATTTATTCTCACCACGCTTTTGGGGGCCCCAAACGGTTTCGGAATGTGTGACGATTACAGTGGGGTTTCGAAGACCATGACTCACCTTTCCAATTAACCTAAAATAGAGCAAATCCAACATATAACGATGGATTGATGAGTATTTTATTCCCATCACGCGATTTCGAAAGATTAACGATCGAGATTGAGAAACGATGATCGAAGGCTTTTCACATGCTTTTGGGTATCAAATGGCCTCATCATCAATTGACTCCTTTTTTTTTGAAAGCTCGTCAAGTTATCTTTCCAACAAGCTAAAAATCTTTCAAATCTGACCCCTGGTGAGGGAGTTATGAGGTTTTCGCGAGAAAAGGGGATATTGAAAAATTTTAGACCAATTACTCTCACCCAAACGGTCTCAGAATGCAACGATTCCAATGGGGTTTCAAAGAGTACTGACTCACCTTTCCAATGAACCTAAAATCGAGCAAATCCGACAAATAACGAGAGAGTTACGAGTATTTTCTTCGCATCATGCGGTTTCAAAAGATTAATGATCGAGATTGAGAAACTACAATCAAAGGCTTCTAGTTTGATTTTGGGGTATCAAGCGGCCTTGGAATCTAGCGATTCCTCTTTTTTTGAAAGCTCGAGCTAAAAATCATCCAAATCTGACCCCGGTGAGGGAGGCACGAGGGTTTTCGTCGGAACAGGGGATGTTAGAAAAATTATGGACCATTTACTCTCACCTCACTTTTGTCATGCAAACGGTCTCAGAATGCGACTGTTCTAGTAGGGTTTCGAAGAGCACTAACTCATCATTCCAATGAACCTAAAATCGACCCAATCTGACATATAACAAGGGAGTTACGAGCATTTTATTCGTATCACACGATTTCGAAAGATTAAGGATCGAGATTGAGAAACGATGATCGAAGGCGTATAGCATGCTTTTGGGGTATCAAATAGCCTTGGGATAAAGCGACTCCTCTTTCATTTTGAAATCTCTTAAAGTTCCCTTTCCAACGAGCTAAAAATTGTCCAAATCCGACCCTCGATGAGGGAGTTATGAGGGTTTTTGTGGGAACAGGAAATGTAAGAAATATTCTGGACCATTTACTATCGACCCACTTTTGGTGGCCCAAACGGTTTCAGAATGTGATGATTATAGTGGGGTTTCGAAGAGCACTGAGTCACCTTTCCAATGAACATAAAATAGAGCCAAATTAGACATATAACGAGGGAGTTATGAGCATTTTATTCGCATCACACGATTTCAAAAGATTAACGATCGAGATTGAGAAACAACAATCGAAGGCTTCTAGTGTGCTTTTGGGGTATCAAACGAAATTGGAATCAGGAGATCGCTCTTTCATTTTGAAAGCTTGTCAAGTTACCTTTCCAACGAGTTAAAAATCGTTCAAATCCGACCCCCTGTGAGGGAGTTACGAAGGTTTTCGTGGGAATAGGGGGTGTTAAAAACATTCTGGACCATTTACTCTCACCACAATTTTGAGGTCCAAATGGTCTCAGAATGCGACGGTTCGAGTGAGGTTTTAAAGAGCACTGACTCACCTTTCCAATTAACCTAAAATCGACCCAATTTGACATACAATGAGGGAGTGACGAGCATTTTATTCACGTCACGAGATTTCGAAAGATTAACGATCGAGATTGAGCAAAGATGATTGAAGGCGTCTAACGTGCTTTTTGGGTATCAAACAGCCTCAGAACTAGCTGAATCCTCCTTCGTTTGAAAGCTCATCAAGTTTCCTTTCTAACGAGCTAAAAATCGTCCAAATCCGACCCCCTGTGAGGGAGTCATAAGGGTTTTTGTGGGAAAGGGGGATGTAAGAAAAATTCTGGACCATTTACTCTCACCCCACTTTTAGGGGCCTAAACGGTTTTAGAATGTGGACAATTACAGTGGGGTTTCGAAGAGCACTGACTCACCTTTCCAATGAACCTAAAATCGAACAAATCTGACTTATAACGAGGGACTTACGAGCATTTTATTCGCATTACTCGATTTCAAAAGATTAGCGATCAAGATTGAGAAACGATGATTGAAGGCTTGTAGTGTGCTTTTGGGGTATTAAATGGCCTCGGAAAAGAGCGATTCCTCTTTGTTTTGAAAGCTCGTTAAGTTATCTTTCCAACAAGCTAAAAATCGTCCAAATCTGACCCCCAGTGAGGGAGTTACGAGGGTTTTCGTGGGAACAGGGATGTTAGAAAAATTATGGACCATTTACTCTCACCTCACTTTTGTGGCCCAAACGATCTCGAAATGCGACTGTTCTATTGGGGTTTCGAAGACCACTAACTCACCATTCTAATGAACCTAAAACTAACCCATTCTGACATATAACGAGGGAGTTAGGAGCATTTTATTCGCATCACGCGATTTCGAAAGATTTACGATCGAGATTGAGAAACGACAATCGAAGGCTTGTAGCATGCTTTTAGGGTATCAAATGGCCTCGGAATAAGGTGACTCCTTTTTTGTTTTAAAATCTCTTCAAGTTACCTTTCCAACGAGCTAGACTATTTACTCTCACCCCACTTTTGGGGGCCCAACCAGTTTCAGAATGTAATGATTATAGTGGGGTTTCGAAGAGCACTGACTCACCTTTCCAATGAACCTAAAATCGAGCAAATCTGACTTATAAACAAGGGAGTTACGAGCATTTTATTCGCATCACGCGATTTAAAAGATTTATGATCGAGATTGAGAAACGATGATTGAAAGCTTCTAGTGTCCTTTTGGGGTATCAAACAGCCTCAGAATTAGGCGATTCCTCTTTTCTTTGAAAGCTCGTCAAGTTACCTTTCTAACGAGCTAAAAATTGCCCAAATCTAACATCAGGTCAGGGAGTTATGAGGGTTTTCGTTGGAATAGGGGATGTAAGAAAAATTCTGGACCAATTACTCTTACCACACTTTTGGGGGCCCAAACGGTTTCGGAATGTGACGATTACAGTGGAGTTTCGAAGACCACTGACTCACCTTTCCAATGAACCTAAAATCGAGCAAATCCGACATTTAACGACGGATTGATGAGTATTTTATTCACATCACGCGATTTTGAAAGTTTAACGATCGAAATTGAGAAACGATGATCGAAGGCTTCTAACATGCTTTTGGGGTATCAAATGGCCTCAGAATCAATTGACTCCTCTTTCGTTTTGAAAGCTCGTCAAGTTATCTATCCAACAAGCTAAAAATTGTTCAAATCTAACCCCAGGTGAGGGAGTTATGAGGATTTCATGGGAACAAGGTATATTAAAAAATTCTAGACCATTTACTCTCACCCAACTTTTGGGGACCCAAACGGTCGCAGAATGCAACAGTTCCAATGGGGTTTCGAACAGTACTGACTCACCTTTCCAATGAACTTAAAATCGAGCAAATCCGACATATAACGAGAGAGTTACGAGCATTTTATTTGCATCATGCGATTTCAAAAGATTAACGATCAAGATTGAGAAATGACAATCGAAGGTGTCTAGTGTGTTTTTAGGGTATCAAACGGCCATGGAATTGAGCGTTTTTTTTTTTGAAAGCTTGTCATGTTCCTTTTCAACGAGCTAAAAATCGTCCAAATCCGACCCCTGGTGAGGGAGGCACGAGGGTTTTCGTGGGAATAGGGGATGTTAGAAAACTTATGGACCATTTACTCTCACCTCACTTTTGGGGCCCAAACGGTCTCGGAATGTTAATGTCCTTGTGGGGTTTCGAAGAGCACTAACTCACCATTCCAATGAACCTAAACTCGACCCAATCTGACATATAACGAGGGAGTTACGAGCATTTTATTCGCATCAAGCGATTTCGAAAGATTTAGGATCGAGATTGAGAAACGACGATCGAAGGCTTCTAGCATGCTTTTGGGGTATCAAATGGCCTTGGGATAAAGCGACTCCTCTTTCATTTTGAAATCTCTTCAAGTTCCCTTTCCAACGAGCTAAAAATTGTCTAAATCCGACCCTCGGTGAGGGAGTTATGAGGGTTTTTGTGGGAACAGGAAATGTAAGAAATATTCTGGACCATTTACTATCGCCCCACTTTTGTTGGCCCAAACGGTTTCAGAATGTGATGATTATAGTGGGGTTTTGAAGAGCACTGAGTCACCTTTCCAATGAACATAAAATAGAGCAAATCAGACATATAACGAGGGAGTTACGAGCGTTTTATTCGCATCACGCGATTTCAAAAGATTAACGATCGAGATTGAGAAACAACGATCGAAGGCTTCTAGTGTGCTTTTGGGGTATCAAACGACATTGGAATCAGGCGATTGCTCTTTCATTTTGAAAGCTTGTCAAGTTACCTTTCCAACGAGTTAAAAATCGTCCAAATCCGAGCCCCGGTGAGGGAGTTACGAAGGTTTTCGTGGGAACAGGGGGTGTTAAAAACATTCTGGACCATTACTCTCACCACAATTTTGAGGTCCAAACGGTCTCAGAATGCGACGGTTCGATTGGGGTTTTAAAGAGCACCGACTCACCTTTCCAATTAACCTAAAATCGACCCAATCTGACATATAACGAGGGAGTGATGAGCATTTTATTCACATCACGCGATTTCGAAAGATTAACAATCGAGATTGAGAAAAAATGATTGAAGGTGTCTAACGTGCTTTTGGGGTATCAAACAGCCTCAGAATTAGTTGATTCCTCCTTTGTTTTGAAACCTCATCAAGTTTCCTTTCTAATGAGCTAAAAATCGTCCAAATCCAACCCCCTGTGAGGGAGTTATGAGGGTTTTTGTGCGAAAAGGGGATGTAAGAAAAATTCTGGACCATTTAATCTCACCCCACTTTTGGGGGCCCAAACGGTTTCAGAATGTGACGATTACAGTGGGGTTTCGAAGAGCACTGACTCACCTTTCCAATGAACCTAAAATCGAGCAAATCTGATTTATAACGAGGGACTTATGAGCATTTTATTCGCATTACTCGATTTCAAAAGATTAGCGATCAAGATTGAGAAACGATGATTGAAGGCTTGTAGTGTGCTTTTGGGGTATTAAATGGCCTCGAAAAAGGTGATTCCTCCTTGTTTTGAAAGCTCGTCAAGTTATCTTTCCAACGAGCTAAAAATCATCCAAATCCGACCCCCGGTGAGGGAGTTACGAGGGTTTTCTTGGTAACAAGGGATGTTAGAAAAATTATGGACCATTTACTCTCACCTCACTTTTGTGGCCCAAAAGGTCTTGGAATGCTACTGTTCTAGTGGGGTTTCGAAGAGCATTAACTCACCATTCCAAGGAACCTAAAACCGACCCAATTTGACATATAACGAGGGAGTTACGAGCATTTTAATCGCATCACGCGATTTCGAAAGATAAACGATCAAGATCGAGAAACGACGATCGAAGGCTTCTAGCAGGATTTTGGGGTATCAATGGCCTCGGAATAAGGCGACTCCTCTTTCGTTTTGAAATCTCTTCAGGTTACCTTTCCAATGAGTTAAAAATCGTCTAAATCCAACCCTCGGTGAGGGAGTTATGAGTGTTTTTGTGGGAACAGGGGATGTAAGAAAAATTCTTGACCATTTACTCTCACCCCACTTTTGGGGGCCCAAACAGTTTCAGAATGTGACGATTACAGTGGGGTTTCGAAGAGCACTAACTCACCTTTCCAATGAACCTAAAATCGAGCAAATCTGACATATAACAAGGGAGTTACGAGAATTTTATTCGCATCACGCGATTTTAAAAGATTAACGATCGAGATTGAGAAATGATGATTGAAAGCTTCTAGTGTCCTTTTGGGGTATCAAACGGCCTTAAAATCAGGTGATTCCTCTTTTGCTTTAAAAGCTCATCAAGTTACCTTTCTAACGAGCTAAAAATCATCCAAATCTGACCTCTGGTCAGGGAGTTATGAGGTTTTTCGTTGGAATAGGGGATGTAAGAAAAATTTTGGACCATTTACTCTCACCACACTTTTGGGGGCCCAAACGGTTTCGGAATGTGACGATTACAGTGGGGTTTTGAAGACCACTGACTCACCTTTCCAATGAATCTAAAATCGAGCAAATCTGACATATAACGACGGATTGACGAGTATTTTATTCGTATCACTAGATTTCAAAATATTAACGATCGAGATTGAGAAACGATGATCGAAGGCTTCTAACATGCTTTTGGGGTATCAAATGGCCTCAAAATCAATTGACTCCTGTTTCGGTTTGAAAGCTAGTTAAGTTGTCTTCCCAACAAGCTAAAAATCATTTAAATCTGACCCCTAGTGAGGGAGTTATGAGGTTTTCGTGGGAACAGGGGATATTGAAAAATTCTGGACCATTTACCCTCACCCAACTTTTGGGGACCCAAACGGTCTCAGAATGTAACGGTTCCCATGGGGTTTCGAAGAGTACTGACTCACCTTTCCGATGAACCTAAAATCGAGCAAATCCGACATATAATGAGAGACTTACAAACATTTTATTTGCATCATGCGATTTCATATGATTAACGATCGAGATTGAGTAGCGACAATTGAATGCTTCTAGTTTGTTTTTGGGGTATCAAACAGGCTTGGAATCGAGCGATTTCTCTTTTTTTTTGAAACCTTGTCATATTACGTTTCCAAAGAGCTAAAAATCAGCCAAATCCGACCCCCGGTGAGGGAGGTACGAGGGTTTTTGTGGGAACAGGGGATGTTAGAAATTTTATGGACCATTTATGTAACGCCCTGAAATTCGGGGGTCGAGTATGAACTCAACTCCTGAGTTCCAACGCATCACTTATGCAACATACACAATGTCGGTTAAATGTTGTCTGAGTTAGCGCAATATACATGAATGAGATTAAACCAAAACAGTAATTCATACTCCAGTTCAATTGTATATAAAAGCAAGCGGAAGACTGAAATTTTATATTCAAGTATGTAAAGTAACAAAATTTTCTGAACTCCAGAGTATGAGTACTAGCTGAGCACCAATATACATGTATTGTTTTTAAGTCAAAACCCAAAATACAATCCTCAAAAGAGGCCCTGAGTATCCCGCGATGCAGTCGGCCTAAGCGAAGCCGTCATAGTACTGCATGAAGGAGAACTCCTCCTGGTCCTCATCAATGTCAGGCTCTGGCTCCTGAACCAAGGCGCCCTCTATACCTGCGACAGAGTCTGGTGGGTGTTGCAAACACCGTCTCGTAACGTGGGAGTGAGTAGCTAACTCAGTGGAACAATAAAGCATAAGTTAACATGTTATCAAATCAATCAAGCAGTAATGATAAAGCAGTACAAATCAAACATTTCTAACTACTCTTGTTAAGTGCAAAAATGATATGACATGATGCTGTATGCCCTTGCCAAACCACCCTCAAGCGACATCATCTTACGTTCGCGAATGCTTACTCCCTCAGTGCGCCACATCTACAAAGCACATGCGGTGCGATGATGCTCATGATTACCAAGTTTTTATTAGTCCATTTCAATCAGCAGTATTGGGAAACTAAGGTACCTCCCTTGTATCGTTCCCAACATGATCCATTCTAGGGTCGTCAATCCTAGATAATCTCATACGATGTTATGGTTTGAGAAGCTTAGTGAAGGCATCGCAAAGGGCTCGTCACCCATCAGCGCGGATACAGATCTCAACGTATGCGGTTCAATTGCTGGCCGTCAGCTTGAGTACAGGTCTCACCGTACTCGGCTCAATCACTAGTCGTCAGCTCAAGTACAGGTCTCACCGTACTCGGCTCAACTCACACTCTAGTTGCTGTGAAAGACTCGTCGCCAATCACAGACCCTTGGAGTGTACTCGATGATATCACGGAGGACTCTTCGCCCGTCAGCACGAGCACAGATCTCACTGTACTCGGCTCTCGCCGAAGTATCGACAGCTCGAATACAGTGTCCCATACCACCATATTCGGCTCACGAGTTAGTTGCGCAATGGTCACTACGGGGAGGCACATGGCCCCAGCGTAGGCCGACAGCTCGACCACGGTGTCCCATACCACCATGCCCGGCTCATGCGACTTAGCGGATCTAGGTACCATGGTTAAACGGGGATCGCCACTGGTAAGTTTGGTACCCTAGGTTCAAGCAGTAGTGACCAAACAGGGTGAACACATAAGTACATTTCGGTTTACTTGACGAGCCTGACTAGCTCGAGTGCACCACAAGTTGAGCGATATGGAGCGCAAAAGCACTCCGTGTGGCCAACCACTATCGCCAACCGAAGTACGACTCGGGTTCGCCAGACACGTCCTTTGTGGCGACATGAATCTCAGCCACAATCGCAAGTCTGGTACCGAATGTTTGGACTATATACATAGTCCCAAACTCAAACAGTTTTCATTGATAGCATGTGAAGTAAAGCATGATAAACAAGCAATACAAGCATGTTAGTAGGCATGTCATAAAGCGTGAAGTAAAACATGAAGTAAAGCATGTTGCAAAGCATGTTGTAAAGCATGTTGTAAGGCATGTGATAAAACACTATCCCCATAGGGATACAATTGTGTGCGCATTACAAGTGAGAGGTTGCGGTGAACCACCGCATGGAGGGGATCCTACATGTCTCTAAGGGAGTCGGAAACCCCATATCAGCGCCTATCTAAGGCACTAGTACATACACATGTACACATACAAGCATTTGCACAAACACTTAGAATACACTATTCCAACATACATGACGTATGTTAGCCAAGTTCGTGTTAGGGCTGTCCCTTCGCCACGAGAGTATTTTTCCCGTGTATATCGTAATCATACAGCAAATAATCATTACAATTACATTTCCAAAATCCGCACGTATGCGGAATTTCTAGAACACGCAATTTCAACATACATGACGTATGTTAGCCAAGTTCGTGTTAGGGCTGTCCCTTCGCCACGAGAGTATTTTTCCTGTGTATATCGTAATCATACAGCAAATAATCATTACAATTACATTTCCAAAATCCGCACGTATGCGGAATTTCTAGAACACGCAATTTCAACATACATGACATTTACACACGGACATGTATTTTTGCGATTCCTTTCGCCAAACTAGCATTTTATCCACATATCATATAATCAAACATTAAATAAACATGTCAAACATTTTCACACGAAAAATACGTATACGGTATTTCTACGTATATCTAGAGTATGTGAAATTCCATATTCTTTATCGCTAATCGAAACAGGAAACAGAAAGCACTTTGTACATGTGCATTTGCATGCAGATCATGAATCTATCATTATCTAGCATTGAAAGCGTTGAAAACCGTAACTTATACACTTAAAGTCCTCACCTCAGCCCTTGGAATTCCAACGAATCAGCAAGGGTGTTGGAGCTTCCGTATACGGGAGTTTCTAGCCTAAAGAGCGGAACCGATTAGCCTTTGCATAACTACCACTATCCAACCTCAAATCAGACCTAGGGTTAGGGTTTCTTACCTTCAAATGGGATGGACACCGCCGGGAAAACCCCTGGAATAAGGCGGTGTAGGCCGTGGGATGAGTGGAAGCAGCAGGAGGAAGATCGGCTTCGATCTCCAAGACTTTCTCTCTCTTTTCTCTCTCTCTCTCTAAGGGTTTGCTCCCAAATTTGTATGGCTGTGAGAGGGGTTGTTCTAAGCCCCTTTTATAGCCAAAATCATGTCCAAAATAGACTCAGATTCAAGGGTGGCTGCATATGTAGGCAGTTCGCCACTTTCCAAGCTCAAAAGGGGTGTTCTGGTGGCCCTCTTTGAGCCAAACGTCAGACTTAAGCTCACCATCTATGGATCTACGTGGGATTACGTTTTCGACTCGATCGGATTCCCAGATCACACGTGGCGGACCACTTTCAGTTCAACGGTCAGTGGGCCACGATCAGAAATTCTGAGTACATGTAAATGTTTCTGAAATTTTTCTTAATTCGAGGGTGTAATTTGGTCTGATTCCGACGGTCAGGTTGCTTAATACTGACGCGCAACCAAAAGATGCCAGATCACTATTCCAGATATTTTCATTTGGATGGGAATAGTGTTTTTCACACTCCCACGCTCCGGATCGAAATAAATGGCCGTGGGACATCGGAATCACCTGATTTTTGAGATGATTGTCAAGCCCAGTGGGGCGGTCCTGGTTCCTTAGCTTCGTGTTAATCGGACTCCCGATGTGCGATCTAGACCTCATACGAAGTTTCGTTTCAGTCCCGAGAGCAGACGGGTAATGAGTTTGGCTCTAGACTTTAGGGTAACCTAGAGTCACTAATTCTGCAAGTTTTGGGTCTTGCAGATCGTATTTAAAGCGATCCCAATGAATTTCATGGCTAACCGAGTTTAGTACTTAGTTAACTTTGTTAAATTTCTAAGGGATTTAATCCTACGTGATTTCTGGTCGAGGTGGTACTCGACCCAATGTACGGAAATTTACAGGTTGTTACAATTTACTCTCACCTCACTTTTGCGGCCCAAACGGTCTTGGAATGCGACTGTTCTATGGGGTTTCGAAGAGCACTAACTCACCATTTAAATGAACCTAAAATCGACCCAATCTGACATATAACGAGGGAGTTATGAGCATTTTATTCGCATCATGCGATTTCGAAAGATTAAGGATCGAGATTGAGAAATGACGATCGAAGGCTTCTAGCATGCTTTTGGGGTATCAAATGGCCTTGGAATAAGGTGACTCTTCTTTCGTTTTGAAATCTCTTCAAGTTACCTTTCCAACGAGCTAAAAATCGTCCAAATCCGACCCTTAGTGAGGGAGTTATGAGGGTTTTTGTGGGAAGAGGGAATGTAAGAAAAATTCTAGACCATTTACTCCCACCCCACTTTTTGGGGTCCAAACAATTTCAGAATGTGACGATTAAAGTGGGGTTTTAAAGAGCACTGATTCACCTTTCCAATGAACCTAAATTTGGACCAATCCGACATATAACGAGGGAGTTACGAGCATTTTATTCGCATCACGCGATTTCAAAAGATTAATGATCGAGATTGAGAAACGATGATTGAAGGCCTGTAGTATGCTTTTGGGGTATCGAATGACCTTGGAATCAAGTGATTCCTCTTAAATATTGAAAGCTTGTTCAGTTATCTTTCCAACGAGATAAAAATCATCCAAATCTGACCCCCGGTGAGGGAGTTATAAGGGTTTTTGTGGGAACAGGGGATGTAAGAAAAATTCTGGACCATTTACTATCACCCTACTTTTGGTGGCCCAAACGGTTTCAAAATGTGATGATTATAGTGGGGTTTCGAAGAGCACTGACTCACCTTTCCAATCAACGTAAAATCGAGCAAATCCGACATATAACGAGGGAGTTACGAGCATTTTATTCGCATCACGCGATTTCTAAAGATTAAAGATCGAGATTGAGAAACGATGATCGAAGGCTTCTAGTGTGGTTTTGGGGTATCAAACGACATTAGAATCAGGCGATTCCTCTTTCATTTTGAAAGCTCCTCAAGTTACCTTTACAACGAGTTAAAAATTGTCCAAATCCGACCCCCGGTGAGGGAGTTACGAAGGTTTTCGTGGGAATAGGGGATGTTAGAAAAATTCTGGACCATTTACTCTTACCACAATTTTGGGGCCCAAACAGTCTTAGAATGTGACGGTTCGAGTGGGGTTTTAAAGAGCACTAACTCACCTTTTCAATTAACCTAAAATCGACCCAATCTGACATATAACGAGGGAGTGACGAGCATTTATTCACATCACGCGATTTTGAAGGATTAACGATAGAGATTGAGAAAACTTGATTGAAGGCGTCTAACGTGCTTTTGGGGTATCAAACAACCTCAGAATTAGGTGATTCTTCTTTTATTTTGAAATCTCATCAAGTTTCCTTTCTAACGAGCTAAAAAACGTCTAAATCCGACCCCCGGTGAGGGAGTTATGAGGGTTTTTTTAGGAATAGGGGATGTAAGAAAAATTATGTACCATTTACTCTCACCCCACATTTGGGGACCCAAACGGCTTCAGAATGTGACGATTATAGTGGAGTTTCAGAGAGCACTGACTCACCTTTCCAATGAACCTAAAATCGAGCAAATCTGACATATAATGAGGGAGTTACGAGCATTTTATTCGCATCATGCGATTTCAAAAGATTAACAATCGAGATTGAGAAACAATGATTGAAGGCTTGTAGTGTGCTTTTGGGATATTAAATGGCGTAAAAAAAAGTGATTCCTCTTTCGTATTGAAAGCTCGTCAAGTTATCTTTCCAACGATCTAAAAATCATCCAAATCCGACCCCCGGTGAGGGAGTTATGAGGGTTTTCGTGGGAATAGGGGATGTTAGAAAAATTATGGACCATTTACTCTCACAACACTTTTGTTGCCCAAACTGTCTCGAAATGTGACTTTTCTAGTGTGGTTTCGAAGAGCACTAACTCACCATTTCAATGAACCTAAAACCAACCCAATCTGACATATACAAGGGAGTTACGAGCATTTTATTCGCATCACGCGATTTCGAAAGATTAACGATCGAGATTGAGAAACGACGATCGAAGGCTTCTAGCATGCTTTTAGGGTATCAAATGGCCTCGGAATAATGCAACTCTTCTTTCGTTTTGAAATCTATTCAAGTTACCTTTCCAATGAGCTAAAAATCGTCCAAATCTAACCCTTGGTGAGGGAGTTATGAGGGTTTTTGTGGGAATAGGGAATGTAAGAAAAATTCTAGACCATTTACTCTTACCCACTTTTAGGGACCCAAACGGTCTCAAAATACAACGGTTCCAATGGAGTTTCGAAGAGTACTGACTCACCTTTCCAATGAACCTAAAATCGAGCAAATTCGACATGTAATGAGGGAGTTACCATCATTTACTTCGCATCACGCGATTTCAAAAGATTAATGATCGAGATTGAGAAACGATAATCGTAGGCTTCTATTGTGTTTTTGGGGTATCAAAAGGCCTTGGAATTGAGCGATTCCTCTTTTGTTTTGAAAGCTCGTCAAATTACCTTTCCAACTAGCTAAAAATCGTCCAAATCCGACACCGGTGAGGGAGTTATGAGGGTTTTCGAGGGAACAGGGAATGTTAGAAAAATTATAGACCATTTACTCTCACCACACTTTTGGGGCCCAAATAGTCTCGGAATGCGACTGTCCTAGTGGGGTTTCGAAGAGCACTAACTCACCATTCCAATGTACCTAAAATCGACCCAATCTGACATATAACGAGGGAGTTACGAGCATTTTATTCGCATCACGCGATTTTGAAAGATTAACGATCGAGAAACGACGATCGAAGGCTTCTATCATGCTTTTGGGGTATCAAATGGCCTCAGAATAAGGTGACACCTGTTTCATTTTGAAATCTCTTCAAGTTACCTTTCCAACGAGCTAAAAATCATCCAAATCTGACCCTCGGTGAGGGAGTTATGACAGTTTTTGTGGGAACAGGGTATGTAAGAAAAATTCCAGACCATTTACTCTCACCCCACTTTTGGGGGCCCAAACAGCGATTACAATGGGGTTCGAAGAGCACTGACTCACCTTTCTAATGAACCTAAAATTGGGCAAAATCTGACATATAACGAGGGAGTTATGAGCATTTTATTCACATCAAACGATTTCAAAAGATTAACGATCGATATTGAGAAACGATGATTAAAGGCTTGTAGTGTGATTTTGGGGTATCAAATGGCCTCATAAACAAGTGATTCCTATTTCATTTTGAAAGGTCATCAAGTTATCTTTCCAACGAGCTAAAAATTGTCCAAATCCGACCCCCGGTGAGGGAGTTATAAGGGTTTTTGTGGGAATAGGGGATGTGAGAAAAATTCTGGAGCATTTACTATCACCCCACTTTTGGTGGTCCAAACGGTTTCAAAATGTGACGATTATAGTGGGGTTTCGAAGAGCACTGACTCACCTTTCCAATGAACCTAAAATCGAGCAAATCTGACATATAACAAGGGAGTTACACGCATTTTATTCGCATCACGCGATTTCAAAAGATTAACGATCGAGATTGAGAAACGACGATCGAAGGCTTCTAGTGTGCTTTTGGGGTATCAAATGACATTAGAATCAAGTGATTCCTCTTTCATTTTGAAATCTCATCAAGTTACCTTTCCAACGTGTTAAAAATCGTCTGAATCCGACCCCCAGTGAGGGAGTTACGACGGTTTTCGTGGGAACAGCAGATGTTAGAAAAATTCTGGACCATTTACTCTCACCACAATTTTGGGGCCTAAACGGTCTCAGAATGCAACGGTTCGAGTGAGATTTTAAATAGCACTGACTCACCTTTCCAATTAACCTAAATTGACCCAATCCGACATATAACGAGAGAGTTATGAGCATTTTACTCACATCACACGATTTTGAAAGATTAACGATCGAGATTGAGAAAAGATGACTGAACGCGTCTAACATACTTTTGTGGTATCAAACGGCCTCAGAATTAGGTGATTCCTCTTTTATTTTGAAAGCTCATCAAGTTTCCTTTCTAACAAGCTAAAAATCGTCCAAATCTAACCCCCGGTGAGGGAGTTATAAGGGTTTTTGTGGGAATAGGGGATGTATTCTTGACCATTTACTCTCACCTCACTTTTGGGGGCCCAAATGATTTCAGAATGTGACGATTATAGTGGGGTTTCGAAGAATACTGATTCATGTTTCCAATGAACCTAAAATCGAGTAAATCTGACATGTAACGAGGGAGTTACGAGCATTTTATTCGCATCATGCGATTTCAAAAGATTAACGATCGAGATTAAGAAATGATGATTGAAAGCTTCTAGTGTCCTTTTGGGGCATCAAACGGCCTTAGAATCGGACGATTCCTCTTTTGTTTTGAAAGCTCGTCAATTTACCTTTCTAACGAGCTAAAAATCACCCAAATCCAACCTCTGGTCAGGGAATTATGAGGGTTTTAGTGGGAATAGGGGATGTAAGAAAAATTCTGGAACATTTACTCTCACCACACATTTGGGGTCCCAAACAATTTCAAAATGTGATGATTACAGTGGGGTTTCGAAGACCACTGACTCACCTTTCCAATGAACCTAAAATCGAGCAAATTAGACAAATAACGACGGATTGACGAGCATTTTATTGCATCATGCAATTTCGAAAGATTAACGATCGAGATTGAGAAACGATGATCGAAGGCTTCTAACCTTCTTTTGGGGTATCAAATGGCCTCAGAATTAATTGAATCCTCTTTCATTTTGAAATCTCGTCAAGTTATCTTTTCAACAAGCTAAAAATTGTTCAAATCTAACCCTCGGTGAGGGCGTTATGAAGTTTTCGTGGGAACAGGGGATATTGAAAAATTATGGACCATTTACTCTCCCCCAACTTTTGGGGACCCAAACGGTCTCAGAATGCAACGGTTCCAATGGAGTTTTGAAGAGTATTGACTCACCTTTCCAATGAACCTAAAATCGAGCAAATCCGATATATAACGAGGGAGTTATGAGCATTTTATTCACATCACCCGATTTCAAAAGATTAACGATCGAGATTGAGAAATGACAATTGAAGACTTTTAGTGTGTTTTTGAGTATCAAACGGCCTTGGAATCAAGCGATTCCACTTTTGTTTTGAAAGCTCATCAAGTTACCTTTCCAACGAGCTTAAAATCGTCCAAATCCGATCCCCGGTGAGGTAGTTAAGAGGGTTTTCGTGGGAACAGGGAATGTTAGAAAAATTATGGATCATTTACTCTAACCTCACTTTTGTGGCCCAAACGGTCTCGGAATGCGACTGTTCTAGTGGAGTTTCGAAGAGCACTAACTCACCATTCCAATGAACCTAAAACCGACCCAATCTGACATATAACGAGGGAGTTACGAGCATTTTATTCACATCACGCGATTTCGAAAGATTAACGATCGAGATTGAGAAACGACGATCGAAGGTTTCTAGCTTGCTTTTGGGGTATCAAATGGCCTTAGAATAAGGTGACTCCTCTTTCGTTTTGAAATCTCTTCAAGTTACCTTTCGAACAATCTAAAAATCGTCCAAATTCAACCCTCGGTGAGGGAGTTATGAGGGTTTTTGTGAGAACAGGGAATGTTAGAAAAATTCTAGACCATTTACTCTCACCCCACTTTTGGGGGCTCAAACAGTTTTCGAATGTGACGATTACAGTGGGGTTTCGAAGAGTACTGACTCACCTTTTCAATGAACTTAAAATTGGGCAAATCCAACATATAACGAGGGCGTTACGAACATTTTATTCGCATCACGCGATTTTAAAAGATTAACGATCGAGATTGAGAAGCGATGATTGAAGGCTTGTAGTGTGATTTTGGGGTATCAAATGGCCTCGGAATCAAGTGATTCTACTTTCATTTTGAAAGCTCGTCAAGTTATATTTCCAACGAGCTAAAAATAGTTCAAATCCGACACTCGGTGAGGGAGTAATAAGGGTTTTTGTGGGAACAAGGGATGTAAGAAAATTTTTGGAACATTTACCATCACCCCACTTTGGTGGCCCAAACGGTTTCAAAATGTGACGATTATAGTGAGTTTTCGAAGAGCACTGACTCACCTTTTCAATGAACCTAAAATTGAGCAAATCCAACATATAACGAGGGAGTTACGAGCATTTTATTCGCATCACGTGATTTTAAAAGATTAACGATCGAGATTGAGAAACGACGATCGAAGGCTTCTAGTGTGCTTTTGGGGTATCTAACGACATTAGAATCATCTGATTCCTGTTTCGTTTAGAAAGTTCGTCAAGTTACCTTTCCAACGAGCTAAAAATCTTCCAAATCCGACCCCAGGTGAGGGAGTTACGAAGGTTATCGTGGGAACAGGGATGTTAGAAAAATTCTGGACCATTTACTCTCACCACAATTTTGGCGCCCAAACGGTCTTAGAATACGACGGTTCAAGTGGCGTTTTAAAGAGAAATGACTAACCTTTCCAATTAATCTAAAATCGTCCCAATCCGACATATAACGAGGGAGTTACGAGCATTTTATTCACATCACGTGATTTCGAATGATTAACGACCGAGATTGAGAAAAGATTATTGAGGGCGTCTAACGTGCTTTTTATGGTATCAAACGGCCTCAGAATTAGGTGATTCCTCTTTCGTTTTGAAAGCTCGTCAAGTTTCCTTTCTAACAAGCTAAAAATCATCCAAATACGACCCCCGGTGAGGGAGTTATGAGGGTTTTTATGGGAATAGGGGATTTAAGAAAAATTCTAGACCATTTACTCCCACCACACTTTTGGGGGCCTAAACGGTTTCAGAATGTGACGATTACAGTGGGGTTTCGAAGACCACTGACTCACCTTTCCAATGAACCTAAAATCGAGCAAATCTGACATATACCGAGGGATTTACGAGCATTTTATTCACATCACGCGATTTCAACAGATTAACGACCGAGATTGAGAAATGACGATCGAAGGCTTCTAATGTGCTTTTGGGGTATCTAACAACATTGGAATCAGGCGATTCCTCTTTTGTTTTGAATGTTCGTCAAGTTATCTTTCCAATGAGCTAAAAATTGTCCAAGTTTGACCCCCGGTGAGGGAGTTACGAAGGTTTTCGTGGGAACAGGGGATGTTAGAAAAATTCTGGACCATTTACTCTCACCACAATTTTGGGGCCCAAACGGTCTCAGAATGCAATGGTTAGAGTGGGATTTTAAAGAGCAATGACTAACCTTTCCAATTAATCTAAAATCGACCCAATCTGACATATAGCGAGGGAGTTATGAACATTTTATTCACATCACGTGATTTTGAATGATTAATGGTTGAGATTGAGAAAAGATTATTGAAGGCGTCTAACGTGCTTTTTAAGGTATCAAACGGCCTCAGAATTAGGTGATTCCACTTTCATTTTAAAATCTCATCAATTTTGCTTTCTAACGAGCTAAAAATCGTCCAAATACGATCCCCGTTGAGGGAGTTATGAGGGTTTTCATGGGAATAGGGGATTTAAGAAAAATTCTGGACCATTTACTCCCACCACACTTTTGGGGGCCCAAACGGTTTCGGAATGTGACGATTACAGTGGGGTTTCGAAGACCACTTACTCACCTTTGCAATGAACCTAAAATCGAGCAAATTCGACATATAACGAGGGATTTACGAGCATTTTATTCACATCAAGCGATTTCGAAAGATTAACGATCGAGATTGAGAAACGATGATCGAAGGCTTCTAGTGTATTTTTAGGGTATTAAATGACATTGGAATCAAGCAATTCCTCTCCGTTCTAAATGTCGTCAAGTTACCTTTCCCACGAGCTAAAAATCATCCAAATCTGACCCCCGGTGAGAGAGTTACTCTCACCTCACATTTGGGGCCCAAACGGTCTCAGAATGCGACTATTCTAGTGGGGTTTCGAAGAGCACTAACTCACCATTCCAATGAACCTAAAATCGACCCAATTCGACATATAACAAGGGAGTTACAAGCATTTTATTCGCATCAAGCGATTTCGAAAGATTAACGATCGAGATTGAGAAACGATGATCGAAGGCTTCTAGCATACTTTTGGGGTATCAAATGGCCTCGGAATAAGGCGACACCTCTTTCATTTTGAAATCTATTCAAGTTACCTTTCCAACGAGCTAAAAATTGTATAAATCAGACCCTCGGTGAGGGAGTTATGAGGGTTTTGTGGGAATAGGGGATGTAAGAATAATTCTAGGCCATTTACTCTCACCCACTTATGGGGTCCCAAGACAGTTTCAGAATGTGACGATTATAGTGGGGTATCGAAGAGCACCGACTCACCTTTCCAATGAACCTAAAATTGGGCAAATCCGACATATAACGAGGGAGTTACGTGCATTTTATTCGCATTACGCGATTTTAAAAGATTAACGATCGAGATTGAGAAACGATGATTGAAAGCTTGTAGTGTACTTTTGGAGTATCAAATGGCCTCAGAATCAAGCGATTCCTCTTTCATTTTCAAAATTCGTCAAGTTATTTTTCCAACGAGCTAATAATCGTCCAAATCCGACCCCCGGTGAGGGAGTTATAAGGGTTTTTGTGGGAATAGGGGATGTAAGAAAAATTCGGGACCATTTACTATCACCTCACTTTTGGTGGTCGATAAGGTTTCATAATGTGACGATTATAGTGGGGTTTCGAAGAGCACTGACTCACCTTTCCAATGAACGTAAAATTGAGCAAATCCGACATATAACGAGGGAGTTACAAGCATTTTATTCACATCACACGATTTTAAAAGATTAACGATCAAGATTGAGAAACGATGATCGAAGGCTTGATTGAGAAACGATGATCGAAGGCTTGTACTATGATTTGGGGTATCAAACGACGTTGGAATCAGGAGATTCCTATTTCATTTTGAAAGCTCACAAAGTTACCTTTCCAACGAGTTAAAAATCGTCCAAATTATATCCCCGGTGAGGGAGTTACGAAGGTTTTCATGGGAATAGGGGATGTTAGAAAAATTTTGGACCATTTACCCTCACCATAATTTTGGGGCCCAAACGGTTTCAGAATGTGATGGTTCCAGTGGAGTTTTGAAGAGCACTGACTCACCTTTCCAATGAACCTAAAATCGACCCAATCTGACATATAACGAGGGAGTTATGAGCATTTTAATTGCATCACGCGATTTCGAAAGATTAACGATCGAGATTGAGAAATGATGATTGAAGGCTTCTATTATGCTTTTAGGGTATCAAACGGCCACAGAATTAGGCAATTCCTCTATTGTTTTAAAAGCTCGACAAGTTATCTTTCCAACGAGCTATAAATCCTCCAAATCTCACACCTAGTGAGGGAGTTATGAGGATTTTCGTGGGAACAGGGGATATCATAAAATTCTAGACCATTTACTCTCACCCCACTTTTAGGGCCCAGACAGTCTCGGAATGCGACTGTTTAAATAGGGTTTCGATAAGCGCTGACTCAGCTTTCCAATGAACCTAAAATTGACCTAATCCGACATGTAATGAGAGAGTTATGAGCATTTTATTCGCATCACGCGATTTCGAAAGATTAACGATCGAGATTGAGAAACGATAATTGAAGGCTTCTAGTGTGCTTTTAGGGTATCAAACAGCCTCAGTATCAAGCGAATTCTCTTTTGTTCTCAAATCTCGTCAAGTTACTTTTCTAACGAGCTAAAAATCGTCCAATCTCACCCCCGGTGAGAGAGTTATGAGGGTTTTCATAGGAACAAGGGATGTTAGAAAAATTCTGGACTACTTACTCTCACCTCACTTTTAAGGGCCCAAACTATCTCGGAATGCGACAGTTCTAGTGGAGTTTCTAAGAGCATTGACTCACCTTTCCAATGAACCTAAAATCGACCCAATCTGACATATAACGAGGGAGTTACGAGCATTTTATTCGCATCACGCGATTTGAAATGATTAACGATCGAGATTGAGAAATGACAATCGAAGGCTTCTAGTGTGCTTTTAGGGTATCAAACGGCCTCAGAATCAGGTGATTCCTCTTCATTTTGAAGCTCGTCAGGCTACCTTTCTAATGAGCTAAATATCATCCAAATGTGACCCCTAGTGAGGGAGTTACGAGGGTTTTCGTGGGAACAAGGGTTATCGAAAAATTCTTGACCATTTACTCTAACCCCACTTTTGGGGGCCAAACGGTCTTGGAATGCGACGGTTCTAATGGGGTTTTGAAGAGCACTAACTCACCTTTCCAATGAACCTAAAATCAACCTAATCTGACATATAACGAGGGAGTTACGAGCATTTTATTCGTATCACGCCATTTCAAAAGATTAATGATCAAGATTGAGAAATGACCATCGAAGGCTTCTATCGTGCTTTTGTGGTATCAAACGGGCTCGGGATCAAGCAATTCCTCTTTTGTTTTGAAATCTCATCTAGTTACTTTTCCAATGAGCTTAAAATCGTCCAAATCAGTCGTCTAGTTAGGGAGTTATGATGGTTTTCATGGGAAATGGGGATCTGAGAAAAATTCTGGACCATTTAATCTCACCCCACTTTTGGGGGCCCAAACGGTCTCGTAATCCTATGGTTCCAATGAGGTTTCGAAGAGCACTGACTCACCTTTACAATGAACCTAAAATCGACCTAATCTGACATATAACGAGGGAGTTACGTGCATTTTATTCATATCACGCGATTTCAAAATATTAACGATCGAAGGCTTCTAGCGTACTTTTGGGGTATCAAACGGCCTTAGAATCTGGTGATTACTCTTTTGTTACCTTTCCAACAAGCTAAAAATTCTCCAAATTTTACCTATGGTGAGGGAGTTATGTGGGTTTTCGTGGGAAGAGGGGATGTCAAAAAATTCCGGACCATTTACTCTCACCCCACTTTTCGTGGCCCAAACGGTCTTGCAATGCGACGGTTCTAGTGGGGTTTCGAAAAGAACTGAATCACCTTTCCTATGAACCTAAAATCGACCTAATCTGACATATGGCGAGGGAGTTACGAGCATTTTATTCATATCACGCGATTTTGAAAGATTAACGATCGAGATTGAGAAAAGAGGATCAAAGGCTTCTAGCGTAACGTTAAGGTAACAAACGGCCTCAGAATCTGGTGATTCATCTTTTATTTTAAAAGCTCGTCAAGTTACATTTCCAATGAGCTAAAAATCGTACAAATCTGACCTTCGGTGAGGGAGTTATGAGGGTTTTCTTGGGAACAAGGGATGTCAGAAAAATTCTGGACCTTTTACTCTCACCCCACTTTTGGGGGCCTAAATGGTCTCGGAATGCGACGGTTCCAATAGGGTTTCAAAGAGCGCTGACTCACCTTTCCAATGAACCTAAAATCGACCCAATCTGACATATAACGGGGGAGTTACGAGCATTTTATTTGCATCACGCGATTTCAAAATATTAACGATCTATATTGAGAAACGATGATCGAAGGCTTCTAGCATGCTTTCGGGGTAGCCAATGCCCTCGGAATTAGGCGACTCCTCTTTCGTTTTGAAATATCTTAAAGTTAACTTTCCAACGAGCTAAAAATCATCCAAATCCAACCCTCGGTGAGGGAGTTATGAGGGTTTTTCTGGGAATAGGGAATGTAAGAAAAATTCTAGACCATTTACTCTCACCTTGCTTTTGGGGCCCATACGATCGAAGGATTCTACCATGCTTTTAGGGTATCAAACGGCCTCAGAATTAGGCGATTCTTTTTTGGTTTTGAAAGCTCATCAAGTTACCTTTCCAATGAGCTAAATATCATACAAATCTGACCCCCGGTGTGGGAGTTAGGAGAGTTTTCGTGGGAACAGGGGATATCAAAAAATTCTGGACCATTTACTCTCACCCCACTTTTAGGGCCCAAACGATCTTGAAATGCGATGGTTCTAGTGGGGTTTCGAAGAGCCCTTACTCACCTTTCCAATGAACCTAAAATCGACCAAATATGACATATGACGAGGGAGTTACGAGCATTTTATTTGCATTACGCGATTTCGAAATATTAACGATCTATATTGAGAAACGACGATCGAAGGCTTCTAGCATGCTTTTGGGGTATCAAATGGCCTCAGAATATGGCGACTCATCTTTTGTTTTGAAATCTCTTCAAGTTACCTTTCCAACGAGCTAAAAATCGTCCAAATCTGACCCTCGGTGAGGGAGTTATGAGGGTTTTTCTGGGAACAGGTAATGTAAGAAAAATTCTAGACCATTTACTCTCATCCCACTTTTGGGGCCCAAACGATCGAAGTATTCTAGCATGCTTTCAGGGTATTAAATGGCCTCAGAATCAGGCGATTTCTCTTTCATTTTGAAAGCTCATCAAGTTACCTTTCCAATGAGCTAAAAATCATACAAATCTGACCCTTGGTGTGGGAGTTATGAGGGTTTTCGTGGGAATAAGGGATATCAAAAAATTCTGGACCATTTACTCTCACCCCAATTTTAGGGTTCAAACGATCTCAGAATGCGACGGTTCTAGTGGGGTTTCGAGGAGCCCTTACTCACCTTTTCAATGAACCTAAAACTGACCCAATCTTACATATAACGATGGAGTTACGAGCATTTTATTTGCATTACGCGATTTCGAAAGATTAACGATTGAGATTGAGAAATGACGATCGATGGCTTCTAGCATGCTTTTGGGATATCAAACGGCCTTAGAATCAGGCAATTCCTCTTTAATTTTGAAAGCTCGTCAAGTTATCTTTCCAACGAGCTAAAAGTTATCTGAATCTGACCATCGGTAAGGGAGTTATGAGGGTTTATGTTGGAACTGGGGATGTTAGAAAAATTCTGGACCAATTACTCTCACCCCACTTTTGGGGGCCCAAACGGTTTTAGAATGTGACGATTAAAGTGGGGTTTCGAAAAGCACTGACTCACCTTTCTAATGAACCTAAAATCGACCCAATCCAACATATAACGAGGGAGTTACGAGCATTTTATTCGCATCACGCAATTTCAAATGATTAACGATCGAGATTGAGAAATGATTATTGAAGGCTTCTAGCGTGCTTTGGAGGTATCAAACAGCCTCAGAATAAGGCGATTCCTCTTTTATTTTAAAGCACATCAAGTTATCTTTCCAATGATCTAAAAATTGTCCAAATCTGACCCCCGGTGAGGGAGTTATGAGGGTATTCATGGGAACAGGGGATGTTAGAAAAATTTTGGACCATTTAATCTCACCCCACTTTTAGGGCCCAAACGGTCACAGAATGCGACGGTTCTAGTGGGGTTTCGAAGAGCACTGACTCACCTTTCCAATAAATCTAAAATTGACCCAATCTGACATATAACGAGAGAGTTACATGCATTTTATTCGTATCATGCAATTTCGAAAGATTAATGATCGAGATTGAGAAACGATGGTCGAAGGCTTCTAGCATGCTTGTGGGGTAACAAATGGCTTCGAAATCAGGTAATTCCTCTTTCATTTTGAAATATCGAAAAGTTATCTTTCCAACGATCTAAAAACAGTCCAAATTTGACCCCCAGTGAGGGAGTTATGATGGTTTTCGTGGGAACAGGGGATATCAAAAAATTATGGACCATTTACTCTAACCCCACTTTTCAGGGCCCAAACGGTCTCAGAATGCGATGATTTAAATTGAGTATCGATGAGCACTGACTCACCTTTCTAATGAACCTAAAATCGACCCAATCCGACATATAACGAGGGAGTTACGAGCATTTCATTCGCATCACGCGATTTCGAAAGATAACGATCGAGATTGAGAAATGATGATTAAAGGATTTTATCGTGCTTTTGGGGTATCAAAAGGCATCGGGATCAGGCGATTCCTCTTTTTTTTGAAATCTCATCAAGTTACCTTTTTAACGAGCTAAAAATCGTCCAAATCCGACCCCTAGTGAGGGAGTTATGAGGGTTTTCGTGGGAACATGGGTTGTTAGAAAAATTCTGAACTATTTACTCCCACCCCACTTTTAGGGGCCCAAATGGTTTCAGAATGTGACGGTTCTAGTACGGTTTTGAAGAGCACTAACTCACCTTTCCAATGAACCTAAAATCGACCCGATCTGATATATAACGAGGGAATTACGAGCATTTTATTCGCATCACGTGATTTCATAAGATTAACGATCAAAGGCTTCTAGCATGCTTTTGGGGTAACAAAAGTCCTCAGAATCAGGCAATTAGTCTTTTATTTTGAAAGCTCATCAAGTTAACTTTCCAACGAGCTAAAAATCGTCCAATTCTGACCCACGGTGAGGGAGTTATGAGGGTTTTAGTGGGAATAGGGGATGTCAAAAAATTCTAGACCATTTACTCTCACCCGACTTTTGGGGGCCCAAACAGTCTAAGAATGCGACGGTTCTATTGAGGTTTCGAAGAGCTGAAAATCCTCTTCCCAATGAACCTAAAAACAACCAAATTCGACATATAACGACGGGTTACGAGATTTTTATTCGTATCTCGCGGTTTCAAAAGATAAATGATCGAGATTGAGAAACGACGATTAAATGATTCTAGCAAGCTTCTGGGGTATCAAACGGCCTCAGAAACAGGCGATTCCTCTTTTGTTTTGAAAGCTCGTCAACTTACCTTTCCAACGAGCTAAAAATCGTCTAAATTTGACCCCTCGGTGAGGGAGTTATGAGGATTTTCGTGGGAAATGGGGATGTAAGAAAAATTTTGGACCATTTACTCTCACCGCACTTTTGAGGGCACAAACGGTCTTAGAATGCGACGGTTCCAATGGGATTTTGAAGAGCACTGACTCACCTTTACAATGAACCAAAATTGACCCAATCTGACATATGACGAGGGAGTTACGAACATTTTATTCGTATTACGTGATTTCGAAAGATTAACGATCTAGATTGAGAAAAGAGGATCGAAGGCTTGTAGCATACTTTTGGGGTATCAAACGGCCTCAAAATCAGGTGATTACTCTTTTTTTTTGAAATCTCGTCAAGTTACCTTTTCAACAAGCTAAAAATCATCCAAATCTGACCCTCGGTAAGGGAGTTATGAGGGATTTTGTAGGAATAGGGGATGTTAGAAAATTTTGGGACCATTTACTCTCACCCCACTTTTGTGGCCCAAACGGTCTCGGAATGTGATGGTTCTAGTGGGGTTTTGAAAAGCCCTGCCTCACCATTCTAATGAACCTAAAGTTGACCCAATCTGACATATAACGAGGCAGTTACGAGCATTTTATTCGCATCACGCAATTTCGAAAGATTAATGATCGAGATTGAGAAATAATGATCGAAGGCTTCTAGTATGCTTTTCGGGTATCAAACGGCCTCAGAATCAAGCGATTCCTTTTTCATTTTGAAAGCTCGTCAAGTTACCTTTCCAATGAGGTAAAAATCATCCAAATCCAACCCTCGGTGTGGGAGTTATGAGGGTTTTCGTGGGAATAGGGGATATCAAAAAATTTTGGACCATTTAGTCTCACCCCACTTTTGCAGGCCCAAACGGTCTCAGAATGCGACGGTTCTAATGGAGTTTTGAAGAGCACTGACTCACCTTTCCAATGAACCTAAAATCGAGTAAATCTGACATATAATGAGGGAGTTACGAGCATTTTATTCACATCACGCAATTTCAAAAGATTTACGATCGAGATTGAGAAACGACGATCGAAGGCTACTATCGTGCTTTTGGAGTGTGAAATGGCCTCGAAATCAGGAAACTCCTCTTTTATTTTGAAATCTCATCAAGTTACCTTTCCAATGAGCTAAAAATCGTCTAAATCTGACCCCCGGTGACGGAGTTATGAGGGTTTTCATGGGAAATAGGGATGTGAGAAAAATTCTCAACAATTTACTCTCACCCCAGTTTTGGGGGCCCAAACGGACACGGAATGCGACGATTGCATTAGGGTTTCGAAGAGCACTGACTCACCTTTACAATGAACCTAAAATTGACCCAATCCGACAGATGAGGAGGGAGTTACGAGCATTTTATTTTGATCACATGATTTCGAAAGATTAAGGATCAAGATTGAGAAAAGAGGATCGAAGGCTTCTAGCATACTTTTGGGGTATCGAACGGCCTCAGAATATGGTGATTCCTCCTTTGTTTTGAAAGCTCGTCAAGTTACCTTTCCAATGAGCTTGAAATCATCCAAATCTAAGTCACGGTGAGGGAGTTATGAGGATTTTCGTGGGAATAGGGGATGTCAAAAAATTCTGGACCATTTACTCTCACCCCACTTTTGGGGGCCCAAACGGTTTCGAAATGCGATGGTTCTAGTGGGGTTTTGAAGAACACTGAATCACCCTCCCAATAAACCTAAAATCGACCAAATCTGACACATAACGAGGGGTTACAAGAATTTTATTCACATCACGCGATTTCAAACGATTAACGATCGACATTGAGAAACGACGATTGAATGCTTTTAGCAAGCTTTTGGGGTATCAAACAGCCTCAGAATCATGTGATTACTCTTTTGTTTTGAAAGCTTGTCAAGTTACCTTTTCAAAGAGCTAAAAATCATCCAAAACCGACCCCGGGTGATGGAGTTATGAGGATTTTTGTGGGAAAAGGGGATGTTAGAAAATTTTGGGACCATTTACTCTCACCCGACTTTTGTGGCTCAAATGGTCTCGGAATACGACAGTTCCAATGGGGTTTCGAAGAGCACTGACTCACCATTCCAATGAACTTAAAATCGACCCATTCTGATATATAACGTGGGAGTTACGAGCATTTTATTCGCATCATGCAATTTCGAAAGATTAACGATCGAGATTGAGAAATGACAATCGAAGGATTCTAGCATGCTTTTGGGGTATCAAATAGCCTCAGAATCAGGTGATTCCTCTTTCATTTTAATAGCTCATCAAGTTACCGTTCCAATGATCTAAAAATCATACAAATCCGACCCCCGGTGAGGGAGTTATGAGGGTTTTCGTCGGATCAGGGGGTATCAAAAAATTCTGGACCATTTACTCTCACCCCATTTTTGGGGTCCCAAACGGTCTCGGAATGCGACGGTTCCATTGAGGCTTCGAAGAGCACTGACTCACCTTTCAATGAACTTAAAATCGAGCAAATTTGACATATAATGAGGGATTTACGAGAATTTTATTCACATCACGCGATTTTAAAAGATTAATGATCGAGATTGAGAAAGGACGATTAAAGGCTTCTATCCTACTTTTGGGGTATGAAACGGCCTTGGAATCAGGCAATTCCAATTTTTCTTTGAATTCTCGTCAAGTTATCTTTCCAATGAGCTAAAAATCGTCCAAATGTGACCCCCGGTGAGGGAGTTATGAGGGTTTACATGGGAAATGGGGATGTTGGAAAAATTCTGGACCATTACTCTCACCACACTTTTGGGTCGTAAACGGTCTCGGAATGCGATGGTTCTAGTGGGGTTTCGAAGAGCCCTGACTCACCTTTCCAATAAACCTAAAATCGACCCAACCCGACATATAACGATGGAGTTACGAGCATTTTATTCGCATCACATGATTTCAAAAGATTAACGATTGAGATTGAGAAATGACGATTGATGGCTTCTAGCATGCTTTTGGGGTATCAAACGGCCTCGGAATCAGGCGATTCCTCTTTCATTTTGAAAATCATCAAGTTATCTTTCCAATGAGCTAAAAATCATCCAAATCTTACCGCGAGTGAGGGAGTAATGAGGGTTTACGTGGGAACAGAGGATGTTAGAAAAATTCTAGACCTTTTAATCTCACCCCACTTTTGGGGGCCCAAACGGTTTCAAAATGTGACGATTACAGTGGGGTTTTAAAGAGCAATGACTCACCTTTCTAATAAACCTAAAATCGACCCAATCTGACATATAATGAGGGAGTTACGAGCATTTTATTCGCATCACGCGATTTTGAAAGATTAATGATCGAGATTAAGAAACGATGGTTGAAGGCTTCTAGTGTGCTTTTGGGGTATCAAACGACCTTAAAATCAGGCGATTCCCCTTTTATTTTGAAAGCTCGTCAAGTTATCTTTCCAACGAGCAAAAAATAGTCCAAATCCGACCCCCGGGGAGGGAGTTATATTGTATTCGTACGAACAGCGGATGTTAGGGAAATTCTCGACCATTTATTGTCATCACTCTTTTGGGGCCCAAACGGTCTCGGAATACGACGGTTCTAGTGGGGTTTCAAAGAGCACTGACTCACCTTTCCAATGAACCTAAAATCGATCCAATTTGACATATAACGAGGAAGTTATGAGTATTTTACTCGCATCACGTGATTTCAAAAGATTAATGATCAGGATTGAGAAACGATGATCGAAGGCTTCTAACATGCTTGTAGGTTATCAAACGGCCTCGGAATCAGGCAATTCCTCTTTCGTTTTGAAATCTTAACAAGTTATCTTTCCAACGAGCTAAAAATCGTCCAAATCTAACGTCCGGTGAGGGAGGTATGATGGTTGTCGTGGGAATAGGGGATATCGAAAAATTCTAGACCGTTTAATCTCACCCCACTTTTGGGGTCCCAAACAGTCTCAGAATGCGACAGTTTAAAAGGAGTTTCGAATAGCACTGACTCACCTTTCCAATGAACCTAAAATCGACCTAATCCAACATATAACAAGGGAGTTACGAGTATGTTATTCGCATGATGCAATTTCAAAAGATTAACGATCGAGATTGAGAAACGATGATTAAAGGCTTTTAGTGTGCTTTTGGCGTATCAAACGTCCTCAGAATTAAGCGATTCCTGTTTTTTTTAATCTCATCAAGTTACCTTTCGAACGAGCTAAAAATCGTCCATATTAGACCCCCGGTGAGGGAATTATGAGGGTTTTCGTGGGAACAGGGGATGTTAGAAAAATTCTAAACCATTTAGTCTCACCCCACTTTTGGGGGCCCAAATGGTTTTATAATGGGACGGTTCTAGTGGGGTTTCGAAGAGCACTTACTCACCTTTCCAATGAACCTAAAATTGACCCAATCTGACATATAACGAGGGAGTTACGAGCATTTTATTCGCATCACGTGATTTCGAAAGATTAACGATCGAGATTGAGAAATGATGATCGAAGGCTTTTAGCATGCTTTTGAGGTATCAAACGGCCTCGGAATTAGGCGATTCCTCTTTAATTTTGAAATCTCCTCAAGTTACCTTTCCAATGACCTAAAAATCAACCAAATCTAACCCCTGGTGAGGGAGTTATGTGGGTTTTCGTGGGAACAGGGGATATCAAAAAATTTTGGACCATTTTCTCTCACCCCACTTTTGGAGACCCAAACAGTCTCGGAATGTGACGGTTCTAATGAGGTTTTGAAGAGCACTGACTCACCTTTCCAATGAACTTAAAATCTAGTAAATCTGACATATAATGAGGGAGTTACGAGCATTTTATTCACATCACCTGATTTCAAAAGATTAATGATCGAGATTGAGAAACGACGATCGAAGGCTTCTATCGTGCTTTTGGGGCATCAAACGGCCTCAAAATCAGGAAATTCCTGTTTTCTTTGAAAGCTCGTTAAGTTACCTTTCCAATGAGCTAAAAATTGTCCAAATGTGACCCTTGATGAGTGAGTTATGAGGGTTTACATGGGAAATGGGGATGTTAGAAAAATTTTGGACCATTTACTCTCACCCTACATTTGGGGGCCCAAACGGTCTCAGAATACGACCGTTCCAATAGGGTTTCGAAGAGAACTGACTCACCTTTACAATGAACCCAAAATCAACCCAATCCGACATATGACAAGGGAGTTACGAGCATTTTATTTGTATCACGCGATTTCAAAAGATTAACGATCGAGATTGAGAAAAGAGGATCGAAGGCTTCTAGCATACTTTTGGGGTATCAAACAGCCTCAGAATTAGGTGATTCCTTTTTCTTTTTTAAATTTTGTCAAGTTACCTTTCCAACAAGTTAAAAATCGTCCAAATCCGACCCCAGATTGGGGAGTTATGAGGGTTTTTGTAGGAACAGGGGATGTTATAATATTTTTGGTCCATTACTCTCACCCCACTTTTGGTGCCCAAACGGTCTCAGAATGCGACGGTTCCAATGGGGTTTCAAAGAGCATTGACTCACCTTTCCAATGAACCTAAAATCGACCCAATCCAACATATAATGAAGGAGTTACGAGCATTTTATTCGCATCATGCAATTTTGAAAGATTAACGATCTCGATTGAGAAATGACGATTAAAGGTTTCTATCGTGCTTTTGGGGTATCAAACGGCCTCGGAATTAGGCAATTTCCCTTTTGTTTTGAAAGCTTGGCAAGTTATCTTTCCAACGAGCTAAAAATCATCCAAATCCGACCCCTGGTGAGGGAGTTATGAGGGTTTATGTGGGAATAGGGGATATCATAAAATTTTGAACCATTTACTCTCACCCCACTTTTGGGGGCACAAAGGGTCTCAGAATGCGACAGTTTAAATGGGGTTTCTAAGAGTACTGACTCACCTTTCCAATGAACCAAAAATCGACCCAATCCGACATATAACGAGGGAGATACGAGCATTTTATTCGCATCACATGATTTCGAAAGATTAACGATCGAGATTGAGAAATGATGATTGAATCATTCAGCGTGCTTTTGGGGTATCAAACGGCCTCAGAATCAGGCGATTCCTCTTTTATTTTGAAAGCTCGTCAAGTTATCTTTCGAACAAGCTAAAAATCATCCAAATCCGACCCCCGGTGAGGGAGTTATGAGGTTATTCGTGGGAATAGGGGATATCGAAAAATTCTGGACCCTTTGCTCTCACCCCACTTTTGGGGGCCCAAATAATCTCAGAATGTGACAGTTTAAATGGAGTTTTGAAGAGCACCGACTCACCTTTCTATCGAACCTAAAATTGACCCAATCCGACATATAACAAGGGAGTTACGAGTATTTTATTCGCATCACGCGATTTCGAAAGATTAACGATCGAGATTGAGAAACGATGATTAAAGGCTTTTAGCGTGCTTTTGGCGTATCAAACGGCCTCGAAATCAAGCGATTCCTTTTTTTTTTGAAATCTCATCAAGTTACCTTTCAAACGAGTGAAAATCGTCCATATCCGACCCCCGATAAGGGAGTTATGAGGGTTTTCATGGGAACAGGGGATGTTAGAAAAATTCTGAACCATTTAGTCTCACCCCACTTTTGGGGGCCCAAATGGTTTTATAATGGGACGGTTCTAATGGGGTTTCGAAGAGAACTTACTAACCTTTCCAATGAACCTAAAATTGACCCAATCTGACATATAACGAGGGAGTTACGAGCATTTTATTCGCATCACGTGATTTCGAAAGATTAACGATCGAGATTGAGAAATGATGATCGAAGGCTTCTAGCATGCTTTTGGGGTATCAAACGGCCTCGGAATCTGGCGATTCCTCTTTCGTTTTGAAATCTCCTCAAGTTACCTTTCTAATGACCTAAAAATCGTCCAAATCTGACCCCCAGTGAGAGAGTTATGTGGGTTTTCGTGGGAACAGGGGATATCAAAAAAATTTGGACCATTTACTGAGAGGAATTGCTCTTCTGTTGAATATTCTCCTTTACACTTGAACAGAAGGAACTTGAAGACTTCAACCATTTCGACAGCATAACGGCCTTTTATCTTCACAGACTGCAGGGCATTTTGGTTGTGCGAACCCGCGCAACCCACCATAGCATTCTCTCTCACCTTCGATCTTCCTCCTTGCTCTGCTTCCTCTCCAAAATCTTCAATACCTCCAAATGAAGTAGGGGAGGGGGGTATTTATAGACCTTCGCACGTGTGGTACCTCTATCTCGGTGCCATGGGACCCACCTTTCAGTGTTTTGAGGCCTTTTACAAAGAGCTCATTCTGGAACTCATTACGTGGACCCGTGCAATGGATATTTTATTTGTGCAGTCCCCCGCAACGGATATCGGTTGCACGGACCCGCGCAAACCATCCTCCACTACTTCGGATCTTTTTTAGAGAACAAACCCTGGAAGTTAGTTGAGTGAACCTGTGCAACTGGTATTTTGATTGCGCGGTCCCATGAAATCAATATGTCTTGCGCGGACCCGCTCAATCAATATTGCTGCTTGTGTGGTCCGACGCAAATACTAAGCTATTCTTTCTTCTCTTCTCCTCTTCTTCCTTCTGTTCCTTTCTTCTTTCTTCCTTGTCTCTGATATCTTCTCATCTCTTCAAATCAACACATGATGGAAACTTTGCACATTTTTTGTGCACCAATAGATGCCCCCTCGATCCTTCTTTGATTGATTCCTGAAATCAATTGGAGGATCGATCTCCCTCCGCCTGAAGAACTTGAATGAATTGCAACTGAAGGACGACTGGATGATCATGCTTGCATGAAAGACTGGATGATCATCTTTGACCAGAATATCGAATGATCATGTATGATCAGAAGACTGGAATGCTCATATTTGATCGGAAGATTTGAATGATTGCGCTCGATAATCGCGCTCGAATGAAAGATTTGAATGATTACGCTCGAACGGAAGACTTGAACGATTGTGCTTGATTGGAAGATTTGAACAATCACTCTCGAATGGAAGACTTGAACGATTGCGCTTGAACGGAAGATTTGAACGATCACGCTCGAACGGAAGACTGAATGAAGGCGCTCGAACGGAAGACTTGAATGATTGCTCTCGAACGGAAGACTGAATGATGGCGGTCGAACGGAAGATTGAATGATGGCATTCTAACGGAAGATTTGAATGATTACGCTCGAACAGAAGACTGAAATGCCCCCAGCCAGTAGTGTCGAGTGGATGTTTCACTAGAGAGGATAAAATTGTCTTTTCATCGAAACACATCTCTGCCACAGCTGTGACGACTTCGTCTTTGAGTATCTTGATGGAAGAGTGTGTTTCGCATTGCATTCTTTGCTCATTAGAATGCCCCCACAGATGTTTCACTAGAGAGGATAAAATTGTCTTTTCAACACCGTTGCTGCTGCAACGGTCTCTTTGATCAACTCCAGCGATTCTTTCCTTTAACTCTGTATCTAGGGTTGTTCTTTAATGCTGCTCCTACCGCAATAACTTTTTCCATTATTTTCTTTATTCATGATCTGCATAATCCAAGCTTTCGAATGATGATCTTTCCTGCCAAATTAATCGGAATTAGTATCTCAAGACATTATAATTTTCCAATTTAGCTTTATAAAGCATTGATAATTCTGAAATATATATTGAAAACTTCTCTTCTTCTTTTTTAGGTTGATTGTGATATTCGCAATATGATAATGATTTAATCATTTCATCTTTGCACTTTTCATCGTGCTTCACATTGCATTCTTTGCTCATTATATCGCACTTCTAGAGATATCATTTCCAGCTCCAAAGATTCAATCGCTGAGTCTTTTTTGCTGAGTTGTTTCTAGCTTGTGCTCCTTAACATTTCTTCATAGACTTTTCCTTGAATCTTTGCTGATTCTTATCTCCATCAAATCTGATACTTGGGGTCTTGCGATATCATTAATAATGTTGGTGCACAAAAAATGTGCAAATTTTTCATCATGTGCTGATTTGAAGAGATGAGAAGATATCAGAGACAAGGAAGAAGGAAGAAAGGAATAGAAGGAAGAAGAGGATAAGAGAAGAAAGAATAGCTTAGTATTGCGTTGGACTGCACAATAGCAATATTGATTGTGCGGGACCACACAAGAGATATTGATTGCGCGGGACCGCGCAACCAAAATACCAGTTGCACAGGTTTGTTCAACTGACTTCCAGGGTTTGTTCTCTGAAAAAGATCTGAGTAGTGGTGGATGGTTTACGCTGGTCCGCACAACCGATATCCGTTGCGCGGGACCGCGCAAACAAAATATCTGTTGTGCGGGTTCGCGCAATGAGTTCCAGAATGAGCTTTTTGTAAAAGGCCTTAAAACACTGAAAGGTGGGTCCCATGGCACCGAGATCGAGGTACCACGCGTGCCAAGGTCTATAAATACCCCTCCCCTACTTTATTTATAGGTATTGAAGATTTTGGAGAGGAAGTAGAGCAAGGAGGAAGATCGAAGGTGAGAGAGAGAAGGCTACGGTGGGTTGCACTGGTCCGTGCAACCGATATCCGTTGTGCGAGTCCGTGCAACCAGACTGCCCTGCAGTCTATGAAGATAAAGGGCCGTTATGTTGTCGAAATGGTTGAAGTCTTCAAGTTCCTTCTGTTCAAGTGTAAAGGAGAATATTCAGCAGAAGAGCAATTCCTCCTAAGTACTAGGAGATGACAAATGCTGCCAAAATTTCTATCTCCTTGGAGATTAGTTAATCAATTCAACAATTCCTCCTAAGTCCTAGGAGATGACTGAAACAGGCGTCAGAATGCTGCCGAAATTTTCATCGGGCTATCTTATCTGACTTTGATTGATTGTACTTTGTTTTCAGAATCAAGGGAATCCGAGGATGTAAATGAACTCAGAATAAATGTTCTTTTATCAAATTCTTTGTTATCATTGAATAAAACCCCCAAATCAACTCAGCAAAAAAAGACTTAGTGGATGAATCTTTAGAGTTGGAAATTATATCTCTAAAAGTGCGATATAATGAGCAAAGAATGCAATGCGAAGCACGATGACAAGCTAAAAAAAGAAGAGAAGTTTTCAATATATATTTCATAATTATCAATGTTTCATGAAGCTAAATTGGAAAATTATAATGTCTTGAGATATGTTGAGGCATAAAAAATGGTAATGAAGAAAGGATTGAAGCAAGAGAAGATTAAGAGTTAGAAAGAAAACTAGAAATGAAGAAGAAAGAAATAGCTTAAGGGGGGTTTGCGTGGGTCAGCGCAACCAATGTCCATTGCGCCGGACTGCGCAACCAAGATATCAGTTGCGCGGTTTCGTACAACGGAATTCAGGACTGGTTCTTTGTGAAAAGGTCCAAAGCATTGAAAGGTGAGTCCCATGGCACTAAAATCGAGGATTACACATGCGAGGGCCTATAAATACCCCCTCCCCTCCTTCATTTGGGAGGATTGAAGATTCTTGAGAAGAAGCGGAGTAAGGAGAGAGATCGAAGGTGAGAAGAGAAGGCAGCGGTGGTTTGCGTGGGTCCGCGCAACCAGACTGCCCTGCAGTCTGTGAAGACAAAGAGCCGTTATGTTACCGAAATGGTTGAAGTCATCAAGTTCCTTCTTTTCAAGTATAGAAGGAAACAATCAGCAAAAGAGCATATTTCTCCTAAGTCCTAGGAGATGATTGAAATCATTGACGTTATGCTGTCGAACTTCATATTTAACTATAACTGTTGAACAAATCATAATTCCTTTCTTTTAAGTAATCTATCTTAGAATCAAGGGGTATTAGAAGGATGTAAATGAACTCAGTATCAGTGAAGTATGATGATCATTTTGAATACTCTTTCTCTGTTACGTTTAAATAAGATAATCTCCCAAATCAAACACATTTGTTTCTTGTCGAAACAAAATGGTGACTCTGCTGGGGATCTTTTATCTTATTTAACATTAAAATTGAAGTAGTTATGGAACTTTCATCATAGTTTGGCGTCTTTTAGACGCCAAAATGGCGACTCTCAGTGAAAACATCCTCCCCTTCATCTCTAAGATAGGTTATGTGATCCTTCAAGTATTAACTATAGTTATGTTTTATAATTGAAGGTTTCTGAATCCAACTACAAATTACGACCAATGACAATTTCTGTAAGGACAATGAGCTTCCATTTCACTCCGACCGGGTTCATGATAGAATACGCACCGAACCAACATCCGGAGTACATGACTCGACTTTCTACGAGCAAAAACAACCTAACTCGAACAACATTTGGTGTTGTACCTGCTTCGCATCAACCGCTAGAAGGAGATGACGGCTGGACTGTGTAAGTGCTATAGTTTATATCCCTTTCTATTGTCAAATTTGTGGTGCCAAAGACACTGGTACGTAACTTGCTATGTGAAGCTCTACTCAAGATCAAATAAAGATCCACTCAAGATCAACCTTGATGAACAAGCAATGCTCACAAGTGTAAAGTACAAAGATCCACTCAAGATCAATCTTGATGAACAAGCAATGCTCACAAGTGTAAAGAAGAAAGTTCTGCTCAAGTTCAACTGTGATTAACAAGTATTGCTCTCAAGTCAAGACATTGCAAGATATCAAGAAGCTTACAAGTTCGATCGTAAAGAACTCAAGATACTTTCAAGGATTAGCTACAACAAGACTTCAAGGTTTACTACTTTCAAAGGTCACTTGTCCTTAAGTTTCAATGTCCTTACTTCACGATTGAGGTTTGACTGACCTTAGGTTGACCTTTAGAGTAGGCCATTTTGGATACATAAGTCATATGTTTGATTCACGTGAGTTTGGTCAGTTCTAAGACTAGTCTTAGACTTTGTTCAAATAGTCCTAACATTGCTTCGACCTGTCTAAGAAATTCCTGGATCAGTAGTAAGTTTGTTACAAATTTCGGATATTTTCTGTTAGGCTTCAACTAGTCCCAGGGACTGTTTGACTAGTCGAAGGAACAGTGTCGACTGCATCTAAGACCAGTCGTAGATCTACGACTCAAAGTCCAGTGCTGATCTTCGGATCCTACGACCAGTCGAAGGGAAACTACGACCAGTCGAACTAGACCTACGATCAGTCGAAGGATACCTTCGACCAGTTGTGAAATGGTCAAATCTTATCGCGCCTGAATTTTCAAATATCAGTTGGTTCTACGACCAGTCGAAGAACTCCTTAGACCAGTCGAAGACGTGATTTGCTCACCTATAAATAGAGCACGAATTTCAGAAGAATTCAATTAATTCAAGCTAATCTAATTCGGCCTTCTAAGAGATAGTTCTATGCTCCATCAAAGCTAAGTGTGCTTATTTAATATTCTCTTTCTTTCGCTTTATTTGATTGATTTTGTTTCTAGCATTCTAATCTTATATGAAAAGAGGAATTGTTGTTTTCCTTCTTTTGGAATCAAAATCAATTAAAGTTAGCCTGTTGTTTTTATCTGTTAGAACCTAGAACCATTATAAAGTGAGTATTGGACATTGATCTTGGACATTCAAATCTCTACTCCAATCTGGTTCTTCCGGGCTGCTACAATGAAGGAGATAATCAAGTATTTTACATTTGTTGTAAATTTTGTTTGATTTTCTTTTGAGATTTACCGGAAAAATCTCATTGTATTGGTTATCTGAGGAGAGCCAGAAAACTTAGAAGTTGGATTTTTTTAATTGTGTAAGCCCACAGATAAAGACACAATTGTGAAGGTTTTTAGGTGAACCTGGGAAAACCTATTTTTGTTAGTGAACGCTAATATCCCCTGTGTGAGGATATTAGGAGTGGAGTAGCTGTGTGGCTGTTGTTGAACAGTTAGTGTACACACAGACGAACTACTATAATCCCTTGTGTTTTGTGGTTGTTTGATTTTCATTTCATATCTTTAATTATTCAGTGTGGGATGTATGTGTGGATGTGAATGTTGTATTCATTTCATTTCAAGCTCAGTGGTGAATGGTGTAATAGTTAGATTTATATTTCTGCAATTTATCGCTTACTATTACTTTATTGGTTTGAGCTTCTGTTTCTATATTTATTCTAGAAATAAGGCTGTCCTACCATAAACTTTGATTTTTGGTGTAAAGTTGTCCTTAGAACAATTTTTGATTGTTTTCCATTCCTATACTGCAATTCAAGTTTAGTGATTTAAATTCTTATTCTTTATTCTGCTGTATCTTTTATTTAAATTTGGCATAGTCCTATTCAGCCCCCCTCTAGGACATATAGCTTGGCCATTTCAAGTGGTATCAGAGCCTAATAGCTCTTTCTTATTGCTTTATATTTGGATTTATTTCCTGAGCTAACGATCTAAGCTATATATAATATGTCAAATTTTGATAGCCTATCAGTCACTAGGCCTCCACCTTTCGATGGCTCCAATTATGCCTATTGGAAAGCCAGGATGAGGATCTTCCTCAAATCCACAGATGAAAGTGTGTGGCTAGCCATAGTGAATGAATGGACCCCTCCTATCATGGAAGTAACTGGTGTTGATGGTTCAAAATCTATGAAAATTACACCGTATTATTCATGGACCACACTTTAGAAAACTGAGAGTAGTGCAAATGCTAAAGCACTAAATGCAATTACTTGTGCACTATCACTGGATGAATTCAAAAGAATTATATCCTGTGATTCTGCAAAACAAGCTTGGGATATATTGGAAATGACACACGAGGGTACATCAATTGTCAAGAAATCTAAGATACAAATCCTCACAACTAAATTTGAGGAAATACATATGGAAGAAAATGAAATATTCATAGACTTCTATACCAGATTGAATGACATTGTAAACTCTATGTGGGGTCTAGGCGATAAAATCCCGGAAAGCAAGATATGTGCTAAAATACTACACTCACTTCCTGAACGGTTCAATTCTAAAGTAACCGCAATCCAGGAACTTCGTGATACGGATAATATGAAGGTTGAAGAATTAGTTGGATCTTTACAGACTTATGAGTTAAACTTTAAAGCTCCTAAAAGTAAATCCATTGCTCTCAAATCTACTAAAGGTATTTCTCAAGAAAACTCGGATTCAGAAAATTTTGAAGACGATATGGCTCTTTTAGCAAAGAAATTTTTAAGATTTTCAAAAGCAAGAAAAGGGTAGATCTTAAAAAATCAAACGATAAGAAAATATCTAAACCTAGATCCAAAAATTGGAAGTCTTTGAAAGATAATCAATGTTACAACTGCCAAGAGTATGGACACTTAGCAAACAAATGTCCTAAAAAGGACAAACCAAAAGGAAAGGGTATGTTGGCTATATGGGATGAATCATCTGATTCTGAAGCTTCTTCTGAATCAGAAGATTCTAAAACTGAGTTGGGCAATGAAGTTAAAGCCCTTATGACTCTAGCCAAATTCACATTCTCAGATAATGATTCAACAAGTGAAGAAAATTTGAATAGTGAATGTGAAAATGAAGAAGATCTTCAAGATGCTTATAACGCCCTATACAAGGAAAGTTGTAAAATTGCTGTCAAACTTAAACTTCAAAAGGAAAAAAATTTTAAACTCAAAGAATGTTTTGAATCACTTGTTTTAGAAAAATCCCAAATTTCAGATTGTTTTGAAAAATCAAAATGTGATTTAAAATTCAAACCTCCCAGATTGAAAATCTGAAATCTGAAAATGAGAAACTCAAAAATGAAGTATCTTCTCTTCTAAGCTTAAAGGACACATGGAGATATGCCCAAGGTGATCCAAAGTTAGAAAAATTATTATCCGGATTAAGAAAATGTGGCGATCGATCCAGGTTGGGCTATTACAAGAATATATCTTTTAAACAAAAGTATACTTCTCCCAAGTTTGTGAAAGGAGAGTCCTCAAACTCAAAAGGGAAAGACACTTACCAAGGTTTTTCTAAAACTTTTCAAAAACCTAAAAGCGGCCATGTTAATTTTAAAAATCAGAATCGAGACCCTCTTGCTAAAAAGATAGTTGATTTACTCAAGGAGCTCTTAAAATCCAACTCAGTAGGTCATTCTTACAACAACAGACAGAAGAAGACCAACTATACTCCTAAACCCAAAACAGTTCTGAAATGGATTCCTAAAGTTGCTTGCTTGGTTGCTCACACCGCTTTCAAAGCAACAAGCCATTCAAAGTGGTACCTAGATAGTGGATGCTCCAGGCATATTACTAGTGATAAAGGTTTGTTCACCGATCTCAAAGACATGACTGATGGTTCAGTCACATTTGGTGATGGCAGCAACTGCAAGATTATGGGCCAAGGTACAGTTCATCTCTGTAACCTTCCTTTGTTCAAAAATGTTTTATATGTAGAAGGTTTGAAACATAACTTGCTTAGCATATCTCAAATATGCGATAATAACCATAGTGTACGATTTGTTAATCAAAGCTGTGAGATTCTAAACAACAAGGGTTCAGTAATACTAACTGGACGTAGAACCTCTGAAAACTGCTATATTGTTAGCGAATTCAGCTCATCTAATCAATCATGTTACATGGTCCATATAGACGAGACTGATTTATGGCACAAACGTCTTGGACATGTACAATACCGAAATCTATATAGATTGAGCAAACGGGAACTTATAAGAGGTTCACCCAAATTACAAAAATTAGATAAAATATGTGATGAATGCCAGATTGGCAAACAAACAAGGAACTCACATAAAAAGGTGAATTCCAATACCACATTAAGACCACTCGAGCTTCTCCATATGGATCTAGTAGGACCTACCAGGACGGAAAGTCGATGTGGCAAAAAATATATCTTGGTAATTATAGATGACTTTATCAGATATACTTGGGTAATCTTCTTAAGGGACAAATCTGAAACCCTTGAAGAAGTAAGAAAAGTTCTCAAAAGGATTCAAATTGAAAAAGGTTCTCAAATCAGTAAGATTCGTAGTGATCATGGATCTGAATTTGAGAATAGCGGTTTTGAGAAGTTCTGTAACGACCAGGGAATATTACATAAATTCTCAACACCCAAAACTCCACAACAAAATGGTATAGTGGAAAGGAAAAACAGAGTACTTCAAGAATGGCTAATGTCATGTTGAATAGCATGAATCTCTCTAAGAATCTTTGGGCTAAAGCAGTCAATACAGCTTGTTATATTATTAATCAAGTTTACACTAGTAAAAGTAATAATCAAACGGCTTATGAAATGTGGTTCGATAGAAAGCCTACTGTCAAATATTTTCGAATTTTTGGCAGCAAGTGCTATATGAAAATCTGGGAAATTTGAAACGAAGAGTGATTAAGGGATATTTTTAGGATATTCTTTAAACAGTCGTGCTTATAAAGTACTGAACAAAAGGACCGGTGTGATTCAAGAGTCCATTAATGTGGTCATTGATGATCACTTAAACACACCAGTCTCAAGTTTAGATAATGATGAAATTCTTGTAATAGATAAACCTGATACTTCATCTAACCAGACTGATTCTAAACTAAGGACTGTTAAAGATCATCCAACTACACAGATTCTTGGAAACCCTCTCACTGGTGTTCGTACTCGTAGATAACTTGAGGATATATGTAACTACGCATGTTTTACATCCCAGATAGAACCATCTAAAGTAAAAGAAGCTCTTGCTGATGAAAACTGGATTGTTGCAATGCAAGAAGAGCTTAACCAATTTGTGAGAAATGATGTTTGGTATCTCGTACCTAGACCTAAAGATAAACACATCATTGAAACCGAATGGATTTTCAAAAATAAGTCTGATGAGCTTGGTAATATAATTAGAAATAAGGCTAGGTTAGTGGTACAAGGTTACACTCAAATTGAAGGTATTGACTATGATGAAACCTTTGCACTAGTAGCCCGTCTTGAATCAATTAGACACTTTATATCCATTGCATGTTTTAGAAAGTTCAAGATTTACCAAATGGATGTAAAAAGTGCATTCTTAAATGGCGATTTGCATGAGGAAGTCTATGTTGAACAACCACCCAAGAATGTTGATCATGTTTATTGACTTAAAAAGGCACTTTACGGTTTAAAACAAGCTCCTAGGGCATGGTACGAGAAACTAACAAAGTTTCTATTAAGCCATAATTTTCAAATAGGATGCGTTGATAAAACTCTGTTTATTAGAAAACATAATGAGCACATCTTATTAGTACAAATCTATGTTGATGATATCATTTATGGATCTACATGTACTGACATGACTATTGAGTTTGCAGATTTGATGAAATCTCAGTTTAAAATGAGCATGGTTGGGGAATTGAATTATTTCCTTGGGTTGCTAGTAAAGCAACAACCTGATGGAATGTTCATATCTCAATCTAAGTATGCTATGAATCTAATCAAGAGATTTGGATTTGAGAATGGTAAGAATTTTGATACTCCTATGAGTACAACTTTGAAACTTTCAAAAGATTTTGTAGGGAAAAATGTAGATCCAAAATTATATCGAAGTATGATTGGTAGTTTACTATATTTAACTGCTAGCAAACCTGATATTTCTCTAAGTGTTGGTATTTGCACTAGATATCAATCTGATCCAAAAGAATTGCACTTGACTGCTGTCAAGCGGATTATTAGATATGTCGCAAGTACTGTTAATCTCGGTCTCTGGTATCCTCACGAGACTAATGTTCAATTAGCTGGATACTCGGATGCTGACTAGGCTGGTAATCTAGATGATAGAAAATCAACCAGTGGTGGTTGCTTTTATATTGGAAATAGTTTAGTTTCCTGGTTTAGCAAGAAACAAAATTCTATAGCACTTTCTACGGCTGAAGCTGAGTATATCGTAGCTGGTAATGCATGTACGTAGCTTATTTGGATGCAACGAATGCTAAGTGATTATGGAATTAAATAGGATTCTATGTTATTATATTGTGATAATTTCAGTGCCATAAATATTTTGAAAAATCCTATTCAGCATTCTCGTACTAAGCATATTGACATTAGATTTCATTATATTAGGGAATTAGTAGAAGAAAAAGTTATATCTCTAGAATATATCCCTACCGAGGATCAACGAGCTGACATTTTCACTAAACCACTCGACAAAAGCAGGTTTAATAAAATGAAATTTGATCTTGGCATGTGCATTTTAAAATGATTATTTATGCCTACTTGTATCATAGTGTATATATTTGCTAGTTTGAATTTCAATTTTTGGTCATTATGCAAGAAATCTGAATTTTTGGCCAGTACTCGACCAGTCGTAATATCCACGACCAGTCGTAGTTCGACCGGTCGTACATATCCACGACCAGTCGTAGATCGCGGTAAATCGCTTAAAAATTGGGGATTTCACTTTCTTCCTCATTCCATTTTCACTCTCTAAGAAGCCGAGCCTCGACTAGTCGAACCCATTGTTACATTTCTTCAAGGTTAGTACTCCATTTACTTTTTTCTTGCAGATCTGTGTCTAGATTGCTTTCTTTTCTCTCTTGGAGCTTTCTATTTTGGATTTCATTGTGATTTAAGGTTTTTTGTGCAAAATCTGATTTGAGCAAACCCTCTTATCAAACCTTTGCAACTTCTTCTTTTCTTAAAATCGCTGTTGCAAATGGCTTCTAGAGGAAAGAAAACTACTACCCGTGGTCCGTCTTCTTCTTCCAGATCAGCCTCGATTTCTAAATGGCATCTTCAGCCTCCCGATGATGATCCATCTTATGTTCGGGACATCAGATTATGCAATGTTATTGTTGAACTCCTTGTTTTCATTGATCATGTTGCACCTTTTGACATCCTTCCTATGCTTAAATCTGTAGGTTGGGATAACTTATTACATTGGGGTGGGCTAGTATACCGGTCCATTGCCCAATCCATGTTTGCAAGTATTAGTGATTTTTCATTGGATGAGTTAACATTTAAAATATCTACTAGAGAAGGGCCTTTTGACGTTGATCGTCATTTAATTTCTGCTCTTATGGACATTCCAGTGAATGATGAGGGTATTCCTATCCATAATTTGACTGATAAACCCTCAGTTTTTGAAAAACGTATGCTCACTAGAGACTTGTGCAACATGGATGTTCATTGGACTCGTAAAGGGAATGCGCTTCCCGCAAGGTATTTGTTACCTAAATACAGAGTTCTCCACAAATCTTTGTGTCTAATCTGTATCCTCGTTCGGGTAATAAAACCGATTTGACATCATATATGGTTCGTGTTCTTCATGCTGTTGTCAGTAGTACTCAGATTTGTTTACCATCCTTAATCTGTCATTTCATTCTTCAGTTTAGACTCCATCCGGGTCACAGTGACATTCCTTTTGCCTATTTGATGACTGTGTTGGCTAAACATATGTCAGTCGATATGCTGGTTGGAGAGGCACCTATCCATCACCTGATTTTCAACAATTCTAATATCAATAAGATGAAGCTGGATTTCCATCCTGAGCGAGGTGGTGGTGGTGGTCATGCTGAACATGAGGGAGAAGCTAGTGATCTTCCTTCTGATGACATAAATATGGATGACATCTTTGAAGAACTTGAATTTGATTTTACGAATGATTCAGATTTTGTACCATCTGATGTTGATGCACGTCTGAGTGCATTGGAGGATAAAGTTGATAATATCAATGTTAAGATGGAAAACATGTCTGTTGCTCATGATTTACAATTCAAGTTCATGCGCAAATATCTTAGGTGCTTGAACAAGGGGATGCATACACTTGATCCATCTATCCCTGCTCCTTCTTCTGGTTCAGATTAATGTTTAAGTTGTTCAAGTTGTAATAACTTTACTACTATGGTGTTAGCTTTGCTTAAACTCAGTATTTGCTTTCCGTATGTTAATTATGCTTTTATCTCATATCTTATCTATCTGTTCCTTGTTTTCCTTTGTCCTCTTATGACAAAAAGGGGGAGAATGGATATGTTTTATTCAGGGGGAGTGTTGTATGTCTTATAATGACATGTATGGAGAATGGATATGTTGAATGTTTACATATTTGCAGGTTCATATTAACTGTGCCAGTTGTTGACAACTGGTGCATGATTCGTTATATTCTGTGTTCTGTAAACATATCTTGGTAGTGTGTTTTGTCACTAATTTGACAAATGGGGAGATTGTAAGTGCTATAGTTTATATCCCTTTCATTGTCAAATTTGTGGTGCCAAAGACACTAGTATGTAACTTGCTATGTGAAGCTCTACTCAAGATCAAACAAAGATCCACTCAAGATCAACCTTGATGAACAAGCAATGCTCACAAGTCTAAAGTACAAAGATCCACTCAAGATCAATCTTGATGAACAAGCAATGCTTACAAGTGTAAAGAAGAAAGTTCTACTCAAGTTCAACTGTGATAATAAGTATTGCTCTCAAGTCAAGACATTACAAGATATCAAGAAGCTTACAAGTTCGATCGTAAAGAACTCAAGATACTTTCAAGGATTAGCTACAATAAGACTTCAAGGTTTACTACTTTCAAAGGTCACTTGTCCTTAAGTTTCAATGTCCTTACTTCACGATTGAGGTTTGACTGACCTTAGGTTGACCTTTAAAGTATGTCATTTTGGATACATAAGTCATATGTTTGATTCACATGAGTTTGATCAGTTCTAAGACTACTCCTAGACTTTGTTCGACTAGTCCTAGCACTGCTTCAACCTGTTTAAGAAATTCCTGGATCAGTCGTAAGTTTGTTACAAAATTCGGATATTTTCTGTTAGGCTTCGACTAGTCCTGGGGACTGTTCGACTAGTCGAAGGAACAGTGTCAACTGCATCTAAGAAAAGTCGTAGATCTACGACTCAAAGTCCAGCACTGATCTTCGGATCCTACGACCAGTCGAAGGGAAACTACGACCAGTCGTGAAACGGTCAAATCTTATCGCGCCTGAATTTTCAAATATCTGTTGGTTCTACAACCAGTCGAAGAACTCCTTAGACCAGTCGAAGACGTGATTTGCTCACCTATAAATAGAGCATGAATCTCAGAAGAATTCAATTGATTCAAGCTAATCTAATTCAGCCTTCTAAGAGATAGTTCTGTGCTCCATCAAAGATAAGTGTGCTTATTTAATATTCTCTTTCTTTAGCTTTATTTGATTGATTTTGTTTCTAGCATTCTAATCTTATATGAAAAGAGGAATTGTTTTTTTCCTTCTTTTGGAATCAAAATTAATTAAAGTTAACCCGTTGTTTTTATCTGTTAGAACCTAGAACTATTATAAAGTGAGTATTGGACATTGATCTTGGACATTCAAATCTCTACTCCAATCTGGTTCTTCCAGGCTACTACAACGAAGGAGATAATCAGGTATTTTAAATTTGTTGTAAATTCTATTTGGTTTTCTTTTGAGATTTGCCAAAAAAATCTCATTGTATTGGTTATCTGAGGAGAGCCAGAAAACTTAGAAGTGGGGTTTTTTTAATTGTGTAAGCCCACTGATGAAGACACAATTGTGAAGGTTTTTAGGTGAACCTGGGAAAACCTATTTTTGTTAGTGAATGCTAATATCCCCTGTGTGAGGATATTAGGAGTGGAGTAGCTGTGTGGCTGTTGTTGAACAGTTGGTGTACACACAGACGAACCACTATAATCCCTTGTGTTTTGTGGTTGTTTGATTTTCATTTCATATCTTTAATTATTCAGTGTGGGATGTATGTGTGGATGTGAATGTTGTATTCATTTCATTTCAAGCTCAGTGGTGAATGGTGTAATAGTTAGATTTCTATTTCTGCAATTTATCACTTACTATTACTTTATTGGTTTGAGCTTCTGTTTCTATATTTGTTCTAGAAATAAGGTTTTCCTACCATAAACTTTGGTTTTTTGTGTAAGGTTGTCCTTAGAACAATTTTTTATTGCTTTCCATTCCTATACTGCAATTCAAGTTTAGTGATTTATATTCTTATTCTTTATTCCGCTGTATCTTTTATTTAAATTTGGTATAGTCCTATTCACCCCCCCTCTAGGACATATAGCTTGGCCATTTCAGACTGTCGTAATGTCTCATAAGACAAGAGCACAGAATGTAAGAAGCCCTAAAATACACCCGCCTTTGCCAAGAGTCAGAGGGCCGATAACACGTAATGCAACTAGGAAGAATCCTGAACTTGTTCCTCCTGCGATATATCCCGAGCATGTAGTTCTGTAGTTAACGTCGCACGACTTCCCTGCTTTAGTCGCCCCAAGGGCTAGATGGACGAAAGAGCAGAAAAGTAAGGCGTTACTAACAAGTTCACCAATGTCTGTATCGCCCCAATCGATCAACAACAATGGAAGCATAAATAAGTCAAATGAAATTCCATCCTCTCCTCTCTTCGTAAGTCCTATTGCGTCAGTATACTCCTGCCTAACTCCGACTATAGCTTCATCACAGAGCAGAGAGGCCATCGTACATAAGACGGGAATTAGTCAAGATCCCCCACCAAATATTGATGAACGTATGGCTGAGATGGCTGAAGCCCAATGAATCTTAATGGAGGAATGTCAAAATCTCCAAGAAGTTTTGACCACCCTTACTCATAACATGTCTCAAGGAACAGTCCCGCTAGTAATGGTGTAACGCCCTGAAATTCGGGGGTCGAGAATGAACTCAACACCCGAGTTCCAACGCATCACTTATGCAACATACACAATGCCGGTTAAATGTTGTCTGAGTTAGCGCAATAAACATGAATGAGATTAAACCAAAACAGTAATTCATACTCCAGTTCAATTGCATTTAAAAACAGCGGAAGACTGAAATTTTATATTCAAGTATGTAAAGTAACAAAATTTTCTGAACTCCAGAGTATGAGTACTAGCTGAGCACCAATATACATGTAATGTTTGTAAATCAAAAAAACCAAAATACATCCTCAAAAGAGGCCCCGAGAATCCCGCGATGCAGTCGGCCTAGGCGTAGCCGTCAGAATACTGCATGAAAGAGAACTCCTCCTGGTCCTCATCAACGTCGGGCTCTGGCTCCTGAACCAAGGCACCCTCTAACCCTGCAACAGAGTCTGGTTGGTGTGTACAACACCGTCCCGTAACGTGGGAGTGAGTAGCTAACTCAGTGGAACAATAATGCATAAGTTAACATGTTATCAAATCAACCAAGCAGTAATGATAAAGCAGTACAAATCAAGCATTTCTAACTACTCTTGTTAAATGCAAAAATGATATGACATGATGCTGTATGCCCTTGCCAAACCACCCTCAAGCGACATCATCTTACGTTCGCGAATGCTTAACTCCCTCAGTGCGCCACATCTACAAAGCACATGCGGTGCGATGATGCTCGTGATTGCCAAGTTATTATTAGTCCATTTCAATCAGCAGTATTGGGAAACTAAGGTACCTCCCTTGTATCATTCCCAACATGATCCATTCTAGGGTCGTCAATCCTAGTTATTCTCATACGATGTTATGGTTTGAGAAGCTTAGTGATGGCATCGCAAAGGGTTCGTCACCCGTCAGCGCAGATACAGATCTCACCGTATGCGGCTCAATTGCTGGCCGTCAGCTCGAGTACAGGTCTCACCGTACTCGGCTCAATCACTAGCCGTCAGCTCAAGTACAGGTCTCACCATACTCGGCCCAACTCACACTCTAGTTGCTGTGAAAGGCTCGTGGCCAATCACAGATACTTAGAGTACACTCGATGATACCACGGAGGACTCGTCGCCCGTCAGCACGAGCACAGATCTCACCGTACTCGGCTCTCGCCGAAGCATCGACAGCTCGAATACAGTGTCCCATACCACCGTATTCGGCTCACGAGATAGTTGCGCAATGGTCACTACGGGGAGGCACATGGCCCCAGCATAGGCCGACAGCTCGACCACGGTGTCCCATACCACCATGCCCGGCTCATGCGTCTTGGTGGATCTAGGTACCATGGTTAAACGGGAATCACCACTGGTAAGTTTGGTACCCTAGGTTCTAGCAGTAGCGACCAAACAAGGTGAACACACAACTACACTTCGGTTTCATTGGCGAGCCTGACTAGCTCGAGCGCACCACAAGTCGAGCGATATGGAGCGCAAAAGCACTCCGCGTGGCCAACCACTATCGCCAACCGAAGTACGACTCGAGTTCACCGGACCCGACCTTTGTGGCGACGTGAATCTCAGCCACAATCACAAGTCTGGTACCGAGTGTTTGGACTATATTCATAGTCCCAAACTCAAACAGTTTTCATCGTTAACAGGTGAAATAAAGCATGATAAACAAGCAATACAAGCATGTTAGTAGGCATGTTATAAAGCATGAAGTAAAACATGAAGTCAAGCATGTTGCAAAGCATGTTATAATGCATGTAACAAGCACTATCCCCATAGGGATACAATTGTGTGTGCAATACAATTAAGTGGTTGCGGTGAACCATCGCATGGAGCGGATCCTACATGTCTCTAAGGGAGTCGGAAACCCCACATCAGCACCTCTCTAAGGCACTAATACCTGAGTATTTGCGCACACGAGTGTTTACACAATTACTTAGAATACACTATTTCAACATACGCGACGTATGTTAACGAAGCTTGTGTTAGGGCTGTCCCTTCGCCCCGGGAGTATTTTTTCCCGTGTATATCGTATTCATACAGCAAATAATCATTACAATTACATTTCCAAAATCCACACGTATGCGGGATTTCCGGAATACACAATTTCAACATACATGACATTTACACATGAACATGTATTTTCGCGATCTCTTTCGCCAAACTAGTATTTTATCCACACATGATATAATCAAACATTAAATAAACATGTCAAACATTTTCTCAACAAAAATACGTATACGGTATTTCTACGTATATCAAGAGTATGTAAAATTCCATATTCTTTATCGCTAATCGAAACAGGAAACGGAAAGCACTTTGTACATGTGCATTTGCATGCAGATCATGAATCTATCATTATCTGACATTGAAAGCGTTGAAAACCGTAACTTATACGCTTAAAGTCCTCACCTCAGCCTTTGGAATTCCAATGAATCAGCAAGAGGGTTGGTGCTTCCGTATACGGGAGTTTCTTAGCCTAAAGAGCGCATTCGATTAGTCTTTCCTTAACCTATCACTAATCAGGCTCAAATCAGACCTAGGGTTAGGGTTTCTTACCTTCAAATGGGGTGGAAACCGCCGGGAAATCCCTTGGAATAGAGCGGTGTAGGCCGTGGGAGAAGTGGAAGCAGCAGGAGGAAGATCGGCCTCGATCTCCACAAGTTTCTCTCTCTTTTCTCTCTTTCTCTCTTAGGGTTTGGACCCAAATTCGTATGGCTGTGAGAGGGGCTGTTCTAAGCCCCTTTTATAGCCTAGAACATAACCAAAATAGACTTAGGTTCAAGGGTGGCTGCATATATAGGCAGTTCGCCACTTTCCAAGCTCAAAAGGGGTGTTCTGGTAGCCCTCTTTGAGCCAAACGTCAGACTTAAGCTCACCCTCTGAGGATCTACGTGGGATTACGTTTTCGGCTCGATCGGATTCCCAGATCGCACGTGGCGGTCCACTTTCAGTTCAACGGTCTGTGGCCCACGATCAGAATTTCTGAGTACATGTAAATGTTCCTGAAATTTTTCTTAATCCGAGGGTGTAATTTGGTCTGATTCCGACGGTCAGGTTGCTTAATACTGACGCGCAACCGAAAGGTGCCAGATCACTATTCCAGATATTTTCTTTTGGATGGAAATAGTGTTTTTCACACTCCCTCGCTCCGGAGTGAAAATAATGGCCGTGGGACATCGGAATCATCTGATTTTTGAGATGATTGTCAAGCCCAGTGGGGCGGTCCTGGTTCCTTAGCTTCGTGTTAATCGGACTCCCGATGTGCGATCTAGACCTCATACGAAGTTTCATTTCAGTCCCGAGAGCAGACGGGTAATGAGTTTGGCTCTAGACTTTAGGATAACCTAGAGTCACCAATTCTGCAAGTTTTGGGTCTTGCAGATCGTATTTAAAGCGATCCCAACGGATTTCATGATTTACCGAGTTTAGTAATTAGTTAACTTTGTTAAATTTCTAAAGGATTTAATCCTATGTGATTTCTGGTCGAGGTGGTACTCGGCCCAATGTACGGAAATTTTCAGGTCGTTACAAATGGCCACTATGAACGAGTAAGAGCAACAACCTGAAGCTTCGTTGCCACAAAGAGTAGGATCTCATGGGTCTGTTCCGGTTGCTAAGACAATAACACAAGAGGAGATGTGACATATGGTTACAGACATTGTCAGAGAGCATAAACATGTTGGGAAATTCCAATATAGAACACCATATCCAAGAGAGGTAGAAGATGTTCCATTAGCCAACTTCAAACAACTAGATTTTCAGAAATTTAAAGGAGATGGGTCTCCAGAAGAACATCTCGTACATTTTATCACTGCTATGGGGAATCTCTTCACTACTCATTATTATTTGCGGTTGTTTGGATTTTCTTTAACAGGTAAAGCATTTCGATGGTATTCTGGTTTGACACCCGAGTCAATAAGAACTTGGGAACAGATGCAAGATGTGTTTATATCCAATTTCTTCTCATCAGAACGCGACGCCAGTATTGCAGAATTGGCCTCTGTCAGACAAAGAGAAAATGAGCCCGTGGAGAAATTCATTGACAGGTGGAAGACCTTAGGGGCTTCATGTAGACAGTTACTAAAAGAGAAACAATAAGTGAACATGTGTTTGAATTCTATGGAACCGAGAATTGCTTTTGGGCTCATAAGTGCTGATATAAAGACTTTTCGGGATCTTGCCACAAAATCGCATGCATTGGAATTGATGGCTAGAAAAATGCCAGCCTTTCAAACCAAGACAGAAAGAAGAGAACCAAATAGATTAATGGTAAATACTGTTAATCGAGAAAAGAAAAAGAATATTTTTTACAATAAACAAGAAACAAAGAAGAGAGAAGATTCAGACAGATATAAGGATCAAGTTAACAGTAAGCGACCGCGACCATACGACTCTTACAGGGAATATGCATTCAACAAAGAAGATATGTTGCCAATGATGGAACAATTGCTTGCCGCTGGAACTATCAGCTTACCTTCACCGAAATATCCAGAAGAAGTCGAAATGATTAAAGAGGAAAAATATTGTCATTACCATCGTTGTTTAAGACATCATACAGAAGATTGTTTTACATTAAAAATATACTAAAGTGGATGATAAAACAAGGTGAGATAGTGATGAACAGAAATATTGAAGGACAGGACAAGAAAGTCACTGTGAACATGACATCTGCAAGAGATCCGATAAAGAACTGGAAAGATAAAGGGAAGGCTGTTGCGAAAAGGGAATGGCCGGCAGTAATAAATTCACTCAGAAACTCTCGTTATAATTCACAATTTGTTGAGTTATCCTCTAAAGAAGTTAGTCATGGATTAGCTTCCATTCGCCAAAGAGAGGATGAACTGGTCGGAGAATTCATCAGTCGATGGAAGGATTGGGCAGTATCATGTCAACATTCTCTTCGGGAATCAGAACAAGTAAAACTATGTTTAGAAGGCATGAGACCAGAACTAGCATGCCACCTGATTAGTAAAGATTGGAAAACGTTTCGTAATTTTGCTACGAAGGCTTATGTTCTTGAAAAGATGATGGGAAGAGTGTCAGCTTTTCAGTCAAAATCAGCCCACATAACTCGGAAAGAAGAAAGTAAAGAAGATTATCAGGATGTGGAAAAAGACAGCGATGAAGAAGATAGAAATGGTCGTGCGGTTATAATGATATATAAAAGGTTCGGCCAAAATAAAGATCAAATGAAGTATTTGTTTGCAAGAAAAGATATACTTCCTATGCTGAACCAATTGTTAGCTATGAAGAGTATTGAATTACCTCGGCTACGACACCTCGAAGAAACTAAAAATACTAGAGGAATGGATTATTGCCATTATCACCGTAAATTTGGACATCATACAGAAAATTGTAATTCCCTCAAGAAAAAACTACAAAAGATGATCAATAAAAGAGAAATTGCGATGAAAAGAGCATGACAGAAAGATAAAAATGGAGAAAAATGACAGAAACTCGATAAAGAAAATTCTGGGGGCATCCGAGCTAGAAGACGATAACATGCTTCGTACGGTAAATCATCAGTAATTAACAAGATCGAGCTGTCATAGCCTAAATACTCAAATGAAAAGAAGCGAGTGAGGTAAAAGATGTAAAGCCGTGATAAAAAGCATATTCGTTGCAGCTATGCATTACAATACCTGCCAGTTCAGGAGATGACCGCTATTTTGATTTCGAAAGATATCGGTATGATACTTCCAAAATCAAAAGGGGGCAAGACAGGTGAGTAAGAAATTGTGAAATGTATTTCTCACCATAGAATGTATTTCTTTTGTACATGAATAAAATGTAGGCTTTGGAGCATATTAAGTCATCACCAAATGCGAGCGCCAATACAAAGCGTCAAATGAAAATTGCCAAATGGAAAGCGTCGATGATTATCGCCAAAATTAGTAACTATTGCTGCTCACCTTATTGAAATTGTTATCATTGCCAAGCTGATACACTATCCTAACCATAAGCATTGTTAGAACATATCAGCAATGGCGATGTATCAATTATTGATTCATTATTCATGGCAATGAAATAAGCAGTGGAATAAACGTACATGGTCAACCACACAAATCTTACAACAGCAATAGCAAATGATCATTTAAGGCAGCCTAAATGATCATTCAGGCAATTGACGAAACAGTCATGTAAGGCCTATCTCCATCACCATTCAGGCAATTGACGAAGCAGTCATGTAAGGCCTATCTCCATCGCCATTCAGGCAGCTGACAAAGCAGTCATGTAAGGCCTATCTTCATCGCCATTCAGGCAATTGACGAAGCAGTTACGTAAGACTCATGCCGTCTGTATAGCTTCTAACAGCATCCCGGGGAATGGAGGAAAATGCCCTCCCGTGAATGGGTCCGACCTTGCAGGCGAAGAAAAAGTGAGTCTCTAAAGCAGGATTACTCCCCAGATCCCTGGTTTGATTTCAATAGTAACTCATGAGAAAAAGTCTCTGAAGCAAGATGACAGGTCTCTGAAGCAAGATGACCCCTCATTGATGGACTAATGACCTTGGATTTGGTACCCGTTGAAAATCCAGATCCCGGGCTTGTTTCTGGTAGTAATGCATGAGGAAAGGTCTCTGAAGCAAGATGACCTCTCATTGATGGACTGGCGGCCTGGGGTTTGGTCAAAGGTAGCCTGGTAGAGCCCCGCGAACTCTAGAGAGTTACTGTGGCCATTCCTGTGCGTAAAACCCATTAAGTTCACGGCTGTGATTGCTCCAACTACTCAAGAGCTTAAACTGTGTGTGTAAGTGTTAGTCCAGTTAAGTCCAATAGTGTCAAGTCAAGTCAGGTCAAGGTCAGTCGTGTCCAGTTAAAGTATGGTCAGTCAAAGTACACTAGCACCATTGCTCAAAAGCATCAAATATGCTCAAAAAGCATAAACTATGTGTAGCATTCAAAATGTTGCAGATGCATATTTCAATTTATATATGCTCAAATATGTAATTGCCTGATGAAATTTTAAATGTTGAAAAGAAAAATATATGCAAAAATGCATTTCTCTTGAATCAGGTTCAAATTACAGCAACAGTAAAGGTCAACTAATATATTGGCAATTATCTACTCAAAAGTTCAACTCTTCAAGGTCAACTAATATATTGGCAATTATCTACTCAAAAGTTCAACTCTTTAAGGTCGATTAATATATTGACAAGAGCTATTTGGATATATTCTTTGGATTCGTTAAAAGGAGCAGTAAAAAATTATCCATCCTTCAGGAGTATCTGCAGGCTTCACTTCGGAATTATTATCCTCTAAAAAAATCTTTATGTGAAGATTGACCGGGAAAGGGGGTAGGATCTATGTCTTCAAATCAATCTATTCCTTGATCTTTAAAAGTAATCTATGCCTTGGTCTTCAAAGTAATTTATGCCTTGGTCTTTCTGATAATCTCTTATGCACGGTGGAGGAATTCATATACCGAGAATTATGAAGCATGATTCAATGTGAACGTTCAAAAGTTGCTTCTAAATAAAAGCCTGATTATATAGTCCAATATCATAACTCCTCATTGTTCTAACAAAGATATTGCGAGTCTCTAAGTACCAGATCTAATGAAGACAAAGAACAAACGGAATCATCATCAGTAATTTCTACAGCCTTTGAAAAGTTATTAATGAAAATTGAAAGAAGTCTTGTCTATTTTTCAGAATCAGCAAAGATCCAAGGAAAAGTCTATGAAGAAATGTTAAGGAGCACAAACTAGAAAAGACTCAACAAAAGACTCAGCGGTTGAACCTTTGGAGTTAGAGATGAAATATCCAAGATCATGATATAAAGAATGCAAAGGATGCAATGCGAAGCACGATGACAAGCGCAAAGATGAAATGATTAAATCATTATCATATTACGAATATCACAATCAACTTAAAAGAGAGAAGTTTTAATATATATTTCAGAATTATCAATGCTTCATAAAGCTAAATTGAAAGGATTATAATATAATGAGATACTAATTCTAATAAATTTGGCAGGAGAGATTATCATTCGAAAAACTTAGATTATGCAGATCATGAATAAAGGAAACAATCGAAAAGTTGTTGCGGTGGGAACAACATTAAAGAACAACTTTCTAGACAAGAATTGAAGGAAAAGTCGCTGGAGTTGATTAAAGAGACCGTTGCAGCAGCGACGGTGTTGAAAGATAGCTCTCTGGTCAAGATACTCAGGGACAAAGTCATCACAGCTGTTGCAGAGATGTGTTTCGATGAAAAGAGAATTTTATCCTCTCTTGTGAAGCATCCGCTTGACACTACTGGCTGGGGGCATTCTAGTCCTCCGTTCGAGCACAATGATTTAAGTCTTCCGTTCGAGCACAATCATTCAAGTCTTCCGTTCGAGCGCGTTCATCAAATTTCCCGTTTGAACGCGATCATCAAATTTCCCGTTCGAAAGCGATCATCAAGTCTTCCGTTCTGTTTCGACAAGAAAACAAATGTGTTTGATTTGGGGGATTTATTCAATAATAACAAAGAAAGAAAGAGAGAACATTGATCACATTTATTCTGAGTTTATTTACATCCTCGGATTCCCTTGATTCTGAAAACAAAGTACAATTAATCAAAGTAAGATAATATTGTCTAAATAGAAATTTCGGTAGCATTCCGACGCTATTTTGGTCATCTCCTAATACTTAGGAGGAATTGTTGAATCGATCAACCAATATCGGGCTTAAAATCAGTCCCGAGCATCCTTCCAGTCATTCTTCCTTGAATCCTCTTTGAAATATGGAGCGGTCTTGTTAAACGGGCCTAAAAACTCACCAGAATGTAAGATGACAGGGTTTTCACCATCCGATCAGCTCAAAACTTTACGTGCAGCCTTGGGACCACAAATTAGCCGTACACGTCAAATTTTAGCTCCTGAATCCTTATGGAAATGGCCAAACTGACAGATCAGCCCCTCGAATCCTAATTTGGGGCCCGCCTGATATCTGGATATGCTTCAAACTCGGTCTTAACGTCTTAAATACAATAGCAAAGCAGATGGACGGAGCAGATTTTCCACGAACATCATGTTGGGACCACATGTACATTGCATGTACATGGAGCATGAGTGCACTGGCCGTGCACTATTACAACTAAAGTCGATCAGCGCGCGCTGACCGACTTCTTCTTCTTCTTTCAAGAAGAACGCAACAGCGTCCTCACTCTCCTTCTGCAATTTTCTTAGTGTGGCTCACTCCACATTCAAATAATCAATCTGTACCGTCCATTGTGTATAGAAGGGATATTTAACCCTTGCTAAGGTGGCATTTTGAAACCATGCAGGCCATTGCAACATCCAAACCGTTGAACATGAAATGGATGGTGAAGTAGACAACCCGTGGACTGCACCGATTTCACTCCAAAAACACTCCTTTCTGGATGGTTTTTCGTCCTGAAATTAATGGACGGAGTGGATTCTCCACTTATCTTCAATAAGTGGACCAACACACTTCACAGAGTCGACGTACGTCGACTCTGTTGCAAAACAGAGGTTCCGTTCATCTGTAGTGGGCCACCATCATACAACGAAAGGTGGATCTGAACCGTTCATCAGGTAGAGGGAGCAAAACCCATCAAGGTCATGTTGATCTTTGGCGACCATGCTCGTTCGTATGATCGCAATAGTGATCGCAAGCGGACTATTCAACTATCGTTGCAGCCTAATTATCTTGATGGGTCACACCATCAGATGACCAAGACCCATCATTGACGGTCAAAATTCCAAGCGGAAGACAATGGATGGTGTGGATCTCCCAAAAGACTGGTGCACTGGCCTTACCAGCAGCACAGTTGGAAGGAAGAAGTAAATAGAGGAACGTCGTCCGACGATTCAGTCGGTTGCACGATACCACGCAAGCAACTTCTATTGCGCAGGTCCACGCAACGAAAATCCTTCCTTGGACAACATTACGGGGCGTATGGCTCATGGAAACCTTCCATTTCTGTTGCACAGGGCCATACAAAAGGTCTTCTTCAAGTTTCCTTGAAAAGTGGCGCAAAGGCTATCTTCACTTCAGTTGCGCGGTACCACGTAAGCAACTTCCGTTGCCCGGGTCCGCGTGCGGACCAGCGCAAAGACTTTCTTCTCTCCCTCTTCTACCTTGCTTTTCTCTCCCTTTCTGGCTATCCAACCATTCAAATGGAGTAGGAGTGGGGTATTTACAGGCCCCACCACTCTTACAAAGTGGTGATCACCACCACTTATCCCTTCACATATGGACTTCGTCTTTTCTTAAACCATAGTGTCCACCAAGCTCCCTCTTAAATGGTGGTGTACAACCTCTCACCCTTAAAATGACATCTGTGCACCATTTTTTACCAAACTACCCTTTTTACTACCTTTTACTGAAATACCTAAACTACCCCTGAACATGGATTTTTACCAAAATACCCCCAGACATGGTTTTTTACCAAAATACCCCCGAACATGGATTTTTACCAAAATACCCCTGGACGAGATCTGTATCATGGAATTCTCCGACCACTGCAATGAGATATTTTTTTGTGCCTCAACACGTTCAAGCGCATCATTCAAGTCTTTCGTTCGAGCACGATCATCAAATTTCCCGTTCGAACGCGATCATCAAGTCTTCCGTTCGAGTGCAATCATTCAAGTCTTCCGTTCGAACGCAATCATTCAAGTCTTCCGTTCAAGCGCGATCATCAAATTTTCCGTTCGAGCGTGATCATCCAGTCTTCCTTTTGAACGTGAGCATTCAAGTCTTCCGATCGAACGCGAACACTCGATCTTCTAGACAAATATGATTATCCAGTCTTCCATGCAAGCATGATCATCCAGTCATCCTACAGCTGCAGTTCATTCATTTCTTTGGTCGGAAGAAGATCGATCCTCCATTTGATTTCAGGAATCAATCAAAGAAGGATCGAGGGGGCATCTGTTGAGGCATAAAAAATGGTAATGAAGAAAGGATTGAAGTAAGAGAAAATTAAGAGATGGAAAGAAAATTGGAAATGAAGAAGAAAGAAATAGCTTAAGGGGGGTTTGCGCGGGTCCACGCAACCAATGTCCGTTGTGCGGGACCGCGCAACCAAGATATCAGTTGCGCGGGTTCGTACAACAGAATTTAGGACTGGTTCTTTGTGAAAAGATCCAAAGCATTGAAAGGTGGGTCCCATGGTACTAAAATCGATGTGTCACACATGCAAGGGCCTATAAATACCCCCTCCCCTCCTTCATTTGGGAGGATTGAAGATTCTCGAGAAGAAGCGAAGCAAGGAGAGAGATCGAAGGTGAGAAGAGAAAGCAGTGATGGTTTATGCAGGTCAGCGCAACCAGACTGCCCTGCAGTCTGTGAAGACAAAGAGCCGTTATGCTGCCAAAATGGTTGAAGTCATCAAGTTCCTTCTGTTCAAGTATAGAAGGGAACAATCAGCAGAAGAGCATATTCCTCCTAAGTCCTAGGAGATGACTGAAATCACTGATGTTATGCTGCCGAACTTCATATTTAACTATGACTGTTGAACAAATCATAATTCCTTTATTTTAAGTAATCTATCTTATAATCAAGGGGTATTAGAAGGATGTAAATGAACTCAGTATCAGTGAAGTATGATGATCATTTTGAATACTCTTTCTCTGTTACGTTTAAATAAGATAATCTCCCAAATTAAACACATCTGTTTTTTGTCGAAACAAGATACTAATTCTAATTAATTTGGCAGGAAAGACTTATTCGAAAGCTTGGATTATACAGATCATGAATAAAAAAAATGATCGAAAAAGTTATTGCGGCAGGAGTAGAATTAGAGAACAACCCCAGATACAGAGTTGAAGGAAAGAATCGCTGGAGTTGATCAAAGACCGTTGTAGTAGCAGCGGTGTTGAAAGATAACTCTCTGGTCAAGATACTCAAAGATGAAGTCGTCACAGCTGTGGCAGAGATGTATTTCGATGAAAAGAGAATTTTATCCTCTTTAGTGAAACATCCGCTCGACACTACTGGCTGGAGGCATTCCAGTCTTCTGTTTAAGCGTCATCATTGAAGTCTTTCGTTCGAGCGCGAGCCTTCCGTCTTTTGTTCAAGCGCCATCATTCAAGTCTTCCGTTCAAGCGCAATCATTCAAGTCTTCCATTCGAGCGTGATTGTTCAAATCTTCCAATCGAGCATAATCGTTCAAGTCTTCAGTTGGAGCACAATCATTCAAGTCTTCTGTTCGAGCGCGATTATCGAGCACAATCATTCAAATCTTTCGATCAAATATGAGCATTCTGGTCTTCTGATCGAACATGATCATTCGATCTTTTGGTCAAAGATGATCATCCAGTCTTCCATGCAAGCATGATCATCCAGTCGTCCTTCAATTGCAGTTCATTCAAGTTCTTCAGGCGGAGGAAGATCGATCCTCCATTTGATTTCAGGAATCAATCAAAGAAGGATCGAGGGGGCATCTGTTAGTGCACAAAAAATGTGCAAAGTTTCCATCATGTGTTGATTTGAAGAGATGAGAAGATATCAGAGACAAGGAAGAAAGAAGAAGAGGAGAAAAGAAGAAAAAATAGCTTAGTATTGCGTCGGACTGCACAATAGCAATATTGATTGCGCGGGACCGCGCAAGAGATATTGATTGCGTGGGACCGCGCAACCAAAATACCAGTTGCGCAGGTTCAATCAACTGACTTCCAAAGTTTATTCTCTCAAAAAGATCCGAAGTAGTGAAGGATGGTTTGCATGGGTCCGCGCAATCAATATCCATTGCGCGGGATCGCGTAAACAAAATATCCATTGCGCGGGTCCGCGCAATGAGTTCCAGAATGAGCTCTTTGTAAAAGGGCTCAAAACACTGAAAGGTGGGTCCCATGGCACTAAGATCGAGGTACCACACATGCGAAGGTCTATAAATACCCCCTCCCCTACTTCATTTAGAGGTATTGAAGATTTTGGAGAGGAAGCAGAGCAAGGAGGAAGATCGAAGGTGAGAGAGAGAATGCTACGGTGGGTTGCGCGGGTCCGCTCAACCGATATCCGTTGCGCGGGTCCACGCGACCAGACTACCCTGCAGTCTGTGAAGATAAAGAGCCGTTATGCTGCCAAAATGGTTAAAGTCTTCAAGTTCATTTTGTTCAAGTGTAAAGGAGAATATTCAGCAGAAGAACAATTCCTCCTAAGTACTAAGAGATGACCGAAGCAGGCGCCAGAATGCTGCCGAAATTTCCATCGGGCTATCTTATCTGAGTTTGATTGATTGTACTTTGTTTTCCGAATCAAGGGAATTCGAGGATGTAAATGAACTCAGAATAAATGTGATCAATGTTCTCTCATTATTTTGTTGTTATCATTGAATAAATCCCCCAAATCAAACGCATTTGTTTCCTTGTCAAAACAAAATGGCGACTCCACTGTGGAACATTTTAGTAGTAACTTAGTAAATATTCAGGGAACATTTATCACTTTTTGGCGTCAGTATAGACGTCAAAATGGCGACTCTCAGTGGGAACATCCTCCCCTTCATCTCTGAGATAGAATGATTATCATTTAAATGCCTAATTGCAATTTTATATTTTGTCTACAAGTAAAACGCGTCAGAGAAAGCAAAGTCTACTGTGATCAAGAGCAGTGACTTTCGTCTAATGAATGGAACAATCTCTGTTTCGTCAGTAGCTCAAGAAGATGAGGAAGGATGGAGGATAGTAACATCCAAAAGTTGGAAAGTTCGATCTGCTTCTGCAAGAAGCATCATCTCGCCAAGTACTGGGTCGATTATGCGAAGTGTCATGAGACACGGTCCTGCTGCGGTCATACAATCATCTCATTCGAGAAAAATGAAAAGGCCCGTTACTCCAGAAGGTCTTCCGATACCGTTAACTATAACTGTAAAGACATCCTCCATAGAATCATTGCGAGTTTCGAAAAACAAAGGGAAGGCGACCGTAATCAGCGAATGTTCACTCACAGCACCTCCTGCAAAAGATTTTACACAAACTCATGCATTGAGAATGCCACGATTTGAGTTAGCTAGTCCTTCGAAGTGACAGTACACTGGTTTCAAATCAGATAATAGTTCATCTTCTTCAACAGCATCGCAGCACGACGCTCACTTTCTGCTTCAATATCAAGACAATCGAAGTATAAAGAAACAGAAAGCTCGTCGACAGATATTAATCAGCCTGATCGGATTTCGCTAGATAAGCATGTGGCTGAAGAAGTCCCTAATATTCCGACAGTGATTGTTGTGAACAACATTGAATCACAAATAGAAAGGCCACAACCGCAAGCGGTTAGATTTCAAAAGCTGATGCCTAATATTACTCAGAATATAATGCAGGAAGAAATTCGGCAGATGGTTATTGAGTCTACTCATCTAGAGAATGAACGAAGTCAGAATAAAAGGTTTCGATATCAGACACCGTATCCCCTTGAAATAGAAGACATGCCTTTTCCCGCCGATTTCAAACACCCGGACTTTCAGAAATTTAATGGGAATGGATCACCAGAAGAGCATATGATGCATTTCATAGAAAAGATGGGAAATTTCTCTAGAATTTCTCAATTTTGTCTGTGATTATTCGAATCTTCTCTAACCGGAAGAGCTTTCAAATGGTATTCAGGTTTAATTCCAGGATTTATTCATACCTGGGAACAGATGCAGTTTGCTTTTATGTCAAACTTTTTCTCTTTGGACCGAGAAGTTAGTTTGACAGAATTGGCCTCTATTTGCCAGGAAGAAAATGAATCAGTTGAAGAATTCATCAGTCAATGGAAGGACTTGGCAACATCATGTCAACATCCTCTGCAAGAATCAGAACAAGTAGAACTATGTTTAGAAGGCTAAGATCAGAACTGGCATGCCACCTGATTAGTAAAGATTGGAGAACCTTTCGTAATTTTGCTACGAAGGCTTATACTCTTGCAAAGATGATGGGAAGAGTGTCTGCTTTTCAGTCAAAATCAGCCCACATCACTCGGAAAGAAGAAACTAAAGAAGATTATCAGGATGTTGAAAAAGACAGCGATGAAGAAGATAAAAATGGTCGTGCGGTTATAATGACATATAAAAGGTGCAGGCAAAATAAAGACTATATGAAATATGCATTCTCAAGAAAAGATATACTTCCTATGTTGAATCAATTGTTGGCTATGAAGCGTATTGAATTACCTCGGCTAAGACCCCTCAAAGAAATTGAAAATACAAGAGGAATGGATTATTGCCATTATCATCATAAATTTTGACATCATACAGAAAACTGTAAACCCCTTAGGAACGAGCTACAAAAGATGATCGATAAGGGAGAAATTGCGATGAAAGAGCATGACAGAAATAGAAAGATGGAGAAAAGTGATTAAGACTCGGTAAAGAAAATTCTGGGGGCATCCGCATTAAAAGACGATAACATGTTTCGTATGATGAACCGTCAGTAAGAGTTGTCATAGCCTAAATACTCGAATAAAAAGAAGCGAATGAGGCAAAAGATATAAAGTCACGATGTAAAGCTTATTCGTTGTAGATGTGCATTGCAATACCTGCTAGTTCAGGAGATGGCCACTATTTTGATTTCGAAAGGTATCGGTATGATACTTCCAAAATCAAAAGGGGGGCAAGACAGGTGAGTAAAAAAAACAAAACTGTGAAATGTATTTCTCACCATAAAATGTATTTCTTTTGAACATATGAATAAAATGCAGGCTTTCAAGCATATCAAGTCATCATCAAATACGAAGCACCAATGACAATCGCCAAATGAAAAGCCAAATGAAAAGTCAATCGCCAAAATTAGCAACTATCGCTGTCGTCATCAATCGCTTATCAAAAATGTTATCATCGCCAAAAATTACATTCTTAGAACATATCAGCAGCGGCGAAATATCAATTATTGATTCTCAGAACATTATCAGCAGTTGCAAAATATCAGTTATGGATTCGCCATTCATGGCAGTGAAATAAGTAATGGAATAAGCCTATATGGCTAGCCACACAAATCTTATGACAGTGATGGAAAATGAGCATTTAAGGTTGCCTAGCCAAGCCTATATAGCCAACTACACATAAGACCTACAAAGCCTGAAATTGGCCTGCCCAAAATTGGCGGTAAACTAGAATTGCTCCTTGAGCCCTGCCCGAAATTAGCAGTAAACTATCTTGCTCTTTGAGCCCAGTGTCAAGTTAAGTTCAGTCAAGTTCAGTCTTGTATAGTCAAAGTAGAGTCAGTCAAAAGTACACTAGCATAAACTATCACCACTGCTCAAAAAGCATAAACTAAGTTTAGCATTCAAAATGCCATAGATACATACTTCAATTTAGATATGCTCAAATATGCAATTGCCAGATGAAAATTTTAAATATTGAGTAAACAACATGCAAAAATGTGTTTCCCTTGAATCAGGTTCAAATTACAGCGACAGAAAATGCCTTTAAGATATTGACAATTATCTACTCAAAAGTTCAAATCTTCGAGATCAACTATTAGTCTTCAATTGCAATATATTTGTTCTATTGACAAGAGTTGTAAGGTCTTTTTCTCTCTCGCCTTCTTGACATAAAGGAATATTATCGCACAAGATTCTCAAGGGGGGGGGGGGGGGGGTGCAGAGAATAAACTAGTGAAGAATTATCATTTTCTCTCGGACAATATAAAGATTCAAATATATTCTTTGGATTTGTTAAAAGGAGCAACAAAAAAATTATCCATCTTTCAGGAGTATCAGCAGGCTTCACTTCAGAAATATTATCTTTTGAAGAAATCTTTATGCGACATTAACCGGGAAAGGGGGAAGGATCTATGTCTTCAAAGTAATCTATGCCTTGGTCTTTCTGATAATCTCTTATGCACGGTGGAGAAATTCATATGCCGATGTCGTAACTTCTCGCTATCTTATTAATGATATCGCAAGACCCCAAGTACCAGATTTGATGGAGATAAGAATCAGCAAAGATTCAAGGAAAAGTCTATGAAGAAATGTTAAGGAGCACAAGCTAGAAACGACTCGGCAAAAAAAGACTCAGCGATTGAATCTTTGGAGTTGGAAATGATATCTCTAAAAGTGCGATATAATGAGCAAAGAATGCAATGTGAAGCACGATGAAAAGCATAAAGATGAAACGATTAAATCATTATCATATTGCGAATATCACGATCAACCTAAAAAAAGAAGAGTAGTTTTCAATATATATTTCAGAATTATAAATACTTGATAAAGCTAAATTGGAAAAATCATAATGTCTTGAGATACTAATTTCGATCAATTTGGCAGGAAAGACTATCATTCAAAAGCTTGGGTCATGCAGATCATAAATAAAGGAAACAATCGAAAAAGTTGTTGCGGCAGGAGTAGCATTAAAGAACAACCCCAGATACACAGTTGAAGGAAATAATCGCTGGAGTTGATCAAAGAGATCGTTGCAGTAGCAGCGATGTTGAAAGATAACTCTCTAGTCAAGATACTTAAAGATGAAGTCGTCATAGCTGTGATAGAGATGTGTTTCGATGAAAAGAGAATTTTATCTAGTGAAACATCCGCTCGACACTACTGGCTAGGGGCATTCCAGTCTTCTATTCGAGCGCCATCATTCAAGTCTTTCGTTCGAACGTAATCATTCAAACCTTTCGTTCGAGCGCGAGCCTTCCAGTCTTCTGTTCAAGCGCCATCATTCAAGTCTTCCGTTCGAGCGCCATCATTCAAGTCTTCCGTTCGAGCGCAATCATTCAAGTCTTCCGTTCGAGCATGATTGTTCAAATCTTCCAATCAAGTACAATTGTTCAAGTCTTCCGTTCAAGCGTGATTGTTCAAATCTTCCAATCGAGCACAATCGTTCAAGTCTTCCATTCGAGTGTAATCATTCAAATCTTCCATTCGAGTGCAATCATTCAAATCTTCTGATCGAATTGAGGATTCCGGTCTTCTGATCGAACATGATCATTCAATCTTGTGGTCAAAGATGATCATCCAGTCTACCATCCAAGCATGATCATCTAGTCGTCCTTCAGTTGCAGTTCATTCAAGTTCTTCAGGCGGAGGAAGATCAATCCTCCATTTGATTTCAAGAATCAATCAAAAAAGGATCGAGGGAGCATCTATTGGTGCACAAAAAATGTGCAAAGTTTCCATCATGTGCTGATTTGAAGAGATGAGAAGATATCAGAGACAAGGAAGAAAGAAGAAAGGAACAGAAGGAAGAAGAGGAGAAGAGAAGAAAGAATAGTTTAGTATTGCGTCAGACTGCACAACAGCAATATTGATTGCGCGGGACCACGTAAGAGATATTGATTGCCCGGGACCACGCAACCAAAATACCAGTTTCGTAGGTTCCCTCAACTGACTTCCAGGGTTTGTTCTCTGAAAAAGATTCGAAGTAGTGGAGGATAGTTTGCGCGGGTCCGCACAATCGATATCCGTTGCGCGGGACCGCGCAAACAAAATATCCGTTGCGCGGGTCCGCGCAATGAGTTCCAAAATGAGCTCTTTGTAAAAGGCCTCAAAACACTGAAAGGTGGGTCTCATGGCACCGAGATTGAGGTACCACACATGCGAAGGTCTATAAATACCCCCTCCCCTACTTCATTTAGAGGTCTTGAAGATTTTGGAGAGGAAGCAGAGCAAGGAGGAAGATCGAAGGTGAGAGAGAGAAGGCTACGGTGGGTTGTGCGGGTCCGCGCAACCGATATCCGTTGTGCGGGTCCGCGCAACCAGACTGATCTGCTGTTTGTGAAGATAAAAGGCCGTTATGCTGCTGAAATGGTTGAAGTCTTCAAGTTCCTTCTGTTCAAGTGTAAAGGAGAATATTTAGCAGAAGTGTTATTCCTCCTAAGTACTTGGAGATGACCGAAGCAGGCGCTAGAATGCTGCCGAAATTTCTATCTCCTTGGAGATTAGTTGATCGATTCAACAATTCCTCCTAAGTCCTAGGAGATGACTGAAATAGGCGTCGGAATGCTGCCGAAATTTCCATCGGGCTATCTTATCTGACTTTGATTGATTGTACTTTATTTTCAGAATCAAGGGAATCCGAGGATGTAAATGAACTCAGAATAAATGTGATCAATGTTCTTTTATCAAATTCTTTGTTATCATTGAATAAATCCCCCAAATCAAACACATTTGTTTGCTTGTCGAAACAAATAAGATAGCGAGAAGTTACGGCATTGGCATATGAATTTCTCCACCGTACATAAGAAATAATCAGAAAGACCAAGGCATAGATTACTCTGAAGACATAGATCCTGCCCCCTTTCCCAGTCAACGTCGCATAAAGATTTCTTCAAAAGATAATATTTCTAAAGTAAAGCATGTTGATACTCCTGAAGGATGGATAATCTTTACTTCTCCTTTTAACGAATCCAAAGAATATATCTAAATCTTTATATTGTTCGGGAGAGAATAATAATCCTTCACTAGTTTATTCTCTGCCCCATTTTGAGAATCTTGTGCGATAATATTTCTCTATTCATCAAGAAGGCGAGAAACGAAAAGACCTTACAGCTTTTGTCAATATATTAATTGACCTTGAAGACTTGAACTTTTGAGTAGATAATTACCAATATTTTGAAGGCATTTACTGTAATTTGAACCTGATTCAAGAGAAATGCATTTTTGCATATTGTTTACTCAATATTTAAAATGTTCATCAGGCAATTGCATATTTGAGCATATCTAAAATGAAATGTGTATCTATGAAATTTTGAATATTGCACATAGTTTATGCTTTTGAGCAGTGGAGAGAGTTTATGCTAGTGTACTTTTGACTGACCATACTTTGACTGTACAGGACTAAACTTGACTTGACTTAACTTGACTGAACTTAACTTGACACTGGGCTCAAAGAGTAAGATAGTTTACCGCCAATTTCGGGCAGGGCTCAAGGAGCAATTCTAGTTTACCGCCAATTTCGGGCAGGGCTCAAGAAACAATTTTAGTTTACCGCCAATTTTGGGCAGGGCTCAAGGAATAATTCTAGTTTACCCCCAATTTCGGGCAGGGCTCAAGGAGCAATTCTAGTTTAGCGCCAATTTTAGGCAGGCCAATTTCGGGCTTTGTTGGTCTTATGTGTAGTTGGCCATATGGGCTTGGTTAGGCAGCCTTAAATGTTCATAGGTCTTATGCATAGTTGGTCGTATAGGCTTGGCTAGGCAGCCTTAAATGTTCATTTGCCATCACTGTCGTCAACTTTATATGTGGTTGGCTATATAGTTTATTCCACTACTAAAAGATGGTGATTAATAATTGATATTTTGCTGCTGCTGATAATGTTATGAGAACTTTCGTATCATGTTTAAAATAGTGTATCAGCTTGGCGATGATAGCAATTTTGATAAGTGATTGATCGGCGACAGCGATAGTTGCCTTTTTTTTTCTACAATAATCATTGATACCTGGTGATTCTGACGAAAATCTTTGGCATCGGTGACAATCGTCAATGCTTGACAGCAATCATTATTGCTTGACAGCATCATCAACGCTTGACAATGATCATCAACACTTTTCATTTAGCGATGACTTAATATGCTTGAAAGCCTACATTTCATTCATATACATAAAAGAAATACATTTTATGGTGAGAAATATATTTCACAGTTTTTACTCACCTGTCTTGCCCCTTTTGATTAGGAAGCATTACTCTGGGAATCTTCGTAATCAAAATCATGATGTTGCGACCTTTAACAAATATGCTAACACTGCATCATCTCATACTTTTTGCCCAAGCTCAGCTTTACCCCCGGTCTCGAACTAACCAAGCCTGTGTACTCTTATTTCTTCTTTTACGTCGCACTCCTTAACAATTTTGCCTTTATCAACTGTTTTCTATAACTTGTTCTTCAAGCTGAAGGAATTTTCCGTTCGATGTTCAGCATAGGCAGTACATCACCTTCTTCGACTGAATACATCCACAATCTTGACTGTGCAAATTCTTTATTCATTTTCTTGGCCGTATATATAGTCATATTTCTTATATCAGATATTCCTTACCCATTCACTTTTCTTCTTTTTTTTCTTTTTTTTTTTTAATTGTATCTCCCGAATTTATCCTCATTTGGGATTCTGAGATTTTGGCATTTTGAGACTTTGCTTATCCTGCCCCCTGAATAATTGTGCCATGAATCTTTTGAGTCAAAATGTTGTGATTCTTCTTGGTCAAAATGTTGTAATTCTTCTTGGTCAAAACGTTGTAATTCTTCTATTAAGTGACTATTTTTCCATCAGGATCATATATCATCATTACTTTCTCCTTTATTTCATATGACTTCTTTTATGACAATTTTACTATTGTCAATCATTTCTTGTAGAATACCTTTGAATACTGTAACCGTGACAGTTTGATTGTCTCTGCAGCTAGCGATTGATTCCTCATAAGTAGTATATCGTCTTCTTTAACTGTATGTTTCTCTTAGCTCTTGAATTGTCCAAACTCTTCCTCTACTTTCTTATCTGTAAAATCACGCATTTTCTCAATATCGGAAAATTCAAATCTTTACATTTTGACGATCCTTCTTTTCTTTTTTTTGCTTTCTTTCGTCGGCAATTTCTGCTGCTACTCTTTTAAGACTTTCAAGCAGCTGATTTTTCACACCCCAAACTCAGAAACCAGGCTCACAAAATTCCTGATCGCCGAATCCGACGCCGATAGCCTCCGTAGAATCCCATTCTCGGCTCCCAGTGCTCATTCGCCAGGTTCCGATCCTGGGATGCTACAAGGAGGATTTCCAATATCAGTTTGATTCGTAATAAGCATAACCAAAGGCATAACCCACAAACAACAACCAAAACTTCCATCACATTTTCACTATGATCAAAAACTTTACAAGTACAATGAGCATAAAGGGAAATACAATGATAATGGACAAAAAGCTCCAAAATGATCTGCTCTGCGTTCCTACCTTAGCGCTGTTGTGCCCCAACGTCACCTACATGCAACGGTCGTGCATAAGCTTATAGAAAGCTTAGAGGGTGGTGAAAGTGTGTGCGCAAGGTAGTAATGCAGATATACAGTATCAGAGTAATGTGGAACATGCTGGTGAATGCATGAATACCTTTAGCCATACCAAGGTTATGCGATGTAAGGCATGAATAATGTCGGCCATACCAAGGCCATGCGATGCGAGATGCAACTCAAGCATATAAATACTCATCTATAACCATATATCAATACAGCTCAAATCTGGAATATCACCGGGGTCTAGTACACTCCAAACCAGATTGCCGCCCCATCGCGCGCAATAAGGTAAGTGGAAGAGACCTCACTATCTGCCTTATCGCGCACAATAAGCTCAGCTCATCGATAGCGGACCCATTCCTCGAGCTAGTCAGACTCAGCCTACGTTTGCCCCCTCCTCTCGGGCGGGTAAGGCCACACCCCCTTCCAACTGACCACGACATAGTATAAAACGCGGCCATCTGGTAATCGGCACTCGATGCTTATGCACCCACTCGGTCTAGACGTTGGAGCAACCTCTCGGTACCATAAGGGTTTAGGTACTTTCACCTAGGGATATCTATAGCACCCCATGTAGAACAAGATTTTCGTATCCAATCCTGCCAACCAAGATATGCCTGTGGTGGATATGGCCCTGATGTCGCTAGGGCGTACAGTACACATGTCACATGAATCAAGATGCATGAATCACGCAATCCAGTCATGCAACAATCTTGCGCGTATCACGCGCTCATGTAGGGCAACTCTGCCTATCAGGGAGCCCATAAACAATCTGCTCAAAGGCATGTGTTATAATCAATCACTCATCTCATCACAAGTATGCAGATGATGCGTATGAACGTGTATCATGATGTTATATTGTCACATTCTCATAATCGATATCGATAACCGATGTCGGCCTCGGCAAACGGCATCGATAATCAGCATCGATAACCGGCATCGATAATCAGGGTCGATAATCGGCGTCGACCGTGGTTTATGAAGTCATTCACCTATAGCGAATGGGGCCCATTTATTTGAGTTAACCCATGAAGATAATGGGCCCAACAAGGCCTAAGGGAAGGTCACAATGAGGACGTCTAACCATCATTGCCCATCAATGTGGACGTCAAACCAACATTGCTCCCAAGGAGTGGCCCACATAAGGAATTCATAAATAATATAACGGCCTCATACATACATTACATTGGGCCTCGCTCATGGACCTCACATACATCGCATCGGGCTGATCGAATGGGCCGAATCAAATGAGCCGATCAAATGGGTCGAAGCAGTTGGGCCAAATCGGTTGGGCCGAATGTATGTTAAATCGGGCCAAGTCAAATGGGCCTCAGGTATATCAAATCGGGCCCACCCTCATATATTACATAAAACGTATATAATAGATTTTAATATATATATATATATGCTGCTAGTGCAACGTATGCACAGAGAGAGAGTGAGAGAGAGAAAGAGAGAGAGATAGAGAGAGAGATAGAGACAGTGAGATAAAGAGAGTGAGAGAGAAAGAGAGAGAGAGAGATAAAGAGAGAGAGTGAGATAGAGAGAGAGTGAGAGCAGCCACGTGCTACCTCCTTTTTCTTTTTTCTTTTTTTTTTAATTATTACTTTTACTTTTACTTTATCTTTTGCTGTATGAGATAAAAACAGAGGTGGGTCCCACGTAAGGCCCACCATAAAAAACACATATATTATATATGTAATATAATATATAATATATATCATATATATAATATACATATGACGTCCAGGCCGTCCAGGGCCTGGACGGTCTCAAATGCTAGAGAGGGCCCCACACGAGGGGTGTGTCCCACTGTCAGATGGACAGTGGACACAATACACGCATCATGGTGGGGCCACCTTATACGGATGGACGACATGGGTATACACAACGTCATAGTGGTCCCACCATCCACGAACGGTAGAGACCCCACGCATCACGGTGTGGCCCACCCCAAAATGGATGAACGGCATGGGTGGGTCCCATGGACCCCACGCCAGCTAACACTTCACTGCTGCCACCGCCACTAGGGATGGATGTCAAGACCTCAGCTTTGAAATGAGGTATCTTTCACATAGTCTACCATGTGAGCTATAGGAGCCCACCGTTGAAACGAGTTACCTCCACTCAGTCCGCCAATTGTGTTATGTAGCTGGGGGTGCACATGCACCAAGGAGGGCCCTACACAGATGTGGTCCCTCCGTCCCTGAACGGTGGACGGTTGGATAAAACACATACAATATGGTGTGGCCCATCATAAAGGGTGGACGGTGTGGATGGGTCTCATGGACCCCACCGTCAGCACCCACTCCACTATTAGTGTACACCCACTGTCAGTCCACACCCACATCAGTCCACACTTCCCTGTAGTGCACACTCCACTGTCCGTTTACACTCCACTGCTAGCCATCCCACTGTCAGTCAACACTTCACTGTTAGCCATACTCCACTGACGGACAGTGTGGGCCTATACCTCATCAAGGTGGATCCCACATGGCCCACCTATTTTTGGATCAGCTTGATATTTGTGTCTTACCCATGTCCAGCAGCAATGGGTGCACATACCACCCATGTAAACAGTGGGGTTCACATTAATGGACAGCGTGGACAAGGTCATGCATCAAGTGGGCCACAGGCCATCATACACAAAAAAAATAATGGAGAGAGAGAGAGAAAGAACAGAGAGGATGGAGGGGCCCCGCCACTATGGGCCCCTCATACAAATATACATCAAGGTGGGTCCCACATATATGGACCCTTAATCAAACAAAATGAATGAAAATAAAGATCTAAGATCACCCACCGGCTTCTACTTGCACCCTAGGCTTCCTTAGCTCCTTAGCTTCGATTCCAACGGAGGAGATGAGGTTTGGATGGTTGAGATTGGAGATGAAAGGGTAGGAAAGTGTGCCACCCTTGTTGCTTGGGAGGGCTTGGAGAGGCTTGGACGGATGATGATCTTGGGTTACTTGGGAGGTGAGTTTGAAAATGAGATAGTGATGGTTGTAAAGAGAGAGAGAGAAGATGATTAATGGAGTGATGGATGTGGTAAGTGATGGGTGTAAGAACTTTTTGACTTTTGTGGTTTTTGGTGTAAGAGAAGTATGGGTGTGTAAGAACCTTTTTGACTTTGGTGGATGCTTGGGAAAGGGTGAGAGGTGATGTGTACTTGACATGATGGGATTGATTGATGGATGATTGATGTGACAAGTCGTAGAGATTCTCTCAGGATTCGTACGCGCCACATTTTCCTCACACCGAACGCTAGCACACATCTCCTGGCCAGAGTATCGGATCGGTGAGCGAGTTGCGGTATCAAAATAGCGGCGACGACGCGGTCGCTAAGGTACCAGTCTTAGGTTGAGTCGACTCGAGTTAACTACGTGTGAATCAGGGTCATGCGCAAATGCTGGTTAAGGGTCGAAGGTTGCCGGAATTCGACTGCGGGAACCTACGAAACGGTGCGGTCTAGGATACGGGGCTTATAGCTCTCCCCTCTTAATAAAAAATTTCGTCCTCAAAATTTACACAATCATCGCAACTAGTCATACTAATGAGGGAGAAGAAACATAACATCACTATATAAAATCAGAGATAACATACAAAATATAACACATAATCAGTTATTAAAGAGATGGGGATAACGCTCTTGAATCTCAGCCTTGCGCTCCCAAGAAGCCTCCTCAACAGAATGGTGACCCCACTGAACCTTCATCAACGGAATGCCCTTGGTCCGAAAGACTTGCTCCTTCCGATACAGGATACGAACTGGCTACTCAATATAGGAAGCATCCTCCCGAACCTCTAACGGATGTCAATCAATAACGGGAACGATGTCTAACCCACACTTCCTCAACATAGAGACATATAAAACATTGTGGACGCCAGATAACTGAGATGGTAAGGCAACCCAATAGGCCATCGTACCAACGCGCCTAGTGATCTCAAAAGATCCTATAAATCTCGGGGCAAGCTTGCCCTTCGCTCCAAATCAAACTACGCCCTTCATGGGCAAGACCTTGAGATACACATGGTCCCCTACATCAAACTCCAAGGGACGACTCCAACGATCAGCAAAACTTTTTTGCCGGCTCTGAGCTGTGCGCATCCTTTGCCTGATGATATCAATAACCTCTGACGTCTCCTGTACAACCTCGAGACCTAAGAGACGACGCTCTCCAACGTCGGTCCAACAACTCGGTGATCTACATGGTCTGTCATATAGTGCCTCAAAAGGAGCTATGCCGATAGTTGCCTGATAGTTGTTATTGTATGCGAACTCAGCCAATCGCAGATGCTCATCCTAGCTACCCCCGAAATCAATCGCTCAAGCCCGAAGCATATCCTTAAGAATCTGGGTTTGGCCATCAGTTTGCGGATGGTACGCGGTGCTGAGCTGCAAATCAGTCCCCATCGCTCTCTAGAAGCTCCCCCAAAACTAAGACGTGAACCTCGGGTCTTGGTTAGAAACGATCGAGACTGAAATGCCATGCAGTCTCACAATCTCCTCGACGAATAACCTCGCAAGCCAGTCCAAAGGCCAAGTCGCACGAATCAAAAGAAAATGCACCGACTTCGTCAGACGATCCACAACAACCCGGATGGCGTCATGACTGCACTGAGTCGTCGGCAAACCTATAATGAAATTTGTCGACACATGCTCCCACTTCCACATCGGGACACT
>JAJHSJ010000019.1:24125435-24271132 GCA_021015155.1 Magnolia officinalis
GAGTGGGAGTCAATCGGGTCACTCTCCGACGTAGCATGTCCTACAGGAAAGATTGAAGGTGTCTATCAACTTGAAAACTCTCGAAGGCACGCACGTTAAGGTCGGTAATAAAAACTCGCTAAGCTATCCGAACTAAGGACTCAATCATTTTAACTTATAGCAGACACATAATGTTGTTCTTGGTTATTCCCGAGTTATGCTCTGATACCAAACTTCTGTCACTCTCCAAACTAAGAAACCGGGCTCACAAATTCTCAATCGCCGTCGTAGAACCCCATTCTTGGCTCCCAGCGCCCATTCGCCAGTTTCCGATCTTGGGATGCTATAAGGAGGATTTTCAATATCAATTTGATTCGTAATAAGTATAAACCAAAGGCATAACCCACAAACAACAACCAAAAACTCCATCACATTTCCACTATGATAAAAAACTTTACAAGTACAATGAGCATAAAGGGAAATACAATGATAATGGACAAAAAGCTCTAAAATGATCTACTCTGCGCTCCAGCCTCAACGCTGCTTCGTCCCAACGTCACCTGCACGCAACGGTCATGCATAAGCTTATAGAAAGCTTAGAGGGTGGTGAAAGTGTGTGCATAAGGTAGTAATGCAGATATACAGTATCAGAGTAATGCGGAACATGCTGGTGAATACATGAATACCGTTAGCCGTACCAAGGTTATGCGATGCAAGGCATGAATGATGTCGGCCATACCAAAGCCATGCGATGCGAGATGCAACTCAAGCATATAAATACTCATCTATAACCATATATCAATATAGCTCAAATCTGAAATATCACCGGGGTCTAGTACACTCCAAACCAGATTGCCACCCCATCGCGTGCAATAAGGTAAGTGGAAGAGACCTCACTATCCGCCCCATCGCGCGCAATAAGCTCAGCTCGTCGATAGCGGACCCATTCCTCGAGCTGGTCAGACTCAGCCTAGGTTTGCCCCCTCCTCTCGGGCGGGTAAGGCCGTACCCCCTTCCAACCGACCACGACACAGTATAAAGCGCGACCATCTGGTAATCGGCACTCAGCGCTCATGCACCCACTCGGTCTAGACGTTGGAGCAACCTCTTAGTACCATAAGGGTTTGGGGACTTTCACCTAGGGATATCTTTAGCACCTCATGTAGAACAAGATTTTCGGTATCCAATCCTGTCAACCATGATATGCTTGTAGCGGCTATGGCCCCGATGTCGCTAGGGTGTACAATACACATGTCATATGATGCAAGATGCATGAATCATGCAATCCTGTCATGCAACAATCTTGCACGTATCACACGCTCATGTAGAGCAACTCTGCGTATCAGGGAGCCCATAAATAATCTGCTCAAAGGCATGTGTTATGATCAATCACTCATCTCATCACTAGCATGCAGATGATGCGTATGAACGTGTATCATGATGCTATATTGTCACATTCTCATAATCGATATCGATAACCGGCGTAGGCCTCGGCAATCGGCACCGATAATCAGCATCGGTAACTGGCGTCAATAATCAGGGTCGATAATCGGCGTCAGTCGTGGTTTATGAAGTCATTCACCTATAACGAATGGGGCTCATTTATTTGGGTTAACCCATGAAGATAATGGGCCTAACAAGGCCTAAGGGAAGGTCACAATGAGGACGTCTAACCATCATTGCCCATCAATGTGGATGTCAAACCAACATTGCTCCCAAGGAGTGGCCCACATAAGGAATTCATAAATAATATATAGCCTCATACATACATTACATTGGACCTCGCTCATGGACCTCACATACATTGCATCGGGACGATCAAATGGGCCGATCGAATGGGCCAAATCAAATGGGCCGATCAAATGGGTTGAGGCAGTTGGGCCAAATCGGTTGGGCGAATGTATGTGAAATCGGGCCGAGTCAAATCGGCCTCAGGTATATTAACTCGGGCCCACCCTCATATATATACATAAAATGTATATAATAGATTTTAATATATTTATATATATATATATATGTGCTGCTAGTGCAACTTATGCACAAAGAGAGAGAGTGAGAGAGAGAGAGAGAGAGATAGAGAGAGAGATAGAGATAGAGAGAGATAGAGATAGAGAGAGAGAAAGAAAGAGAGAGATAAAGAGAGAGAGTGAGATAGAGAGAGAGTGTGTGTGAGATAGAGAGAGAGAGAGAGTGAGAGCAGCCACGTGCTGCCTCCTTTTATTATTATTATTATTACTTTTTTTTTACTTTTATCTTTTGCTGTATGAGAGAAAAACAGAGGTGGGTCCCATGTAGGGCCCACCATAATAACACATATATTATATATATAATATACATATGACGTCCAGGCCGTCCAGGGCTTGGACGGTCTCAGATGCCAGGGAGGGCCCCACACGAGGGGTGTGTCCCACCATCAGATGGACGGTGGACACAATACATGCATCATGGTGGGGCCACCTTATATGGATGGACGACATGGGTATACACAAACCTCATAGTGGTCCCACCATCCACGGACGGTAGAGACCCCACACATCACAGTGTGGCCCACCCCAAAATGGATGAACAACATGGGTGGGTCCCATGGACCCCATGCCAGCTGATACTTCACTGCTGCACGCCGCACACTCGCCCTATGGATGCCCCAGACCTCAACGTTGAAATGAGGTATCTTTCACATAGTCTACCACGTGAGTTATGGGGGCCCACCATTGAAACGAGGTACTTCCACTCAGTCCGCCAGTTGTGCTATGTAGTTTGGGGTGCACACGCACTAAGGAGGGCCCCACATAGATGTGGTCCCTCCGTCCCTGAACGGTGTACGGTTTGGATAAAACACAAACTATATGGTGTGGCCCATCAAAAAGGGTGGGCGGTGTGGATGGGTCTCATGTACCCCACCGTCAGCACCCAATCCACTGTTAGTGTACATCCACTGTCAGTCCACATCCACATCAGTCCACACTTCCCTGTAGTGCACACCCCACTATCAGTTTACACTCCACTGCTAGCCATCCCACTGTCAGTCAACACTTCACTGTTAGCCATACCCCACTGACGGACGGTGTGGGCCTATACCTCATCAAGGTGGGTCCCACATGGCCCACCTATTTTTGGATTAGCTTGATATTTGTGTCTTACCCATGTCCAGCTGCAATGGGTGCACATACCACCCATGTAAACAGTGGGGTCCACATTAATGGACGGTGTGGATAAGGTCATGCATCAAGTGGGCCACAGGCCATCATACACAAAAAAAATAATAATGGAGAGAGAGAGAGAAAGAACCGAAAGGATGGAGGGGCCCCTCATACAAATATACATCAAGGTGGGTCCCACATATATGGACCCTTAATCAAACAAAATGAATGAAAATAAAGATCTAAGATCACCCACCGGCTTCTACTACTTGCACCCTAGGCTTCCTTAGCTCCTTAGCTTCGATTCCAACGGAGGAGATGAGGTTTGGATGGTTGAGATTGGAGATGAAAGGTAGGAAAGTGTGCCACCCTTGTTGCTTGGGAGGGCTTGGAGAGGCTTGGACGGATGATGCTCTTGGGTTACTTGGGAGGTGAGTTTGAAAATGAGAGAGTGATGGTTGTAAAGAGAGAGAGAAAGATGGTTGATGGAGTGATGGGTGTAAGAACTTTTTGACTTTTGTGGTTTTTGGTGTAAGTGAAGTATGGGTGTGTAAGAACCTTTTTGACTTTGGTAGTTGCTTGGGAAAGGGTGAGAGGTATGTGTACTTGACATGATGAGATTGATTGATGGATGATTGATGTGACAAGTTGTAGAGATTCTCTCGGGATTCACACGCGTGGCGTTTTCCTCGCACCGAACGCTGGCCCACATCTTCTGGCCAGAGTATCAGATCAGCACGCTAGTTATGGTCGCTAAGGTACCAGTCTTAGGTTGAGTCGACTCGGGTTGACGGCGTGTGACTCAAAGTTGTACGCAAATGCTGGTTAAGGGTCAAAGGTTGCCGGAATTTGACCGGGAAGACTGCGGGAACCTACGGAACAGTACGGTCTAGCATACGTGGCTTACATGATTCATATGAAAATTGAGCAACTTCACTTGCTCTTTTACTTTGGTAAGTTGTGACGATACCCCCAGGGTTCTCTATTAATCGATGAATTCGTTAATTCATTAATTGATCCGTTTACTTGTTGGTGAGCGTCGCCTGATTTAGTCGAACTAACTTTTCATCTGAAGGCTTTCCTCAAGGTTTACTGTTGTTCACAGTAGTCGTTGTTGGAAGAGTAAGGTCTTCAGTAATATGTTTATCTAGTGAAGGATGATGAACACCTTGTTGGCGGATTTTCTATTTTCTGTACACTCCAAATGTACTAATATCTGTAATCTGTAGAATGATATTCCTTACAAAAGAAGATTGAACCCTTCATTTTTTTCCAGATATCACTACGTTTCCTTCTCTCTCTTTTTTTTAACGTCCATACGTACGAACTCTTGATATATATGCCACGGGACCATCTCTCACCAAATCTCAGGCGTCATCATCAGCTTGATCGAATCACCATTGTCCCTGTACGCGCAGTACCCTATACCTTTCGCGTTGGTCTGCACAATTAATCATGGTTTGCACGAGTCGGTGTAAAGGTCTTAACACACTTGTTAGTCTGATGTTGCATAGGTGCATGCGACATCCTATACCATTTGCGCGACCCCGCACAATCGATCATAGCTTGCGTGGACTTATGTAAACATGTGAATTCCTACTCTTTACCTTCTTCTTCTTTATGTATTCCTTCTTCCTAATCTTCTTGAGCTACTGGCGAAACAGAGATTGTTCTGTCCATTACACAAAATTCACTACTCTTGATCACAGCAGACTTTGCTTTCTCTAACGCTTTCTACTTACTTAGAGATAAAATATAAAATTACAATCAGGCATCTACATGATAAGTCATTCTATCTCAGAGATGAAGGGGAGGATGTTCCCACTGAGAGTCGCCATTTTGGCGTCTATACAAACGCCAAAAGTGATAAATGTTTTCTGAATATTTTCTAAGTCATCATTGAAAAAGAATCCCCAGCAGAGTCACCATTTTGTTTCAACAAGAAAACAAATGTGTTTGATTTGGGGGATTTATTCAATGATAACAAAGAAAGAATGAGAGAACATCGATCACATTTATTCTGAGTTCATTTACATCCTCAGATTCCTTTGATTCTGAAAACAAAGTACAATCAATCAAAGTCAGATAAGATAGCCCGATAGAAATTTTGGCAGCATTCCGGCGCCTGTTTCAGTCATCTCCTAGGACTTAGGAGGAATTGTTAAATCGATCAACTAATCTCCAAGGAGAAAGAAATTTCGGCAGCATTTCGGCACCTGCTTCGGTCATCTCCTAGTATTTAGGAGGAATTGCTCTTCTTCTGAATATTCTCCTTTACACTTGAACAGAAGGAACTTGAAGACTTCAACTATTTTGGCAACATAACGGCCTTTTATCTTCACAGACTGCAGGGCAGTCTGATTGCGCGGACCCGCGCAACGGATATCGGTTGCGCGGACCCGCGCAACTCACCGTAGCCTTCTCTCTCTCACCTTTGATCTTCCTCCTTGATCTGCATCCTCTCCAAAATCTTTAATACCTCCAAATGAAGTAGGGGAGGGGATATTTATAGACCCTCGCATGTGTGGTACCTCGATCTCGGTGCCATTGGACCCACCTTTTAGTGTTTTGAGGCCTTTTATAAAGAGCTCATTCTGGAACTCATTGAGCGGATCCGCGCAATGGATATTTTGTTTGCGCGGTCCCCTGCAACGGATATCAGTTATGTGGACTTGTGCAAACCATCTTCCACTACTTCGAATCTTTTTCAGAGAACAAACCCTGGAAGTCAGTTGAGCAAACCTGCGCAACTGGTATTTTGGTTGTGTGGTCCTGCGTAATCAATATCTCTTGCGTGGATCCGCGCAATCAATATTGCTGCTTGTGTGGTCCGACGCAAATACTAAGTTATTCTTTCTTCTCTTCTCCTCTCTTCTTTTCTTTCTTCCTTTTGTTCCTTTCTTCTTTCTTCCTTGTCTCTGATATCTTCTCATCTCTTCAAATCACACATGATGGAAACTTTGCACATTTTTTATGCACCAACAGGCAGCAGTGAGAATCCAGTAGCCCTAAAAAGCCTGTGAAGGCCATCATATGCATACCCATGTGGGCAGCGGACAGAGCCCATCTGTATAACTTTTCGACATCGTCATGGGGAACAGATGAAAATGCCCTCCCATGAATGGGTCCGACCTTGTAGATGAAGAAAATGTGGGCTACGATGTGAGCTCTTTGTCCATGTCCATAGATAGGCCAACCATGCGTAAGACCCCCAAGTTCTCTCGCTAGATTTCAGTATTAACTCATGAGGAAGGGCTTAAACCTACTCATTGATGGACTGACGGCCCTAGATTTGGTACCCCAAAGGTAGCCTTGCGAGCCCCGTGAATTCTAGAGAGTTACTATGGCCAACCTTGTGCGTAAATCCAACTGAGTTCATGGCCCCAGTAGTTTCACCGAGCCCCTCTGATGGATCGCAGTTTGGGAATTCACTAGTCTGTGAGAAGTCCAATGAACTCCTAAGAGTTACGGAGACCATCACGTGAGACCCGACTCCACTACTCAAGAGTCTAAAAAACTGTGTGGTTCCACTACTCACGAGTTTAAACTGTGTGTGATTATCTGACTAAACTAAAACTTAACACCGCCAATTAAGACAGGAATCATATAGGAAATCCCTTGCTAACAAGACATAAGAGGCATAGTACATCAATCATAACACATCAATCGAAGCATCACGTAAACAAGATAAGAGCCTCATTATCAAGAATATCATGAGATACTTGTATAATTTGAAATTCTTAAAGTACTTGTAGCAACAAAAGAGAAAGTATCAAAGTTTTACATCTCATAGTTCTCCTGTAATGCCTAATGCTGCTAAGCATTGTTGCAAATTTTCTTGAAGATTAACTTGAGCAGCAGCATGTTCCACTTTGGCATTTGAAATAATTCTGGTAGGATCCGGGATACCAGTTAGCTTTTCTTCGAAAGAGGCAATTAGTTCTTTATTCTTAGCCAATTTAGATCTTTTAGAGTCCACAGAATGAAGGCTCCACTGTATCTTTTCTTGTACTCTTTCAATGTTCAGATCTTCCTCCAGACTTTGCTTCTCCAACTGAGCAATTTTTTTTCTTCAAAAGAGTAATATGATCCTGAATAGCCGTCTTGTTATCAGCAAAAGTCTTCAGTTGCTCTCGCAAAGATAATTATTCTTGATAATGGTGAGCGATAATGGGAGCAATCCGAGAAATTTTCTCCTTAGAGTACGCAAATTGCTTCTATACTCCAAAACTTCGGGTGGGACGATCACAGATTCAACTAATGATAGAACAGTTATCGAATTATGGAATCTTAGAAGAGCATCACGTATAGAAGAAACATTGACTTTAGCCATCCATGCAGCACTGTCTAGGACATCTAAAGTGACAACCATATTTGACCATTGATCAGCATCTTTGAACAACTTGACAATAGTTAATATGGAATTCATGATCAGCGCCAATTTGTACGCAGAAACCTTCTCAAAGGATAGCACATTTGATGAAGTCCCAACAGAGCCAGAACTTTTCATACCACTTTGAGGTAAGCTTCCCATTAAGAAATAAGAAATATAAAGTTATAGTAAAACTGTAAGTGCAGATAATATGGACAATATGAACGAGAAAAAAATAGATATACCTTCTGTTGGTACTAGAACAGTGAGCAGTTGTGTCCGTCTAGCAAGAGGGGGATTAGGTTCCACCATCTCAGCAAAAGATGGAGCCCTAGCTTCAGTACTCGAATCAACAATGACGGGAGTTGGCAGATCAGTTGATTCCATCGGAAAAGCGATTTCGCGTGCCACTGCCCGTGGAGGCATCGAGAATCTTGGGGAAGCTGCTGTTGTGATGGGAGGTATATCTATGGGGTAAGTACTATTTGCCTCTGTGTCGACAATGTAATCACCTGAAATAAAATACATAAGACAGGGAAGAAGAAGAGAATAAAAGTGAACAAAGACAGTAACATTCTCTTACATGGTGAATAACCATATTCCCTGTAGTCTAGAGGTTCATCTTCTTCTTCCCCTACGATGGGTGAAGTCTTTGCAGGAACAACTTCGAAGGTCGAGAGGATATGTCCTTCATCGGCAGGAACATCTCCTACAATGATATCATCTTCACCACTAATATCAACTTCCCCCTCCTCATAATCATCATCTTGATTTTCTCCTTCTGCCTCATTTTCATCAGAAATAATATGTCCTGACGAAGAAGTTAGACTTTCGCCGTCCAAATCTCCCTCGCTAGACTCTTCAATAACAACTTATTTCCCTTTAGAAGGAAGAGACTAGTTGCTTTCCGGTTGAGGATTTGCAGTGTCCAAAACCGGAGAAGCAGAAGCAATGGTTCCTTCTTGGGGAGAAGCTTGGGCACGCGTCCAAGACCTTGTCATTTGCGAAGAAGGACTAGGATGGACAGTCCCGGGGGCAGGAGAAGAAGTTGGCCGATCTTGAAGATTGGTAATATTCTTTGGCGGAGGGGAAGCAGCTTCCGTGACTTCTTCTCTTCGAGAATGGTGGAGAGGAATTTTTTCAAACTCACGAATATCACCATAGGCTATCCACCCTTCGAGAGTATTGTCAAGCTTCTTCTCACAGATAGGTTCATTTACCAATATTTTGACACAGTGATGGCCAGTAAAAGGTGCATGACTGGTCTCCGCTATGAAACCTACTCCCTCTTCAATAGTGAAACCCTTGAGCCTGGGAGTGGAAGCCATATGGGCTTAGTTACTACTGGCAAACCTTTTCTTACCAGATATGATTGGTGAACCCACCATCTCATATGGTTATATGAAGCCCAAGAGTACGATCGCAGCCCGGGATGATGAAGAAGAATTGGTTTGGCCTAACAATTGCTTCCAACCATTGCCCAATTAAATGGGCCACTGCCATTACTCATTCTTCTTCGAGTTACAAGTCCGCAATCTTCTGGAACTACCTGATCGACGCCGAATTGACAGTTAAAACGGCTAGGATAGTATGGTTCGCTCCAGAATTTTTTCCCCTCCCTTGATGGAAGACTTCATGATCTAATCGACAGAAAGAATCCCCTTTCTCCTGTGGTGAGTATTTTGTGTCTAATTTCTCTGTGTCTACAGTGTAACAAGGCTGAGTATGGTACTCGGGCGCTCGTTGCGCAGGTTGCACAACGATTGCAGGAAATTTAAAATTTTAAGAAAATTGATCCTGAATCTTTGATTCAAGGGAACAAAGAATGAATCAAGGAAGCATCTATTGGAGCATAAAAATCATGTAGAAAGATTAAAGATCAGAAATTAAACATGAAGTGAAGAAATGAGAAAGAAAGAAGAAGATCAAGCACTTTGATTCAGCAGTTGCGCAGGTCGCACAAACGGTAGTAGTTGCCCGAATCGCGTAACTAACATAATTTGTTAATTGGACTGTGCAAATGATTTCATCCATTACGCGGATCATGCAACTGATTTCATCATTGTGGTGCATCGTGCAATTGATTTCATCGTTTTGTGGATCGCCCAACCAACTTCACCGTTGCACAGGTCGCGCAATCAAGAGAAGATAAACAATTATTATGAACGGTCAGATCTGATGTAAAGTGAGCCCCATGGCACGAGGATCGAGGGTTCACACATGTGAAGGCCCATAAATACCCCACTTCGCCTCTCATTTGAGAGAGAGAAGAATTTTGGAAGAGAGATAGAGCTCTGAAGGAAGACTGAAGGTGAGAAGGAAGTCAGAAATTGGTTGCGCGGACTGTGCAACTAATAAATTATTGCGCGGGTCACGCAACCAGGTCATTATATGGTCAGCTATAAAAGGGGTCGAGATGCTGCTAAAATCGTCCAGTTTGATCTTCATTGCTCCAAGCTCTCCTTTACATAAGGGACAAGTTCAAAAGGGGAGAAGTTGAATGATCAAATCGACACAACATTCCTCCAAGGAGATACTGAAGCGACTATTGTAATGCTGCCGAATTTAGATTTGACATTTGAACTTTGTTAATTTCAATTATGTATTTCAAATGATTTATCTTAGAATCAAGGATACTAAAGGGATGTAAATGAACTCAGTATTAATAATACAATGATTGTTCTCTTATATTCTCTTTATTACATTCGAATGAGATAATTTCCCCCAAATTGAATGCATTTATTTCTTGTTCGAAACACTGATCCTTCTTTGATTAGTTTATGAAATCAAATGGAGGATCGATCTTCTTCTGCATAAAAATCCTTTCCCGACAAAGGACTCTTCATGAATGTAGAGCTAATTATATATCGGAGAAGGATCACTTGAACAGAGAACTTCAACAGCCGTGTTCGAACAGGAGCCTGTTGAAACATGCTTAGACCGAAGATCGAAAGATCGTGCTCAAATGGAAGACCGAGTGATGCAAACGAAAAACTGAATCATTGTAAATGGACAATCGAGTGGCTCGAACGGAAGACTGAGCGACTCTAGTCAGGGGTGCCGAGTGAATGTCTTGATAGAAAGAATAAGGGCGGCAATAAAAACACTCTATTTCCATATCGGTCAACCCTAACTGAACATCTTCTTGCAAATAGGGCCATAATTGCATCCAGCATAGTTTTGACTCCCTTTGCCTGTGCAATTCTTTTCTTTTCATCGAAAGTTACCGTTGTAGTGGCGATTATGGTGACTTCATCTCTGAGCAACTCGATCGGAGAACAATCTTTTCAATTAACTCCAGCGACTCTTTCTTTGAACTCCATGGCTAGGGAATTGCTCTTTCATGTTGCTCCTTCTACAATAATCTTTTCAACTGTCTCCTTTATTCATAATCTGTATAATCTAAGCTTTCAAAAGATAATCTTTCCTGCCAAATTGATCGGAATTAGTATCTCAAGATATCATAATTTTTCAATTGAAATATATTGAAAACTTCTGGAAATATGATAATAATTTGATTATCCTCCCTTCGTGCTTGTCATTGTGCTTTGCATTGCATGTGTTGTATCCTTTGCTCATTATATTGTGATTTCGGAGATACCATTTCTAGCTCTAAAGGTTCAACCAATGAGTCTTTTCTAAGTTGTGTTCCTTAGCATTTCTTCATTAGTCGACTCAAAGTATATTTTGCTTAGATGTTTGCTGACTCCAAAAGAAACATACTCGCATCATGGTCATCCTGATCAGCTGCCTATATAATTGAACTTTAATATGGAAGCAGCTCCTGAACGTTCGTACCTGGTCGCACTTCATAATTCCCGGCTATAATGACCCATATAGTGCTTCTTATTGCTGGATGCGATGGTGGGTTCACAGAATTTTTTAGTGAAAACTTACTACTCGATAGATCATGCTATATGGATTCTTCCTCTCGCTCGCTTTTTCCAGAAAGACTAGAAGGCTTGGATATTTCGAAGAAGTAGATTGTCCCCCCTCTTCAGGCCAACTCTGCATAAAAATTTCCTCTACAGATAATATTTTTGAAATAAAGCCTACTGATACTCTCGAGGGATGGATAGAGTTTGGCACGACTTTGAAGAATACCCATGAATCCTCTGATTTCCCAGAAGAGAATGATGACTCTTTACGATTCTATCCTCCTCCTCCTTTACAGATTTTAAGAGATAATATCCCTTCAGCAACAGAAAGATAGAAGACAGAAAGGCATCATCGCCCTCTCTAGAAGGATAAACATATTATCATCGAAGACCCATCCTCTTCGAAAGAATAACCATATTTTGAATCACATAATTTGAGGATAGAAAATATCGAATATTTTGATCAGACTTGATGTAATGTAATTTGTACCTGTTTCAAAAGAAACACATTTTGTATATTTGTTCATTCTAAACATGAAATTTTCATGAATTATATCAAGCAATTTGCATCTTTGAGCATATTTTAAGTAAATAGAAGATCATATATGTATCTGCAGCATTTTGATGCTACGCATAGCTTAAGCTCTTAATGGAGTTAGCATACTTTGACTGATCATACCTTGACTGGACTTTACTGAACTTGACTAGACCAGACTTGACTGAACTGGACTTGACACTGGGCTCAAAGAGCAAGATAGTTTACCACCAATTTCGGGCTGGGCTCAAAGAACAATTCTAGTTTACCGCCAATTTTGAGCTTTTTAAGTCGTTGAAGCTTTGTATATTGCCGTTGATGATAAGTCTTATGCATAGTTGGCCATATAGGCTTGGCTAGGCTGCCTTAAATGATAAGTTGTCATCACTGTCATAAAATTTGTGTGGTTGGCCATATAGGCCATATAGGTTTATTCTATTGCTTATTTCACTGCAATTGTTGTGGCACAAAAAATATTCCATTGCAATGGTCAGAGAATTCCATGGTGTGGATCTTTCCCAAGGTCACTCACTCCATACTTTGGTAAAAATCAATATCTGGGGCTATTTTGGTAAAAATCAGTATCTGGGGGTATTTTGGGAAAAATCAATATCCAGGGTACTTTAGTAAAATTAGTATCTGAGGGTATTTTGGGTATTTTAGTAAAAATCAGTATCCGTGGGTATTTTGGTAAAAATCAGTATCCAGGGTTATTTTGGTAAAAAAAGGAGTGGATGGGTTTGCCTTGTATGGAGGAAGTAGTTGTACACCACCATTTAAGGGAGAGCTTGGTGGACACCATTATTTAAGAGAGGAGGTTGGATATTGTGTGAAGAAAGAAGTGGTGGTGAACACCTATATGTAAGAGAGGAATGCCTATAAATACCCCTCCCCATGCCACATTTGAAGGGTTGGTTAGTTAAAAGACAAGGAGGAATGTAAGAGAGGGAGAGGAAGAAACTGTTGTACGACCCGCACAACTGAAGAAGCTGTTGTGCGACCCACACAACTGAAGAAAACTGTTGTGCGACCCGTACAACTGAAGAAACTGTTGAAGAAACTGTTGTACGACTCGCACAACTGAAGAAGTTGTGCGACCCGCACAACTGAAGAAAACTGTTGTGCAACCCGCGCAACTGAAGAAACTGTTGTGCGACCCGCACAACTTAAGAAGTTGTTGTGCGACCCGCACAACTAAAGAAAGCTATTGTGCGACCCACACAACTAAAGAAGCTGTTGAAGAAACTGTTGTGCGACCCACACAACTGAAGAAGCTGTTGTGCAACCCGCACAACTGAAGAAAACTGTTGTGCGACCCGCACAACTGAAGAAGCTGTTGAAGAAACTATTGTGCGACCCGCATAACTGAAGAAGCTATTGTGTGACCCGTGCAACAGAAGAAATCGTTCCATCGGCCCACGCAACGGAAGAAGTTGTTCCACCGGCCCGCACAGTGGAAAAAGTCGTTCCACCGCCCGCGCAACAGAAGAAGTTGTTCCACTATTGTTTCACCGGCTCGCGCAACGGAAGAAGTCATTCCACCACCCGTGCAACGTCCTCTTGAGAAGGCTTTCACGCCATCTTGAATAGAAGCATGTCCAAACCTAAAGTCTATGCACCACTTTGTGAGGAGATTTGTCCTGATGCTTGGTTTTTGTCCTAATATAAGCCTCATGTACTCCATATTCCCTAAAAAGGCAGTGAAGGAGAGAAACGAGATGAAGAAATAAAAGAAAATAAAGATCGGAAAGCTTCGAGGAGCTCATTTGTCCTTGTGATGAACATCAAAAGCATCAAAATGCTGCTAAAATTGCTACTACATTCTATATTATTCAATGTACCCATTCATTGTAATATATCTTAGAATCAAGGGAAATCAAAGGATGTAAACGAACTCAGAATAAAATATCTTGTGATCGTTGTTCTACATTTGTTCTTTGTTATCATTGAATGAAATTTTCCAAATCAAACGCATTTGTTTTTTTGTCGAAACAAAATGGCAACTTTGCTGGTGACTTTTCATTGATAACTTAGAAAGTATTATTCAGAGAACATTTATCACTTTTTGACGTCTGTATGGATGCCAAAATGGCGACTCTCAACAGGAACATCCTCCCCTTCATCTCTAAGATAGAATGTTTTATCACTTGGGTACTAATTGCAATTTTATATTTTGTCTACAGGTAAGAAGAAAGTACCCGAGAAAGCAAAACACGTTGTGATTAGGAATAGAGAATTTCATATAATGGACGAAATGATTTCTGTTTCACCAGTAGCTCAACAAGACAGGATGATGGAGGATAGTAACATTCAAAAGACGAAAAGTTCGATCTACCTCTATAAGAAGCATCATCCCGCCAAATACAGGGTCAATTATGCAAAGTACTGTGTAGTCCCATTTCGGTCATGCAATCATTTCATTTGAGAAAAACAGAAAGGCCCATCACCCCAAAAGGTCTTCCAGTACCGTTAACTACAACTGTACAGACATTTTCTATAGAATCATTACGAGTTGAGAAGAATAAAGAGAAAGTCATTGCAACTGGCGAATGTACGCTTACAACGCCTCCTGCAAAAGATTCCAAGAAAATTCATACAATAAGAATACAACGATCTGAGTCAGCTAGTCCTTCAAAGCGACAATACACTGGTTTCAAATCAAACAATAGTTCATCCTCTTCAACAGCGTCAGCAACGTGATACTCACTTCCTCCTTCAGTATTAAGACGATCGGAGAATAAGAAAACAAAAATTTTATCGGCAGATATCAATCAGCCTCACCAACCTTAATGTTCCAGTAGTGACTGTTATGAACAACGTTGAACCACAAGAAGAAAGGCCACAATTGCGAGCGGTTAGATCTAGAGAATCGACACCTAATATTGCTCAGAATATAATGCAAGAAGAAATTCGACAAATGGTCATCGAAACCATTCATCTAGAGAAGATGTAAAGTCAGAATAGAAAATTTTGATACTAAACACCGTATCCTCATGAATTAGAAGAAATGGCATTTCCCGCCAATTTCAAACATCCAGATTTTCAGAAATTTAATAGGAGCGGATCATTAGAAGAGCATATGATGCATTTTGTTTCGATAAGAAAACCAAATGCGTTTGATTTATGGGATTTATTTAATGATAACAAAGAAAGAATGAGAGAACATTGATCACATTTATCCTGAGTTCATTTACATCCTCGGATTCCCTTGATTCTGAAAGCAAAGCACAATCAATCAAAGCAAATAAGATAGTCCAAATAGAAATTTCGGCAGCATTCCGACGCCTGTTTCAGTCATCTCCTAGTACCTAGGAGGAATTGTTGAATCGATCAACCAATCTTGGGCTTGAAATCAGTCCTAAGCATCCTTCCAGTCATTCTTCCTTGAATCTTCCTTGAAATGTGGAGCGGTCTTGTTAAACGGGCATGAAGACTCATCCTGAGTGTAAGATCACGAGGTTGCCACCATCCGATCGGCTCGAAACCTTATATGCAGCCTTGGAACCACAAATTAGCCGTACATATCAAATATCAGCTCCTTGATCCCAGCAGCACAGTTGGAAGGAAGAAGTCCCCTTCATCTGTTTACGCCGTCCGACGATCCAGTCGGTTGCGTGGCTCCACGCAAGCAACTTCCGTTGCACGGGTCCGCGCAATCAACTTCCGTTGTGCGGGCTGGCGCAAAGACTTTCTTTTCTCCCTCTTCTACCTTGCTTCTCTCTCCCTTTCTGGCTATCCAACCGATCCAACCCTTCAACTGAAGTAGGGGAGGGGTATTTATAGGCCCCACCACTCTTACAAAGTGGTGATCACCACCACTTATCCCTTTACATATGGACATCTTCTTTTCTTAAACCATGGTGTCCACCAAGCTCTCTCTTAAATGGTGGTGTACAATCTCTCTACCTTAAAATGATACCTGTGCACCCTTTTTTACCAAACTACCCTTTTTAATGCTTTTTACTGAAATACCTAAACTACCCTTGAACACTGACTTTTACCAAAATACATAAACTACCCCTGGACATGGATTTTTACCAAAATACCTAAACTACCCTGACATGGATTTTACCAAAATACCCTGACATGGATTTTTACCAAAATACCCCTGGACATGATTTTTACGAAAATACCCCCGCACATGGATTTTTACCAAAATACAGATTGTGCAACCTTGGAAAAGATCTGTATCATGAAATTCTCTGACCATTGCAATGAGATATTTTTTGCGCCTCAACAGATGCCCCCTCGATCCTTCTTTGATTGATTCCTAAAATTAATCAGAATGAATTTTAATAATTTTGAAACATTACATTATAATTCTTTCAATTTAGCTTTATGTGAATGGATAAGTGGTGGTGAAACATTACATTATAATTCTTTCAATTTAGCTTTATGAAACATTAATAATTTTGAAACATATTTTGAAAGCTTCTTCTTTTAGGCTGATTGTGATATTCGTAATATGATAATGATTTAATCATTTCATCTTTGCGCTTATCATCGTGCTTCGCATTGCATCCTTTGCATTCTTTATATCGCGATCTTGGAGATTTCATCTCCAACTCCAAAGGTTCAACTGCTAAGTCTTTTGTCGAGTTTTTTCTAGTTTGTACTCCTTAGCATTTCTCCATAGACTTTTCCTTGGATCTTTGCCGATTCTGAAAAATAGACAAGACTTCTTTCAATTTTCATTAATAACTTTTCAAAGGTTATAGAAATTACTAATGATGATTCCGTTTGTTCTTTGTCTTCATTAGATCTGGTACTTGGAGACTCGCAATATCATTGTTAGAACAATGAGGAGTTACAACATCGAACTATATAATTGGGCTTTTATGTAGAAGCAACTTTTGAACATTCACATTGAATCATGCTTCATAATTCTCGGTATATGAATTCCTCCACCGTGCATAAGAGATGATCAGAAAGACCAAGGCATAGATTACTTTGAAGACCAAGGCATATATTACTTTTAAAGATCAAGGCATAGATTGATTTGAAGACATAGATCCTGCCCCCTTTCTCGGTCAATCTTCACATAAAGATTTCTTTAGAAGATAATATTTCCGAAGTGAAGCCTGCAGATACTCCTGAAGGATGGATAATTTTTTGTTGCTCCTTTTAACGAATCCAAAGAATATATCCAAATAGCTCTTGTCAATATATTAATTGACCTTAAAGAGTTGAACTTTTGAGTAGATAATTGTCAATATATTAGTTGGCCTTGAAGAGTTGAACTTTTGAGTAGATAATTGCCAATATATTAGTTGGCCTTTACTGTTGCTGTAATTTGAACCTAATTCAAAAGAAACGCATTTTTGCATATTGTTTACTCATCATTTAAAATTTTCATCAGGCAATTGCATATTTAAGCATATCTAAATTGAAATATCTATCTGCGGGATTTTGAATGTTAAACTTAATTTTTGCTTTTTGAGCAGTGGTGCTAGTGTACTTTTGACTGACCATACTTTGACTGGACATGACTTAACCTGAACTGAACTTGACTCAACCAGACTTACTGAACTAGATGACCAGATTTGACTGAACTGGACTTGACACTGGGCTCAAAGAGCAAGATAGTTTACCGCCAATTTCGGGTAGGGGCTCAAGGAGTAATTATAGTTTACAGCCGATTTCGGGCAGGGCTCAAGGAGCAAGTATAGTTTACCGCCGATTTCAGGCAGGCCAATTTAGGCTTATTCCACTGCTTATTTCACTGCCATCGTAAGATTTATGTGGTTAGCCAATTTAGGCTTATTCCACTGCTTATTTCATTGCCATGAATAATGAATCAATAATTGAACATCGCCATTGCTGATATGTTCTGACAATGCTTATGGTTAGGATAGTGTATCAGCTTGGCGATGATAACAATTTCAATAAGGTGAGCAGCGATAGTTACTAATTTTGGTGATAATCATTGACGGTTTTCATTTGGCGATTTTCATTTGACACTTTTCATTTGACGCTTTTCATTTGATGTTTGTTGGCGCTTGCATTTGGTGATGACTTGATATGCTTGAAAGCTTGCATTTTTTATTCATATACAAAAGAAATACATTCTACAGTGAGAAACACATTTCACAATTTCTTACTCACATTTTTACTCACCTGTCTTGCCCCTTTTTGATTAGGAAGCATTGCTCTAGGAATCTTTGTAATCAAAATCACGATGTTGCGACCTTTAACAAATATACTGACGCCGCATCATTTCATACCTTTTTTTTTAACAAATTCACTTTTCTTTCTTCTTCGATTGTATCTCCTGAATTTCTCCTGAAATTCGAAGTCAAATGAAAATTTGTTCTTTTATTCATTCACATAAGGGAGAATACATGACCTTTTCTTTCTCAATCATTTTGCTTCTCGAATTGTCAGTGACAATCGCCAATGACTGATAGCAATCATCAATGCTTGCTTTTGCTCCAGCTTTAACCTGCAAAAATTGATATAGACAATTATCATAAACAATTACCATATTGGGAAATCAACAATTACCTCATTTGGGATTATGAGATTTTGTCATTCTGAGACTTTAATTATCTTGCCCCTTTTTTTTGTTTGAAAGCATCAAAACGTAGTTTACCTTCAAGGATAACGTATGTTGTATACCTTTGTCTTCCCCCTGAATAATTACACCGTGAATCTTTCGAGTCAAAGCGCTGTGAATCTTCTTGGTCAAAACGCTGTAAATGTTCTAAGTCAACACGTTGTCTTGCTTTCTTCTTGCCCATTCTTCTTTCTTCTTTGTTTAACTATGACAATTTGACTTTCTCCGCAACTAACAATCATAAGGAGTATGCCGTCTTCTTCAAATATATATTTCATGTACTCTTTAAATTGTTCGGACCCCTTCTTTACTTTCTTATTTGTAAAATCGTTGATGCTCTCTTCATCAAAAGATTCAATCCATTAATTTTTGACAATCCTTCATTTTGCTTTCTTTCTTCGGCAATATCTGCTGCTACTCTTTTAAGACTTTCAAATAGCTAATTCATATGAGAGTTGAGAAGCTTAACTTTGGCTCCTTTCAAATTGTAAATTGGACTTGCTCTTCTACTCTAGTCAGTTGTGACGATGCCCCCAGGGTTCTCTACTGACCGATGAATTCCCTGATTCATCTACTTATTGGTGAGCAACGTCTGATTCAATCGAACTAACTTTTCATCTGAGGATTTTCCTCAGGGTTCATTGTTGTTCATGGTAGTCGTTCTAATGTACTGTTATCCGTACTCGGCAGGATAATATTCCTTGTAAAAGAAGATTGAACTCTTCATTCTTTTCAAATATCGCTATGTTTTCTTCTTCTCTTTTTTTTTAACCTCCATACATACGAACCCTTAATATGCATGCCACGGCCCCATCTTTCACTGAATCTCAGGCGTCGTCATCAGCTTGATCGAATCACCATTGTCCCTGTACGTGCAGTACCCTATACCTTTTGTGCGGGTCTGGCACTGTCTATCCTTGATCGTGACTGATTTGATCCTTTTTTAAAAAAAAAATCCGGTGGGAGTCCGTTGGATGTTAAGTAGGCAACTACGTTAATCGGGAGAAAGATCACTGCGGTATATCTGTTATTCAGAACAGAGTGTTAGTTAATTTATTTAAATAAAATCGTACTTTATTTTTAGAGATGAAGGAGAGGATGTTCCCACTGAGAGTCACCATTTTGGCGTCTATACAACGCCAAAAAGTGATAAATGTTCTTTGAATATTTTCTAAGTTACCATCGAATAATAAGTCCCCAGCAAAGTCGCCATTTTGTTTCGACAAGAAAACAAATGCGTTTGATTTGGGGGATTTATTCAATGATAACAAAGAAAGAATGAGAGAACATTGATCACATTTATGTTGAGTTGATTTACATCCTCAGATTCCCTTGATTCTGAAAACAAAGCACAATCAATCAAAGCAGATAAGATAGTCCAAATAGAAATTTCGGCAGCATTCCGACGCCTATTTCAGTCATCTCCTAGTACTTAGGAGGAATTGTTGAATCGATCAACCAATCTTGGGCTTGAAATCAGTCCTGAGCATCCTTCCAGTCATTCTTCCTTGAATCTTCCTTGAAATGTGGAGCGGTCTTGTTAAATGGGCATGAAGACTCATCCAGAGTGTAAGATCATGGGGTTGCCACCATCCAATTGGCTCGAAACCTTATATGCAGCCTTGGAACCACAAATTAGTCGTACATATCAAATTTCAGCTCCTTGATCCCAGCAGCACAGTTAGAAGGAAGAAGTCCCCTTCATCTGTTTACGCCATCCAACGATCCAGTCTATTGCGCGGGTCCACGTAATCAACTTCCATTTCGCGGGCTGGCGCAACGAAGATCCTTCCTCAGACAGCATTACGGGGCATATGGCTCATGGGAAACCTCCCATTTCTGTTGCGCGGGTCCCCACAAAGGGTCTTCTTCAAGTTCCCTTGAAAAGTGGCGCAAAGGCCATCTTCACTTCAGTTGCGCGATACCATGCAAGCAACTTCCGTTGCGCGGGTCCGCGCAATCAACTTCCATTGCGCGGGCTGGCGCAAAGACTTTCTTTTCTCCCTCTTCTACCTTGCTTCTCTCTCCCTTTCTGGCTATCCAACTGATCCGACCCTTCATCTAAAGCAGGGGAGGGGTATTTATAGGCCCCACCACTCTTCCAAAGTGGTGATCACCACCACTTATCCCTTCACATATGGACATCTTCTTTTCTTAAACCATGGTGTCCACCAAGCTCTCTCTTAAATGGTGGTGTATAACCTCTCTCCCTTAAAATGATACATGTGCAGCCTTTTTTACCAAACTACCCTTTTTAATGCTTTTTATTGAAATACCTAAACTACCCTTGGACACTGACTTTTACCAAAATACCTAAACTACCCCTGGACGTGGATTTTTACCAAAATACTTAAACTACCCTTGACATGGATTTTACCAAAATACCCCTGACATGGATTTTTACCAAAATACCCCTGGACATGATTTTTACCAAAATACCCCCGAACATGGATTTTTACCAAAATACCCCCGGACATGGATTTTTACCAAAATACAGATTGTGCAACTCTGAAAAAGATCTGTATCATGGAATTCTCTGACCACTGCTGTAACACTCTGAATTTTTACCAACTTGGAGTTAGACGTACTTAGGCAATGGGTCAATCCTAACACCTTATTAACATCTCAAAACTCAATCTCAAAGTCCAAAATCCCTTTTTTAACCAATTTCTTTCAAAATCTCACCTTTCACCACCTTATTCTTCAAATATTTCTAAGTGCTTTCATATTAGACATAAATCCTAAAGTTTAGGTGATGAAGAACAATACTTAAACTAAAATTTACTATAAATAGTAAATAAATAAATGAAATGGGCTTTTTATCATTAACATTATGAAATCTCACAAAATAAATAGGTTATTTGGATAAATCAGCTTCTCCTACCCCAAAAACATATATTACATATCAAATAACTCATTCCGATTTGCAAAATACACCCGTTTCAAATATCAGGTTGCGAAATCACCACCAAACAGGTCAGCGAGTTAGCGAGGGGCTTACCAGTTCGGCGAGGCCTCGTCCGTACAACGGGTCCAGTTGGGATGCATCGGGCCGGGCGGCCCATTTTCTGTAATTTTTCTGCATTGTTCATCCTACTTCGAAAAATCATATCTCTCTCGTTATAACTCCGATTTAGGTGATTCAAAAGCCAGATTGAAGCTTGATAAGTCTATGTTTCGACAAGAAAATAAAAGTATTTGATTTGGGAATTATCTTATTCAATCATAACAATGAAATAATTACAGAAACAATCATCACACTTCATTGATTCTGAATTCATTTACATCCTCAAGTATCCCTTGATTCTAAGATAGTTTACAAAGAATTCATTACAAAGAATTCATTAAATATAAATTTCGGCAGCATAACAGCGCCGATCTCAACCATCTCCTATGACTTAGGAGGAATGGATAAATCGACCAATAGTCTTCAAGAGGACGGAGATTCCGGCAGCATAACAGCGCTATTTCAGTCATCTCCTGAAACTTAGGAGGAACACGCCTTTTCGTCGATGATTCTTCCTTTTCTTTTGAACAAGAAGAACCTGAAGACTTGAAGACTCTAGCCATTCTAACAGCATAACAGCCCATTGCTGTTATAGACTGTTCAGCAGTCGGTTTGCGCGGGTCCGCTCAAACAACATGCTTTGCGCGGGTCCGCGCAAACTATTTCAACCCAGTGCCGCTTTGCGCCGGTCCGCGCAAACTTCAGGAGTCCAATACTCCTTTGTACGATATCGCACAAAGTGCAGGAGTCCAATACTCCGCACCTTCTGTCTTCTCTTTCGTCTTTCTTTCACTTCTGGAATCTTCGAACCCCTTTTGAGAGGAGGAACGGGGTATTTATAGACATTTTCTTCAATGGAAACCTCTGTTCTGGTCGATGTGGGACAAAATAATCAACCAACCTTTTTGATCCCACCGTCATATACTTTGCGTGGACACGCGCAAACGATATGCTTTGCGCGGTCTCGCGCAAACCATCAGTCCCCGCGCAAACTGTCTTCATAATCCCCCGCGCAAACCGTTCACTTTGCGCGGTCTGGCGCAACCATTTCACTTTACGCGAACTCGCGCAAAGTGGTTTTGAAGCTGATTTCTTGATCTTTCAAATTGATTTCTTGATTTTTCTCATCTTCACTTCTTTGCTTATTTTATGCCTCAACAGTCTAGTTTTATATAAAAATAAGTAAAAAATATAATAAAAATTTTATTATAGTTAAATATAGGTCATTGTGACAACTCTTTGAAAATCATCAGTTTGGACAGCTGCTGCTTCGAGAATTTTTAGAATTTTTCTACAACACGAAACCTAATGAAATTTGGTAGAGATTAAGTAGAATTGGTGATGAACTACTTGAAAAATAATTAAAATAATATACTAATAAAAATTTCCAGAAAGGGGCGTAGAACTTCCCTAGGATCTTATTTTGTCGTAATTAGGACATAATCTAATTAAGTACTAAACTGAACAATCAATAGAACTAGCTTGAACCACTTTAAATACAAAATGCAAGACCCAAAACTAGCAAAATAATTAATGCTACATTGCCTAAAAACATAGGATCAATTTCAAAACCCAGTTGCTCTCGGGAGCACTTTGAAACTTCGCATTGGACCTGAACTACACGACGAAAGTCCGATAACAGCGAAACTAAACGCTTATGACCGCTTTACTGGGCTTGACAACCATTTCAGAAATTGAATCCAGATAGTATTCAGAAATGCACAACTTGAGCCCGGAGCGAAGTGTGTGAGAAACGCGAATATCTTTAGGAAATAAACTCAAACTTAAGTAAACTGAGTTGCTCACTTATAGGTCCAAATATAAGGATTCTGATCGTCAGAATTTGACCCAAATACACCCTCGGATGAGGGAAAATTTCATACACAGATGTAACGCCCTGAAAATCGGGGGTCGAGTATAACTCAACTCCCGAGTTCCAACGCATCACTTATGCAACATCAATAATGCTGATTAAATGTTGTCTGTGTTAGAACAATAAACATGAGTGAGATTATACCAAAAATAGTAATTCATACTCCAAATCATTTGTATAAGGGCAAGCGGAAGACTGAACTACATATACATGTATGTAAAGATACAAAAATCATTTTTGTTCTCCAGAGTATGAATCTATCTGAGTTACCATATACATATGTTTGTTTGCGATCAAAATGTCAAAAATAGTCTAAGAAGTGATCCCTGCAAATCCCGTCAGTGCGGCAGCCTAGTCGAAGCCGCCGTAGTATTGCATATACGAGAACTCCTCCTGATCCTCGTCATAATCGGGCTCCGCCTCCTGTGTCGTCGGCTCGTCTAAACCTGTGACAGAGTCTGGTTGGTGTGCGCAACACCATCCCGTAACGTGGGAGTGAGTAGCTAACTCAGTGGAACAGTAAAGCATAGGTTAACATGTTATCAACACAGTCAAGCAGTAATGATAAAGCAGTAAAGTCAAACACTCCTAGCTACTCTTATTAATGCAAGTATGGATGCAGGTATGATGGATGCCCTCACCGACATACTCCCTCATGCGACACCATCTCACGCTCGCGTGCATGCTTTCATCCCACAATGCTCCACATCTTCCAGGCACATGCAATGCATGATGAGCATGATTACCGAGTTTTTAATTAGTCATTTCAAACAGCAGGATTGGGAAACTAAGGTACCTCCCTTGTATCATTCCAAACATGATCCATTCTAGGGTCGTCAATCCTAGTTAATATCAGACGATGGTGTGTTTTCTAGGTCACTGCAGAGGCTGCCAGGGCTGTTACGCACAAAGGTTACACCACTCCCCCATTACCCCTTAAACGATTCATCACAATACAGAAACAGGCCTAGTTCATACTCTATATACCGCGGCACACCCTAAGGCACACTGCAATTTCAGAGTATGGTCGAGGTCACTACAAAGGGCTGCTAGGGCTGTTACGCACAAAGGTTGCACTGCTCCCCAATCACCTTATCAATGTAGGCCGACAGCATGAATATAGTGTCTCATACCACCATAATCGGCTCACGAGTTTGGTTGCTCACTGGTCACTACGGGGAGGCACGTGGCCCCAGCGTAGGCCGACAGCTCGACCACGGTGTCCCATACCACCATGCCCGGCTCATGAGTCTTAGCGGATCGAGGTACCATGGTTAACGGGATTCTCACTGGTAAGTTTGGTACCCTAGGTTCAAGCATTGGCGACCAAACATGGTGAACATACATAAGACACACGGGTTACTTGACGTGCTCGGCTAGCTCGAGCGCACAACAAGTTGAGCGATATGAAGCGCAGAAGCACTTCATGTGGCCAACCACTATCGCCAACCGAAGTACGATACGGGTTCACCAAACACATCATTTGTGGCGAGATGAATCTCAACCACGATTCCAAGTCTGGTACCGGATGTCTGGACTATGGACATAGTCCCAAGCCCAATCAATTCCCAACCATAGCTGTGAAGTAAAGCATGATAAACAAAGTAATTCAAGCACACTAGCAATCATGTCATAAAGCATATTATAAAGCATGTTATGAAACAAGTTACAAAGCATATTAAAAAGCATGTTATGGAGCGCAATACAAATGGGGATATAAATACATATGTTTCATAAGTGAGTGGTTAGAGTAAACAACCACATGGAGGGTATCATACGTGACTCTAAGGTAGTTGAGAACCCCATCTCAGCACCTACCTAAGGCACTAACACTTAAGCACTTACACTCACAAACAATTTCACAAACACTTAGAGTGCACTATTTCAACATACATGACGTATGTTAGAGGAATGTGTATTAGGGTTGTCCTTTTACCAAACTAATATTTTATAAGTATATATCATATTCATACAGCAAATAATCATGACAATCACATCGCCAAAATTTATACGTATGGGGTATTTTCTAGGATACACAATTTCAACATACATAGTGTATACAAGGGAACATGTATTACGGCGATTCCTTTCGCCAAACAGGTATTTTATCCATATACTATATAATCATACAACAATTAATCATGGCAAACACATTTCCAAAATGTATACGTATACGGTATTTCTACGTATACCTAGAGTATGTAAAATTCCATATTTTGCATCTTTAACCGAAACAGGAAACGGAAAGCACTTTGTACATGTGCAATTACATGCAGATCATGAATCTATCATTATCTGACATTGAAAGCGTTGAAAACCGTAACCTATACACCTAAAGTCCTCACCTTGCACTTTGGGATCACAACAAATCAGCAAGGTTCGAAGGGCTTCCGTATTTCGGCAGTTTTATCGCCTAGAGAGTGAAACCGGTTAGCTATTTCATAACCTATAACCTTCACTCACCCAAACAGATCTAGGGTTAGGGTTTCTCACCTTAAAATGGAGTCGGTATCGCTGGGAAAGCGTCAAGGAAGAGGTGGTGCAGCCCGTATGGTGATCGAAAGCACTAGGAGGAAGATGCTCTCACAACTCTTAAGCTTTCTCTCCTTTTTCTCTCTCTCTCCTTAGGGTTTTATCCCAAATTCGTATGGCTGTGAGAGGGGCTGTTCTAAGGCCCTTATATAGCCTAAAAACTCTCCGGAATAGACTCATGTTCAAGGTATACTTATATTATAAGCATTTCGGCGTTGTTCCAGCTCAAAAGAGGGTTTCTGGCGGCCCTCCTTGAGCCAAACGTCAGACTTAAGCTCACAACTCATGGATCTACATGGGATTATGTTTTCGTCTCGGTCGGATTCCCAGATCACGCGTGGCGGACCATTTTCAGTTCAACGGTCAGTGGGCCACGATCCGAAATTCCAAGTACATGTAAATGTTCCTGAAATTTTTCCTGATCCGAGGGTGTAATTTGGTCTGATTCTGACGGTCTGGTTGCTTAATACTGATCCGCAAGCGAGTGGTGCCAGATCACTATTGAAGATATTTATTTTGTAAAGAAAACAGAGGTTTTCACACTCCCTCGCTCCGGACTCGAGCGAATGGCCGTGGGACATCGTCTGGACTTGATTTCCGAGATGGTTGTCAAGTCCAGTGAGGCGGTCCTAGTTCCTTAACTTCGTATTAATCGGACTTCCGATGTACGTTCTAGTCCTGATACAGAGTTTCAATTCATTCCCGAGAGCAGTTGGGTAATGAGTTTGATCCTAAACTTTGGGATAACCTAGAGTCAATGATTTTGCAAGTTTTGGGTCTTGCAGATCGTATTTAAAGCGATTCCAACGGATTTCATGGCTAATCGAGTTTAGCACTTAGTTAACTTTGTTAAATTTCTAAAGGATTTACTCCTAAATGATTTCTGGTCGAGGTGGTACTCAAGCCATAGTACGGAAATTTACAGGTCGTTACAATCTACCCCCCTTAAACAAAAATTTCGCCCTCAAAATTTGTACCTTTTCGTATTCCTCTAGAATCGGAGGGTAGTTCTTCCTGACCTCAGCCTCAGTCTCCCAAGTAGCTTCCTCCTCTGAATGATGTGTCCATAGTACCTTCACAAGTGGAATGACCTTGCTACGCAGTACCTGCTCCTTCCTGTCAAGGATGCACGTCGAGCGCAACTCATACGTAGCATCCTCGCTCAGCTGTACCTGCTCCCATCTGATGATATGTGAAGGATCAGGAACGTACTTCTTCAGCATAGATATATAAAATACGTTGTGTACAGATGCAAGTGGTGTGGGCAAAGCGAGACAATATGCCACATCACCCACTCGATCCAGTATCTGAAACGGACCGATAAACCTCGGCGTGAGCTTCCCCTTCTTCCCAAACCGAAGGACTCCCTTCATAAGGGAAACTCGGAGGAATACATGATCCCCAACCTCGAACTCAAGCGGTCGCCGCCTCGTATCGGTGTAACTCTTCTGCCTGCTCTGTGCTGTAAGTAGTCGACGCCTGATAATGTCAACCTTCTCTGTAGTCGCCTGTACCAACTCCGGGCCAATCAGACTACGCTCGCCAACCTCAGCCCAACAATGCGGTACTCTATAAGGACGACCATATAGGGCCTCATATGGCGCCATACCAATAGTCGCCTGGAGCTGTTGTTGTAGGCGAACTCTGCGTATGGAAGACAGTCATCCCAGCTGTCCTTGAAGTCCAACACACATGCCCGCAACATATCCTCCAGAATCTGATTCACCCGCTCTGTCTGCCCATCAGTCTGAGAATGAAACGCCATACTGAACTTCAACTTCACACCCATCGCTTCCTGGATACGAGTCCAAAAGATAGATGTGAACCAAGTGTCTCTGTCCGACATAATCTCAAGTGGAACTCCATGCAGACGCACAATCTCTCTGATATACAATCTAGCCAGCTCGTCTGCAGAGTTCGTGACTCTGATAGGGAGAAAGTGGGCCGATTTGGTCAACCGGTCCACAATCACCCAAATGGAATCATGTCCCTTCCTCATCTTCGGCAGCCTAGATATGAAATTCATGGAGATGAAGTCCCACTTCCACTCTTCTATAGGCATGGGCTGAAGCAGTCCAGGAGGTCGGCGATGTTCTGCCTTAACCTGCTGGCACGTTAGACAGCGAGACACATACTCAGCGATGTGGGCCTTCATGTTATCCCACCAATACGACCGTCTCATATCCCGGTACATCTTCGTGCTACCAGGATGCATCGCAAGCTTCGAGTTATGGGCAGACTCGAGAAGCTCGCGTCTCAAGTCAGGCATGTCAGGTACGCATAGGAGGCCACGGAATCGTAGACCCCCATCAGAACCAACTCTCCACTCGGAGTCCTCGGCGTCGCTAGCTTGCTCTCGAAGCTCAGACAGCCGCATATCGCCCTCCTGGGCCTCAATAATCTTCTCGTCAATAAGTGGTCGCACCCGAACGTGCGCAACACACTCAAATGGCTCCTCCACAGTGAGTCTCTGCTCGAAGTCCCGTACGAACTCAACCATGTCCCACTCAGCTATCATCAACGATGCCGCAAATGCTATAGCCTTCTTGCGGCTCAACGCGTCTGCCACAAGGTTCGCCTTGCCAAGATGGTAGGAAACCTCGAACTTGAAGTCCTTCAAGGTTTCCATCCATCGGCGTTGTCTCATATTCAAGTCTCGCTGTGTGAATATCTACTTAAGGCTATTGTGGTCGCAGAAAAGCTCAAACTCCTCTCCGTAGAGGTAATGTCTCAAGAGCTTCAATGCAAAGATGACAACTGCCAACTCCAGGTCGTGTGTAAAGTAATTCTCCTCGTGCTTCCTTAATTGTCTCGAGGCATACGAAATCACCCTGTCCTTCTGCATCAGGACACATCCCAAACCAACGTGAGACACGTCAGTATATATCGTGTATTTCTCCCCTTGCTCTGGCAATACTAGCACAGGGGCGGACATCAACTTGTCCTTCAGCTCCTTGAAAGCTGCTTCCGCCTTCTCATTCCAGGCGAACTTCAGGTCCTTCCGGGTCAACTGAGACAATGGCCTGGCAATCTTCGAGAAATCTCGAATGAAGCGCCTGTAATACCCAGCCAGACTAAGGAAACTCCTCACCTCGGTAATCGAGCCAGGCTGCTGCCAATCCTGAACCGCGGCTACCTTAGCAAGGTCCACTACTATCCCATCCTTGAACACTACATGTCCGAGGAACTTGACTTCCTCCTGCCAGAAGTCGCACTTCTTGTACTGTGCGAACAACTTGTTCTTCTCCAGTGTACCCAACACCGCTCTCAGGTGCTCCTCGTGCTCCTCCCGACTCGTAGAGTATATCAAAATGTCATCAATAAAGACGATGACGAATCGATACAGGAAGGGCCAAAATACCCGGTTCATCAGATCCATGAATACGGCTGGTGTGTTCGTAAGGCCGAACGACATCACTAGGAACTCATAGTGCCCAAAGCACGTCCTGAAGGCTGTCTTTTGCACGTCCTCATCTCTCACGCGCAACTGGTGGTACCCCGACTGAAGATCAATCTTCAAGAAATACTTCGCCCCCCTCAACTGATCAAACAAATCATCTATCCTCGGCAAAGGATACTTGTTCTTCACCGTGACCTGGTTCAACCTACGGTAATCAATACATAACCGTAGTGACCCGTCCTTCTTCTTCACAAATAGCACAGGTGCTCCCCAAGGAGACACGCTAGGTCGCATAAAACTCTTCTCTACAAGCTCGTCAATCTGTCTCCGCAGCTCCTCCATCTCACATGGAGACATACGATAAGTCAGTAATGAGATGGGTGTCGCACCAGGTGTAAGATCAATTGTAAAATCAATCTCGCGCCGAGGAGGTAAATCAGGAATAGTCTTAAACACATCTACAAATTCTCGAACCACCGGCGTATCCTCCAATGTCGGACCATCAATCGGCACTAATAAAGCAGCATAACAATCAACACGGCAGGACCCACTGACCTGCACTGGAAACATGAAAACTGTGTCGTCAAATCCATAGGCGGTCATGATCCGAGTGTCACAATCTATCTCTGCCCTCATCTTAGCAAGCCAGTCCATACCAAGGATAACGTCGTAGTGCCATAGTGGAGCAACAATGAGGTCGACGAGCACTGTGTTGCTACCCAAATCTACAGAGCAACCCTCACATAACCGTGCGACATCTGAAAAAGTCCCAGTGGCCGTAGTGAGTCTCAGTCCCTTAGTGAGAATAGTACGCAAAGATAGACGTTTAACTGCCCCACACGAAATAATAGAAGTAGTGGACCCGGTGTCCACCAATAAGGAAACAGAAGTACCGTGAATGTGAGTCGTACCCTCAAAAGCTGTCGGGCCGAAAGCGACGTCTCAGGTGCCTCAGCAACAAGCGTATGTACGCGAGCCTGCTGCTGACGGTTCGGCTGAGGAGCCAAGGGCCGTTGCGGCGCCCTGAAGCGCGATACAGGAGGTCGGAAGGAAGGATGGGCAGGGGCAGTCTGTAAAGGTGGCGTCGATAAGGCCTGCGGGTGAGAACGACCCAACATCTGTTGCGGAGAGAAACCACTATCCTTCATCCGCATGAAACAACTCCCAATAAGATGACCCTGTTTCCCGCAGTACGTGCAGGTCACAATAGGGCACCCCACCGGAGCCACTGGCGTTGCGATCCTGGGAGGCAAGTCAGCATGAGGCCTCTTGCCTAGAATAGGCCTGCTCTGTAACTCCTGTCGTGGCCTCGCAACCATAGCACCACGAGATCGGGCTAACCGGTCCATATCCTGCTCGGCCGTCATAGACATGTGAACCAGTGCCGCATAGGTAGGTATACTGAGGCAGCATATCTTCAACCGTATGTCTGGTCGCAAACCTCCAGAAAAACGACGCATCCGCATCTGCTCATTGACGAGGATAGTCGGGACAAAATGGCCCAACTCTGTGAAGCAGTGCTTATACTTAGTAACCGTCATGCCTCCCTGCCTAAGGCGTAGGAACTCATCCTCCCGCTCATGTCGGTAAGTCTGCGGGTAGTATTTCTCGTGGAACCGGAACTCGAAAGCCTCCCAGGTCCACATGTAACCCTCTGCGACCGATCGCAGCACACTATCCCACCATAAACTGGCCTCCCTCTCAAACATGAAAGAGGCCAACTCGACCTGCTCTGCCTCTGTACAGTGCAGCATCCGTAGCATCTTGGAGATGCAGTCAAGCCAAAACTCTGCCTCCTCGGGTCTGTGAGAACCCATAAATGAGAGAGGCCTCAAGCGCTGAAATCGCTCGAGTAAACCGCGGGTACCAACATCTCCAGTAGGAGGTGCGACGGGTGTGGGCAGAGGCACATCCTCAAACTGAGAAGGAGGCTCCGAATGCTCAGCAGGATGTGCGGATGTCGTAGGTGGAGTCGTGCTACCACCCTGGGATAAGGCCGCAGCAATAGTGGCCATAAGCTGCTGGTGTTGCTGCTGCTGTATCTGCTGCTGCTCAACATCAACCGCTCGATCCTATCCGTAGGTGGAGCAGCCTATGAGTCATGCTGCGCGGATGATGATGACCGGTACTGCTCACGAACCGGGGGCGTGTAAAGTGGCAGTCCACGGGTAGGACCAGCAGGAGGCTGATCAGAATCTAACCCTCGGTCCGCAGGACCACCACTACCAGAAGGAGTCTGGTCCATAGAGCCAGTAAGACGGAGGTGTGTCGTGCTCCGCGTATACTGTCGCGGCATGCCCTATACAACATATGGTATAACATTGGTGAAATAAAGCATAGCAACGCATCATATAAACACTTTAAGCATTCCACACATCTCATAGCAAAAGAGGCTACATGCTTTTCATTTACCCAAAATTGTCATAATACATGGAATACAGAGTTACATGAATCATGACAGAAATTACATGCGAACCAATACATCTACAACATCAAACACTTAAAACATCTAACTAACTACTACATCATCAACATGAAACATAATCCTACTACAGGGAAATACCAAACAACTACAAGCGGCAGTATGGATGGCTAGGCATCCGAATCAGGCGACGGAGGAGGGGCATTCTTGTCCTGTAAACAACACAGGATGGCCTTCAAGGTGCGAGACACCTTGCCGAGCTTGGTTCGGACCCGCCCGACTTCCTGCTGTAGGGCGGCTTGGCCCTCCTCAAGACGAGCTAAACGTGCATCAAGGGCAGCCCGATCCACGCCCTGCTCCTGAGCCGCAGGAGGTGAACTCTCCTCAGTGTCCTGAGCCTCAGGTTTCTCTTCCTCTTCTTCGGCTTCACTTCCATCTTCACTTTTGTCTTCATCGCTCTCAATCTCATCCTCACTCTCCCCCTGTCGGGTCCGTTGTCGCTGTGCCCCAAGCTTCATCTGCTTGAGAGTATTCTCGTCAATCTGGTGGACCGGTACTGGCATTTCCGCCCCCAAACTATAGCCATACTCCCGTGCAATCCTGCATATGAGTCGGCTGAAAGGAAGCGAATCAGAGCTCCTGGGGGAGCGTGCAACATTCACGATCTGTCGCAACACGAAAGTGGGTACACACAAGTTTACCCTCTGCCCCACTTGGTACAGAAAATCAACCATAAGGCGCGTGCACTAGCTGCGATTACTGTATCTGGGGTAGAGGTTGTACGTGAAGATGTGATGTAGTAGGCGGAAGTCTTTAGACATGTGGGACGCTAGCAGGCTTTTGTTCGGCTGCCATTCAGCTAGTCGGTCACCACACAGGTATCGTGTGCGACGATCCCTTTCACGAGCAGTCCCCAAATTCAGCCCGCTAGCATGTACGTCACCAAGGGGCATATTCATAAGCCGCGCGATCATCCTCACATCAACGGTGATGAACAGATCCACCCCCACTAAGAGCCAGAACTGCAAAGGGTCCAGTGTAGGCTCACGAATGTTGGCGTAGAAGGCTCTGACAGTGCCGGAATTTGCGCGACCTCTAACCTCAAATAGCGGACCCCAGAGGGCCGCCTCCACTTGCTCGAACAAATAATATTCCCCAAATAGCCGACCATCCACCTGGGCTTCAAAAAGAACTTTACGGTCCTCATAGACTCCATGAGGTAGCGCCGCCAACTGTACCCACTCGGCAGGGATCCGGGGATCAAGGTCCCGCTTCGTGTGAAACTCCCGGGCAAAGCTCGAGCTAGCAGCGGTGTCTCGCGGCCGCCTTGATCGTGTAGGGCAACTAGGCCCAGCCTCGTCAGCGGCACTCTTTCTCTTGCCCATCAGAGAGAGGATGGTGGAGATGGAGAAAATGGCCGCCACAACTCCAAAAAGGGCCATGGAAAAAGACGAAATAGGGAGAAGGGGCTGACTTCCCTGGTCCTCCACGATCAGCTGCCCCAACAGGCGTTGAAGGGGACCAAAGGCAGGGAAATGTATAAAGGAAATGGGAAGAACAGGTGGGGAGATAGCTCACACGATTTTGGGAGCTCCAACGGCGTGTGGGGGGTCCAAAAGAGGAAAACGAAGAGGAAATAGAGAAGGAGGCAGCAGTCCACGATGGAAAAAGGTGGGATGTGGTCGAAAATGGTAGAGAAGAGGGTTGGAGGGGCGATTTGCAAGAGAGGGCAGCAAGGTAGGAGGGAAAACTGGCTAGGGGAGGGGGTTTGTGAAGGAGATGGGGTTTTAGGAGATGGGTTTAGGACGGGAGCTAGGGCAGGGGGTTGTATGGACCCCCAAACACGACCGGCCCAGGCCGCGGGCCCTGCCCAACCCAAAAGTCGGTGAGGGCCTCGCCAAAAATTTTTTATTTTTGAAAATGGGGCCCCATGGCCCTGTTTGTACAGCCCCCTAGGCCCCAAAAATATCTGGGTCCCACCCTGGGTACCCCTGGATCAGCGTGGGTAGGCCTCCGACCCCGATTCACTCTATTTCGGGCACTTTCGGGCACTCCCGAACACACACTGACATTTATAAATTTTTGACTGCCTGAGTAAGGTATATTGTGATCTAGACACGTCAATAGACGGTCTAGAAGTGGTCTGGGATCGATGTGTGCGGTCGGGATCGAGTACGAACTCGATCAAAATGTCCATTTTCAATGAACTTCGCCGAACGGCGAAATCGGGAGACCCTAAGACTGTTTCTATATTTTTGCGCACCCTCCTAAGTTGTAATGCGTCAGCGGACATCGTGGGAACATAACTCAGGCCCGGTTTAATCAAAATCATGCTTTGATACCAACTTGTAACGGCCTGAAAATCGGGGGTCGAGTATAACTCAACTCCCGAGTTACAACGCATCACTTATGCAACATCAATAATGCTGATTAAATGTTGTCTGTGTTAGAACAATAAACATGAGTGAGATTATACCAAAAATAGTAATTCATACTCCAAATCATTTGTATAAGGGCAAGCGGAAGACTGAACTACATATACATGTATGTAAAGATACAAAAATCATGGTTAACGGGATTCTCACTGGTAAGTTTGGTACCCTAGGTTCAAGCATTGACGACCAAACATGGTGAACATACATAAGACACACGGGTTACTTGACGTGCTCGACTAGCTCGAGCGCACAACAAGTTAAACGATATGAAGCGCAGAAGCACTTCGTCTGGCCAACCACTATCGCCAACCGAAGTACGACACGGGTTCGCAAAACACATCATGTGTGGCAAGATGAATCTCAACCACGATTCCAAGTCTGGTACCGGATGTCTAGACTATGGACATAGTCCCAAGCCCAATCAATTCCCAACCATAGCATGTGAAGTAAAGCATGATAAACAAAGAAGCACACTAGCAATCATGTCATAAAGCATATTATAAAGCATGTTATGAAACAAGTTACAAAGCATATTAAAAAGCATGTTATGGAGCGCAATACAAATGGGGATATAAATACATATGTTTCATAAGTGAGTGGTTAGAGTAAACAACCACATGGAGGGTATCATACGTGACTCTAAGGTAGTTGAGAACCCCATCTCAGCATCTACCTAAGGCACTAACACTTAAGCACTTACACTCACAAGTAATTTCACAAACACTTAGAGTGCACTATTTCAACATACATGACGTATGTTAGAGGAATGTGTATTAGGGCTGTCCTTTTACCAAAATAATATTTTATACGTATATATCATATTCATACAGTAAATAATCATGACAATCACATCGCCAAAATTTATACGTATGGGGTATTTTCTAGGATACACAATTTCAACATACATAGTGTATACAAGGGAACATGTATTACGACGATTTCTTTCGCCAAACAGGTATTTTATCCATATACTATATAATCATACAACAATTAATCATGGAAAACACATTTCCAAAATGTATACGTATACGGTATTTCTACGTATACCTAGAGTATGTAAAATTCCATATTTTGCATCTTTAACCGAAACAGGAAACGGAAAGCACTTTGTACATGTGCAATTACATGCAGATCATGAATCTATCATTATCTGACATTGAAAGCGTTGAAAACCGTAACCTATACACCTAAAGTCCTCACCTTGCACTTTGGGATCACAACAAATCAGCAAGGTTCGAAGGGCTTCCGTATTTCGGCAGTTTTATCGCCTAGAGAGTGAAACCGGTTAGCTATTTCATAACCTATAACCTTCACTCACCCAAACAGATCTAGGGTTAGGGTTTCTCACCTTAAAATGGAGTCGGTATCGCTGGGAAAGCGTCAAGGAAGAGGTGGTGCAGCCCGTATGGTGATCGAAAGCACTAGGAGGAAGATGCTCTCACAACTCTTAAGCTTTCTCTCCTTTTTCTCTCTCTCTCCTTAGGGTTTTATCCCAAATTCGTATGGCTGTGAGAGGGGTTGTTCTAAGGCCCTTATATAGCCTAAAAACTCTCCGGAATAGACTCATGTTCAAGGTATACTTATATTATAAGCATTTCGGCGTTGTTCCAGCTCAAAAGAGGGTTTCTAGCGGCCCTCCTTGAGCCAAACGTCAGACTTAAGCTCACAACTCATGGATCTACGTGGGATTATGTTTTCGTCTCGGTCAGATTCCCAGATCACGCGTGGCGGACCATTTTCAGTTCAACAGTCAGTGGGCCACGATCCGAAATTCCAAGTACATGTAAATGTTCCTGAAATTTTTCCTGATCCGAGGGTGTAATTTGGTCTGATTCTGACAGTCTGGTTGCTTAATACTGATCCACTGTGAGTGGTGTCAGATCACTATTGAAGATATTTATTTTGTAAAGAAAACAAAGGTTTTCACACTCCCTCGCTCCGGACTCGATTGAATGGCCGTGGGACATCGTCTGGACTTGATTTCCGAGATGGTTGTCAAGCCCAGTGAGGCGGTCCTAGTTCCTTAACTTCATGTTATTAGGACTTCCGATGTGCGATCTAGACCTGATACGGAGTTTCAATTCATTCCCGAGAGCAGTCGGGTAATGAGTTTGATCCTAAACTTTAGGGTAACCTAGAGTCAATGATTTTGCAAGTTTTGGGTCTTGCAGATCGTATTTAAAGCGATTCTAACGGATTTCATAGCTAATCGAGTTTAGCACTTAGTTAACTTTGTTAAATTTCTAAAGGATTTAATCCTAAATGATTTCTGGTTGAGGTGGTACTCGAGCCATAGTACGGAAATTTACGGGTCGTTACGACAGGTCAGTGTACTTGTGGCCCTGATCGGTGATCGTGGACCGTTGAACTGAAATTGGTCTGCCGCAGGCGATCTGTAAACCCGATCGGACCGAAAACTCAGCTTGACATAGATCCAACATAAGGGAGCTTAAGTTCGACCTTAGGCTCAAGGGGGGGCTCCAGAAGTGCTCTGTTGAGCTAAAACAAACGCTCTTTGGACATAACCTAAGTATACCTTGGCCCTGGGGTCATTCCCATCAGTTCTGGGCCTATATAAGGACCTTAAACCCTCTCCCTCTCACTTCACACGAATTTTCTAAACCCTAAGAAAGAGAAGAAAGAAAAGAGAGAGAAAGAGAGAGAGAGAGAGAGAGAGAGAGAGAAGTGGGGATTCTTTCTGGGATTCGATCCCGTCGTTTCACGCACTTAGCTACCCTACCTGCATTGCTATTCTGGTGATTTTGACGTTACACTTAGGTAAGGAAACCCTAATTTGGCTTAGGGTTTCTAATAGTGCTAGTTATGAAATGGCTAACCTAACTCATGTTATAGGTTGCAAATCCGCGATTAACAAAGACTTAACGTCTAAAATGACTCCGTTACGCGTTTATCGGTGTAAGGTGCGGACTATAGATGTATAGGTTATGGTTTTCAAAGCTTTCAATGTCGGATAATGATAAATTCCTGATGTGGATGTTATTTCACATGCAAAATGTGATGTTTGTTTTGCGTTTCAGTTATATATGAAATTTGTGGAGTTTAGCATATCTATGTATTTGTAGAAAATACCGTATACGTATGAAATATGAAAGTGTGTTTGCCATGATTAAATACTGTGTGTATATGTTAGTTATATGTGTAACAACTCCTCGGCGAAAGGATTCGCCCTAATACATGTTTTGGCCAACATACATTATGTATGTTAATACGCGTAGTCTAAGTGTTTGTAAAAATGCTTGTATAAGTAAGTACTTAGTAATTAGTGTTTTGGGTGGGTGTGAGATAGGATTCTCAACTACTTTAGTTAGTTTAATCACTTTACTTATGAAATGTATGTGTTTGGATTTCCTGTTTAAGTTGTATTTTATAACATGCTTGTTAACATGTTTGAACTACTTGGTTAATTCTGCTCTGACTACTCCACATGCTTACTGGTTAAGGATTGAATGTGATTGGGGCTATGTTATAGTCCAGGCAATCAGTAACAGGCTTTGAGTTCGTGGCTGAGATTTATTCGCCACGTAGGACGTGTTTGACGAACCCGAGCCATACTAGAGTTGTCGACAGTGGTTAGGCCACACGGAGTGCTTACGCACTTCATGTCGATCAACTCGTTGTGCGCTCGTACTAGTCGGGCTCGTCAAGTAACCCGATTGACCCGATGTATGTTCACCATGTTTGGACGCTACTGCTTGAACCTAAGGTACCAAACTCACCAGTGAAAATCCTGTTAACCTTGGTATCTCGATCCGCTAAGACTCATGAGCCGGACATGGTGGTATGGGACCTGTGGTCGAGCTATCGGCCTACGCCGGGGCGACGAGTCCACCCGTAGTGACCAGTGAGCAACACCGCCTCGTGACCCGAATATGGTGGTATGGGACACTATATTCGAGCTGTCGGCCTACACTGATAAGGTGACGAGCCCTTTGTAGTGACGTCGAGCATACTCAGAGCCTGCATTGAGGCGACTAGCCTTTCCGTAGCAACTAGAGTATAAACTAGGCCTATACTGCATCGAGGCGACGAGCCCTTTTTAGTGACCTAGAACCGCAACTTCGTATGAGATTTACTAGGACTGACGACCCTATAATGGATCATTATTTGGGTATTAATATAAGGGAGGTACCTTAGTTTCCCAATCCTGCTGTATAAAAAGGACTAATAAAAACTTGATAATCACGCTCATAACATCGCATTGCATGTGCCTTGGGTTGAAGAGCACAGAGGGAAGAAAGCATGCCGCGACCGTAAGATGGTGTCGCACGAGGGAGTGTAGGCGAGGGCATGCATCATGAATACATTTCATCCTTGCATTAATAAGAGTATCTAGGACTATCTAATATGTTTGCTTTATCATTACTGCTTGACTGAGTTGATAACATGTTAACCTTTGCTCTATGATTCCACTGAGTTGATCACTCACTCCCACGTTACAGGACGGTCTTTTAAACACCAACCAGACCCTGTTTTAGTTTCAGATGATGGCGATGCTTACGAAACGGAGCTGGACTTTTATGATGATGAGGAGGGTTTCTCCTATATGCAACTATCAGGCGGGTCTATGTAAACCATGTTCTGATAGACGGGGTTACAAGGTTGTTGATTAGATGCCATTACACTTTATTTTGCACTTTTGGAACACCCTTGTATATTCATTTTGTTCATTTTCGGAATATACATTGATACATTTAACCTGGTAACATGTTCACACTCTGGAGACTTACAACAGTTTATGTATTTTATATATTTATCACAGTCTTCCGCTTGAGTAATTTAACTATCTCTGGAGTATGATATGTTGTTTTGGTGTAATCCCATTCATGGTTAATGCACTCATATTGACAACATTCAATCATCATTATCTATGTTGCATAAGTGATGCGTTGGAACTTGGGAGCTGAGCTTCTGCTCGACCCCCGATTTTCAGGGCGTTACAACTGCAATGAGATATTTTTTGTGCCTCAACACATTTGATAACAAAGATGGGAAATTTCTCTAGGGTTTCTCAATATTGTCTGTGATTATTTGGATCTTCTCGGATAGGAAGAGCTTTCGGATGGTATTCAGGTTTAATCCCATGATCTATTCATACTTGGGAACAGATGCAGGATGCTTTTATGTCAAACTTTTTCTCTTCTGATAGAGAAGTTAGTTTGGCCAAGATGGCCTTTATTACCCAAGAAGAAAATGAACCAGTAGAAGAATTCATCAGCAGATGGAAATACTTGGGGGTATCATGTCGACATCCTCTGCAGGAATCAGAACAAGTAAAACTATGTCTAGAAGGCATGAGACCAGAATTGGCATGCAACCTGATTAGTAAAGATTGGAAAACCTTTCGTGATCTTGCTACGAAGACCTATGCTCTTGAAAAGATGATTGGAAGAGTGTTTGCTTCTCAAACAACATCATCCCACATCACTTGGAAAGAAGAAAATGAAGGAGATTATCAGGATATTGAAAGATACAGCAATGAAGAAGATAGAAATGGTCGTGCGGTTACAATGATATATAAAAGGTCCAAACAAACTAAAGACCATATGAAGTATTCGTTCGCAAGAAAAGACGTACTTCTTATGCTGAAACAATTGTTAACTATGAAGAATATTGAATTACCTCGGCTAAGACATCTCGAACAAATTGAGAATACAAACGGAATGGATTATTGTCATTATCACCGCACATTTGGACATCATACAGAAAATTGTAATGCCCTCAGGAAAAAGCTACAAAAGATGATCAATAGGGGAGCAATTGTGATAAAAGAATATGACAGCAAGAGAAGAATGACATTTCTGAAACATTGATAATCTCTCGATGGTTCATCATGCTTATGTACAAAAAGAAATAAGAGTACACATGCCTGATTAGTTCAAAACTGGGGGCAATACTAATCTCGGATGATCGGTATGAGGTGATGTGGCATCAGCATACTTGTTAAAGATTACGACATCGTGATTTTGATTACGAAGATTATCAGAATAATATTTCCTAACTAAAAGGGGGCATGACAAGCAGAAAGATGAAACAACAACAAAAGACAGAGTCATGTATTCCTTTTTATGTGAATGAATAAAAAGGGCACAAATTTTCAAGCAAAGCTTCTCAAGCATATCAGCCATATTAAGATTGAGCATAGCGTCGATGATTGTTGTTCGAGCGCCAATAATTATATCGCCATATGCCAATGATTTTTGTAAAATTTGTCAAGTATCGATGGTTATCTCCTAAATTAGCAACTATCGCTATCATCATCAATCACCCATAGAAGATTATCTTATCGAAATTGCTATCATCGCCAATCACCAAGCTGATACACTTTTAAACATAATATGAGTGCTCTCAGAACATTATTAGCAGTGACGAAATATCAATTATTGATTCACCATTTTTGACAGTGGAATAAAGCTATATGGCCAACCACATATAAAGTTGACGATAACTATAGTAGCTTATCATTTAAGGTAGCCTAACTAAGCCCTATGCGGCCAACTACATATAAGACCTATCATCATCATTTATATATGACAGCAGCTAATGCTTGAGCAGGTCTACATACAAAGCTTCAATGATTTAAAGAGCTCGAAATTGGTGGTAAACTATAATTGCTCTTTGAGCGCAGCCCGAAATCAGCAGTAAACTATAATAACTCTTTGAGCGCAGCCTGAAATCGGCACTAAACTATAATTCTCTTTGAGCCAAAGTCTTGTCCAGTCAAGTTGTGTCCAGTTTAGTCAAGTTCAGTTCAGTCTTATCCAATTAAAGTATGGTCAGTCAAAAGTATACAGCTCCACAGCTTTGGAAAAAAAAAACATAAACTATGTGTAGCCTTCAAAATATTGTAGATATATATTTCACTTTAGATATATGCAAATATGAAATCGCCTGATGAAAATTTTAAATATTGAGTAAACAACATGCAAAAATATGTTTATCTTGAATCAGTTTCAAATTACGGCGACAGCAAATGCCTTTAAAATATTGGCAATTATCTACTCAAAAGTTCAAATCTTTAAGATCAATTAATATATTAACAAGAGCCGTGAGGTCTTTTTGTCTCTTGCTTTCTTAATGATAGAGAAATATTATTGCACAAGATTCTCAAAGGCGGCAGAGAATAACTAGTGAAGAATCATCATTCTCTCCCGGACAATTTAATGATTCAGATATATTCTTTGAATTCTTTAAAAGGAGTAGTAAAGATTATCCATCCTTCAAGGATATTAGCAGGCTTCACTTCAGAAGTATTATCTTCTGAAGAAATATTTATGCGAAGTTGACCTAGAAAGGGGGCAGGATCTATGTCTTCAAAAATCAGCAAAAATCCAAGGAAAAGTCTATAAAGAAATGTCAAGGAGCGCAAATAGAAAAGACTTGGCAAAAAGGCTCAACCATTGAACCTTTGGAGCTGCCCGCGATATAATGAGCAAAGAATGCAACAAATGCGAAGCACGTTGACAAGCACGAAGATGAAATGATTAAATCATTATCATATTACAAATATCACAATCGGCATAAAAAAAGTTTTCAATATATTTCAAAAATTATCAATATTTCATGAAGCTAAAATTATAATGTCTTGAGATATTAATTTCGATTAATTTGGCAGGAAAGACTATCATTTGAAAGCTTGGGTTATGCAGATCATGAATAAATGAAACAATCGAACAAGCTGTTGCAGTAGGAGTAGCATTAAAGAACAACTCCCTAGACACAGAATTCAAAGAAAGAATCGCAAGAGTTGATCAAAGAGACTGTTGCAGCAGCAACAACATTGAAAGATAGTTCTTTGACCAAGATACTCAGAAACAAAGTTGCCACAACTGTTACAGTGGTAAGTTTTGAAAAAAAGAGAATTTTATCCTCTCTAGTGAAGGATTTGCTTCACGCTGCTGGCAGGGGCCATTCAAATCTTCCATTTGAGCACAATCATTCAAATCTTCTGTTTAAGCACAATCATTCAAATCTTTCGTTTGAGCACGATGATTCAAATCTTCCATTTGAGCGCGATCATTCAAGTTTTTTGTTCGAACGTGATCATTTAAGTCTTCCATTCGAGCATGATCATTCAAGTTTTTCGTTCGAGCACGATCATTCGATCTTCTGGTCATGTATAATCATTCAGTCTTCCATGCAAGCATGATCATCCAATCAACCTTCAGTTGCAGTTCATTCAGTTCTTTGGTCGGAAGAAGATCGATCCTCCATTTGATTCCATGAATCAATCAAAGAAGGATCAAGGGGGCATCTGTTGCGGCACAAAAAATATTCCATTGCATTGGTCAGAGAATTCCATGGTGCAGATCTTTCCCAAGGTCACTCGCTCCGTATTTTAGTAAAAATCAGTATACGAGGGTATTTTGGGTATTTGGTAAAAATCAATATCCGCGGGTGTTTTAGGTATTTTGCTAAAAATCATTATCCGGGGGTATTTAGGGTATTTTGGTAAAAAAATCAGTATCCGGAGGTATTTTGGTAAAAAAGGAGTAGATGGGTATTGCCTTGTATAGAGGAAGTAGTTATACACCACCATTTAAGGGAGAGCTTGGTGGACACCATTGTTTAAGAGAGGATATTGGATATTGTGTGAAGAAAGTGGTGGTGGTGAACACCACTATGTAAGAGAGGAATGCTTATAAATACCCCTCCCCATTCCACATTTGAGGGGTTGGTTGGTTAGAAGACAAAGAGGAAGGAAGGTAAGAGAGGGAGAGGAAGAAACTGTTATGCGACCCGCACAACTGAAAAAGCTGTTGTGCGACCCATGCAAATGAACAAAGCTTTTATGTAACCCACACAGCTGAAGAAACTGTTGTGCGACCCGCACAACTGAAGAAGCTATTGTGTGACCCGCGCAACTGAAGAAAGCTATTGTGCGACCCGCACAACTGAAGAAACTGTTGTGCGACCCGCATAACTGAAGAAGCTGTTGTGCGACCCGCACAACTAAAGAAACTATTGTGCGACCCACACAACTGAAGAAGCTGTTGTACGACTCGCGCAACTGAAGAAAGCTATTGTGCAACCCATATAACCGAAGAAACTATTGTGCGACTTGCACAACTGAAGAAGCTGTTGTGCGACCCGCACAACTGAAGAAAGCTGTTGTGCGACCCGACAATTGAAGAAACTGTTGAAGAAACTGTTGTGCAACCCGCACAACTAAAGAAGCTGTTATGCGACCCGCATAACTGAAGAAAACTGTTGTGTGACCCGCACAACTGAAGAAACTGTTGTGCGACCTGCACAACTGAAGAAGTTGTTGTGCGACCCGCGCAACTGAAGAAAACTGTTGTGAGACCTGTACAACTGAAGAAACTATTGTGCGACCCGCACAACTGAAGAAGATGTTGTGCGACCCGCGCAACTGAAGAAAGCTGTTGTGCAACCCACGCAACTAAAGAAACTATTTTGCAACCCGCAGAACTGAAGAAGCTGTTGAAGAAACAGTTGTGCGATCCGCACAACTAAAGAAAACTGTTGTACGAGCCATACACCTGAAGAAGCTGTTGAAGAAACTGTTGTGCATCTCGCACAACAGAAGAAGCTGTTGTACGACCCGCGCAATAGAAGAAATCGTTCCACTAGCCCGCGTAACTGAAGAAGTTGTTGCACCGCCCGCACAACAGGAGAAGTCGTTCCACCGGGACGTGCAACGGAAGTAGTCATTCCACCACCCATGCAACATCCTCTTGAGAAGGCTTTCACGCCATTTTGAATAGAAGCATGTCCAAACCCAAAAGTCTATTTGCCACTTTGTGAGGAGATTTGTCCTGATGTATGGTTTTTGTTCTAAAATAAGGCTCATGTACTCCATATTCCCCAAAAAAGCAGTGAGAGAGACAAGCAAGAAGGAGAAATAAAAGAAAATAAAGATCGGAAAGCTTCGAGGAGCTCATTTGCCCTTGTGATGAACATCAAAAGCTTCAAAATGCTACTAAAATTGCTACTGCTTTCTACATTATTCATTGTAATCTATCTTAGAATCAAGGGAAATCAAAGGATGCAAACGAACTCAGAATAAAATATCTTGTGATCATTGTTCTCTCATTTGTTCTTTGTTATCATTGAATGAAATTTCCCAAATCAAACGCAATTGTTTTCTTATCGAAACATCGGTGACGACATACAATCTTCTCCTAGGAAGACCATGGATACATCAGTACAACATTGTACCCTCTATTTTCCATCAATGCTTCAAATACTGTAAAGGTGGGATACAATATAGAGTATTGGCTAATGCGAAGCCCTAAACAGAAGCTGAGTCCTTCGCAGATGCCAGTTATTTTAAAGGGTTTGGTAAAGAAGAAAGAAAGAATGATAAAAATAAAGTCCTAAAAAATATTCAAGTAGAGGTGATCAAAGAAGAAACAAAAAGAGCAGAATCATCCGGGGTTGCAGAAGCAAAGAAGAAATTCTATTTTGTGTCGAAACATTTGAGACAACCAGGGCAACCGCCACTAACCCTGTTATCACCTGAACAGTTGAAAATTTTACAGTCCAATTATACAGTGCCATTGTCGTATGTTGAAAGAAATAAGCCATTTTTTGCCGTTCCAGGAAGATTTTAAGTAAGGGCTAATGCAAAATATCCGGAACCAATAGAATTTTACGCCCCAGCGAAAGCAAAGATAGGGGAAGAGGCTAAGAATAATGTGTACTGCGGTAGGCTGACATCACAAGATCTTAAAAAATATAGCCTGGCAAGCAAGAAAATCATGAGAAACATGGGTTTTGATTACGAAGAACCTACTGGCCTGAATCATGGCAGAGGAATTCAAATTCCTATTGGAGTCGGTCAGGAAAAGCGAGGAAATTTTCAAGGATTATGGACAGAGTCATCGGTGAATATGGTTACAGTCGGGCGGTTATCGGAAGGAGATCCTAAAATAGTCGAGCATCCTCAAATGGCTCTAAAGCAGATGGAAGACATGGGGCAGCCAACGATAGACAGTTTGCGAGAAATAAACCTGGGTACGGGGGAAGATCCGAGGAACACATTCGTCAGTGCCGGTCTTTCTGAACAGGAGTCTGAGAAATACGTTCAACTTCTCAAAAAAAATAAAGACGTCTTTGCTTGGACATATGCAGAGATGCTGGGTTTGGAGCCTTCCATAGCGATGCACCGATTAAATATTTCTAAAGAGAAACGGCCAGTTAAACAAGCACAAAGGTGATTTCATCTGGACTTGGTTCCCCTGATAGAAGAAGAAGTGAATAAGTTGATAAAAGTTGGGTTTATCAGGGAGGTCAAGTATCCCAAGTGGATATCGAAGATCATTCCAGTGAAGAAGAAAAACGGACAAGTCAGGGTGTGCGTTGACTTCGAGGATCTGAACGAAGCCTGTCCGAAAAATGATTTTCCTCTCCCGATAACTGAATTGTTGATTAATAGTATGACTTAGTATGTTATCATGTCCTTTATGGACGGTTATGCAGGTTATAATCAAATTAGGATGGCACCTGAAGATGAAGAAGCAACGGCGTTTAGAACTTCGCTAGGGATTTATTGTTATAAAGTTATGCCATTTGGTCTAAAAAATGTCGGGGTGACATATCAGAGGGAAATGAAGAATATCTTCTAAGACATGATGCATAAACATGTCGAGTGTTATGTCGATGACTTAGTAGTCAGGTCAGGAGTCCATCAGGAGCATCGTGAACATTTGACATCAATTTTCCGTCAGCTCAGAAAGAAACAGCTAAAGATGAATCCAGCTAAATACGCATTTGGGTTGTCTTCAGGTAAATTTCTTAGTTTTGTTATCCGACATAGGGGCATTGAGATCGATCCAGGGAACGTTAGAGCCATTCAAAATATGCCACCGCCAAAGACATTAAAAGAATTGAAAAGTTTGTAAGGAAAGATGGCGTACATTCGCCGTTTCATTTCAAATCTGGCAAGGAGATGTCAGCCATTTTCCCATTTGATGAAGAAAGGTACAGAGTTTGTATGGGACCAAGCCTGTCAAAACGCGTTTGATTCGATAAAGGAATTGCTGTAACGACTCGAAAAATTTCGTACAAAGGCCCGAGTACCACCTCAGGCAGACATCACTTAGGATCAAATCATTTAGAAATTAGACAAAGTTAACTAAATGTAAACTAGATTAGCTACGAAATCTGTTTGAATCACTTTAAATACGATCTGCAAGACCCAAAACTTGTAGAATCTTTGACGCTAGGTTATCCTAAAATCTAGGATCAAACTCATTACCCGACTGCTCTCGGGAGCACATTGAAACTCCGTATCAGATCTGGACCGCACATCAAAAGTCCGAATGATACGAGGTTATAGAATTAGGACCGCCTTGATGGGCTTGACAACCATCTCGGAAGTCAAAACCAGATTGTATTCCGGGGCTATTCGCTTGAGCCCGGAGCGAGGAGTGTGAGAAAACCTGGTTTTCTTTAAAAATTAAATAAAATTTAAGTAATCTGAGACTTGATGTTTGCGAGCCAAATATAAGCAATCAGACCGTCAGAATCTGACCCAAATACACCCTCGGATCAGGAAACATTTACCATACATGTCTGTGTACTTGTAATCCTGATCGAGTTTCTATGACTGTTGAACTGAAACTGGTCCGCCACGTGTGATTTGGGAACCCGACTGGAATGAAAACTTAACTTGACCTAGATCTATAGTCCATGAGCTTAAGTCAGACCTTTGGCTCAAGGGGGGACTCCGGAAGTACTCCGTTGAGACGGAACAGATGTCCTTTGGACATAACCTAAGTGTACCTTGACCCTGGGGTCTATTTTGGAGAGTTTTAGGCTTATATAAGGACCTTAAACCCTCTCTCATTCTTGCCATACGAATTTGAAAAAACCTAGGAGAGAGAACAGAGAAAAGAGAGAGAGAGTGTGAGACAAGTGAGGGATTCTTCCTGATACTCTACCCTACTATTCTCCGTGTTTAACCACCCCAATCTAGTCGTTTTTCCGGCGATTCCGGCTTCATTTCTAGGTAAGAAACCCTAACCCTAATCCATTCTAGGGTTATGATTATTACAAGTGATGAAATAGCTAACCTATTTCATGTCTTAGGTTGCCGTTCTGCTAGTGATTAAGGCTTGGTGTCTAACTAAGTCTGTTATTTGTTTCTACGGTGTAAGGTGCGGACTTTAGACGTATAGGTTATGGTTTTCAAGGATTTCAACGTTAAATAATGATATATTCATGATCTGGATGTCGTTTCACATGTACAATGCGTTGTTCATTTTGTGATTCAATTACGTATGAAAATTATGGTGTATAGTGTATTCTGTAGATTTGTAGAAAGTACCGTATACGTACAAATTTTGAAAGTGTGTTTGCCATGATAAATTACTATATGTACATGCTAGATATAAGTGTGATAGTTACTCGGTGAAAGGATTCGCCCTAATACATGTTTTTGCTAATATACGTTATGTATGTTAATAAGTGTTTTCTAAGTGTTTGTGAAAATGCTTGTAAGAGTAAGTGCCTAGATGATTGTGCTTTAGCTAAGTGTTGAGATAGGATTCTCAACTAACTTAGAGATGTATATGATTGCCTCCATGTTGGTTGTTTAATTTAACCGCTTACTACGAAATATATGTGTTTGTATTTCCTGTTTATATTGTGCTTTCTAACATGCTTGTCAACATGCTTGAATTACTTTGTTTATCTAGCTTAATCTACATGCTTCTAGTTAAGGATTGATTGTGATTGGGGCTATGATTATAGTCCAGACAATCGGTAACAGATTTGAGTTCGTGGTTGAGATTCATTCACCACATAGGATGTGTTTGACGAACCCGAGTCGTATGTTGGTCGTTGGCAGTGGTTAGGCCACACGGAGTGCTTATACACTTCATGTCGATCGATGAAATGTGCGCTCGTGCTAGTCGAGCTCGTCAAGTAACCCGATCTATCTAATGTATGTTCACCATGTTTGGACGCTACTGCTTGAACCTAGGGTACCAAACTTACCAGTGTAATCCCGTTAACCTTGGTACCTCGATCCACAAAGACTCATGAGCTGGGCATGGTGGTATGGGACACAGTGGTCAAACTGTAGGCCTACGCTGGGGCCACGTGCCTCCCTGTAGTGACCAGTGAGCAACCCAGACTCGTGAGCCGAATACGGTGGTATGGGACACTGTATTCGAGCTGTCGGCCTACACTGATTGGTGACGAGCCCTTTGTAGTGACCTTAAACATCCTCTAAAGCTGCGGAGAGGCTACGAGCCTTCCCGTAGTAAACAAAGTATAAACTAGGCCTGTATTGATAAGGTGATGAGGGAGCGGTACAACGAGTGCGTGTAACAGCCCTGACAGCCCTTTACAGTGACCTAGAACTGTATCATCATATGAGATTATCTAGGACTGATGACCCTAGAATAAATCATTGTTTAGGAATGATATAAGGAATGTACCTTAGTTTCCCAATACTGCTATATGAAAAGGACTAATAATAACTTGGTAATCACGCTCATAACATAGCACTGCATGAGCTTGGAAGATGTGGAGCACTGAGGGATGAACACATGTCGTGGACGTAAGATGGTGTCGCATGAGGGAGCATTGGCGAGGGCATGCATCATGATTGCATTCCATACTTACATTAATAAGAGTATTTAGGAGTGTTTGATTGTACTGTTTTATCATTACTGCTTGATTGAATTGATAACATGTTAACCTGTGCTTTATTGTTCCACTGAGTTAGTTACTCACTCCCACATTACGGGATGGTGTTCTGGACACCCACCAGACCCTGTCTTAGATGCAGGTATTGACGAGGCACTAGAGGCTGAGCCTGATTACTATGATGATCAGGATGAGTTCTCCTACATACAGTTCTCTGGAGGCTACGCTTAGGCCATTCAGATGACGGGGCTAAAGGGTGTACCATTCTAGTTGTACCATTTTTGGCATTTTGTTATTTTTGAAACAAATACATGTATATGGTGACTCAGTAAGGTGTTCATACTCTGGAGACCGATTGTGACATTTCTGGCTTATTACATTTATTTATATCTTTCAGTCTTCTGCTTGCATTTTATAACTTGATCTAGAGTATGAATTACTGTTTTGGAATAATCCCACTCATGATTATTGTACTAACACAGACAACATTCAATTATAAGCATTTATGTTGCTTAAGTGATGTTTTGGAACTCGGGTGTTGAGTTGTTACTCGACCTCCGATTTTCAGGGCGTTACAATTGCTGAAATAACCACCAGTACTAACAGCTCCAATAAAAGGGAAGCCGCTTGTTGGTTTACAAAAAATGTGCAAAGTTTCCATCATGTGTTGATCTGAAGAGATGAGAAGATATTAGAGACAAGGAAGAAAGAAGAATAGGAGAAGAGAAGAAAGAATAGCTTAGTATTGTGTCGTACTGCATAACAGCGATATTGATTGCGCGGGACCATGCAAGAGATATTGATTGCACGGGATCGTGCAACCAAAATACCAGTTGCGCAGGTTCGCTCAACTGACTTCCAAAGTTTGTTCTCTCAAAAGGATCCGAAGTAGTGGAGGATGGTTTGCATAGGTCCGCGCAACCGATATCCGTTGCGCGGGACCGCGCAAACAAAATATCCGTTGCGCGGGTCCACGCAATGAGTTCCAGGATGAGCTCTTTGTAAAAGGGCTCAAAACACTGAAAGGTGGGTCCCATGGCACCAAGATCAAGGTACCACATGTGAGAAGGTCTATAAATACCCCCTCCCCTACTTCATTTAGAGGTATTGAAGATTTTGGAGAGGAAGCAGAGCAAGGAGGAAGACCGAAGGTGAGAGAGAAGGTTACGGTGGGTTACGCGAGTCCGCGCAACCAATATCCATTGCGCGGGTCCGCCCAACCAGACTACCCTGCATTCTATGAAGATAAAGGGCCGTTATGCTGCCGAAATGGTTGAAGTCTTCAAGTTCCTTCTGTTCAAGTGTAAAGGAGAATATTCAGTAGAAGAGCAATTCCTCCTAAGTACTAGGAGATGACCGAAGCAGGCGCAGGAATGCTAGCGAAATTTCCATCGGGCTATCTTATCTGACTTTGATTGATTGTACTTTATTTTCAGAATCAAGGGAATCCGAGGATGTAAATGAACTCAGAATAAATGTGATCAATTTTCTCTCATTATTTCTTTGTTATCATTGAATAAATCCCCCAAATCAAACGCATTTGTTTCCTTGTTGAAATAAAATGGTGACTCCACTGGGGAACATTTCAATGGTAACTTAGAAAATATTCAGGGAACATTTATCACTTTTTGGCATCTGTGTAGATGCCAAAATGACGACTCTCAGTGAAAACATCCTCCCCTTCATCTCTGAGATAGAATGATTATCATTTAAATGCCTAATTGCAATTTTATATTTTGTCTACAGGTAAGTAGAAAGTGTCAGAGAAAGCAAAGTCTACTGTGATCAAGAGAAGTGAATTTCGTGTAATGAACGGAACAATCTCTGTTTTGCCAGTAGCTCAAGAAGATGAGGAAGGCTGGAGGATAGTAACATCCAAAAGTCGAAAAGTTCGATCTGCTTCCGCAAGAAGCATCATCTCGCCAAGTACTGGGTTGATTATGCGAAGTGTCGTGAGATACAGTCCTGTTGCGGTCATACTATCATCTCATTCGAGAAAAATGGAAAGGCCCGTCACTCTAGAAGGTCTTCCGATACCGTTAACTATAACTGTAAAGACATCCTCCACAGAATCATTACGAGTTCAGAAAAACAAAGGGAAGGCGACCGTAATAAGCAAATGTTCACTCATAGCACCACCTGCAAAAGATTTTACGTAAACTCGTGCATTAAGAATGCCATGATTTGAGTCAGCTAGTCCTTCGAAGTGACAGTACGCTGGTTTCAAATCAGATAATAGTTCATCTTCTTCAACAGTGTCAGCAGCGCGACGCTCACTTTCTGCTTCAATATCAAGACAATCAAAGTATAAAGAAACAGAAAGCTCGTCGACAGATATTAATTAGCCTGATCAGTTTTCAGTAGATGAGCATGTGGCTGAAGAAGTCACTAATATTCTGACAGTGATTGCTACGAACAACATTGAACCACAAGTAGAAAGGCCACAACCGCAAGCAGTTAGATTTCAAAAGCAGGAAGAAATTTGGCTAATGGTTATCAAGTCTACTCATCTAGAGAATGAACGAAGTCAGAATAAAAGGTTTCGATATTAGACACCGTATCCACTTGAAATAGAAGACATGCCATTTCCCGTCGATTTCAAACACCTGGACTTTCAGAAATTTAACGGGAATGGATCACCAGAAGAGCATATGATGCATTTCATAGCAAAGATGGAAAATTTCTCTAGAATTCCTCAATTTTGTCTGCGATTATTCGGATCTTCTTTGACAGGAAGAGCTTTCATATGGTATTCAGGTTTAATCCCAAGATCTATTCATACCTGGGAACAGATGCAGGGTGCTTTTATGTCAAACTTTTTCTCTTTGGACCGAGAAGTTAGTTTGACCGAATTGGCTTCTATTCGCCAGGAAGAAAATGAATCAGTTGAAGAATTCACAGTCGATGGAAGGACTTGGCAACATTATGTCAACATCCTCTGCAGGAATCAGAACAAGTAGAACTATGTTTAGAAGGCCTAAGATCAAAACTAGCATGCCACCTGATTAGTAAAGATTGGAGAACCTTTCGTAATTTTGCTACAAAGGCTTATGCTGTTGAAAAGATGATGGGAAGAGTGTCTGCTTTTCAGTCAAAATCAACCCACGTCACTCGAAAAGAAGAAATTAAAGAAGATTATCAGGATGTTGAAAAAGACAGCGATGAAGAAGATAGAAATGGTCGTGCAGTTATGATGACATATAAAAGGTCCATGCAAAATAAATATCATATGAAGTATTCGTTTGCAAGAACAGATATACTTCCTATGTTGAATCAATTGTTGGCTATGAAGAGTATTGAATTACCTCGACTAAGACACCTCGAAGAAATTGAAAATACAAGAGGAATGGATTATTGCCATTATCATCGTAAATTTGGACATCATACAGAAAACTGTAATCCCCTTAGGAATAAGCTACAAAAGATGATCGATAAGGGAGAAATTACGATGAAAGATCATGACAGAAATAGAAAGATGGAGAAAAGTGATTGAGACTCGGTAAAGAAAATTCTGGAGGCATCCGCATTAAAAGACGATAACATGTTTCATATGATGAGTCGTCAGTAAGAGTTGTCATAGCCTAAATAGTCGAATAAAAAGAAGCGAGTGAGGCAAAAGATATAAAGCCGCGATGTAAAGCATATTCCTTACAGATGTGCATTGCAATACCTACTAGTTCAGGAGATGGCCACTATTTTGATTTCGAAAGGTATCGGTATGATACTTCCAAAAGCAAAAGGGGGTAAGACAGGTGAGTAAAAAAAAACTGTGGAATGTATTTCTCACCATAGAATGTATTTCTTTTGTGCATATGAATAAAATGTAGGCTTTCAAGCATATCAAGTCATCGCCAAATGCGAAGCACCAATGACAATCGCCAAATGAAAAGCCGAATGAAAAGTCAATCGCCAAAACTAGCAACTATCGCTGTCGTCATCAATCGCTTATCAAAAATGTTATCATTGCCAAAAATTACATTCTCAGAACATATCAGCAGCGGCGAAATATCAATTATTGATTCTCAGAACATTATCAGCAGCTACGAAATATCAGTTATGGATTCGTCATTCATGGCAGTGAAATAAGCAATGGAATAAGCCTATATGGCCAACCACATAAATCTTACGACAGTGATGGCAAATAAATATTTAAGGCTGCCTAGCCAAGCCTATATGTAACATCCCGGATTTTTGCCAACCTCGGTAAAGAAAATTCTGGAGGCATCCGCATTAAAAGACGATAACATGTTTCATATGATGAGTCGTCAGTAAGAGTTGTCATAGCCTAAATACTCGAATAAAAAGAAGCGAGTGAGGCAAAAGATATAAAGCCGCGATGTAAAGCATATTCCTTGCAGATGTGCATTGCAATACCTACTAGTTCAGGAGATGGCCACTATTTTGATTTCGAAAGGTATCGGTATGATACTTCCAAAAGCAAAAGGGGGTAAGACAGGTGAGTAAAAAAAAACTGTGGAATGTATTTCTTTTGTGTATATGAATAAAATGTAGGCTTTCAAGCATATCAAGTCATTGCCAAATGCGAAGCACCAATGACAATCGCCAAATGAAAAGCCAAATGAAAAGTCAATCGCCAAAACTAGCAACTATCGCTGTCGTCATCAATCGCTTATCAAAAATGTTATCATCGCCAAAAATTACATTCTCAGAACATATCAGCAGCGGCGAAATATCAATTATTGATTCTCAGAACATTATCAGCAGCTACGAAATATCAGTTATGGATTCGTCATTCATGGCAGTGAAATAAGCAATGGAATAAGCCTATATGGCCAACCACATAAATCTTACGACAGTGATGGCAAATAAATATTTAAGGCTACCTAGCCAAGCCTATATGTAACATCCCGGATTTTTGCCAACCTGGGATTAGACGTCCTTAGGCAATGGGTCGATCCTAACACCTTATCAACTTGTCAAAACTCAGTCCCAAAGGCTAAAATCGCTTGTGAACCCATTTCTTTCACAAATCCCATCCTTCACCACCTTGCTCTTCAATCTTTCTAAGTACTTTCATCCTAGACACTAACTTAAACTAGCTAAGTAGTATAACTCGGATCACTTTATATACAAACTACAAAGGCCCAGGTACCACCTCAAGCAGAAATCTTACAGGACTAAATCCTTTAGAAATTAAGCGAGATTTAGCTAGTGTCAAACTAGAGTGCCTGTGAAATTAGCACCAATCACTTTAATATGATCTGCAAGACCCAAAAGTTGCAGAATCATTGACGCTAGGTTACCCTAAAATCTAGGATCAATCTCATTACCCGGCTGCTCTCGGGAGCATCTCGAAACTCCGTATCGGATCTGGACCGCACATCGGAAGTCTGATTAACATGAAGTTTAGGAACTAGGACCGCCTCACTGGGCTTGACAACCATCTCGGAAATCAAATCCAGATAGTGTCCCAGCGCTATTCGCTTGAGCTCGGAGTGAAGAGTGTGAGAAATGTGAAATTAATTCAAAATAAAATATCTTGAATAGTAATCTGGCACTTCTCACTTGCGGATCAGTTTTAAGCAACCAGACCGTCAGAATCAGACCAAATTACACCCTCGGATCAGGAGAAATTTCATACACATTTACATGTACTCGGAATCTCTGATCGAGATCCACTGACCGTTGAACTGAAACTGGTCCGCCACGCGTGATCTGGAATGCCGACCGAAACGAAAACTTAATAGAACGTAGATCCAGTGTTAATGAGCTTAAGTCCGACCTTTGGCTCAAGGAGGCCCGCCAGAAGTCCTCCGTTGAGCTGAAACTGCCCCGCTTTGGTTATAACCTAAGTATACTTTGACTAAGAGTCTATTTCAGTGAGTTTTTAGGCTATATAAGGACCTTAAACCCTCTCTCATTGCAGCCATACGAATTTGAGAGAAAACCTAGATTGAGAAGAGAGAAAAGAGAGAGAAAGTGTGGGAGCTGTGGGAGAATCTCCCTGCCACTCTTCCCTGCCGCTATTCGGGCTCCACCGCCTGATTCTCATCGCTTTCCCGGCATTTTCGGCGTCATTTCTACGTAAAAAACCCTAACCCTAATCTGTTTGGGGGTTTAGACAGTTGTAGGTTGTGAAATAGCTAACCTATTTCATTCTATAGGTTACCAAACTGCCAAATACGGAAGCTTGGCAAACTTATCGACTCTGTTACGATTCTACGACAAAAGGTGCGGACTTTAGGTGTATAGGTTATGGTTTTCAATGCTTTCAATGTCAGATAATGATAGATTCATGATCTGCATGCAATTACACATGTACAAAGTGCTGTCTGTTTTCCGTTTCGATTAAAAATGAAAAATATGGAATTCTACATACTGTAGGTATTTGTAGAAAGTACCGTATACGTACAAATTTTAGAAATGTGTTTGACATGATTAATTGTTGTATGAATATATTACATGCGGATAAATTACTTGTTTGGCGAAAGGACTCGCCCTAATACATGTTTTGCTTATATACACTATGTATGTTGAAAGTGTGTATTCTAAAATGTACCGTATACGTATAAATTTTGGAGATGTATTTGCCATGATTATTTGCTGTATGAATATATTATACATGGATAAAATACTTGTCTGGCGAAAGGATAGCCCTAATACATGTTTTGTTAACATACACCATGTATGTTGTAATAGTGTATTCTAAGTGTTTGTGAAAATGACTAAATGAGTATAGAATTCTCATTCGTGCTCACCATGACTAATTGTCATGGATATATGATTGTTGTATTGGCGATCCCCCTTTGACGAAAGGATTTGCCCTAAATCACGCCACGGCCAATATTCACTAGTTATATTAAAATGTGTGGCCCAAGTGTTTGTGGAAATGATTGAATGAATATGGAACTTGGATTCCTGCTTGCCATGACTATCCGTCGTGGGTGTATGCGTGTTATGATTGGGGTAACTCCCTAGTGAAAGGATTTGGCCTTATACCTATGTGATCAACATACGTCATGTATGTTGATGCCTGTATTTTAAAGTGTTTGTTGAAATGTCTGAATGAGTAGTAGTTACTAAATTGTAATGTTTAAGGGTGTTGAGATATGATTCTCAACCTCTTTTAACTATGTGTATGATTTCCTTGGATAGTTATGTGATTAGGAATTGAACATGTACAAACTCATGCTTGTGTTGTGCTTCATAACATGCTCAACTGCTTTTATGATTTTATCTATGTAATGCATATGTTTAAATTCATATTTACGTTGTATGATCCGTCATGGGTGATGGGGGAGTGGAGCAACGAATGCGTGCAACAGCCCTGGCAGCCCTAAACGGATAATACCAGACCTTGATTGTATGAGTTGAATCTTGATTCACTACTGCTTTATCTATCTGTAATTGATTGTGTTTGGGGCTATGATTATAGTCCAGACAATCGGTACCAGAGTTGAATTCGTGGCTGTGATTCATTTGCCACGTGTGATGTGTTCGACGAACTCGAGTCGTACTTCGGTTGGCGATAATGGTTGGCCACACGAAGTGCTCATGCGCTTCATATCGTTCAACTTGATGTGCGCTCAAGCTAGCCGAGCTCGTCAATCAACCCGATCTGTCTCATGTATGTTCACCATGTTTGGATGCTACTGCTTGAACCTAGGATACCAAACTTACCAATGGAAATCCCTTTTAACCATAGTACCTCGATCCGCTAAGACTCATGAGCCGGGCATAGTGGTATGGGACACCGTGGTCGAGCTGTCGGCCTATGCTAGGACCACGTGCCTCCCCGTAGTGACCAGTGAGCAACCAGACTCGTGAGTCGATTATGGTGGTATGGGATACTATATTCGTGCTGTCGGCCTACGCTAGCACAGCCTGGCTGTGGTCCCCAGTCGGGTTGCATCCTGGTTCCATTCTCAATAAGCGGACTGGTCGGGCTTCGAAAATAGACTGTCAGTTGGTAGGGTGTCAGTGGAGTGACCTCGAGCATACTCTAAATCTGCGGTGAGGCGATGAGCCTTCCCGTAGTAACAGAGTATAAACTAGGCCTGTTTCTGTATAGTGATGAATCGTTAAAGAGGTGATGGGGGAGTGGTGTAACCTTTGTGCGTAACAGCCCTGGCAGCCTTTGCAGTGACCTAGAAAACACACCGTCGTCTGATATTAACTAGGACTGACGACCCTAGAATGGATCATGTTTAGGAATGATACAAAGGAGGTACCTTAGTTTCCCAATCCTGCTGTTTGAAATGGACTAATTAAAAAACTCGGTAATCATGCTCATCATGCATTGCATGTGCCTGGAAGATGTGGAGCACTGAGGGATGAAAGCATACCGCGAACGTGAGATGGTGTCGCATGAGGGAGTATGTCGGTGAGGGCATACATCATGAATGCATCCATACTTGCATTAATAAGAGTAGTTAGGAGTGGTTGATTGTACTGCTTTATCATTACTGCTTGACTGAGTCGATAACATGTTAACCTATACTTTATTGTTCCACTGAGTTAACTACTCACTCCCACGTTACGGGACGGTGTTGTACACACCAACCAGATTTGTTGAGTTTCAGGTGATGGCGATGCTTTTGAAGCAGAGCCGGACTACTATGATGTTAGAGTGGAGCTCTTCTACATGTAGCTCTCTGACAGGTCTATGAAGACCTGGTATTGTATTGACGGGGCTATGGTACTTGGAATAGAAGACATTACACTTATACATTTGGTATATTTTAGAAATGTACTTGAATTCTATTAACCTGGTAATGTTATCACACTTTGGAGACTCACCACAGTTTTTATATATTTTATATATCTATCACAGTCTTCCGCTTGCTAATTCACTGTCTCTGAAGTATGATATTCTGTTTTGGCTTAATCTCACTCATGTTCATTGCACTACTACAGTCAACATTCAAACTCATTATCTATGTTGCATAAGTGATGTTCTGGAAACTCGAGTGTTGAGTTACTACTCGACCCTCGATTTTTCGGGATGTTACACTATATGGCCAACTACGAATAAGACTTACAAAGCCCGAAATTGGCGATAAACTAAAATTGCTCCTTGAGCCCTGCCCGAAAGTGGTGGTAAACTATCTTACTCTTTGAGCCCAGTGTTAAGTTCAGTCAAGTTAAGTCAAGTCAAGTTCAGTCTTGTACAGTCAAAGTATGGTCAATTAAAAGTACACTAGCATAAACTATAACCACTGCTCAAAAAGCATAAACTAAGTTTAGCATTCAAAATGCCATAGATACATACTTCAATTTAGATATGATCAAATATGCAATTGCCAGATGAAAATTTTAAATATTGAGTAAACAACATGCAAAAATGTGTTTCCCTTGAATCAGGTTCAAATTACAGTAACATAAAATCCCTTTAACATATTGGCAATTATCTACTCAAAAGTTCAAATCTTTGAGATCAACTATTAGTCTTCAATTACAATATATTTGTTCTGTTAACAAGAGCTGTAAGGTCTTTTTGTCTCTCGCCTTCTTGACATAAAGGAATATTATCGCACAAGATTCTCAAAAGGGGGGCAGAGAATAAACTAGTGAAGAATTATCATTTTCTCTCGGACAATATAAAGATTCAGATATATTCTTTAGATTCGTTGAAAGGAGCAGTAAAGATTATCCATCCTTCAGGAGTATCAGTAGGCTTCACTTCGGAAATATTATCTTTTGAAGAAATCTTTATGCGACGTTGATCGGGAAAGGGGGCAGGATTTATGTCTTCGGAGTAATCTATGCCTTGGTCTTTCTGATAATCTCTTATGCACGATGGAGAAATTCATATGCTGATGTCGTAACTTCTCGCTATCTTATTAATGATATTGTAAGACCCCAAGTACCAGATTTGATGGAGATAAGAAGCAGCAAAGATTCAAGGAAAAGTCTATGAAGAAATGTTAAGGAGCACAAGCTAGAAACGACTAAGCAAAAAAAGACTCAGTGGATGAATCTTTGGAGCTAGAAATGATATCTCTAAAAGTACGACATAATGAGCAAAGAATGCAATGCGAAGCACGATGACAAGCGTAAAGATGAAATGAGTAAATCATTATCATATTGCGAATATCACAATCAGCCTAAAAAAAGAAGAGAAGTTTCCAATATATATTTCATAATTATCAATGCTTCATGAAGCTAAATTGGAAAATTATAATGTCTTGAGATACTAATTCTGATTAATTTGGTAGGAAAGACTATTATTCGAAAGCTTGGATTAAGAAGATCATGAATAAAGAAAACAATCAAAAAAGTTATTACGGCAGGAGCAGCATTAAAGAACAACCCCAGATACAGAGTTAAAGGAAAGAATCACTGGAGTTGATTAAAGAGACCGTTGCAGTAGCAGCGGTGTTGAAAGATAACTCTCTGGTCAAGATACTCAAAGACGAAGTCATCACAGCCGTGGCAGGGATGTGTTTCGATGAAAAGAGAATTTTATCCTCTCTAGTGAAACATCCGCTCGACACTACTGGCAGGGGGCATTCCAATCTTTTGTTCAAGCGCCATCATTCAAGTCTTTCGTTCGAGCACGAGCCTTCCAGTTTTCTGTTCGAGTGCCATCATTCAAGTCTTCCGTTCGAGCGTCATCATTCAAGTCTTCCATTCGAGCGTGATTGTTCAAATCTTCCAATCAAGCACAATCGTTCAAGTCTTCTGTTCGAGCATAATCATTCAAGTCTTCCGTTCGAGCGCAATCGTTCAAGTCTTCCGTTTGAGCGCGATTATCGATCGCAATCATTCAAATCTTCCGATCGAATATGAGCATTCCAGTCTTCTGATCGAACATGATCATTCGATCTTCTGTTCAAATATGATCATCCAGTCTTCCATGCAAGCATGATCATCCAGTTGCAGTTCATTCAAGTTCTTCAGGCGAAGGAAGATCGATCCTCCATCTGATTTTAGGAATCAATCAAAGAAGGATCGATGAGGCATCTGTTGGTGCACAAAAAATGTGCAAAGTTTCCATCATGTGTTGATTTAAAGAGATGAGAAGATATTAGAGACAAGGAAGAAAGAAGAAGAGGAGAAGAGGAGAAAGAATAGCTTAGTGTTGCATCGGACTGCACAACAACAATATTGATTGCGCGAGACCGCGCAACCAAAATACCAGTTGCGTAAGTTCGCTCAACTGACTTCCAGGGTTTGTTCTCTAAAAAAGATCAGAAGTAGTGGAGGATAGTTTGCGTGGGTCCACGCAACCGATATCCGTTGTGTGGGACCACTTAAATAAAATATTTGTTGCGCGGGTCCACACAATGAGTTCCAAAATGAGCTCTTTCTAAAAGAGCTCAAAACACTGAAAGGTGGGTCCCATGGCACTAAGATCGAGGTACCACACATGCGAAGGTCTATAAATACCCACTCCCCTACTTTATTTAGAGGTATTGAAGATTTTGGAGAGGAAGCAGAGCAAGGAGGAAGACCGAAGGTGAGAGAGAGAAGGCTACGGTGGGTTGCACGGGTTCGCCCAACCGATATTCGTTGTGCAGGTCCGCGCAACCAGACTGCCCTGCAGTCTGTGAAGATAAAGGGCCGTTATGCTACCGAAATGGTTGAAGTCTTCAAGTTCCTTCTATTCAAGTGTAAAGGAGAATATTCAGCAGAAGAGCAATTCCTCCTAAGTACTAGGAGATGACTGAAGCAGGTGCCGGAATGCTGCCGAAATTTCCATCGGGCTATCTTATCTGACTTTGCTTGATTGTACTTTATTTTCATATTCAAGGGAATCCGAGGATGTAAATGAACTCAGAATAAATGTGATTAATGTTCTCTCATATTTCTTTGTTATCATTGAATAAATTCCCCAAATCAAACGCATTTGTTTCCTTGTCGAAACACCGCTTATCTTGTATATATCTGCAGCCGAGAATTCTTTAGGAGCTTTGTTGGCACAAGTAAATGAATTTAGGAAAGAGACCGCTCTTTATTATTTAAGAAGAACTCTGATGGGTGCGAAATGCAACTACTCTTCAATCGAGAAAGAATGTCTAGCGCTGATATTCACAGTACAAAAATTGAGACATTACCATCTCTCCCATGACATAACTTTGATCTCAAGAGCAAATTTGATAAAGTTTTTAATGACAAGACCGATGTTATCTGGGAGATTGGCCAAATGGATGTTGTTACTTTCGGAATATACTATTACGTATGAGCTGACAAAAGCAGTAAAAGGACAAGCAGTGGTGGACTTCCTTGCAGCACACTCCGTAGCAGAATGTGAGACCATCAGTGATGATTTTCCCGATGAACAGGTTATGTTGGCCGAGTCGCAAAGCCCATGGCAGATGTATTTTGACGGCTCTTCTCGAGCATCAGGAGCGGGGGCAGGAGTGATATTCATTACTCCTCGAGGTGACTTGCTACCTTACTCCTTCACATTGGGAACTACATGCACAAACAATGAGGCCGAATACAGAGCCCTCATCATCAAAATGGAAATAACTCAAGAAATGAAGATAAAAATGCTGCATATCTTCGGGGATTCTAAATTGATTATAAATCAATTGACAACTGAATTCAAGATAAGAAAGCAAGAGCTTTTGCCATACTACTGAAAGGCACAACAATTGCTAGAGCAGTTCTGTCATGTCAAAATCAAGCACATATCGAGGTCTGAAAATGCAAGAGCAGATGCTTTGGCCAGCTTGGCAGCAGCTCTGTCCTGCCCAAATCGAAGCCCTCTCCAAGTAACTATAGAAGAAAGAAGATTTTTACCATCTTCAGAGGTCATCGATGAAATTATTGAGATGCTTCCTATATCGTGTTTAGATGTAATAACAGATAATTGGCGTCAGCCTTTCATAAATTATCTCGAATATGATATCTTGCTAGAAAATCCAGCGCAGAGACAGCAAACCAAGCAAAGATCAAGCAGATTCATCATATGTAGCGAAGTGTTGTATAAAAAATCTTACAATGGAATTCTGCTACATTGCTTAGACGAACAAGAAGCAGGCCAGATGTTGCGAGAGGCGCACTTTGGAGAATAAGGGGCACATCAAGCTGGACGAAACTTATTCCATCGAATACATCAAATGGGGTATTATTGGCCTACCATGTGCAAAGATGCAATAGATTATGCGAAGCGGTCTCATGAATGTTAGATTCACGGAGAAGTTATACACATTCCTCTAGAAGACCTGCATCAATCAGTCGCCTCTTGGCCCTTCTCTACCTGGGGAGTTAACGTCATTGGTCCTATAAATTCGCCTTCATCCAAAGGAAAGCAGTGTATCTTGACAACGATAGATTATTTCTCCAAGTGGACAGAAGCAGTTGCATTACACAGTGTTAAGGAGAAAGATGCGGTTAATTTTATCTGACACACAATAATATATCACCATGGTATTCCGATGAAAATTGTTATAGATAATGGAACTCCTTTCAAAAACAGAGGCATGGAGAAGCTATGTTAGAAATTCAGCATTCGTCATTCATTTTCAACACCTTACTATCCACCGGCCAATGGATTTGCAGAGGCATTTAATAAAATGATAGTTAAGATACTGAAGAAAACAGGGACAGGAAACAAGCGTGATTGGGATGAAAGGTTACAAGAAGCATTGTGGGCATACAGAACTACCCACCGGACAGCAACAAGAGCAACACCATACTTGTTGGTTCATGGTGTAGAAGCAGTGATCCTGATTAATATACAAGTAGTGTCACTCAGAGTGGCAGTACATCGGTCCATTACAGATGATGAAAATGTAAAAATAAGGCTAAAGGAGCTGGATTTGCTTGATGAGAAACGCTTGACAACCCAATAGCGATTGCAATCATATCAAGCAAGGATATCGGCTACCTTTGATAAACGAGTTAAATATCGCTCTTTCAAAAAAGGGGATATGGTACTGATGTTGAAAAGACCTATAGTGGTCATCCATAAAACAGGGGGAAAATTCGAGCCCAAATGGGACGGGCCGTATATAATAAAAGAAATATACTCCAATGGAGCATATAGATCAAGATGGACAAGGTATCAGTATACCGGTCAATGCTTGCTTCATCAAAAGATATCGTCCCTGAAGATACTACTAATTTTGATCCAGAATATTATCAGAATAATGATTCTGTATCAAAAGGGGGCAAGAATAAACAAGACCACGGCTATGTACTGTCAAATGAATGAATAAAGAAGAAATTTGCAGGCACATCAAGACTATGTACCAACAAGTGTTAAAAACGAACAAGCATTAATAAAAAAGTGACCATCGGTATCATCATCAAGCGAGCTCTACAAGATTTTGTTGAAATTGGTATCGTCACCAAGATGATGTATTGTGAACAACACATAGCAATACTGTAGAAGATATTAGTAGAAGTGGTGACGTATCAATCTCAGCCAGAGATGTCTATCATTCTAGCGACAACGATGGCTGCCTACTATTATCTTTTAAGGCAGCCTAGCCAAGCTCTAAAAATGGCTAGCTACTCATAAGCCCTATCACTTTTGCCATTCGGGCAGCAGTGAGAAGCCAGTAGTCCTAAAAAGCCCGTGAAGGCCATCATATGCATACCCATGCGGGCAGCGGACGGAGCCCGTCTGTATAGCTTTCCGACAGTGTCATGGGGAATAGATGAAAATGCCCTCCTGTGAATGGGTCCGACCTTGTAGACGAAAAAAACATGGGCTACAATGTGAGCTCTTTTGCCATGACCATAGATAGGCCAACCATGCATAAGACCCCCCAGATCTCTGGCTAGATTTCAGTATTAACTCATTGATGGACTTGCGGCCCTAGATTTGGTACCCCAAAGGTAGCCTTGCGAGGCCCGTGAATTCTAGAGAGTTACTATGGCCAACCCTATGCGTAAATCTAACCGAGTTCACGGCCCTGGTAGCTTCACTGGGCCCCTCTGATGGATCGTGGTTTGTGAACTCACCAGTCTGTGAGAAGTCCAGTGAACTCCTAAGAGTTCTAAAGACCATCACGTGAGACCCGACTCCACTACTCAAGAGTCTAAAAAACTATGTGGCTCCACTACTCACGAGTTTAAACTGTGTGATTATCTAACTAAACTAAAACTTAGCACTGCCAATTAAGACAGGAATCATATAGGAAATCCCTTGCTAACAAGACATAAGAGCCATAGTACATCAATCATAACACATCAATCAAAGCATCACGTAAAAAAGATAAGAGCATCATTATCAAGAATATCATGAGATACTTGTATAATTTGAAATTCTGAAAGTACTTATAACAACAAAAGAGAAAGTATCAAAGTTTTACATCTCATAGTTCTCCTCCAAGCATTGTTGCAAATTTTCTTAAAGATTAACTTGAGCAGCCGCATGTTCCAGTCTGGCATTTGAAATAATTTTGGTAGGATCCGGGATACCAGCTAGCTTTTCTTCCAAAGAGGCAATTACTTCTTCATTCTTAGCCAATTCAGATCTTTCAGAGTCCATATAATGAAGGCTCCATTGTATCTTTTCTTGTACTCTTTCAATGTTCAGATCTTCCTCCAGACTTTGATTCTCCAACTGAGCGATTTCTTACTTCAAAAGAGTAATACCATCCTGAATAGCCATCTTATTATTAACAAAAGTCTTCAATTGCTCTCGCAAAGATAATTGTTCTTGATCATGGCCAGAGACAATGGAAGCAATCTGAGAAATTTTTTCCTTAGAGTATGCAAGCTACTTCTGTAACATCTCGAAAATCGGGGGTCGAGCATAAACTCAACTCTCGAGTTCCAGAACATCACTTATGCAACAAAATGAATGATGATTGAATGTTGACTGTATTTGTGCATTGAACATGAGTGAGATTAAGCCAAAACAGCATATCATACTCCAGAGACAGTTAAATTTGCAAGCGGAAGACTGTGATAGATAGATAAAATATATAAACTATGATGAGTCTCCAGAGTGTGATAACATTACCAGGTTAAATAATTACAAGTATAGTTCTAAAATATACCAAATGTGAGGAAGTGTAATGTCTCCTATCCCAAGTACCATAGCCCCGTCAATACAATATCAGGTCTTCATTGACCTGCCAGAGAGATACAGATAGGAGAACTCCTCCTATCATCATAGAAGTAGTCCGACTCTGCTTCACAAGCATCGCCATCACCTGAAACTCAACAAATCTGGTTGGTGTGTACAACACCGTCCCGTAACGCGGGAGTGAGTAGCTAACTCAGTGGAACAATAAAGCATAGGTTAACATGTTATCAATACAGTCAAGCAGTAATGATAAAGTAGTACAATCAAACACTCCTAACTACTCTTATTAATGCAAGTATGAATGACATGATGTATGCCCTCACCACACCCTCCCTCGTGCGACACCATCTCACGTTCGCGGCATGCTTTCTTCCCTCAGTGCTCCACATCTTCCAGGCACATGCAATGCATGGTGAGCATGATTACCGAGTTGTTATTAGTCCATTTCAAACAGCAGGATTGGGAAACTAAGGTACCTCCCTTGTATTATTCCCAAACATGATTCATTCTAGGGTCGTCAGTCCTAGTTAATCTCAGACAATGGTGTGTTTTCTAGGTCACTGCAAAGGCTGCCAGGGCTGTTACGCACAAAGGTTACACCACTCCCCCATCACCTCTTAAATAATTCATCACTATACAGAAATAGGCCTAGTTCATACTCTATATACCGCGGTAAACCCTAGGCTCACTGCGATTTCAGAGTATGCTCGAGGTCACTACAAAGGGCTGTCAGGGCTGTTACGCACAAAGGTTGCACCGCTCCCCCATCACCTTATCAATGTAGGCCAACAGCACGAATATAGTGTCCCATACCACCATAATCGGCTCACGAGTCTGCTTGCTCACTGGTCACTACAGGGAGGCACGTGGCCCCAGCGTAGGCCGACAGCTCGACCACAGTATCCCATACCACCATGCCCGGTTCATGAGTCTTAGTGGATCGAGGTACCATGGTTAAAAGGGATTCCACTGGTAAGCTTGGTACCCTAGGTTCAAGTAGAGGCGTCCAAACATGGTGAACATACATAAGACAGATCGGGTTACTTGACGAGCTCGGCTAGCTCGAGCGCACATCAAGTTGACAATATGAAGCGCATGAGCACTTCGTGTGGCCAACCACTATCGCCAACCGAAGTACGACTCGGGTTCGTCGAACACATCCCACGTGGCAATTGAATCACAGCCACGAATTCAATTCTGGTACCGATTGTCTGGACTATAATCATAGCCCCAAACACAATCAATTGCAGATAGATAAAGCAGTAGTGAATCAAGATTCAACTCATACAATCAATGTCTGGTATTATCCGTTTAGGGCTGCCAGGGCTGTTGCACGCATTCGTTGCTCCACTCCCCTATCACCCATGACGGATCATACAACGTAAACATGAATTCAACATATGCATTACATAGATAAAATCATAAAAGCAGTTGAGCATGTTATGAAGCATAACACAAGCATGAGTTTGTACATATTCAATTCCTAATCACACAGCTATCCAAGGAAATCATACACATAGTTAAAAGAGTTGAGAATCATATCTCAACACCCTTATACATTACAATTTACTAACTACTACTCATTCAAACTTTGTAACAAACGCTTAGACTACCTACACCAACATACATGACATATGTTGATCACATAGGTATAAGGCCAAATCCTTTCACTAGGGAGTTACCCCAATCATAACACGCATACACCCACGACGGACAGTCATGGCAAGCAGGAATCCAAGTTCCATATTCATTCAGTCATTTCCACAAACACTTGGGCCACACGTTTTAACATATATAGTGTATATTGGTCGTGGCGTGATTTAGGGCAAATCCTTTCGTCAAAGGGATATCTCCAATACAACAATCAATTATCCATGACAATTAGTCATGGCGAGCACGAATGAGAATTCTATACTCATTCAGTCATTTTTTACAAACACTTAGAATACACTATTACAACATACTTAGTGTATGTTAGCAAACATGTATTAGGGCTAATCCTTTCGCCGAATAAGTATTTTATTCACATATCATATATTCATACTACAAATAATCATGTCCAACACACTTCCAAAATATATACGTATACGGTATTTTCTACAACACACAATTTCAACATACATAGTGTATATGAGCAAAACATGTATTAGGGCGAGTCCTTTCGCCAAACAAGTAATTTATCCATATATAATATATTCATACAACAAATAATCATGTCAAGCACATTTCCAAAATTTATACGTATACCGTACTTTCTACAAATACCTAGAGTATGTAGAATTTCATATTTTTCATCTTTAATCGAAACAGAAAACGGACAGCACTTTGTACATGTGCAATTGCATGCAGATCATGAATCTATCATTATCTGACATTGAAAGCGTTGAAAACCATAACCTATACACCTAAAGTTTGCACCTTTTGTCGTAGAATCGTAACGGAGTTGATAGGTTTGTTAAGCTTCCGTATTCGGCAGTTTGGCAACCTATATAACGAAATAGGTTAGCTATTTCATAACCTACAACCTTCATGCTCCCAAACAGATCTAGGGTTAGGGTTTCTTACCTTAAAACGGAGTCGGTATCGCCAGGAAAGCGTCAAGGAAGGGGTAGTACAGCCCGTGTGGTGGTTGGAAACAGTAGGAGGAAGATTCTCCAACAACTCTCAAGCTTTCTTTCTCTTTTTATCTCTTCTCCTTAGGGTTTATCTCAAATTCGTATGGCTGTGAGAGAGGCTGCCCTAAGGTCCTTATATAGCCTAAAAACTCATCGAAACAGACTCCAGGTCAAAGTATACTTAGGTTATAACCAAAGCGGGTCAGTTTCAGCTCAACGGAGGACTTCTGGCGGGACTCCTTGAGCCAAAGGTCGGACTTAAGCTCACTAACACTGAATCTACGTTTTATTAAGTTTTTGTTTCGGTCGAGATTCCAGATCACGCATGGCGGACCAGTTTCAGTTCAACGGTCAGCGGATCTCGATCGGAGATTCCGAGTACATGTAAATGTGTATGAAATTTCTCCTGATCCGAGGGTGTAATTTGGTCTGATTCTGACGGTCTGGTTGCTTAAAATTGATCCGCAAGCGAGAGGTGCCAGATTGCTATTCAAGATATTTTATTTTGAATTAATTTTGCATTTCTCACACTCTTCACTCCGAGCTCAAGCGAATAGCGCTGGCACACTATCTGGATTTGATTTCCGAGATGGTTGTCAAGCCCAGCGAGGCGGTCCTAGTTCCTTAACTTCGTGTTAATCGGACTTCCGACGTGTGGTCCAGATTCGATACGGAGTTTCGAGATGCTCCCGAGAGCAGCCGGATAATGAGATTGATCCTAGATTTTAGGGTAACCTAGCGTCATTGATTCTACAACTTTTGGGTCTTGCAGATCGTATTTAAAGTGATTGGTGCTAATTTCACAGGCACTCTAGTTTAACACTGACTAATTCTTACCTAATTTCTAAAGGATTTAGTCCTAAGCAATTTCTGTCTGAGGTGGTACTTGGGCCTTTGTAGTTTGTATATAAAGTGATCCAAGTTATACTACTTAGCTAGTTTAGGATAGTGTCTAGGATGAAAGTGCTTAGAAAAATTGAAAGAACAAGGTAGTGAAGGGTGGGATTTGTGAATAAAATGGTTTGAAAAGGGATTTGAGGCTTTAATTGAGTGTTTGAGAAGTTAAACCGGTGTTAGGATTGACCCATCGCCTAAGGACGTCTAATCCCAGGTTGGCAAAAATCCAGGATGTTATAGCTTCTTATACTCCAAAACTTTGGGCGGGACGATCGCAGATTCAACTAATGATAGAACAGTTATCGAATTATGGAATCTTAGAAGAGCATCGCGTACAGAAGAAACATTGACTTTAGCCATCCATGCAGCACTATCCAGACATCTAATGTGACAACCATATCTGACCATTAATTAGGATCTTTGGACATCTCGACAATAGTTAATATGGAATTCTTGATTAGCACCAATTTGTACACAGAAACCTTCTCAAAGGATAGCACATTTAATGAAGTCCCAACAGAGCCAGAACTTTTCGTATCACTTTGAGGTAAGTTTCCCATTAAGAAATAAGAAATATAAAATTATAGCAAAATTGTAAGTGCAGATAATATGGACAGTATGAACGAGAAAAAATAGATATACCTTCTGTTGGTATGGGAACATTGAGCAGTTGTGTCTCTCTAGCAAGAGGGGGATTAGGTTCCACAATCTCAGCAAAAGATGGAACCCTAGCTTCAGTAGTCGAATCAACAGTGACGGGAGTTGGCAGATCAGTTGATTCCATCGGAAAAACGATTTCACGTGCCACTGCCTGTGGAGGCATCGAGAATCTTGGGGAAGCTGCTGGTGCGATGGGAGGTGTATCTATGGGGGAAGTACTATTTACCTCCGTGTCGACAACGTGATCTCCTGAATTAAAATACATAAGACAGGGAAGAAGAAGAGAATAAAAGCAAACAAAGACAGTAAGATTCTCTTACATGGTGAATAACCATATTCCCCGTAGTCTAGGGGTTCGTCTTCTTCTTCCCCCGCGATGGGTGAAGTCTTTGCAGGAACAGCTTCGGAGGTCAGGAGGATATGTTCATCATCGGCAGGAACATCTCTTGCAATGATATCAACTTCACCGCTAATATCAACTTCCCGCTCCTCATAATCATCATCTTGATTTTCTCCTTCTGCCTTATTTTCATCAGAAATAATATGTTTAGACAAAGAAGTTGAACTTTCGTCGTCCGAATCTCCCTTGCTAGACTCTTCGATAACAACTTATTTCCCTTTAGAAGGAAGAGACTAGTTGCTTTCCGGTTGAGAATCGACAGTGTCCAAAACCGGAGAAGCAAAAGCAATGGTTCCTTCTTGGGGAGAAGTTGGGCACGCATCCGAGACCTTGTCATTGGCAAAGAAGGACTAGGATGGACAGTCCTAGGGGTAGGAGAAGAAGTCGACTGATGTTGAGGATGAGTAGAAGAAGTTAGCCGATCTTGAAGATTGGTAATATTCTCTGGCGAAGGGGAAGAAGCTTCTGTGACTTCTTCTCTTCGAGAATGGTGGAGAGGAATTTTTTCAAACTTGTTGAGACATAAAAATAAAGAAAGGATTGAAGCAAAAGAAGATTTAGTCTGGGAAAGACAACTAAAAAGAGGGGAGAATGAAGTAACTTGAGGATGGTTTGCATGGGTCCCCGCAATAGATAACCGTTGTGCGAGACCGCGCAACCAATATAGAGTTGCGCAGGTCTGTGCAATGAGTTTCATATTTGTTTCTTTAAGATGGGTCTCATGGCGCCAAAATCAAGGTTCCACATGAGCGAATGCCTATAAATACCCCCTACCCTCCTTCATTTATGGATTGATTGAAGATTTCGGAGAGGAAGCAGAGCGAGGAGGAAGATTGAAGGTAGAAGCGAAAGCTCTGGCAGGTTGCGTGGATCCGTGCAACTAATATCCTTTGTGCGAACCGCGGAATCTGACTGCCCTGTAGTCTGTGACAGTGAAGGGTCGTTATGCTGCTGAAATGGCTGAAGTATTCAAGCTCCTTCTACTCAAAGTTTGAAAATTTGGAATGAGAAGAAGAGACACTCAGATCATATTCCTTCTAAGTCCTAGGAGATGACTGAAATCCCTAATGAAATGCTGCCGAATTTGATATTTGACTTGAATATTTGAACCTTGTTAATTTGTATATTTTGAATGATCTATCTTAGAATCAAGGGATATTCGAGGATGCAAATGAACTCAATATCAATAAAATATGATGATTGTCTTTATACTTTTTCTCTGTTATGTCTGAATGAGATAATTTCCCCCAAATCAAATACTTTTGTCTCTTGTTCGAAACAAAATGGCGACTCCACTGGGGATATATTTATCTTATTTAGCATTAACATGGGGAAATTTGTAAGACTTTCATCACAGTTTGGCATCTCTCCGACGCCAAAATGAAGACTCTCAGTGGGAACATCCTCCCCTTCATCTCTAAGATAGTTTACTTGATCCTTCACATACTAACTATACGCATGTTTCATAATTGAAGGTTCCTGAATTCAACTACAGAATACAACTGATGGCAAACTTTGTAAGGAAAGCGAATTTTCGCTTCACCTCTACAGAGTTCGTGGTAGAAAGGGAACAGGTCAAAATGTGTCTGAACTCTATGAAAACAGGTATTGCATTTGGACTCACTAGTGCCGACATTAGGACCTTCCGTGACCTAGCCACTAAGGCTCATGCTCTAGAATTGATGACTCGTAAAATGCCAGTGTTTCATCATGAGACGGCTAAAAGAGCTTCTAGCAGGATGTCGATAAACACCGTTGATCGTGACAAGAGGAGCAAAGATACAAGGGACTTCAAGGAAAGAAGACCAGAATGAAGGGAAGAATGGAACCAGTCAAGAAGCAAGTATAGAGGGAAAAGGCCCAGAATGCTTAATTCTCACGAGGGATTCGCATTCGATAGGGAAGATGTCGTTCCTATGATGAAGCAACTGCTAAAGGCCGGCACAATAGAGTTACCAGAACCTAAGCGTCCTGAGGACACGACAAGAACTAGAGAGAGATTTTTGCCGCTATCATCGCCTAGTGGGACATCCAACAAAGAATTGTTACACATTGAAATGTGTGATACAGCAAATGATAGACAAGGGCGAAATAGTAGTTGATAGAGAAAAGGAAAGGGGTACCATCGCAACAGTGAATATGCTCACGACTCGCAAAAAGGTTCATGATACTGAAGAAAAGGAAAATAGTGGTACAATAAAGAAGGTAGCAGTAGTCACCTTGCGGTTAGGGAAGAAAGTAACGAGCCCTGTAAAACAGAAAGCGGAGATTACGAGAAAAGGGACAGTTGAAAATGGGGCGAGAATGACGGGAAAGAAATGAATAGTGAAGCAGACAAGGTGACTTATGATGTGGTGAATCATTTGAAAAGCATACCGGCTCGGCTAAGTGTCTATGATGTGCTTAAATTATCAGAAGAATTCCGACAAAGTTTGGTCCAAGCCTTATCTAATCGTAATGTCAGAGACACCTTATTGATAGAGATGGGGAGGGGAAAGCACAATGAGCGAGAAGATTGCTTACCAGTCATTTCTTTTTCCGATGATGATTTAATTTGTGAAATAGAGCATAACAGATCACTGATGATAGAAGGCCATATCCGGGGAAGGAATGTTAAACGAATTATGATAGATAATGGGTTAGCAGTTAACCTCTTGCCACTTTTTATGATAAGCAAGCTGGGTTATCGTCATTCAGATCTACGCCGTAGTGGAATGATGATACAGGGATTCAATCAAGATGGGCAGCGCGCACTTGGTAAAATTACAGTGATGCTAGAAGTAGGAGAACTGATTACTGATGTGGTATGCCATGTTATAAATGCAGTAACGACATATAATCTTCTCCTGGGAAGGCTCTGGATTCATCAGTATAGCATTATACCCTCCACTCTGCATCAATGCTTCAAATATTGTAAGGACGGAATACAATATAAAGTAATGGCGGACGCAAAGCCGTATACAGAGGTTGAGTCCTTCTTCGCGGATGCCAGTTATTATAAAGGATTCCCTAAGGAAGAAGGAAAGAATGAGGGAAGTAAAATCCCGAAGAACGTCCAAATAAATGATGAAATCGAGAAGGCAGAATCGTCTGGAGTCATCGGAATCAAGAAGAAGTTCTATTTTGTGCCAAAACACTTAAGAAAACCAGGACAACCTCCGCTAACCCTGTTATCACCCAAGTAATTGGGAATTTTGCAGTCCAATTATACAGTACCACTGCCATATGTTGAAAGAAATAAGCCATTTTCAGCCGCTCCAGGAAGATTTCAGGTTGAGGCTAGTGTGAAGTACCTGAAGCTAATAGAATTTTACGCCGCGGTGAAAACAAATATAGAAGAAGAGGTTGAGGATAATGTATATTGTGGAAAACTGGTGCCGTAAGATCTTGAAAAATATAGTTCGGTAAGCAAGAAGATTATGAGAAACATGGGTTTTGATTACGAAGAGCCCACTGGCCTGAACCATGGAAAAGGAATTCAAATTCCTATCGGGGCTAACCAAGAAAAGCGAAGAAAATTTCAAGGACTGGGGGCAGAACTATTGGTCAATATGGTTATAACCGGGCAATCATCAGAAAAGACCTCTCAAACAGTTTAGTATTCTCAAGTATAAAAGGGATGGGCCTTATATAGTAAAAGAGGTATATTCCAATGGTGCATACAGAGTTACGGATCAAGACGGGCAAGATATTAGTATACCAGTCAATGCTCGCTTCATCAAGAGATATCATTGCTGAAGACGCTACATATTTTGATTCAGAATATTATCAGCATAATGATTCTATATCAAAAGGGGGCAAGGATGAATAAAATCATGTCCATATATCGTCGAAAGAATGTATAAAGAAGAAATTCACGAGCTTATTGAGACTACATATTAACAAGTATTGTGAAAAGAAAGTGATCATCGTCATCAACAAATGAGTTCTACAAAGTTCGGCAAAATTGATATCGTCACCAAGTTGATATATTACGAACAACACAGACGAATCCTCTTGAAGATATTATCAGAAGCGGCGGTGTATCAATCTCAGTCGGAGACGTCTATCATTTTGGCGATAACGATGATCACACTTATTATTGCCTTGAAAAGCATTTTAAGGCAGTCTAGCTACATTTTAAGGCAGTCTAGCTAAGCCCAGCTACGCATAAGCCCTAAAAGGGTTGGCTACGCATAAAACATTAAAAAGGGCTAGCTACGCATAAGACCTATCATTTTCGCCATTTGGGCAGCAATGAGAAGCCAGTGGCCTTAAAAAGCCCGGGAAAGCCATCATATGCATACCTATGCAAGCAGCTGACGGAGCCAGTGGCTAAAAGCCTTAATGGCCAGTCACGCATAAGACCGATGCCGTCTGTATAGCTTTCCGGTAGCGCCACGAGGAACGGAGGTAAATGCCCTCCCGTGAATGGGCTCGACCTTGCAGATGAAGGAAAAGCAGGCCACAGTGCAAGCTCTTTGGCCATGTCCATAGATAGGCCAACCATGCGTAAGACGTCACAAATCTACAGTTTGATTTCAGTACTAACTCATAAGGAAGGGTTTAAACCTACTCATCGATGGATTGGCAACCCTAGATTTTGTACCCCAAAGGTCGCCTTATGAGCTCTGTGAACTCTAGAGAGTTACCGCGGCCAACCCTGTGCGTAATACCAACCGAGTTCACAGCCCTGGTAGCTTCACTGAGCCTCTCTGATGGATCGCGGTTTGTGAACTCTCTAGGCAGTGAGAAGTCTAGTGAACTCCTAAGAGTTACAGAGACTATCACGTGAGACCCAACTCCACTACTCAAGAGTCTAAAAAATTACGTTGGCTCCACTACTCAAGAGCTTAAACCGTGTGTAACTGACTAAATTAAAATTTAGCACCGCCAATTTAAAAAATAATAATAATAATAATAATAATAAATAATAATAATAATAATAATAAAAAATCAATCACATAGGGAATCCCGCACTGACAAAGCATAAAATGTTTAAGTGTTGTAATTAATTCCTTATTAGATGTTACGATAAGATTGTTGCATGGATAAATATAGTTACAATAATATACGATATGATAATTCTTCAAAAAAAAAAAAAGAAGAATATCTCAAAATGTTATCATAAATTCATATGTCAAAAGTCGAAAGAAATTACTTGTTCAAAAAGCATATGTACGAGAAAAAATTACATGTTTAAAGTTCCTCTACAATTACTACTGCCTCCATATATTTTTGTAAATCCTCTTTTAATTGCGCTTGGGCTGTAGCATGCTTTGACTTTTCTTCAAGAACGATCTTTGTTTGATCAGGAACGCTAGCTAGCTTACCTTCCAAGGATGTGATCACTTCTCTACTTTTGAGCAGTGCAGACTTTTCCATATTAGCAGATTGAATGTTAACTCGTATCCTTTCCTCTACCTCCCGAATGGATGATTCCTTCTCACGATTCTTCATCTCCAGTTATGGGATTTCTTCTTTCAGGACAGCAATACGATCTTGGATGATCATTTTTTCATCGGTATGGGCCTTTAATTATTCTTGAAGAATTAATTATTCCTGGTCAAATTTAGAGATAGAGGAAGCAATCAGAGAGGCTTGTTCTTTGGACGTAGTCAACTGCTTCCCGTATTCCAGGATTTCAGGCGCAAATGCTATATTTTCTGCCGATGCCAAGGAGATTATCGAATCACAGAATCTAAGAAGAGAATCATGCCAAGGAGATGCTAATTCTGGCCATCCTCGCAGAACTCTCCAAAATTTCAATAGCAATATCTAAGTCTGACCATTGCTCGGGGTCTTTGAAGATATGGACTATCGCTGACAAGGAATTCCTCATTAAGAGCATCTTGTGATCGGGGACTTTTGCAAAGGATAATAGTTCGGATGCAGTGGCCATAGAGTCAGAACTGGCCACTCCACTGCAAGGAGGGGTTCCTATAGTACAAAGAAAGAAAGCATGCAGAGATATTGATAGAAAGTTATAAGATATGCAGTTTTAGACGAAATGACTGATATATATATATATATATATATATATATATATATATGTACCTGCCACTGGAGTGCGATTAACAGAAAGAGAAATTTCTTGAATCACAGAAGGGCCGACCCCTGCTATGTCAGCAAAAGAAGGCGCTCTAGCTTCTGTACTTGAGTCTTTGGTGGTCAGAGTCAGCAAATCCGTAGTCTCTATTGGAAATATAATCTCACAGGCTACCGCTTTCGATGCCGCCAACGGAACCAAAGGGGCTCTTGGTGAAATTATTGATATAGTTGCAAGAGGATTTAGACGAGAAATATCACCTGTCTCAATCTCAACAACATGAGCACCTGAAAAAAAAAGGAGACACGACAACTATAAATAAAATAACTGCCATTAAATATGCAAATATATATATATATATATATATGAAAGTTAAATTTCCTTTACCTGGTGAGTATCCGTATTCGCCATAATCTAAGGGTTCCCCTTCCTCTTTTATTGCCACAAGAGACTTTACAGGGTGTGCGTTCCAGTAAAGAAGAAAAACAGACAAGTCAGGGTGTGCGTTGACTTCAAGGATCTAAACGAAGCCTGTCTGAAAGATGATTTTCCTCTCCCGATAACCGAATTATTGATTGACCGTACGACTTAGTATGTTATCATGTCCTTTATGGACGGTTATGCAGGTTATAATCAAATTAGGATGGCACTTGAAGATGAAGAAGCAAAAGCGTTTATAACTTCTCTAGGGATTTATTGTTATAAAGTTATGCCATTTGGTCTCAAAAATGCCAGGGCGACATATTAGAGGGAAATGCAGAATATCTTCCAAGACATGATGCATAAACATGTCGAGTGTTATGTCGATGACTTGGTAGTCAGGTTAGGAGACCATCAGGAGCATCACAAACATTTGGCATCAGTTTTCCGTCGGCTCATAAAGAAACAGCTGAAAATGAATCCAGCTAAATGCGCATTTGGGGTGTCTTCAGGTAAATTTCTTGGGTTTGTTATCTGACATAGGGGCATTGAGATCGATCCAGGGAAAGTTAGAGCCATTTAAAATATGCCGCCGCCAAAGACATTAAAAGAATTAAAAAGTTTGCAAGAAAAATTGGCTTACATTCGCCGTTTCATTTCAAATCTGGCAGGGAGATGTCAACCATTTTTCCATTTGATGAAGAAAGGTACAAAGTTTGTATGGGACCAAGCCTATCAGAACGGGTTTGATTCGATAAAGGAATTGCTGAAACAGCCGCCGGTACTGACAGCTCCAATAAAAGGGAAGCCGATTATTTTGTATATATCTGCAACTGAGAATTCTTTAGGTGCTTTGTTGGCACAAGTAAATGAATCTAGGAAAGTGACCGATCTTTATTATTTAAGAAGAACTCTGATGGGTGTAGAATGTAACTACTCTCCAATCGAGAAAGAATGTCTGGAGCTGTTATTCGCAGTATAGAAATTAAGACATTACTGTCTCTCCCATGATATAGCTTTGATCCCAAGAGCAGATCTGATAAAGTTTTTAATGACAAGACCGATGTTATCTAGGAGATTGGCCAAATGGATGCTGTTACTTTCGGAATATACTATTACGTATGGGCCGGCGAAAGCAGTAAAAGGACAAGCAGTGGCGGACTTCCTTGCAGCACACCCCGTAGCAGAATGTGAGACCATCAGTGATGATTTTCCTGATGAACAGGTTATGTTGGCTGAGTCGCAAAGCCCATAGCAGATGTATTTTGACGATGCTTCTCAAACATCAAGGGCGGGGACAGGAGTGATATTCATTACTCCTCAAGGTGACTTATTACCTTACTCCTTCACATTGGGAACTACATGCACAAACAATGAGGCCGAATACAGAGCCCTCATCATCGAAATGGAAATAACTCAAGAAATAAAGATAAAAACGCTGCATATCTTCCGGGATTCTAAATTGATCATAAATCAATTGACAACTGAATTCAAGATAAGAAAGCAAGAGCTTTTGTCATACTATCGAAAGGCACAACAGTTGCCAGAGTAGTTTTGTCATATCGAAATCAAGCACATACCGAGGTCTGAAAATGCAAGAGCAGATTCTTTAGCCAGCTTGGTAGTGGCTCTGTCCTGCCCAAATCGAAGCCCTCTCCAAGTAACTATAGAAGAAAGAAGATTTTTACCATCTTCAGAGATCATTGATGAAATTGTTGAGACGCTTCCTATATCGTGTTTAGAAGTAATGACAGATGATTGGCGCCAGCCTTTCATAGATTATCTCAAATATGATATCTTGCCAGAAGATCCAGCGTAGAGACAACAAATCAAGTAAAGTTCAAGCAGATTTATCATATGTAGCGAAGTGCTGTATAGAAAATCTTACAATGGAATGTTGTTACGTTGCTTAGACGAACAAGAAGTAGACCAGATGTTGCGAAAGGCACACTCTGGAGAATGCAGGGGACATCAAGTTGGCTGAAACTTATTCCATCGAATACATCGAATGGGGTATTATTGGCCTACCATGTGTAAAGATGCAATAGATTATGCGAAGTGGTGTCATGAATGTCAGATTCACGAAGATGTTATACACATTCCTCCAGAAGACTTGCATCAGTCAGTCGCCTCTTGGCCCTTCTCTACCTGGAGACTTGATGTCATTGGTCCTATAAATCCACCTTCGTCCAAAGGAAAGCAGTATATCTTGGCGGTGACAGATTATTTCTCTAAGTGGATAGAAGCAGTTACATTATGCAATGTTATGGAGAAAGATGTGGTTAATTTCATCCAACGTACAATAATATACCGCCATGGTATTCTGAAGAGAATTGTTACAAATAATGTCACTCCTTTCAAAAACAGAGGCGTGGAGAAGCTATGTCAGAAATTCAGCATTCGCCATTCATTTTCAACACCTTACTATCCACCGGCCAATGGATTTGCGGAGGTGTTTAATAAAACGATAGTCAAGATACTGAAGAAAACAGTGACAGGAAACAAGCGTGAATGGGATAAAAGGTTACAAGAAGCATTGTGGGCATACAGAACTACCCACCTGACAGCAACAAGAGCAACACCGTACTCGTTGGTTTATGGTGTAGAAGCAGTGATCCGATTGAAATACAAGTAGCGTCACTCAGAGTGGTAGTACATCAGTCCATTACAGATGATGAAAATGCAAAAATAAGGCTAAATGAGCTGGATTTGCCTAATGAGAAAAGCTTGACAACCCAACAGTGATTGCAATCATATTAGGCAAGGATATCGGATGCCTTTGATAAACAAGTTAAATATCGTTCTTTCAAAAAAGGGGATATGTTGAGGCACAAAAATATTTTATTGCAGTGGTCAGAGAATTTCATGGTGCAGATCTTTCACAAGGTCATTCACTCCATATTTTGGTAAAAAAATCTGCATCCGGGGGTATTTTGGGTGTTTTGGTAAAAATTAGCATCCAGGGATATTTTGGTAAAAATCAACGTGCGGGGGTATTTTAGGTATTTTGGTAAAAATGAGTGAGTTGGGGTATTTTGGTAAAAGGGAGTGAGTGAGGGTATTTTGGTAAAAATGAGTGGAGGGGTATTGCTTTGTATAGAGGAAGAAGTGGTTGTACACCACCATTTAAAGGAGAGTTTGGTGGATACCATTATTTAAAAGAGGAGGTTGGACATTATGTGAAGGGAGAAGTGGTGGTGATCACCACTATTTAAGAGAAAGAGGCCTATAAATACCCCACCCCATGCCTCATTTGAGGGGTTGATGGTTAGAAGACAAGAGGGTTGGAAGAAGAAGGATGGAGGACAAGAAGTGAAGGAGAGAAGGGAGAAGGTACGTCATTCCAAGAGGAGAAAACTCCTCTTGCGCACAACCGCACAACACTCCCGGGGAAATCCCCTTATGCGCAACCGCTCAACTATGTCCAGACAACTTACACACAACTGCACAACCTTGTCTTAAAGTGACCCTTGTCCAGACAGGAGGCCTGTTGCGCACAACCGCATAACTCCCTGATGGAGAGCCTTTGCGCGAGCTCGCGCAACCTCTCCTGGAGAGAAATCTTTCTGCGCCACTTTGTATGGCGAGCTTGTCTAAAGATAAAGTCTAGTGTGCCATTTCCTATGGAGATTTGTCCTGATGCTTGGCTTTGTGCGCCACTTGTGATGGGAGCATGTCCTAATGCCAACCTTCCAACATCATTTCATGTAACATCCCGGATTTTGCCAACCTGGAATTAGACGTCCTTAGGCGATGGGTCAATCTTAACACAGGTTTAACTTCCTAAACGCTCAATTAAAGCCTCAAATCCCTTTTTAAACCATTTTCTTCACAAATCCCACCCTTCACTACCTTGTGCTTTCAATTTTTCAAAGCACTTTCGCCCTAGACACTAACTTAAACTAGCTAAGTAGTAAAACTTGGATCACTTTATATACAAACTACAAAGTCCTAAGTACCATCTCAACCAGAAAACAATTAGTATTAAATCCTTTAGAAATTTAACAAATTTAACTAAGTGCAAAACTCGATTAGCCATGAAATCCGTTGGGATCGCTTTAAATACGATCTGCAAGACCCAAAACTTGCAGAATCATTGACGCTAGGTTACCCTAAAATCTAGGATCAATCTCATTACCCGGCTGCTCTTGGGAGCATCTCAAAACTCCGTATTAGGTCTAGACCGCACATCGGAAGTCCGATTAACATGAAGTTAAGGAACTAGGACCGCCTCACTGGGCTTGACAATCATCTCAAAAATTAGGTCCAGCCGATGTCCCACGGCCATTCGTTTGGATCCGGAGCGAGGGAGTGTGAAAAACACTATTCCCTTTACAAAATAAATATCTGGAATAGTGATTTGGCACCATTCGCTTGCGAATCAGTATTAAGCAACCGGACCGTCAGAATCAGACTAAATTACACCCTCGGATTAAGAAAAATTTCAGGAACATTTACATGTACTTGGAATTTCGGATCGTGGCCCACTGACCGTTGAATTGAAAGTGGTCCGCCACGTGCGATCTGGGAATCCGTTCGAGTCGAAAACGTAATCCCACATAGATCCATGTGTGGTGAGCTTAAGTCTGACGTTTGACTCAAGGAGGGCCACCAGAACCTCTCTTTTGAGCTGGAAACGTGATGAAATACCTATATTAGCAGTAACCCTTGAACAGGAGTCTATTTCGGTGAGTTTTGAGACTATATAAGGACCTTAAACCCTCTCCCATGGCAGCCATACGAATTTGGGATTTGAGAGAGGGAAAAGAGAGAGAAAGTGTGGGAGATATGGGAGAATCTCCCTGCCGTCCTTCCCTGCCGCTCCACGAGCTCTACTACTCCGTTCTAATCGCTTTCCCAGCGATTCCAGCTCCGTTTTAAGGTGAGAAACCCTAACCCAAATCTGTTTTGGGGTTTAGACTGTTGTAGGTTATGAAATAGCTAACCTATTTCGTTTTATAGGTTGCCAAACTGCCGAATACGGAAGCTTAGCAAACCTATCAACTCCGTTACGATTCTACGACAAAAGGTGCGGACTTTAGGTGCATAGGTTATGGTTTTCAACGCTTTCAATGTCAGATAATGATAGATTCATGATCTGCATGCAATTGCACATGTACAAAGTGCTATCTGTTTTCCGTTTCGATTAAAGATGAAAAATATGGAATTCTACATACTCTAGGTATTTGTAGAAAGTACGGTATACGTATTTTTTTTGGAAATGTGTTTGACATGTTTATTTGTTATATGGATATACGATATATGGATAAAATACTTATTTGGCGAAAGGATTCGCCTAAATACATGTTTTACTTATATACACTATGTATGTTGAAATTGCGTATTCTAGAAAATACTGTATACGTATAAATTTTGGAGATGTATTTATCATGATTATTTGCTGTAATAATATGTTATACATGGATAAAATACTCGCTTGGCTAAGGGATAGCCCTAATACATGTTTTGCTAACATGCACCATGTATGTTGTAATAGTGTATTCTAAGTGTTTGTGAAAATGACTGAATGAGTATAGAATTCTCATTCGTGCTCGCCATGACTAATTGTCATGGATTCATGATTTTTGTATTGGCGATACCCCCTTTGACGAAAGGATTTGCCCTAAGTCACGCCACGGCCAATATACACTATACATGCTAAAATGTGTGGCCCAAGTGTTTGTGGAAATAGCCGATTGAATATGGAACTTGGGTTCCTGCTTGCCATGACTATCCGTCGTGGGTGTACGTGTGTTATGATTGGGGCAACTCCCTAGTGAAAGGATTTGGCCTAATGCCTATGTGATCGACATACGTCATGTATGTTGATATATGTTTGTTTAAGTGTTTCTTGAAATGTCTAAATGTGTAGTAGTTAGCAAATTGTAATGTATAAGGGTGTTGAGATATGATTCTCAACCTCTTTTAACTATGTGTATGATCTCCTTTGATAGTTGTGTGATTAGGAATTGAACATGTACAAACTCATGCTTGTGTTGTGATTCATAACATGCTCAACTGCTTTATGATTTTAACTATGTAATGCATATGTTTAAATTTATAATTACGTTGTATGATCCATCATGGGTGATGGGGGAGCGGAGCAACGAGTGCGTGCAACAGCCCTGGCAGCCCTAAACGGATAATACCAGACTTTGATTGTATGATTTGAATCCTGATCCATCACTGCTTTATCTATCTGCAATTGATTGTGTTTGGGGCTATGATTATGGCCCAGGCAATCGGTAACAGGATTGAATTCGTGGCTGAGATTCATTTGCCATGTGGGATGTGTTCGACGAACTTGTGTCGTGCGTTGCCTGTCGGCAGTGGCTAGGCCACACGAAGTTTTTTATGCACTTCATGTCGTGCAGCTCAACGGACGATCGCGCTAGTCGAGCTCGTTAAGTAACCCGATCTGCCTTATGCATGTTCACCCTGTTTGGACGCTACTGCTTGAACCTAGGGTACCAAACTTACCAGTGAAACCCCTTTTAACCATGGTACCTCGATGAGCCGGGCATAGTGGTATGGGACACCGTGGTCGAGCTGTCGGCCTACGCTGGGGCCATGTGCCTCCCCGTAGTGACCATTGCGCAACCAAACCTCGTGAGCCGAATACGGTGGTATGGGACACTATATTCGAGCTGTCGATACATACGGCGAGAGCCGAGTACGGTGAGACTGTGCTCGTGCTGACGGGCGACGAGTCCTCCGTAGTATCTTCGAGTATACTCCAAGTGTCTGTGATTGGCGACGAGTCTTTCACAACAACTAGAGTATGAGTTGAGCCGAGTACGGTGAGACCTGTACTCGAGCTGACGGCTAGTGATTGAACCGAGTACGGTGAGACCTGTACTTGAGCTGACGGCCAGCAATTGAGCCGCATACAGTGAGATCTGTATCCGCGCTGACGGGTGACGAGCCCTTTGCGATGCCTTCACTACGCTTCTCAAACCAAAATATCGTATGAGATTAGCTAGGATTGACGACCCTAGAATGGATCATGTTTGGGAATGATACAAGGGAGGTACCTTAGTTTCCCAATACTGCTGTTTGAAATGGACTAATAATAACTCGGTAATCATGATCATCATCGCACCGCATGTGCTTAGTAGATGTGGCGCACTGAGGGAGTTAAGCATTCGCGAACGTAAGATGATGTCGCTTGAGGGTGGTTTGGCAAGGGCATACAGCATCATGTCATTTCATTCTCGCATTTAATAAGAGTAGTTAGAATTGTTTGATTTGTACTGCTTTATCATTACTGCTTGATTGAATTGATAACATGTTAACCTATGCTTTATTGTTCCACTGAGTTAGCTACTCACTCCCACGTTACGGGACGGTGTTGTACACACCAACCAGATTTGTTGAGTTTCAGCTGATGGCGATGCTTGTGAAGCAGAGCCGGACTACTTCTATGATGATAGGAGGAGTTCTCCTATCTGTATCTCTCTAGCAGGTCAATGAAGACCTGATATTGTATTGACGGGGCTATGGTACCTGGGACAGGAGACATTACACTTCCTCACATTTGGTATATTTTAGAACTGTACTTGTAATTATTTAACCTGGTAATGTTATCACACTCTAGAGACTCATCATAGTTTATATATTTTATCTATCTATCACAGTCTTCCGCTTGCAAATTTAACTGTCTCTGGAGTATGATATGCTGTTTTGGCTTAATCTCACTCATGTTCAATGCACGAATACAGTCAACATTCAATCATCATTCATTTTGTTGCATAAGTGATGTTCTGGAACTCGGGAGTTGAGTTTATGCTCGACCCCCAATTTTCAGGGCGTTACATTTCATGTGGAGCATGTCCTAATGCAAACCTTCCAATGCCATTTCATGTGGATCATGTCCTAATGCAAGCCTTCCAACGTCACTTCATGAGGATGCTTGTCCTAACTCAAGCCTTTTGTTGTCTTGATGAATAGTCCATGCGCCACTTCATGTGGACTTTGTCTTGATGGAAGCCTTTCGTTGTCCTAACGGATACTCTACATGTCACTTCTGTAACATCCCGGATTTTTGCCAACCTGGGATTAGACATCCTTAGGCATTGGGTCAATCTTAACACCTGATTAACTTTTCAAACGCTCAATTCAAAGCCTCAAATCCCGTCTTGAACCATTTTCTTCACCAATCCCACCCTCCACTACCTTGTGCTTTCAATTTTTCAAAGCACTTTCGCCCTAGACACTAACTTAAACTAGCTAAGTAGTAAAACTTGGATCACTTTATATACAAACTACAAAGGCCTAAGTACCATCTCAACCAGAAAGCAATTAGGATTAAATCCTTTAGAAATTTAACAAAGTTAACTAAGTGCAAACTCGATTAGCCATGAAATCCGTTGGGATCGCTTTAAATACGATCTGCAAGACCCAAAACTTGCAAAATCAGTGACTCTAGGATTCCCTAAAGTTTAGAACCAAACTCATTTCCCGTCTGCTCTCGGGAATGAAACGAAACTTTGTATTGGGTCTAGATCGCACATCGGGAGTCCGATTAACACGAAGCTAAGGAACCAGGACCGCCCCACTGGGCTTGACAATCATCTCAAAAATCATCTCCGACCGATGTCCCACGGTCATTTATTTCGATCCGGAGCGAGGGAGTGTGAAAAACACTATTTCCATCCTAATAAAATATCAGGAATAGTGATCTGGCACCATTCACTTGCGCATCAGTATTAAGCAACCAGACCGTCAGAATCAGACCAAATTACACCCTCGGATCAGGAAAAATTTCAGGAACATTTACATGTACTTGGAATTTCGGATCATGGCCCACTGACCGTTGAACTGAAAGTGGTCCGCCACGTGCGATCTGGAAATCCGATCGAGTCGAAAACGTAATCCCTCATAGATCCATGTGTGGTGAGCTTAAGTCTGACGTTTGGCTCAAGGAGGGCCACCAGAACCTCTCTTTTGAGCTGGAAAAGTGACGAATTACCTATATTAGCAGTAACCTTTGAACAGGAGTCTATTTCGGTGAGTTTTGAGACTATATAAGGACCTTAAACCCTCTCTCATGGCAGCCATACGAATTTGGATTTGAGAGAGGGAAAAGAGAGAGAAAGTGAGGGAGATGTGGGAGAATCTCCCTGCCGTCCTTCCCTGCTGCTATCCATGCTCCACCGCATCCTTCTTGACGCTTTTCCGGCGTTTCCGGCGTCGTTTCTAGGTAAGAAACCCTAACCCTAATCTGTTTTGGGGTTTAGACTGTTGTAGGTTGTGAAATAGCTAACCTATTTCGTTCTATAGGTCGCCTAGTTGCCGTATACGGAAGCTTAGCAAACCTATCAACTCCGTTACGATTCTACGACAAAAGGTGCGGACTTTAGGTGTATAGGTTACGTTTTTCAACGCTTTCAATGTCAGATAATGATAGATTCATGATCTGCATGCAATTGCACATGTACAAAGTGCTTTCCGTTTCCTGTTTCGATTAACATTGTAGAATATGGAATTTCACATACTCTAGCTATACGTAGAAATACCGTATACGTATTTTTTTTTGGAGAAGTGTTTGACATGTTTATTTAATGTATGATTATACTATATATGGATAAAATACTAGTTTGGCGAAAGGAATTGCCGTAATACATGTTCACTTGTAAATGCTACGTATGTTGAAATTGTGTATTCTAGAAATACTGTATACGTATAAATTTTGGAGATGTATGTATCATGATTATTTGCTGTAGTAATATATTATACATGGATAAAATACTAGCTTGGCTAAAGGATAACCCTAATACATGTTTTACTAACATACACCATGTATGTTGTAATAGTGTATTCTAAGTGTTTGTGGAAATGGCTGAATGAGTATAGAATTCTCATTCGTGCTCGCCATGACTAATTGTCATGGATTCATGATTGATGTATTGGCGATACCCCCCTTTGACGAAAGGATTTGCCCTAAGTCACGCCACGGCCAAAATACACTATATATGCTAAAATGTGTGGCCCAAGTGTTTGTGGAAATGACTGAATGAGTATGGAACTCGGATTCCTGCTTGCCATGACTATCCGTCGTGGGTGTACGCGTGTTATGATTGGGGCAACTCCCTAGTGAAAGGATTTGGCCTAATGCCTATGTGATCGACATATGTCATGTATGTTGATGTATGGTTGTTTAAGCGTTTCTTGAAATGTCTGAATGTGTAGTAGTTAGCAAATTGTAATATATAAGGGTGTTGAGATATGACTCTCAACCTCTTTTCACTATGTGTATGATCTCCTTTGATAGTTGTGTGATTAGGATTTGAACATGTACAAACTCATGCTTGTGTTGTGATTCATAACATGCTCAACTGTTTTATGATTTTAACTATGTAATGCATATGTTTAAATTTATATTTATGTTGTATGATCCGTCATGGGTGATGGGGGAGCGGAGCAACGAGTGCGTGCAACAGCCCTGGCAGCCCTAAACGGATAATACCAGACTGATTGTATGATTTGAATCCTGATCTATTACTGCTTTATATCTCTGTAATTGATTGTGTTTGGGGCTATGATTATAGTCCAGGCAATCGGTAACGAGATTGAACTCGTGGCTGAGATTCATTTGCCACGTGGGATGTGTTCGACGAACTCGAGTCGTGCGTTGCCTGTCGGCAGTGGCTAGGCCACACGAAGTTGTTTATGCACTTCATGTCGTGCAGCTCAACGGGCGATCGTGCTAGTCGAGCTCATCAAGTAACCCAATCTGCCTTATGCATGTTCACCCTGTTTGGTCGCTACTGGTTGAACCTAGGGTACCAAACTTACCAGTGGCGATCCCCGTTTAACCATGGTACCTAGATCCGCTAAGTCGCATGAGCCGGGCATGGTGGTATGGGACACCGTGGTCGAGCTGTCGGCCTACGCTGGGGCCATGTGCCTCCCCGTAGTGACCATTGCGCAATCAACTCGTGAGCCGAATATGGTGGTATAGGACACTGTATTCGAGCTGTCGATACTTCGGCGAGAGCCGAGTACGGTGAGATCTGTGCTCGTGCTGACGGGCGACGAGTCCTCCGTGGTATCATCGAGTACACTCCAAGGGTCTGTGATTGGCCACGAGTCTTTCACAGCAACTAGAGTGTGAGTTGAGCCGTGTACGGTGAGACCTGTACTTGAGCTGACGGCTAGTGATTGAGCCGAGTACGGTGAGACCTGTACTCGAGCTGACGGCCAGCAATTGAGCCGCATACGGTGAGATCTGTATCCGCGCTGACGGGTGATGAGCCCTTTGCGATGCCTTCACTACGTTTCTCAAACCATAACATCGTATGAGAATAACTAGGATTGACGACCCTAGAATGGATCATGTTTGGAAATGATACAAGGGAGGTACCTTAGTTTCCCAATACTGCTGTTTGAAATGGTCTAATAAAAACTTGGTAATCATGAGCATCATCGCACCGCATGTGCTTTGTAGATGTGGCGCACTGAGGGAGTAAGCATTCGCGAACGTAAGATGATGTCGCTTGAGGGTGGTTTGGCAAGGGCATACAGCATCATGTCATTTCATTCTTACATTTAATAAGAGTAGTTAGAATTGTTTGATTTGTACTGCTTTATCATTACTGCTTGATTGAATTGATAACATGTTAACCTATGCTTTACTGTTCCACTGAGTTGATCACTCACTCCCACGTTACGGGACGGTGTTGTACACACCAACCAGATTTGTTGAGTTTCAGGTGGTGGCGATGCTTGTGAAGCAGAGCCGGACTACTTCTATGATGATAGGAGGAATTCTCCTATCTGTATCTCTCTGGCAGGTCGATGAAGACCTGATATTGTATTGACGGGGCTATGGTACATGGGATAGGAGGCATTACACTTCCTCACATTTGGTACATTTTAGAACTGCACTTGTATTTATTTAACCTGGTAATGTTATCACACTCTGGAGACTCATCATAAGTTATATATTTTATCTATCTATCACAGTCTTCCGCTTGCAAATTTGACTGTCTCTGGAGTATGATATGCTGTTTTGGCTTAATCTCACTCATGTTCAATGCACGAATACAGTCAACATTCAATCATCATTCATTTTGTTGCATAAGTGATGTTCTGGAACTCGGGAGTTGAGTTTATGCTCGACCCCCGATTTTCAGGGCGTTACAACTTCTCTCTCGCCTTTTGTCTTAATGAAAAGACATTTCATGTCTTAACAGATACCCCATGCGCCATTCTCCATGGAAGTGTATCCTAACTCATGTGCACTCCACATTTCAAGGGAAGTGCACTCCACATTTCATGGAAGCGCGCTCCACATTTCAAGGGAAGTGTGCTCCACATTTCGAGGAAGCGTGCTCCACATTTCAATGAAGCGCACTCCACATTTCAAGGAAGTGCGCTCCACATTTTAAGGGAAGCACGCTCCACATTTCAAGGGAAGTACGCTCCACATTTCAAGGAAAATAAAGGAAATGTGGAGTACCGAAGAGAATTCCAGAAGAGAGAAGAATCTGCCTGTGCGACTGAAAAAATGAATGGAAGGATGATCAGAACTGATCTCAACGGTCAGATCAAGGAAAAATGAATGGAAAGATGATCGGAACTGATCTCAACGGTTAGATCAAGGGTTTCAGGCCCGCATAACCCATCTCCCTTGGAGATGTGATAAAAAAACATCGAAATGCTGCTGAAATCACCATCGGACTGTCTTATCTTTCACTCATTGCGTTGTATTGATTGTATTCTATTTTCAGAATTAAGGGAATCCGAGGATGTAAATGAACTTAGAATAAATGTGATCATTGTTCTCTCATCGAATTCTTTATTATCATTGAATAATCCCCCAAATCAAACACATTTGTTTTCTTGTCAAAAAAAATGGCGACTCTACTGGGGAATTTCTTTTCAATAATAACTTAGAAAATATTCAGAGAATAGTTATCACTTTTTTGGTGTCTGTATAAACGCCAAAATGGCGACTCTCAGTGGGAACATCCTCCCCTTCATCTCTGAGATAAAATGTTTTATCACTTGAATGTTAATTGCGATTTTATATTTTATCTCCAGGTAAGTGTAAAACGTCAGAGAAAACAAAGTCTGCTGTGATCAAGAGTAGGGAATTTCATGTAATGGACGGAGTGATCTTTGTTTTGCCAGTAACTCAGCAAGATGAGGGAGGATGGAGGATAGTAACATCTAAAAGACGAAAAGTTCGATATACTTCCGCAAGAAGCATCATCTCGCCAAGTATTGGGTCGATTATGCGAAGTGTTGTGAGACACAGTCCTGCTTCGGTCATACAATCATCTCATTCGAGAAAAACAGAAAGGCACGTCACTTCAAAAGGTCTTCCGATACCGTTAACTATAACTATAAAGACATCTTCCTTAAAATCATTGCGAGTTCAAAAAAATAAAGGGAAGGTGACCATGACCATCGAATGTTCACTCACAACACCTCTTTCAAAAGATTTCAAGCAAACTCATGCATTAAGAATGCCACGATTTGAGTCAGCTAGTCCTTCAAAGCGACAATACGTTGGTTTCAAATCAGACAATAGTTCATCTTCTTCAACAACGTCAGTAGTGCGGCGCTCGCTTCCTCCTTCAATATCAAGACAATCGAAGTATAAAGAAACAAAAAGCTTGTCGACAAATATTAATCAGCCTGATCAGTTTTCACTAGATGAGCATGTGGCCGAAGAAATCCCTAATATTCCGACAGTGACTGTCGTAAACAACATTGAACTACAAGTAGAAAGACCACAACTGTAAGCAGTTAGATTTCAAGAGCCGGTGCCTAATATTACCCAGAATATCACGCAGGAAGAAATCCAGTAGATGGTTATCGAATCTATTCATCTAGAGAATGAACGAAGTCAGAATAAAAGGTTTTGATATCAAACACCGTATCCCCCTGAAATAGAAGAAATGCCATTTCCCGATGACTTCAAACACCTAGACTTTCAGAAATTTAACGGAAACGGATCACCAGAAGAGCATACCTGGGAACAAATGGTATTCAGGTTTAATCCCAGGATCTATTCATACCTGGGAACAAATGCAGGATGCTTTTATGTCAAACTTTTTCTCTTCGGACCAAGAAGTTAGTTTGACCGAACTAGCCTCTTGTTTCAAATATAAACAAATGCATTTGATTTGGGAGATTATCTTATTTAGATATAATAGAGAAAGATTATTTAGAATAATCATCGTATTTCATTGTCGTTGAGTCCATTTACATCCTTACAATATCCTTTGATTCTAAGATAGATCATTTAAAATAATCAAAATATTATTAGCAAAGTTTATATGTCGAATCTTGAATCCGGCAGCCTTTTGGCAGCTACTTCAGTCATCTCCTAGGACTTAGGAGGAATGTTGATTTGATCAACAAATCTCTCTTTTGCGTGCTTATCCTTTGTACAAAGGAAAGAGCCTGGAGTGATGAAGATCGCAGCAATTCCAGCAGCACTTCGGCCTGCATTCAGAGCTAGTCATATAATGACCTGGTTGCATGACCTGCGCAACCGATTTCTTGGTTGCGCGATCAGCGCAACCAGTCGACGAGTTCCGCCGTCAGCACAACTGATGAACAGGTTGCTTGACCCGCACAACGAAATATTCTGCTTCTTACCTTCGGTCTCCTCTCGAGGCTCTGCTCCACTCCAAAATCTTCAATCCGTCCAAATGAAGGAGGGGAGGGGGTATTTATAGGCCCTCACACGTGTCAATCCTTGATCCCTGTGCCATAGTGCCCACCTCATTTCAGATCGGACCATTCATCACAATCTTCCTTTGTGCCATCCGAGCAACGGAAAAGGCGATTGCGCAATCCGCGCAACGTAGAAGGCTATTGCCCGATCCGCGCAATGTACAATCAGTTGCGTGATCCGCGCAACATTTTTCTTGGACCAAACCCTTTTAAATTACTTACGCCAACCGTGCAATGACTCTAATCGGTTAAGCGGTTCACAGAACGATGACATGTTGCGCGACCCACGCAACAGCCACTCTAAGTATCCAGGTCTTCCCCCCTTTCTTCATTAAATATTTGATTCTTGATATTTAGTCTTTCTCCTGATGATGATTTTTTATGCTCCAATAGATGCCCCCTTTATCCGTTCTTTATTTCTTTGAATCAAAGAATCAGGATCAATCTCGCATACCCTTCTAAATTCCCCTGAACGCGTTGCGCGTTCCGCGCAACGGGCACCCGAGTATCGTACTCGACCCAGACTGCTATAAATAGCTCGTCCCTTTCTCATTCTTCCACTTCTTCTTTCTGCAGTGATGAGGTTCTGTTCCTCAGTTTCCACCTCGTGCAACCGACTCGTGTTGCGCGACCCGCGCAACGATCTTTCATCACGCAAGGCTTATAACCGTTACGTTGTCCGCGCAACGCCCGACTCGTTTCGCGATCCGCATAATGCACAACTTGTTTGCGCTATTCACACAACCGCGACCCTTGGTGATGTTTTTCAAACCTGGCCAAACTTTCAATTCTTTAAACATGGCCCCAATAAGAAGGACCTTCATTGCTATCAATCCTCCCACCAATCAACCCTCTCACTAAGAACTTCCAAACCCTGATCCCTTCGTAACACCTCAGGCCACAGAATCTCTGTCATCTCTAGCTTAACCCCTATGTAAGCAATTCAAGACAACTGCTAAGCGTCCCGTTTACATAAAGGAACCTGTACTTCCTACACTCGACTTCTCTCCACGTATTCAGTCGTTGCCATCTCCCATCCATAGGGCTATCGCCATGGGCGATCTTAAGAGGCCACCAAAATACGGACATGAATATGACTGGGATGAATGGCTAAAAATGACAGTGCATTATCAAATGAGCAGCCAGAGACCGCCAGCTAGAGAAGATACTCCTCCTCCTTCTAAAACAAAGAAGGTCCGCAGAAACAAAGCCCAGGAGTTCCAGGACAATTAAAGAGCACAACAGGAAGAAGCTCAATAACTCCTGGGAATTAGTCCGTGCAATCCAGGGTGTCATAAAATTTAACAACCCTCACAGACGGGGCATCGTATCAATCCCCATCAATATCCACTGTCATCATTCCATGTTAATCTGCGAGCCCAAGGACCATCTGACCGCAGAGAGATTGTCCTACACAGAGTCTTGGTCATTCATAGAACTGAGAATACTAGAAGGTATCATGTGCCCACCGAGACTAAGACAGTAGATTGGCGGCATTCACTCCATGATCTTCCTTGTACCTTCTTATGACCTTCACAACTTATATCCCACTTGTTTTTACGAAACACTTCAACAGCGTTTTAGTCATCGTCCACTTATCTGGAGCCCAGAGGAATTTAGAATGAGAGGCCTTCTGACCCCTCGAAATTATTATTCATAGTGGACTACTGCAGTCATGGAGAAACATGCGAACACCCTGTCGAAGATCGATATTCTTACTACAATTGAAGTGACATTGCAACCTTTCTATAAGGAATCTTCTATTTTGAAAGCTTTCTTTAACTACTAGTGTCCTTCCACCAACTCTTTTCATTTCCCTGAGGGTGAAATGAGCATCACTCTTTGGGACATTCACAGAATCGCCGGTTTACCGATAACTGGGAAATTCTTTGACGAATTTGCTCCCACTAATGAGGAGTTTGCCTTTATCTCTTCACATGACCGCATACCTTCTATTTCAGAGTCAACTACCGAACTTTTTAGGGAAATGTCTAAATTCCCCAAATGGCCGGCTTTCAGCAGAGCTTTCTTCTTTTAATCCCCTTCTGCTGCAGCTTGATACATATATAATCCTGATTTCATTTACTCATCTTTTCTCCTCCCCTCTTTTTTCAGATTTGATGGCAACTATTCATGGGAACTCGAGCGCCTTCAGAAAGGTATAAAAGGTCGTGCCAAGTATTCTATCTATGGAGAGCTCGCAACATTCCTTGCTTATTGGCTAAGCTTAGTAGTTCTCCCAAGTTCGAAGTCAGCGGATGTCATTCGCCCGTCATTGTTTGTGATAGCAGGTGCTATGTAACGCCTTAAAAATCGGGGGTCGAGTAGCAACTCAACACCTAAGTTCCAAAACATCACTTATGCAACATAAATGCTTATGATTGAAGGTTGTCTGTGTTAGTGCAATAATCATGAGTAGGATTATGCCAAAACAATAATTCATACTCCAGATCAAGTTATTAAACACAAGCGGAAGACTGAAAGATGTATATAAATGTATATAAAGCCAAAAACGTCACAATCGGTCTCTAGAGTATGAACACCTTACTGAGTCACCATATATATGTATCTGTTTCAAAATTCAAAATGCCAAAAATGGTACAACTATAATGGTAAACCCTGTAGCCCCATCATCTGAATGGCCTAAGCGTAGCCTCCAGAGAACTGCATGTAGGAGAACTCATCATGATCATCATAGTAATCAGGTTCAGCCTCCTGTGTCTCGTCGATACCTACATCTAAGACAGAGTCTGCTGGGTGTCCAAGAACACCGTCCTGTAACGTGGGAGTGAGTAGCTAACTCAGTGGAACAATAAAGCATAGGTTAACATGTTATCAATTTAGTCAAGCAATAATGATAAAGCAGTATAATCAAACACTCATAAATACTCTTATTAATGCAAGTATGGAATGCAGTCATGATGCATGCCCTCGCCAATGCTCCCTCGTGCGACAACATCTTACGTCCGCGGCATGCGTTCATCCCTCAGTGCTCCACATCTTCCAGGCACATGCAGTGCTATGTTATGAGCGTGATTACCGAGTTATTATTAGTTCTTTTCATACAGCGGTATTGGAAAACTAAGGTACCTTCCTTATATCATTCCCAAACAATGATCCATTCTAGGGTCGTCAGTCCAAGATAATCTCATACGATGATACGGTTCTAGGTCACTGTAAAGGGCTGCCAGGGCTGTTACACGCACTCGTTGCACCGCTCCCCCATCACCTTATCAATACATGCCTAGTTTATAATTTGTTTACTATGGGAAGCCTCGTCGCCTCTCCGTAAATTCAGGGTATGCTCGAGGTCACTACAAAGGGCTCGTCACCAATCAGTGTAGGCCGACAGCTCGAATACAGTGTCCCATACCACCGTATTCGGCTCACGAGTCTAGGTTGCTCATGGTCACTATGGGGAGGCACATCGCCCCAACGTAGGCCGACAGCTCGACCATGGTGTCCCATACCACCATGTCCGGCTCATGAGTCTTAGCGGATCGAGGTACCAAGGTTAATGAGGTTACACTGGTAAGTTTGGTACCTTAAGTTCAAGCAGTAGCATCCAAACATGGTGAACATACATTAGACAGATCGGGTTACTTGACGAGCTCGACTAACACGAGCGCACAACCAGCTAAACGACATGAAGTGCATAAGCACTTCGCGTGGCCTAACCACTGTCGCCAACCAAAGTACGACTCGGGTTTGTCAAATGCATCCTACGTGGTGAAGGAAACTCAACCACGAACTCAAGTCTGTTACCGATCGCCTGGACTACAACATAGCCCCAATCATATTCAATCCTTGACCAGAAATATATAGAGTAAAGCAGAATAAACAAAGTAATTCAAGCATATTAACAAGCATGTTATAAAACACAATATAAACAGGAAATACAGACACATACATTTCATAAGTAAGCGGTTAAATTATACAACCAATATGGAGGAAATCATATACATCTCTAAGTTAGTTGAGAATCCTATCTCAACACCTACCTAAAGCACAATCATCTAAGTACTTACTCTTACAAGCATTTTCACAAACACTTAGAATACACTCTTTTAACATGCATAGCGTATACTAGCAAAAACATGTATTAGGTCGAATCCTTTCGCCGAGTAAGTATTACACATATATATAGCATGTTCATATAGTAATTAATCATGGAAAATACACTTTCAAAATTTGTACGTATACGGTATTTTCTATAAATATACAGAATACACAATATGCCATAATTTGCATACGCAACTGAAATGCAAAACGAACATCGCATTGTGCATGTACAATAACACCCAGATCATGAATGTATCATTATCTAATATTTAAAGCGTTGAAAACCATAACCTATACGTCTAAAGTCCGCACCTTACGCCGTAGAAACGTAACGAACTTAACAGAAGCTCTACGCTTTCGTCAACGTCGATACGACGACCTATAACACAAGGTAAGTCAGCTACTTCGGTACTTGTGCCAATAGAAACCCTAAAACAGGTTAGGGTTAGGGTTTTCTTACCTAGAAATGAAGTCAGAATCACCAGAAAAGCGATTAGATAGCAATGGTTAAACACGTATAGCACCAGGCTAGACTAGCAGGAAGATTCTCCCACTTCTCTCACACTTTCTCTCTCTTTCCTAGGGTTTTCTCAAATTCGTATGGTAAGAATGAGAGAGGGTTTAAGGTCCTTATATAGGCCTAAAACACTCAAAATTAGACCCAGGGTCAAGGTATACTTAGGTTATGTCCAAAGTAGGTCTATTCTGTGTCAACGAAACACTTCTGGAACCTCCCTTGAGCTAAAGGTCAGACTTAAGCTCACTGACCTTGGATCTAGGTCAAGTTAAGTTTTCATTCCAATCAGGTTTCTAGATCGCACGTGGCAGACCAGTTTCAGTTCAACGGTCACAGAAACTCGATTAGGGTTACAAGTACACAGACATGTATGAGAAATGTTTCATGATCCGAGGGTGTGTTTGGGTCAGATTCCGACGGTCTGATTGCTTATATTTGGCCCGCAAACATCAAGTCTCAGATAGCCTTGGGACACTATCTGGATTTGACTTCCGAGATGGTTGTCAAGCCCACCAAGGTGGTCCTAATTCTATAACCTCGTATTATTCAGACTTTCGATGTGCAGTCCAGATTTGATACGGAGTTTCGTGATGCTCCCAAGAGCAGCCGGGTAATGAGATTGATCCTAGATTTCAGGGTAACCTAGCGTCAATGATTCTACAAGTTTTGGGTCTTACAGATCGTATTTAAAGCGATTCAAGCAGATTTCGTAGTTAATCTAGTTTTGCACTTAGTTAACTTTGTCTAATTTCTAAAGGATTTGATCCTAAGTGATTTCTGCGTGAGGTGGTACTCGGGTCTTTGTACGGGATTTTTCGAGTTGTTACAATCTACCCCCCTTAAAGAAAAATTTCATCCTCGAAATTAGTACCTTTTCGTACTCCTCGAGAAGCTGAGGGTAGTTCTTTCTGATCTCGCCTTCAGTCTCCCAGGTAGCTTCCTCCTTCGTATGATGCGTCCACAGTTCCTTCACGAGTGGAATCACCTTACTGCGCAACACCTACTCCTTCCTGTCTAGGATACGCGTCGGACGCAGCACATATGTAGCATCCTCGCTCAACTGCACCTGCTCCCAATGGATGATGTGGGAAGGATCAGGGACGTATTTCTTCAGCATAGATACATGAAAGACGTTGTGCACGCCCGTGAGTGGTGTGGGCAAAGCGAGACGATATGCCACCTCTCCCACTCGATCAAGTATCTGAAATGGGCCAATGAACCACGACGTAAGCTTCCCCTTCTTCCCAAACCGAAGGACTCCCTTCATAGGGGAAACTCTGAGGAATACGTGATCCCCAACCTCGAACTCAAGTGGTCGCCGCCTCGTATTGGCATAACTCTTCAGTCTGCTCTGTGTTGTAAGAAGTCGACACCTGATAATATCGATCTTCTCCGAGGTCGCCTGTACTAATTTCAGGCCAATCAAGCTATGCTCGCCAACCTCTGCCCAGCAATGCGGTGCTCCGCAAGGGCGCCCATACAAGGCCTCGTAAGGAGCCATGCCAATACTCGCCTGAAAATTGTTGTTGTAGGTGAACTTTGCATACGGGAGGCAGTCATCCCAACTGTCCTTGAAATCTAAAACACAAGCCCGCAGCATATCTTCTAAAATCTGATTCACCGGCTCTGTCTGCCCGTCGGTCTGAGGGTGAAACACAGTACTGAACTTTAACTTCACACCCATCGCTTCCTAGATACGAGTCCAGAAGATAGACGTGAATCGCGTGTCTCAGTCTGACACGATCTCCAAGGGAACTCCATGCAGACGCACTATTTCTTTGATGTACAACCTAGCCAAGTCATCTGCAGAGTTCGTCACTCTGATAGGGAGAAAATGAGCTGATTTGGTTAATTAATCCACGATCACCCAAATAGAGTCATAACCCTTTCTCGTCTTCGGCAGCCCTGAGATGAAGTCTCACTTCCATTCAGCTATGGGCATAAGCTGAAGGAGTCTAGGAGGTCGGCGATGTTTCGCCTTGACCTGCTGACACGTGAGACAACGAGACACATACTCTACGATATGGACCTTCATATTGTCCCACCAATACGACCGCTTCATATCTGATACATCTTCGTGCTACCAGGATGCATCGCAAGCTTCAAACTGTGAGCTGTCTCGAGAAGCTCCTATCTCAAGTCCTGAATATCTGGGACGCATAAGCGGCCAAGGTATCATAGGCCCCCATCGGTACCAACTCTCCACTCGGAGTCCACATTATCACTAGCTTGCTCTCGAAGCTCAAACAACCGCTCGTCGCCCTTCTGGGCCTCGATAATCTGATCATCAATAAGTGGTCACACCCGAACGTGTGCGACACACTCGAATGGTTCCTCCACTGTGAGTTTCTGCTCAAAGTCATGAACAAACTCTAGCATACCCCACTCTTCAATCATCAGCAGAGCCGCAAATATGATCGCCTTCTTGCGGCTCAACGTGTCTGCCATAAGGTTGGCCTTGCCAGGATGGTAAGAAACCTCGAACTTGAAGTCCTTCAAGGTCTCCATCCATCGGCGCTGCCTCATATTCAAGTCCCGCTGAGTGAATATATACCTCTTGTGGTCGCAAAAAAGCTCGAACTCCTCTCCATAGAGGTAATGTCTCCAGAGCTTCAATGCGAATATGACCGCTGCTAATTCCAGGTCGTGCGTAGGGTAATTCTCCTCGTGCTTCCTTAATTATCTCGAGGCATACGTAATCACCCTGTCCTTCTGCATAAGGACACAACCCAAACCAACACGAGACGCGTCAGTGTATATAGTGTACTTAACCCCTTGCTCAGGCAATACTAGCATAGGGGTGGACGTCAGTCTGTCCTTCAGCTCCTGAAAAGCTGCTTCCGCCTTCTCATTCCAAGGGAACTTCAGATCCTTCCATGTCAACTAAGACAACGGTCTGGCTATCTTCGAGAAGTCTCGAATGAATCGTCGGTAATAGCCTGTTAAGCTCAGAAACTCCTCACTTCAGTAACCGAACCAGGCTGCTTCCAGTCCTGAACGGCGGCTACCTTAGCCAGGTCCACTGTTATCCCTTCCTTGGACACCACATGTCCCAAGAACTTGACTTCCTCCTGCCAGAAGTCGCACTTCTTATACTGCGCGAACAACTGGTTCTTCCTCAGAGTATCAAGGACTGCTTGTAACTGTTCCTCGTGCTCTTCTCGACTCGTGGAGTATATCAGGATGTCATCTATAAATACGATGACGAATCGGTATAGAAATGGCTGAAACACCCGGTTCATCAAGTCCATGAACACGGCCGGTGTGTTCGTAAGACCGAACGACATCACAAGGAACTCGTAATGCCCAAAACAGGTCCTGAAAGCCGTCTTCTGCACGTCTTCATCCCTGACGCGCAACTGATGATACCCTGACTGTAAATCGATCATCAAAAAATACTTTGCCCCCTTCAACTGATCAAATAGGTTGTCTATCCTAGGCAAAAGATATTTGTTCTTCACAGTCAACTGGTTCAACCGGTGGTAATCAATACATAACCGTAGCGACCCGTCTTTCTTCTTGACAAACAATACAGGTGCTCCCCAAGGAGACACACTGTGTCGTATAAAGCCCTTCTCTACCAGTCCATCAATCTGTTTCGTCAATTCCTCCATCTCACATGGAGGCATGCGATACATCGATAATGAAATGGGTGTCGCACCAGGCACAAGATCAATAGTAAAATCGATCTCGCGCCGAGGAGGCAAACCAGAAATTGGCTCAAACATGTCCGCAAAAGCCTGAACTACAGGCGTATCCACAAGCGTCGGAACATCAGTATCCTCCAATGAAGAAGTGAAACACCCCAACCGAGAAGCGTGACTGACCTGAACAGTTAAAGTAAAAGTCATGCCCTCTGGTCCGTGGGCTGTAACCATCCTAGTCTCGCAATCGATCTCTACTCTCATCTCAGTGAGCCAGTCCATACTGAAAATGACGTCGTAATGGAATAGGGGGATGACGATCAGGTTGACTAATATCGTTCTGCCACCCAAGTCTATCGGGCAGCCCTCACACATACTAGTAACATCAGAGAAAGTCCCTATGGCAGTGATGACCCTCACTCCCCTCGTAGGAGCAGTGATCAACCCCAGTCGCTTGACTGCCGTGCATGAGATCATAGAGGTAGTGGACCCTGTGTCCACCAGCAAGAAGACAGGAATACCTTGGACGTGTGCAGTGACCTCGAAGGCCATAGGTGTTGAAGTTGTTGTCTCTGGTTTCTCCGCTGTGAGCGCATAAATGCGTGCCTGCTGAGGTCGGCTAGGCTGAGGCACTATAGGTCACTGTGGCGACCTAAAATGAGGTACAGGTGGTCTGAAGGATGGATGTGTAGGTGCTGTCCATAGTGGTAGAGCCGATAAAGCCTGAGAGCGAGGACGATCAATCCTCTGCGATGGTGCAAACCCGCTGTCTCTCATCCAGGCAAAACAACTCTCCGCAGGGTAACCTGATTTCCCACAGTAAGAACAGGTCACACCTGGACGCCTCATCGAAACTACTGGCGTCGCAATCCTGGGAGGAGAGTCAACACGAGGCCTCATGTCGAGGAATGGCCTGCTCTGGAGATCTGGTCGTGGCCTAGGAATCATAGGGCCACGAGAACGTGTCAGTCGCTCAACATCCTGCTCTGCCTACATAGACATATGAACCAACTCGGCATAGAAGGGTATGCAGACACAGCACATCTTAGACCAAATATCAGGTCGCAGCCCTCAGAAAAACGTCGTATCCACATCTGTTCATCAGCGAGTATCGTAGGGACATATCTACCCAGCTCAGTAAATCGATGCTCGTACTCGGTAACAGTCATGCTTCCCTGCCTGAGGCGCAAGAACTCATTCTTCCTCTCAAGTCGGTAAGTCAGAGGGTAGTACTTTTCGTAGAAATGAAACTCGAAGGCTGCCCAGGTCCATACATAGCCAACTGTGACTGTCTGTAGGATACCATCCCACCACATACTGGCCTCCTTCTCAAACATAAATGTGGCCAACTCAACCTGTTATGACTCGGTACAATGCAGCATCTATAGCATCTTGGAGATGCGGTTTAGCCAATATTCAGCCTCCTCGGGCCTGTGACAACCCATAAAATAGGAGGCCTCAAGCGCTGGAATCGCTCAAGATGGCCATTAGTACCCAAATTTCCCTTGGGGTATGCAGCAGGTGCAGGCGGAGGCACATCCTCAGCCTGAGCAGAAGGCTCTGCAGTCTCAGTAGGACATGTAGACGGTGAAGGTGGAGTCGCACTCCCACCCTTAGATAAGGCCCCTGCAATAGTAGCCAAGAGCTGCTGGTGCTGTTGCTGCATCAGCATCATCATCTGCTCAAACGTATCAATAGGCGGGGCAGGCTGAGGTGCGTACTGCATCAAGGAAGACGCACGGTTCTGCTCGCGAACTGGTGGTGTATAAGGTGGTAGTACAGCTATAGGACCAGTGGAAGACTGAGACGCAGGCATAGTCTCATGATCCGGGCCAAAACCAGGGTCCGTTCGACCATCTCTGTGGGAAGGAGCCTGATCCATCATATCAGTGAGTGCGAGGTGTGCCGTGCTCCTCGTATATTTCCATGGCATGCCCTATACAACATAGGGTGCAACGCATGTAAGATGAAGCACAGCAACACAATACACAATCACTTAAGCATTTCACACACTTCATAGCAAAAAGGCTGCATGCATTTCATTACCAAAATTGTCACACTACATGGAATACAGAGTTACATGAATCATGACAGAAAATGCATGTGAGCTAATTACAACCAAAGCCTCAACACTTTGAACATACTACTAACTACTACACCCATCAACATGAAAACATAAACATCCTAAGGCGGTAACCAAAGCAAACTACAAGACAACAGCAAGGATGACTAGGCATCCGAGTCTGGCGATGGAGGAGGGGCACCCTTATCCTTTAAGCAGCATAGGATAGTCTTCAACATGCGAGTTACTTTCTTGAACTTGTGCTTCACAAGGCCCCGAAGATCCATGACATCCTGTCGCAGGACCGCCTAACCCTATCATAGGGCAGCATGATCCTCCTCCAGTCGAGCTATACGAGCATCCCAAGCAGTCCTATCATTATCCTACACCGGTGCCGTAGGAGGGGAGCTCTCCTCTGTATCTTGGGCCTCCTCTTCCTCTTCTTCCTGTTCCTCCTCTTCTATCTCAGCTTCATCTTCTTCCTCACTCTCTTCTTCCTCGCTCTCCATCTCATCATCGCTCTCCTCAAGTCGAGCTTGGTGTTGCCGTGGCCCAATATTCATCTGATTAAGGGTAGTCTCGTCGATGTGATGAACTGGCACCGGCATCTCCGCCGCAAGACTGTAGTCAAACTCATGTGCAATCTTGCATATGAGTTGGTCGAAGGGGAGCGAATCAGTCCTTCTAGCGGAGTGTGCAGTCTTAATTATCTGTCATAACACGAACTTAGGCACGCACAGGTTCGCTCTCTGCTCCACTTGATACAAGAAATCTACCATGAGGGCCGTACACTCACTGCGATTGCTCCACCTGGGGTAAACATTGAACATGAAGATGTTATGGAGCAAGCGAAAGTCGTCAGACATACCGGTCGCTAAAAGACTTTTGTTCGGCTGCCACTCGACCAGTCGGCCACCACAAAGGAAACGTGTGCGGCGATCCCTTTCACGAGAACTCCTCAGGTTCTGCTCGCTAACATGCACCTCGCCAAGAGGCACATTCAGAAGCTGAGATATCAACCTGACATCAACTGTGGCCAATCGATCCCTTCCACATGGGATCTGGAACTGCAAGAGTTCGAGTGTAGGTTCGTGAATGTTGGCATAGAAAGCTCAAACAGAGCTCGCATTGGCGCGATACCCGCCATCAAATAGTGAACCCCAACGGGCTTCTTCCAGGAACTCGAACAACAAATACTCTCCAAAGAGCCGCCCATCCACCTGAGCTTTCAAAAGGACCCTATGGCCCTCATACACTCCATGAGGCAGCTTCGCCAACAGAGCCCTTTCAGCAGGAATCCAGGGATCAAGATCCCGATTCGTCCGAAACTCCCGAGCGATGCTTGTACTAGCGACGGCGCCTCTCAGCCTCCTTGAATGCATAAGACGGCTAGGCCCAGCTTCATCCACGGCCCCCTTTCTCTTTCCCATGAGAGAAAGGACGCTGGAAACCAAGAAAATGGCTGCAACAAACTCGAAGAAGGCCATGGAAAGTGAAGAAAAAGGAGGAATAGGGCTGAAGTTTCTGGTTCTCCATGAAGTTGAGCCTCAACAGAGGTTGTAAAGGCCCAAATGACAGGGTTTGAAGAAAGGAAATGAAGAGATTGGATGGGTTGAGAGCTTACACGATTTTGAGCTTCAAATGGGGGGTGTAGGAGCTCAAACAAAAGACAATGGAGAGGATAGGGGAGTAGGTATGGCTGTAAACGATGGAGGGGTGTGGGTTTTAACAGGAAATGGCGGAATGGGCGATTGGAGGGGAGGTTGGAGAGAGAAAACTAAAATTTTGAAAGAAAGGGAGAGCTTGGAGGTGGGTTTTGTGAAGGAGGTATGCATTTGGGGAGGTTTTAAGCCACGACCCCTGTATTAGGGGGTCACCCTAGGCCCCAAAGGTAGTCGACCCGACCGGCCCGCCCGGGCCAGCCCGTTAATCGACGAGGCCTCGCCACTCCTTGGACTAACCGGCGATGCCTCACCATTTGGGCGAGGTCCTCGTACCCCTAGGCCCAAAAATGATGTGGGTTTCACCCTGGGTCCCTCTGGATTTGCGTGGGTAGGCCCCCGACCACATTTTGAGTCGTTTCGGGTAGTTTTGGGATGTTTCTGATACATACCTGTATGCACCAATTTTTAAAGGCTAGGATAGGGTGAATTGTGATCTAAATCTGTCATTTGATGGTCTAGAAGTGTTTTGGGGTCAACTCGTGCGATCGCGGTTGAGTACAAACTGAAACAAAACAACCGATTTTAGTGAACTTCGCCAATTGGCGAAATCGGGATACCTATGATTGTTTCTACATTTTTCTCTCACCCACCTAAGTCGAAGGGTGACAGCGTACGTCGTGTGACCATAACCCAGGTCTGGTTTAATCCAAATCATGCTTTGATACCAACTTATAACGCCCTGAAAATCGGGGGTCGAGTAGCAACTCAACACCAGAGTTCCAAAACATCACTTATGCAACATAAATGCTTATGATTGAATGTTGTCTGTGTTAGTGCAATAATCATGAGTAGGATTATGCCAAAACAGTAATTCATACTCAAGATCAAGTTATAAAATACAAGCGAAAAACTAAAAGATGTATATAAATGTATATAAAGCCAAAAACGTCACAATCGGTCTCTAGAGTATGAACACCTTACTGAGTCACCATATACATGTATCTGTTTCAAAAATCAAAATACTAAAAATGGTACAACTATAATGGTACACCCTGTAGCCCCGTCATCTGAATGGCCTAAGCGTAGCCTCTAGAGAACTACATGTAGGAGAACTCATCCTGATCATCATAGTAATCAGGCTCAGCCTCCTACGTCTGGTCGATACTGCATCTAAGACAGAGTCTGGTGGGTGTCCAGAACACCATCCTGTAACGTGGGAGTGAGTAGCTAACTCAGTGGAATAATAAATCATAGGTTAACATGTTATCAATTCAGTCAAGCAGTAATGATAAAGCAGTACAATCAAACACTCCTAAATACTCTTATTAATGCAAGTACGAAATGCAGTCATGATGCATGCCCTCGCCAATGCTCCCTCGTGCGACAACATCTTACGTCCGCGGCATGTGTTCATCCCTCAGTGCTCCACATCTTCTAGGCACATGCAGTGTTATGTTATGAGCGTGATTACCGAGTTATTATTAGTCCTTTTCATACAGAAGTATTGGGAAACTAAGGTACCTTCCTTATATCATTCCCAAACAATGATCCATTCTAGGGTCGTCAGTCCTAGATAATCTCATACGATGATACAGTTCTAGGTCGCTGTAAAGCGCTGTCAAGGCTGTTACACGCACTCGTTGCACCGCTCCTCCATCACCTTATCAATACAGGCCTAGTTTATACTCTGTTTACTACGGGAAGGCTCGTCGCCTCTCCGCAGATTCAGGGTATGCTCGAGGTCACTATAAAGGGCTCGTCACCAATCAGTGTAAGCCGACAACTCGAATACAGTGTCCCATACCACCATATTCGGCTCACGAGTCTGGGTTGCTCATGGTCACTACGGGGAGGCACATCGCCCCAACGTAGGCCGACAGCTCGACCACGGTGTCACATACCACCATGTCCGGCTCATGAGTCTTAGCGGATCGAGGTACCAAGGTTAACGAGGTTACACTGGTAAGTTTGGTACCTTAGGTTCAAGCAGTAGCGTCCAAACATGGTGAACATACATTAGACAGATCGGGTTACTTGACGAGCTCGACTAGCACGAGCACACAACCAGCTGAATGACATGAAGTTCATAAGCACTTCGCGTGGCCTAACCACCGTCGCCAACCGAAGTACAACTCGGGTTCGTCAAACGCATCCTACGTGGCGAAGGAATCTCAACCACGAACTCAAGTCTGTTACCTATCGCCTGGACTATAACATAGCCCCAATCATATTCAATCCTTAACCAGAAGTATATAGAGTAAAGCAGAATAAACAAAGTTATTCAAGCATGTTAACAAGCATGTTATAAAACATAATATAAACAGGAAATACAGACACATACGTTTCATAAGTAAGTGGTTAAATTATACAACCAACATGAAGGAAATCATATACATCTCTAAGTTAGTTGAGAATCCTATCTCAACACCTACCTAAAGCACAATCATCTAAGTACTTACTCTTACAAGCATTTTCACAAATACTTAGAATACACTCTTTTAACATACCTAGCGTATACTAGCAAAAACATGTATCAGGGCGAATCCTTTCGCCGAGTAAGTATTACACATATATATAGCATGTTCATACAGTAATTAATCATGGCAAACACACTTTCAAAATTTGTACGCATACAGTATTTTCTACAAATATACAGAATACACAATATGCCATAATTTGCATACGCAACTGAAACGCAAAACGAACATCGTATTGTGCATGTACAATAACACCTAGATCATGAATCTATCATTATCTGACATTGAAAGCGTTGAAAACCATAACCTATACATCTAAAGTCCACACCTTACGGTGTAGAAACGTAATGAACTTAACAGAAACTCTACGCTTTCGTCAACGTCGATACGACAACTTATAACACAAGGTAAGTCAGCTACTTCGCTACTTGTGCCAATAATAAACCTAAAACCAGTTAGGGTTAGGATTTTCTTACCTAGAAATGAAGTTGAAATTGCTGGAAAAGTGATTAGATACAATGGTTAAACACGTATAGCACCAGGGTAGACTAGCGGAAAGATTCTCCCACTTCTCTCACACTTTCTCTCTCTTTCCTAGGGTTTTCTCGAATTCGTATGGTGAGAATGAGAGAGGGTTTAAGGTCCTTATAGAGGCCTAAAACGCCCCAAATTAGACCCAGGGTCAAAGTATACTTAGGTTATGTCCAAAGTAGGTCTGTTCCGTCTCAACGGAGAACTTCTGGAGCCCCCCTTGAGCCAAAGGTCGGACTTAAGCTCACTGACCTTGAATCTAGGTCGAGTTAAGTTTTCATTCCTATCGGGTTTCCAGATCGCACGTGGCGGACCAGTTTCAGTTCAACGGTCACAGAAACTCGATCAGGGTTACAAGTACACAGACATGTATGGGAAATGTTTCCTGATCCGAGGTTGTATTTGGGTCAGATTCTGATGGTCTGATTGCTTATATTTGGCTCGTAAACATCAAGTCTCAGATTACTAAAATTTGATTTAATTTCTAAAGAAAACCAGGTTTTCTCACACTCCTCGCTCCGGGCTCAAGCCAATAGCCTTGGGACACTATCTGGATTTAACTTCCGAGATGGTTGTCAAGCCCAGCAAGGTGGTCCTAATTCTATAACCTCGTATTATTCAGACTTTCGATGTGCGGTCCAGATCGGAGTTTCGTGATGCTCCTGAGAGCAGCCAGGTAATGAGATTGATCCTAGATTTTAGGGTAACCTAGCGTCAATGATTCTACAAGTTTTGGGACTTGTAGATCGCATTATATTGATATATGATGCTCCAGAGATGAGTTGGATTGATATGTGGATTGGTATGCTTGAGCTGCATCTTGCACATGACATTGGCTATGTAGGCCTTTCATCGTTTGACCTAGGTGTGACCGATAACATTCATGCCTTACATCGCATAGCCTTGGTATGGCCAATAGCATTCATGCCTTGCATCGCATAGCCTTAGTACGGTTGTTAGCATTCATGGACTTATTAGCATGTTTTCGCATTACTTTGATATTACATATTTGCATTGCTACCTCGCGCACACACTTTCACCACCCTCTAAGCTTTCTATAAGCTTATGCACGATAGATGCGTGCAGGTGACGTGAGGACACAGTCGTAGTTGAGCAGGAACAGGAGCAGGAGCGTACAGCCAAGCTTTTGGAGTTCCGATATTGTTATTGTATTTCCCTTTATGCGCATTGTACTTAAAGTTTTTATCATAGTGGATTTTGTGATGGAATTCTGGTTATTGTTCGTGGATTATGCTTATGGTTATACTTGTTATGAAACAAATTTATCTTGAAAATCCTCCTTGTGGTATCTCAGGATCAGAACCTAGTATGTAGGCGCCGGGAGCCAAGAATGGGGTATTACGAAGGCTGTCGGTGCCGGATTCGATGATCGAAAATTTTGTAAGCCCATTTTCCAAGTTTGGGGTGTGACAAGGTTAGGATAGCTAGATTAGTATTGTACATGTGTACATATTAAGTTAATTCTAATGGTAACGCTCGAGAACTTTCAATACGCGGGTATCGAAAAGTTTTGGGTGTTACACGTACAAGGGTATCCTCATCGTAGATTGCGCAATCTGGGTAGCATTATTAATTAATGGTCTAACCTCTTCTCTAAGGGTGGGCGACTAGTCGAGGATTGTTCCTCCCTTGTACTAAGGGAAGCACTCAGTAGACCACGTAGTATATTTGATTAATGGTCCGACCTCTTCCTTAAAGGTTGGCCAATTAGGGAGGGTTGTTTTTCCCATGCACTGAGGGAAGCTCTTTGTGGATTCATGTAGACTGAACATTGTAGACAATGAGTATAAAGTAAAAAAATTTTACCTTGGGATTTTTATTATAGATTCTGAAGAAGGCATATAGATTTTAACATGATTGGACATTTATTGTAGATTTTGAATAGCAAATATGTAGATTGGTCTTCACGGGTAGTAGATTTTCAGATGCTCATTGTTCCATGAATGGGGTAGAGGTCACCCTTCCATATTTCCAGTCGATAAGTTCCTGGTCAGGTTGTGCCCGTTATCTTGTAGGGTCCTTCTCAGTTTGGGCCTAGAGCCCCTGGACCAGGCTCCTTGGTGTTTCGGAAGGTTCGACAGAGGACCAAATATCTAGCTCGGAACCTTCTCGTCCTCACTTAGAAATTGTAGAATCAAACGACCTATTGTTGCTGAGCTACAACCTTGTGTTGGGCTTGCCCACATTTTTCCACAAGTAGATCGAGGTCTAATGTCATCTACTCTGCGTTTTGATTTTCATTGTAGGAGCAGATCCGAGCAATAAGGAGCCCAATCTCGACTAGGACAATAACCTTAGCTTCGAAGGCTAGGGAGAAAGGAGTTTCTCCTGTGGCCGTTTGGACAATGGTATGGTATGCCCAAAGGACATGGGGGAGATCTTCGCCCAGGCCCCTTTAGCTTTCTTAAGCTTGTTTTGGACGTGATTTTTGATGATCTTATTGACTGCCTTGACCTGACCGTTAGCTTGGAGGTGTCAAGGTGATGACTAGGCATTTCAAATTTTGAGGTTCTTCCACATGCCTCGGAACCGATCATTGTCGAACTATTTCCCGTTGTCCGAGACGATCATGTGTGGGATTTCGTACCGACATATAATACTTTTCCAGATGAAGTCGGTAATTTTTTACTTAGTGATCTTGGCCAATGGCTCAACCTCGGCCCACTTAGTGAAGTAGTCGACCAAGATGACTGTGAACTTTGTTTGACCTTTACCAGTCGGCAGGGGGCCAATGATGTCTATCCCCCATTGGGCAAAGGGCCATGGCCCGGTCATGGGGTTTAGTTGCTCAGGTGGCTGATGGGGTAGTGTCATGAACCTCTGACACCTGTCGCATCTCTGGGCATATTGTTTGGCATATTTTTGAATGCTCGGCTAAAAGTATCCCTGTCAGACAACCCTATGGGCGAGAGCGTGACTACCGGAGTGGTTGGCATAAATTCCTTCATGTATTTTCCTTAGAATGTAGTCAACTTTCTCGAGTCAGAGGAACTATGGGTAGGGCAAGAAAAATCAGTTGGCAGGGGGCTGATGATGTTTATCCCCCATTGGATGAAGGGCCATGGCTAGGTCATGGGGGTTAGCTGCTCAAGTGGCTGATGGGGTATTGTTGCGAACCTCTGACACTTGTTGTATCTCCGGGCATACTATTTGGCATCTTTCTGAATGCTCAGCCAAAAGTATCCCTGTCGGATAACCTTATGGGCGAGAGCGTGACTGCCGGAGTGGTTGCCACAGATTACTTTCTGTATTTCCCTTAGAATGCAGTCAGCTTCCTCGAGTCGAAGGCACCATAGGTTGGGCAAGAAAAACCCTTTTTTGTATAAGTGTCTCCCATTATGGTATACCGAGTCGACCTAACTCAGATTCTACGTGCTTCAAGCTTGCTCTCGGGCAGCATGTTGTTATAGAGGTATTGAACGATCGTGTCCATCCAGCTTAGGGTCGAGCTGATGGGGGGGGGCTAGTTCTAGGTTGGATTCGTCGATGCTCAGGACAAATAAGAACTCAATGGGGATTGAGTTCGGGATGTCGTCCTTGACTATCATAGCCATCTTTCCAGTGTGTCGACTTTGAAATTCTTTGCTCCAGGGACCAAGGTGACTTCACATTTTTAGAACTTGTCGATGACTTCAAGGGCCTTCTTAGATAGGCGATCATTTTTTCTTCCTTAGCTTGATAATTGCTGGTGAACTGGTTGACAATAATAAGCTGTGAATCATAGTGGACTTTCAAAACTCGGGCCCCCATGGCTGCCACTAGCGACTAGTAGTACTTCGTACTCTGCTACGTTATATGACATCTGAAATCCAAATCTTAAGGCATATTACATGCAGGTTTGGTCAGGAGCCTCGAGGACCACCCCAGCTTACTACCTTTAAAATTTAATGAGTCGTTGACGTTCAAAGTCCAAGGTGGCAAGTCAGGCTCAGCCACCTAACCGGCTTCGGTTGGTCGATCGGATTCGCCGCTTGGACTAGCTTCTAGGCTTTGTTCGGCTACGAGCTCGACAATGAAATTGCCCACTGCTTGACCTTTTATGATGGTCCGGGGCTGGTATTCGACGTCAAATTCGCTGAACTCGATTGCATATTTTGTGAGTCTCTTTGACGCTTCGGGCTTCTAAAGCACTTGGTGGAGAGGTTGATTGGTGGGGACTATGATTGTATAGGCTTGGAAGTAAGGTCGGAGGCGACTAGATGAGACGAACAAAGTCAGGGAGAGCTCCTCAATATCTGGATATCTAGTTTCGGCCGGGACTAGGGCTTTACTGACGTAGAATATTGGTAGTTGTTTCCCCTTTTCCTCTCAGATGAGGGCCAAGCTGACCGCTACGGCCGAGACAACCGAGCATAGCAGTAGTGGCTCTTCTTACTCAGGCTTAGAGAGTAGCGGGGGTCAACCTATGTATTGTTTGACCTATTGGAAGGGTAGCTCACAGTCCTCAGTCCATTCTACCTTTGTTTCCTTTCAACTGCTTGAAGAAATGGAGGCACTAGTCAGTGGCTCGGGAGACGAATTGGCTGAGGGCAACAATCTTGCTGGTGAGGCATTGAATTTCCTTCATTATCCTAGACAAGTTCATGTCTAGTAGAGCTTAGATCTTGTTGGAATTTGCCTCTATCCCCCTTTGGCCATCCAGGAAGCCAAGGAATTTTCCCAAGTCGACACCAAAGGCGCACTTTCTCGGATTCAACTTCATCTGATATTTTCGCAGGATTGTTAACATCTCCATGAGGTCAGTGGTGTGACCTGTAGCTTTGATGCTCTTGACGAGCATGTCGTTGACGTAAACCTCCATGGAGCATCCGATCTGCAGAGCGAACATCTTATTGATGAGTCGTTAGTATGTATCTTCAGCGTTCTTTAACCCGAAGGGCATGACCTTATAGCAGTAGAGCCCCTTGTCGGTAACAAAGGTCGTCTTTTGCTTGTCATGGGGATGCTGATTATCTGGTTATAGCCTAAATAAGCGTAGATGAAGCTTAGGAGCTTGTGCCCGGCCGTGCTATTGATGAGCTAGTCAATCTATGGAAGTGTAACAGCCCGAACTTTTCGATACTCCGACATCTAAAGTCCTCGAGCGTTACCATGAGATTTAACGTGAGATATATGTATATACGTTACCAATCCAACTATTCTAACCTTAAATCCTTGCCCTGACACTAACCTAACCGTTGAAGATGATCTCCAGTTATAAATCAAGCCATCTGACAGTTGATTTTGAGACAAGACCATCCATCACGTGTTTTGACGTTATACCATTCCTTAAATGAATTAGCTGAATAACTTCTTAACCATAATGATCTAGATATGAGTCTGTATGTAAGAATCCTTTAGAAAGGCGCATAAAACCCTGTAGAACTCTTATATTTCACAAAACTCTTAAATCAGCAATAATTACGAAAATGCTACAAACCTAGACCCTTGAATTCTAGTTCACTCAATTCCCACGATCCGTTTAACGTGAAACTTTCTACCATGCTTAATTAGCCCAAATTAACGATACACGTCAAATATCAACCCTTAGATCATTGTAGAAGTGACCCGATCGACAGATCAGCCACTGACTATCTATTTTGGGGGTCACCTGATCGTTGGATATGCTTCAATATTGGGCTTAACCCCTTAAAAGACATGATAAAACAAATGGACGGTGTAGATTTATCAACACACATCACGATGGGCCCCATGATCGTGTCATGTGTATGCAGTACACGTGCACTTGAGGTGCATTGAGCCAACAAACCGGTCAAACGCGGTTTGACCCGCAGTCTCCCACCCGCGAGAGGAAACACCTTCCCCTTCGCCGGTTTTTACGCAAGCAGGGATCACGGACGACCCCGATGAGCCACCTCTAGGGTCCACTGTCTGATCTCGACCATCCATCGACTTCGGACAAGAGATCCGATCAAACCTCACCCATTTCCGACCCTTGGATCGCACACGTGTGCACAAGGGTTGGCGTGAAAGTCGGATATGTGTGGCTGTTTCTTCTCCGAAAATAGAAGGATTATAACCCTTCCTCTTTCCACGCCAACCTTTCCTAACCATCAGAGCCGTCCGAATCTGAGTTAAGACAAAACCGACCACACCCATGTCAAGATTAAGAAGGAAAGCTGCGAAAGGAGTGCAACACCTGCCATTTTCCACAGACGTAAACTGCAAAGAATCCATTCGCGCACTAACCCCGCTCTGAGAGGTGATCAGATCTCAGATCTGATGGGCCAGGAAACATCCCACAGCCAATCCGACTCGTTTGTAGATGCCAGAAAGAAGGAAAGTGGTGAGGATCAAGTCGGCCACTAAAACAGAGCCCATTAACCGAGCTAGTTTGGACGGTGAGCAATGTCACATTGGGCAAGAAAAGGTTACGATCTGATGATCTGATCATTGCCCGATGGCCCACCTAAAGATTTTGAAAAGAAAGAAGAATCTGATCCCCATACGTTGACATGAAGAGAGAAAACAGGGACATCCGTCTCCTTCTGCTATGAACGTTTGATGCTATGTAACCAGCCCGGTGTGTTCGACTGCGTAACAGGAGCTACGCAAGAAGAATCTGGACTGCGTAATGGGAGCTACGCATGAAGAATCTGGAAATCATGTGCGCCTATAAATACCCTGCATCCGACCGAGAGTGAAGGAAAGAAAAGAAGAAAAATGAGAGAGGAACGGAGTGATGGCCAACCTGCTGGACGTGGCAGCAAGCAAGGAAGAAAGAAAGGGAAGAAAAGAGGAAGGAAAGAAAAAGGAAGAGAAGGCTGAGTATTGTGACTCACTGAGTCGCAGTTGAGTTCAGGTAAAGAATATAGTCCGATACCAAGGAGTATACATGGACATCTAGCCACGATTGAGGATGACTCAACTTAAAATGTGAGGGTTTTATCCTTTAAGCTTACATAAATTTAAGTTATCATATTTATTCCATCCGTTATGCCTTCGTGATATTTTATCGGCCTCTTGTCTTAATTGAGTTGATGCATTTTATTCAACCTTATTACTTGTCCTTTACAATACTTTTATCTGTCTTTAGGTTTCCATTACCTTCCCTCTATTTTTATTTTAAATTGTTATCATCAAGTATTGGCCCTTTTGAGATTCTACCTGACGTCCATTGTAAGAGGCTTTCCTGGATTCATGGGAGGCTATGGATACAAGCCTTGCTCTTGCCTTACCATTGATTTGGCTCTTGTACTCTCCATTACTGAGAATTGACAGTGGTCGCTCTTCTAATTATGGAGTTGGTCGTTGCCACTGTTATTAAAGAATCGGTTGTTGCTGCTCTTTTATTTATTGAGTTGGCCATAACCACTCTCCTCACGATCGAGTTAACTTTCGTCACTCGCCTCTTGTTCGAGTTGGTTATTGTCACTCGCCCATTTTTCCTTAAGGGCTTGGCAGGTGTCTTGTTGTTCTTAACCGACCATGGATAAATGAATTCTCTCTTGATGCAAGTACTATGTTGAAATCTCTCTTCTAGCGATCAATTAAATATCGTGGACATAATACGTTTTCAGTAGTGGCCCTAGGGTGACACGTAATTTCCATGTTTCTCGGGTTGATGGTGTCCTGGTTGGTGTACGCGAGACGTTCTATATACGCAGTACATCAATTCCGTGTTATGGGGGGAATGGTTGTCGTAAATAGTGGCTCCAATCTCTGGGGGCGTATTCTCCTAGTTCATGTGTTGTGGCCATCTTAGGACAACCGCATAAAGCCATATTAAGCGTGGGACACGCCGGCAAATATCCGTAGTATGGGATGCGGGTTGAGTCACATAATTCTAATCATATTTCACATTGTGACGATCGTTAAGGGTGATACAACACGTATACTTTACTAGGCATGCATCTCATATAGATTGTTTGTGCATTGATATCTCTTGTAGTGTGAATTACTTGACGTATCAGAACATTTATCTTGCTTTCATGAATCTCTTGAATTACTGTCAATCTTAAAGGATAACCATCACTATGAGTAGGGCATTGACCCTCTCCCAACCGTACAATTGATGCAGGTGACGTACAGATCGAAGACTTAGAGAACTACTACCCTATAGAAGATCATGCAAAAGAATAAGAAGATAGATTTATGATTTAGTTATTTACTTCCGCTGCGAACTCTAAAAAGAAATGTAATAAATCCTTTATCGAGAGGGCATTTGATTATTCTTTTTGTTCCGATGAAATATAATCAATACAGTTGATTTTATTCTTGTGAATGTTCCTTTATAAATGTATCTAGATGTTATCCAAATGGAAAAAAAAAAGGTGCGATTTTCAAAAGCATCCAAGTTTATACATTATTAACACCCGATTTTCTCGGGCATGAGTACGAACTCTGTTCATGAAATTTCGGGATGTTACAGTTGGTATCAAAGCATGAGAATGGGATCAAATGGGCCTGAGGGGAGTGGACCATCATAAGCTTTACGTTACTAAGTTCGAATCATGAAATAGACACCTGTGGTTAGGGTTATTTCCCCAAGAGAATTATGAAGTCGAGAAATTAGAAACCCATATTCAAGTTCCACGTTGAGTATGATGAGTTGTATGTGGAATTTAGAGACTATGAATCTAGGTACCTTTAAAAAAAATTCCAAATGAACTGGTTTTGAACTAAAGCTCATCTCTAAATTGGGCCTCAGTCAAGAAGAAATAGATTTCCCTTATGGGAATAGAGATTCTTAAATTTTCTAAAAAATTTTACTATGTAGCTGAAATTTTGATATGTTGTGGAATCCCCACTAGATACAATAATTAGATATACTGGAAAATTTTGAAACTTTTCTGGTAGATCACTTAGGTCTCCATCAACCTTCCTCTAAATTTTCGTCTCGATTGGACCCGTACAAAATTCCCTAAAAATTCGACAGTAACACAAATAAGTAGAAATTGATGCTGGACAGCAAGCTTTTATACGCCTCACAAGGGTGAAACACCCCCCAAAACATCAAATCTTACCTCGTGGATTTTATGAAGCTTCAAGAACAAGTCAGGAGCTTAGGCTCTAAATTTTGAGAGATTGAACGTATGGATTGGAAGATAAAATTCTTGAAGTGACAGACTATCAATATAAAACAATTTTTTTTTTAGGCATTATATAATGACACTAAAGCTTTAGTCCCAATAATGAATGAATGATTTGACCTATCCATTGTCATCTAGTCCGGTTAGGATCTCTGGGTTTTAGGACGAAATGAAGATTTTCTAAGGATGTAGAAGGAATCGGCACTAGGGAGTTATGAACCATGACCAGGAAGGGCTTGCACAGGTTAGTCAGATTACAAAATCTCGGGGTCGAGATTTTTATTTAAGGGGGGTAGGCTGTAGCGACTTGGTTCAGGTGGCCAACCATGCGTGCCTAGACATATATATATATATATATATGTGTGTGTGTGTGTGTGTGTGTGTGTGTGTGTGTGTGTGTGAGTGTGTACGTATGTATCATGAATAATACGTTGAAGACTTAAGCATGAAGAATCGGTGAGAACGATAAAAGCGATTCTATTTCAGGTGGCACATTTGATAATTAGAGTGTCCAACAAAAGCATGATGGGCCACATAAACTTATCCCTTACAAGGATATGAGATATCGTGACATCCCCTAAAAGTTAGAATAATCGAGGTTATGGATTGATGGAACCATGTTTATGCAAAAGTGCGCGGGTCGACTCAAATTTTAGGTCCTAAATAATCTCAAATGACCCTAATGCCCTGATCAAGTAAAGGATCAAGACTTAAAGGGATTATGAATGGATAGAAGTAAAACCTCTATACCCCGTAGGCGAAGGATCCATATATCGAACCAAAACTCACTACAACATATCACCTAGAACATAGGAAATCCTTAGAGGCGTGGAATACGGCTTGGGTGATAAACGTACTAAATTTTGGGGACGAAGTTATTTTTAAGGGGGGTAGATTGCAACACCCCAAACTTTTCGATACTCGGGCATCTAAAGTCCTCCAGCGTTATCATGAGATTAAACATGAGATATATGTATGTACGTTACCAATCCAACTATTCTAGCCTTATATCCTTGCCCTGATACTGACCTAACTGTCGAGGATGATCTCCAGTTATAGATCAAGCCATCTGACCGTTGATTTTGAGACAAGACCATCCATCATGTGTTTTAACGTTGTACCATTCCTTAAATGAATTAGGCGAATAACTCCTTATCGCTAATGATCTAGATATGAGTCTGTACGTAAGAATCGTTTAGAAAGGTGCATAAAACCCCGTAGAACCCTTAGATTTCACAAAACTCTTAAATTAACAATATTACGATAATATATACCACAAACCTAGACCCTTGAATTCTAGTTCACTCAGTGCCCACGATCCGTTTAACGTGAAACTTTATACCATGCTTAATTAGCCTAATTAACCGTACACGTCAAATATTAGCCCTTAGATCATTGTAGAAGTGACCCGATCGACAGATCAGCCACTGATGGTCAATTTGGGGGGCCACCTGATCGTTGGATATGCTTCAATATTGGGCTCAATCCCTCAAAAGACATGACAAAATAAATGGGTGGTGTAGATTAATCAACACACATCACGGTGGGCCCCATGATCGTGTCGTTTGTATGCAGTACACGTTTACTTGAGGTGCACTGAACCAACAAACTGGTTAAATGCGGTTTGACCCACGCTCTCCTGCCCGCGAGAGGAAACACCTTCCTCTTCAACCATTTTTACCCATGCAGGGATCACGGACGACCCTGATGAGCCACCTCTAGGGTCCACTGTCTGATCTCGACCATCCATCAACTTCGGACGAGAGATCCGATCAAACCCCACCCATTTTCGACCCTTGGATCACACACGTGTGCACAAGGGTTGGCGTGAAAGTCAAGTATGTGCAGTTGTTTCTTCTCCGAAAACAGAAGGATTCTAACCCTTCCTCTTTCCACGCCAACCTTTCCTAACCATCAGAGCCGTCCGAATCTGATTTAAGACAAAATCAACCACACCCATGCCGAGATTAAGAAGGAAAGCTGTGAAAGGAGTGCAACACCCGTCAATTTCCACGGACGTAAACCGTAAAGAATTCGTTAACGCACCAACCCCGTTGCGAGAGGAGATCAGATCTCAGATCCAATGGGCTAGGAAACATCCCACGGCCAATCCGACTCATCTGTAGATGCCAGAAGGAAGGAAAGTGGTGAGGATCAGGTCGGCCACTAAAACAGAGCCCTTTAACCGAGCTAGTTTGGGTGGTGAGTAATGTCACATTAGGGAAGAAAAGGTTACAATCTGATCACTGCCGAATGGCCCACCTAAAGATTTTGAAAAGAAAGAGGAAACTGATCCCCCACACGTTGACAAGAAGAGAGAAAATGGGGACATCCCTCTCCTTCCGCTATGCACGTCTGATGCTATGTAACTGGCCTAGCGTGTTCGACTGCGTAATGGGAGCTACACAAGAAGAATCTAGACTGCGTAATGGGAGCTACGCATGAAGAATCTAGAAGTTGTGTGTGCCTATAAATACCTTGCATCCAACCGAGAGTGAAGGAAAGAAAAGAAGAAAAAGGAGAGAGAAACGGAGTGATGGCCAGCCTGCTGGACGTGGTAGCAAGCAGGGAAGAAAAGAGGAAGGAAAGAAAAAGGAAGAGAAGGATTAGTATTGTGACTCACTGAGTCACAATTGAGTTCAGGTAGAGAATATAGTCTGATACCAAGGAGTATACATGGACATCTAGCCACGATTGAGGACGACTCAACTTAAAATGTGAGGGTTTTATCCTTTAAGCTTACATGAATTTAAGTCATCATATTTATTCCATCTGTTATGCCTTCGTGATATTTTATCGGCCTCTTGTCTTAATTGAGTTGATGCATTTTATTCAACCTTATTACTTGTCCTTTACATGCCTTTTATCTGTCTTCAGGTTTCCATTACCTTCCCTCAGTTTTTATTTTAAATTGTTATCATCAAGTATTGGCCCTTTTGAGATTTTACCTAACGTCCATTGTAAGAGGCTTTCCTGAATTCATGGGAGTCTATGGATACAAGCCTTGCTCTTACCTTACCATTGATTTAGCTCTGCCACTCTCCATTACCAAGAATCGATGGTGGTCACTCTTCTAATTATGGAGTTGGTCGTTATAATTATGGAGTTACTCCGGGCATGGGCCCTGAGTGCTCAGTTCAAGTCTCCTCCTCCAACGAGCTTGTTGAAGATTGTGTGGATCTCTCCCATAGCCTCGTTATTGTTGACTTGTTCATTCTTTCGATCTGACCATTTGTAATAACCTAAATAAATCTTGACCGTCCAATTTTAACCATTGATCGTCATACCCAATTAGTCCAATATAACCGACGATCTATAAGATCAACTGGTTCAATCTCAACCATTAATTTGGACATATCCAATCCAACTGTTCATTAACTAATGAATCCAACCATACATTTATCCATCCATCTACATCATCCATGTACCATCAAATACATCACAACCACACACATGCACCAAACACATCATGCACATCCATCCATCTATCCATACATCCATCCGATCCATCCATCCATCTACATCATCACAACCATAGCTTAATACTTGACACCGTGTATAACAATTTCATTCATGCACATACATGTGGCACACATGAGATACATGGTGCACATGCACACTAGATTTCCCACCATGAACACCTGTTTCATACACACCTCTTATACGTGTGGCACACATGCACCACATACATCACATGCACCTGATGTCCATACACGTGACACATAGCACATGTGAAACGTACAACATGTGGTGCGTGCAAACAAGAGAACGTGCAGCACATGTTTTAAACAGACCAATAAAGAAGAAGAAAGAGAAACGGTAAGAGAGTAGTAAGAGCCACTCTCTCTTACACGTGTTAAATATGGGAATGAAGAGATAATAAAAAGGGGAGGCATGAGAGAGATCATGCATCGTGAAGTCGTGAAATGTGGAAGTGGAACGTGAGGTGAGGTGAGGTGAGGTGTTGTGACGTGAGAAGAGTGAGGAGAGAGAAATAAAAGGGGTTGTTGGACATTACGTTGGAAAGAGAGGGAGAGAGAGAAGAGAGAAAAAGGAAGAAAGAAAAGAGGAGAGAGAAAAAGGAAGAAAGAGGAAGAAAAGAAAAGAAAAGAAAATACTTTTTAAGAAAAAAGGTGAGTTTTCTCCCACTTGATATTTAAAAAAATAATAATGTTTTTTTTTTCATTATTTAATTATTCATTCATTCAAATAATTTGATCTTACTTGTCATCTTGTTGTTTGTTTAATTTTTTTATTATTATTTAATTGCTTATTATAATTTTAAACATGTCATTTTAATTTTCGTCGTTCAGTTGTCTTTATTTTAATTGACATGATATTATTGCAAAAATCTTGAGTTTATAAATTTTGGATTCTTAAATCAAATAAATTATATTGCAAGTTTATTTATTTTTATTTTTATTTTTTGTAGAACTTTAATCATGTATATGCAATTTACATTGATTAACAATTTTGTTTTAAATTTAATAAATTGTGCACATCATGTATTATGAATTGATCAATAGGAGTCATTAAATGTTTTTAAAAATATTTGATTTGTGCAATATTAAAATCATGCATCATTAAAATAGTTGTGAAACACCAGAAAATAGGTGAGGCGATCAATTCCTCTAGGTTGAAAATCCCTAAAGCGTAAATAGGTGGGGCGATTAAGACCCTTGGGTTGAAAGTCTCAGAAACCCAATTGGTACCTTTTGGAACCTCTACCGTACCCTTTGAGTGGGTGAGCATGTTAGGATTGCAAAAGGTTCCCACCGCCAGGTTCAGTAGGGTAGTAGTTTGACCAACTAACGTACAAATGTGTCCCTCACCAAGTGCCCTTTGGATGGGTGAGCATATCATGCAAGAGGTTCCCATTGCCAGGCTAGGTGTTGTATTGACGCTGGTGTTGGCCAGCCGGTGTAAACTGGCCTTGGTGTTAAAAAGAATAAACTGCACATGTTATTATGGAATATAACATATGTTGATTTCATTCATCCAATTTTCTTTGAAATTGACATTGAAACATTTTATTCATTAAATCTCCTCATTTGTTGTTTTGCCCAAATACGTATTGTATTTTTATACATTTTATTCATATTACATGAGATTATTTTGAAACCTGTGTTGAGATTACTCACTAGCCTTTGCAGCTTACCCTGTTGGGATTTTAAAATTTCAGGATTGGGATTACATGGAGGAGCTTAAAGAGATTTTCTTTTATTTATTTTTGTTTCTTTACCATTTTCTAAATAAGTGTAATGAACATTTAGTATGACAACACTACGATGACATGTGTTCGATGATAATCTTGAATAGTCGGAACATGGACATTTTTCTTTAAATAAATGATTAATTATTCAATTTTTGGGATTGTTATATTTTATGAATGAGGTTATTTTGTCAATATATGTGTGGAATATGAAATGTAAATATACAAAACATAAGTCATGCCTGCGGGTATGGAATCGGGGGTCGGATATACCCAGGTGCCGGATTTCGGGGCGTGACACCGTTCTTCCCTCCTATTGACATACTCTCATTAATGCCTGTTGTGGATGAGGGCCTCAATTTTTTCTTTGAGGTCAAAGCATTCATTGGGGGAGTGGCCGTAGTCGTGGTGGAAGTGGCAGTACTTTCGTTTGTCTCTCTTGTCGGTGTCGGTCTTCATCCAGTTCAGCCATTTGAAGAGTCGCCTGTCCCAAACTTCCATGAGAACTTACTCAGGCATCGCGTTGAGGGGAGTGTACGAGATGAACCTAATCTCGGGTCGTCTGCTCAGACGATGACCTCTGGTCGAATTGTCGTCTCGTCTCCACTTGTTGTTGGGATCTGACGCCTGTTCTTCCTTAGGTCATTTCTCCTTGGTCGAGCTTCCCTTATTCCGAGTAGCTTTTCGCAAACTGAAAAGCTCATCGGCGTTGGAGTATTTTTTTCTCAATTGAGGAGATTAGCCAGTGTCGTCGGGGGATTATTGTAGAGTGAGAAGAGGAATCTCCCCTCCCTCAGGCCGGCCATCATAGCGGACAGGGTGATCTGATCTGAATAGTCCTCCACTTGCATTGCTTCCAGGTTGAAGCGTTTGATGTAATATTTTAGTAGCCCGTCTTCTTTCTAGATGATAGTGAGGAGGTAAGTTGTTGGCTTCAGCCTTTCTTTTCCTTCGATGAATTTGGTGATGAAGGCCTTACTGAGATGTGTGAACGAGCTAATGGACTGTAGCTTCATTTGTCGAAACCACTTATGAGCTGCTCATGTCAAAGTTAAAGAGAATGCTCGGTACATTACCGCACTCGATGCACCATGAAGTTCCATCCACACCTTGGAAGATTCCAGATGCTTGGTTGGGTCAGTGGCTCCGGAGTAAGGAGTGATTTGTGGCATTCGAAATCTAGGTAGGAGCTGAGCGTGCATGATGTCGGCAATGAATGAGGACTCAGTTTCTTCCAACATGGCTTCTATCGAGGTTGGAGCATACGCACGGTAGGACTACCACATGTCACCGATCTGACCTTGTAGTTCATTGAGCTTGGCTTCCCAAGGGTGCTCATTCTCAGCTATTGCCTCGGTCATGGCCTGGGGAGCTTTCCCATGCCTCTTTTTCTCCAATTCATGACGTAAGTTAGAGGCAACTAGTGCAGCAGTGCCCCAAGCATGGGAAGGGGCTCAGATTGGCACTTCGCCAACCTGTCTGTTCCTTCGGGATCCATTGGGTGCTTGGATTAGTGTAGAAACTTATATGGTTGTCCGAACAATAAGTTCCTTAACCCCCTTGTAATGCCCCAAATTTCAAGGGTCGAGCGAAGCTCAACTCCCGAGATCCGTCGCATCACGTATGCAACATAGATAATGATGATTGAATGTTGTTCATATTAGTGAATTAAACATGAATGGGATTACACTAAATCAGCAAAACATACTCCAGAGACAATTAGATTAAGCAAACGGAAGACTGTGATAGATATATAAAGCACATAAGTAGTTGTAAGTCCCCAAGTATGAACATGTCACCAGGCTAAATAATTACATGTATAGTTCCAAAATTTATAAAATGATAAAATGTAATGGCATTTAATCCGTATCCCTATAATCCCGGCGATGCAACTCCAGGTCTACATAGACCCGCCAGAGAGTTGCATGTAGGAGAACTCTCCCTCGTCGTCATAAAAGTCAGGCTCCGTCTCATAAGCCTCACCATCATCTGCAACTAAAATAGGGTCTGGTTGGTGTTTTAAAACACCGTCTTAGAGTGGGAGTGAGTGATCAACTTAATGGAGCTATAAGGCAAAGGTTAACATGTTATCAATTCATGTCAAGCAGTAATGGTAAAGCAATACAACAAGCATTCCCTAACTACTCTAGTTAATGCAAGGATGATATGTAGTAATGATGCATGCCCTCGCCTGCACTCCCTCAGCGACACCATCTCACAGTCGCGCATGCTAAACTCCCACTGTGCTCTTCCTCGCCAAAGGCACATGCAATGCAGTGCATGGTCGTGTTAACCAAGTTCTTAATTAGACCTGTTCATACAACAGATTTGGAAAGCTAAGGTACCTCCTTTATATCATTTACCCAAACAATGATCCATCTAGGGTCATCAATCCTACTTAGTCACATACGATAGGCAAGTTATAGGGCAACATCACCCTTGATTTAAAAGCAGCGGATAGGCAAGTTCGCGAGTTTACACTCGAGGTCACTACGGGTGGCTCATCACTATCCGAGTAGGCTTGTTTTATATTCGAGGTCACTACGAGAGGCTCGTCGCTTGATCGTAGCCCGACAGCTCACCATACCACCGTATTCGGCTCACGAGTTTGGGTTACTCACTGGTCACTACGGGAAGGCTCGTCACCCCAACGTAGGCCGACAACTTGACCATGGTATCCCATACCACCACGCCCGGCTCATGAGTCTTAGCAGATCATAGTACCATAGTTAAAACGGGATTTACATTGGTAAGTGGTACCTTAGATTCAAGCAGTAGCGTCCATACATGGTAAACACACATCTGGCAAATCGGGTTACTTGACAAGTTCGATTGGTACAAGCGCACGCTAAATTAATCGACATGGAGTACATAAGCACTCCTCGTGGCCTAACCACTGTCGATAATCACCGTACGACTCGAATTCATCGAACGTATCCGTTGTAGCAAAACTGATTCGGCCACTCGATCGGAAATCATTACCGATTGCCTGAACTACGTGGTAGTCCCAATCACACTCAAATGTAGCAGGTAATCACGTATAATAGTCATAACAGTATTGAACAAACAATTCAATCACTACAATCATTTGAACATTTTATAAAACATAGAATGAACATATTATCACACATGTGCATTTCATACATAAATCACGTAGTTAGATTTAAGTTACATGAAGGAATTTATACACGTAGCTAAGGTAGTTGAGAATCTTATCTCAACACCCTTATAAAGTATAATTTATCAAACACTTACTCATTCAGACATTTTATCAAACACTTAGGCTACACATTTCAACATACATGATATAATTTATATATAACATATATTAGGACAAATCCTTTCAGATAGGAGTTATGCTACCTATAATGATTACGTAGTCTAGATTAATAGTCATGGCAAACACAAATCATGATTTTTCTTTCATTAAAACATTTCCACAAACACATGGAATACATTATATTCAACATAGTTCATATATATGTAATACATGGAAAACATCGTATCTAAGCACATGTGACAACAATCAAGTCAGTCATAAATCATTAACTGACATTGAAAGTCTTGAAAACCATAACCTAAACATTTATAGTCCTCACCTTTCGTCGGTACGCAAATTACTAACTCGGTTCGTATACAACATCTTTGTCTACGGCATAATGGCTACCTAAACATTGAAATAGGTTAGTTATTTCACCGGTTTCTCTATTTGGATCCGTAAAACAGATTAGGGTTAGGATTTCTTACCCAAAAATGGATTTGGATTCGACGATGTAGTGACACGGGAGAGATGATTCGGCACGTGGAGTGGTGGGAGTGAATCCCGGCAACAATCCATAGGTCTCTCACTCTTTTCTCCTCTTTTCTCTCTTCTCTCTCCTAGGTTTAGAGAAATTCGTATGGAATGAGAGAGGGGTGGGTTTAGGGCTTTAAATAGGCCCAGAAGCGATGTCAATAGCCCCAGGGCCATGGTATACTTAGGATATAGCCAAAGGATGTCTATTTCGGGCCAACGGAGCCTATCTGGAGGTCCATTGCCCGCATACAGCCTGAGGCAAGTTCCTTAACAATGGATCTAAGTCAGGTTAAGATTTCGGTCCGATCGGATTTGTGGATCGACCGTGGAGGACTTGTTTCAGTTCAACGGTTATCGTCACTCGATTAAGGCCACAAGTACACTGACATGTGTAGGAAAATTTACCTGATCCAAGGGTGTAGTTAGGTCAAAATCTGACAGTCTGAAACCTTAAATTTGGCCTGCAAGCGAACGGCCCAATTCACTTAAGTTTAAGTTCCTTTTCTAAAGATATTCGCGTTTCTCACACACTTCGCTCCGGGCTCAAGTTGTACATTTTTTGATACTATTTGGACTCGATTCCCACAATGGTTGTTAAACCCAGTAAGGTGGTCATAACCTTATAGTTTTGCGGTCATCAGACTTTCGACGTGCGGTCCAGGTCCGATATGGAGTTTCAATGTGTTCCTTAGAGCAACTGGGTTTAGAGACTGATCCTAGGTTTTCAGGTAATGTTGAGTTAATGATTTTATTAGTTTTCGGTCTCGCAGTTCGTATAGAAAGTGGTTCAAGCTAATCTACTGATTAATTTAGTTTAGTGCTTAATTAATTTTTGTCTACTTTCTACAGAATTTGGTCCTTAGCGATTTCTGCCTAAGGTGATACTCGGGTCTTTGTACGGATTTTTCCGAGACGTTACACCCCTAGCCAAGAGGAGGGATTTGTCGTTCTAGCATTCGCCTTATTTGATCGATGTTGCTAGTTAGGGCTTCAACTTAGTACTTTAAAAAGACAAGCCGACCTCCCCGATTCCGAGATCGTTGTGCCGAGCCTGCGGGCGCAGAATCAGTTTAAGGTTGGGAAGACGAATCCCAATGGTCTAGAGACTGTTTTGGCAGCGTAGGGCTGGGCACCACAATGGTAGTCTGGACTTTCTTTCTCCCTTTCGCCATTATTAAATCACTATATATGATGAGAACGACTTTTAATGTCATTCCCACAGACAACGTCAAACTGTTGATGCATAAATTTGGTTAACCCTCATTGGACCTTCGAACATCTGCACACACAGAAGACAGATGAGACCTTGGCTATAGTAGGGGACCCTCCGATGCTAAGTCGGGTTGGGAATTTGGGTCTGGTAGAGAGTAAAGTTTTTATTCTTAGATTGAGCGTACCTTTTACCTTTAGGGATGCTCCCATTTATTGGTGAGAGAAGGTGGCGGCGTGAATGGAGATCTCCCTATTTAGCAGGGTCATATTGTAGAGAAATTTGGATCATTGGCATATCATAATGATCTTTCGAGATCTTCGGCAAAGATCTTGGACAGACCCGTGTTGCAATCGTCTCCCTCAATTCTTGGTTAGCATCTCAGATGAGTAAGTTTGGTAAGATGTGGACAGTCGGTACCAGATTGGAACTAATAGAAGCACGTGGCAGGAGACTGAGGTGACCTATATGGTTGCTTCTAAGAGCGGCTTGCCGACCTGAATTCTCTTATGAACCATAGTTAGATTTTCCCTCAGTATCAAGCGGATGGTCAACCTGCTAACCTGCCTTTGTCCTAGCATGGGGACTGAACTCCTTAGCGAAATGTAGGCAGAATCTGGGTTGACCATCCTCTTCATCCTATTGCACGAGACATGAGTTGTTTTCAAGAAACGATCCAAGCAGCAACTCGAAAATGTATGGGACCATGGAAGAGCTCGATGTCTAATATAAGCAGAGGTACTTCATCTTCTGGCGACCAAGCTCAAGGGGTAGACCTTTTCCTTAGTAGGGTGTTATTGCTTTCAGGCCGTTTAGGAGCTCCTTGGTTATAACCGGTGTTGGCCGAGCTTGTTAGTGCACTCACCTTGCACACTTGTTTGTCAATCATGTGACTCGATGAGTCCTTGGAAAATGAAGACTGATGATGCAACTAGAGCAGAAGCATCGAGCAAAATTCACAAAGTAAAGAGAAGCTTCTATGATCTTGATCATATCTGTAAATGATCCTGACCTAAATAGGAAACCCTACTTAGATCATCTATCCAAAGCCATTTTAAGTTCATATTTTCCATCCTACTGGATTTGGCTTTAGAAAGTTCAAAGTTGTCGAAAGAATTGTAGGATAAAAACTTAAAACAGGAAAATTTGTCTCACTTTCGGTTGGAGTAGGTGCCATTGAAGGAACCTTCGGTGCGAACGAAAGTAACCAAAATAGTCCAACAACATTTGGATTTAATTCAGTCCCACCGACATGAATTTCAGTCCACTGACTCCCACCGAAGATAACTATTGGTGCCACTGAAAGTGTTCAAATTCATCCAGCAACTTCAGGACTTAATTCGGTCCCACCGACGATAGTTCGGTGCGACCAAAGGTTCCCTCAGTAGGACCGAAAAGTAGCCGTTATAGATCGGTTGGAACTTTTTCTTTATAAAAGGAGCACCTGGAACTTTGTGAAAAGTGTGGATTAAGGCATTCTAGAGTCCCTAGTACATCCCAAGCTCAACCCACTGATCCTAAAATCTATCTACACGAGATTCATGTTCTTTTCATTGTGATTCCTCACTTCAATGAGCATTCAAAGCTCCTATTAATGAAGAACATGATCTCAAGCCTTCTTTAGAGTATTGAGACCAAACCTATTGACAAATCCTTAGTCTCCATGATACTCTAGAGCATCCATCAGTTGAATTCCTTACGAAATCTATTAACTATATTTTATAGGAGATTCAACCCACTCTCATTACCTTGGTTACCCTAATAGGAACATCATATGCAAGGTATTTGATCGTAAAGCTGAAACAATAAGAAAATCACAGCTTCGTGATCGGGGGAGCATCGAGGAGCTGATTAAAGCACGAAAGAGCAAAGATCAAGCAACCCAAGAAGAGCTACAAAAAGGGACTCAATCCAACAAGTAAGTGTCAGTGTTAAGAGTTCATAAGTTAGTCTCTATCCTCGTGTAGGATTGAGGTTAAGAGTTTGTTATCTACAAACTCGACTAGGTGCCTTGTGTGGGACCTTGGCTTGTGAGGCCTAAACGTAGGTGCCTTGTATGAGACCTTAGTTGGTGTGGCCTAAACGTAGGTGCCTAGTGAACCTTGGCCAGTGTGGCATAAACATAGGTTCTTAGTGTAGGACATTTGCTCTTATGTAGGGAATAAATTGTAGAGTCCTTTGTGTTGAGCTGTAAAGGTTTATGGTGAACCTGATTTAAAACTATTGATAGTGAAATCTGGCACACTCTAGGAAAGAGTGCGTTTGCCGAGAGTGGAGTAAGCATGTAGCCGAACCAATATACATGATTGTGTTTGAAATTGTTATTTGCGCATCTTTTTAATTATGCTTTTGTGTTTTAATACTTAATTCTATATGCATGATTAGAAGAATGCTTTAGATTAATAGGTAGCACATTCAATACACACATGTTCACAATGATATAGGCTGGTTGCTTTATTTGCATATCTTGAGTAGCCCATGTGATTGAACCCTCTATTGGCTTAGAAGCCTTTAGAGTTATATTGCTTTGCTCAGTTTAATTACAAATTAATTTAAGTTAGGCAATGAAGTTTTTAAATTGGCATAGTCATTAAAAAGTCCTATTCACACCCCCTCTAGGACTCTTGAACTATTTCATACTTCTACTATAGCGGTCTAAACCGCAATTTCAGAGCTCACGTTGTATGCAAGTGTCTAACCTAACCTTATCTTATTTGTCAGTCCATCTTTATTCATTCAATTACCATATAAAATTACAAATGTTAGGGTGACCATCAATATTCATGAAAAAAGTGCAAAACCTAAGGGAGGGCTGAAATAATTTAATTTAAGAGCTTTTATTTGTTGTCCATTCATTGTACAAAATCAGACTCATATAACCAATCACCAAAAGAAGACTCAGATTCGAAGGCCGAAGTCTCCGTGCATGGGCTCATTTGGTAGCATGGATTTCAAACATTGGACTTCAAACCCTAGTTTTCAAATCTTAGATTTAAAACCTTGAATTTTGGTTTGTGTTTGGTAGCTCAGGGGTGTTTGATTTTTCATTTACCTTTCTAAATACCTGTAAAGAAACATTCGCTAAAATCAAGGCATAAATGAAATTTGGGCAAACTTTGTGGAGCCCACTGCTATTTATGTGTATGATCTACACCGTCCATTCATTTTACTTGCTCATTTTAAGGCATGAGCCTAAAAATAAGGTAGGTCCAAAGCACAAGTGAACTACACCACAAGAAACAAGGGAGCTGAATGCCTATCATTGAAAACTTCTTGGGCACCACAGAAGTTTCGAATCAAGCCAATATTTATGTATTCCATTCATCCATGGCTGTGTGATCTTATTAAAAGCTTGGATGACAGATGCACATCTCTGTGGGCCCTAGAAAGGTTTTGACTTTCAACTATGGACGTTATTTTGTGCCATGTTTCCTGTAATGTGGTCCACATGAGCTTAGAATCTACCTCATATTTTGACTCATGCACTAAAATGAGCTCGTAAAATGGATGGACGGCATGAATCAGACACATACATCACATTGGGTTCCATAGATGATGTGTATGCAATCCTAGTTCATTTCTTCTATGAGGTTAGTAAATTTTTATTTTTATTTTTTTTTAAAAGAGACACTTTCAATGGATTTTCAATTGGGTTGGAATTGATATTCAAGTGTTCTTTGTGACAAATATGACTTGAATTGAACATTATTTATTTCAATTCCCAATTGCCTAAAATTCATGTTTTCGCCTTTAAAAATCCAAGATTTCAATTTCAACATAGGGGTAAAAAAAAAAGGATTTTAAATCTATGAAAAGGGCCCTTTTTAAAATATAGAAGAAAGCAATATTATAAAATTTAAATTTCAAATCTTCTCTAACTATCATAACTACTCTCTTTTCCTCTCTTTTTTAAGTGACTCATATTTATTTTTTGTTGAGTTCGAGTTTTAGTGCTTATTTTGTTGAGCGGGATGGGAGATGGGCTTTTGGAAAGTGCATCCAAATGCACAATAACAAACGTTACTTGTATCAACTCGGCATTTTAGCCCCAAAAGCTCTGTTATGGGTTAAATGGAGCTAAACAAAGATATGAGACAGATGAGACAAGCAGCCAAACTCGATGACTATGGATTGCTTGAGGGTTAGAAAATCACCCTGACCTTTGAGTGTCGGCTACTTTCTACCTCGGTCTTATCACTTTGGCCCTCAGTATCAACCTCGAGCTCGGATACCCAAATCAACCTCGACCTCAGATATCGACCACCACCTTAGAATAGAAATATCAGGCGAAGATCACGCCGAGAAAGGCATGATATACCCAGATACAAATCCACTTTGTGATATGTAACTATCCAACAGATTGATTGCCATATACATAGGTGATGTCAAGAGATTATAAATAGAGACCCTCACCATAAAACAAGGTAAGCACAATAAATACCGATTCTGTAAGTGTGGTGTTTTCACAGGCTTTATTGCACACATGTACGTTTAGCAGACTTCCCTATTTGTAGAATGGACGCGGATGTTCCTTCGCAAGGATGCTAGGTGGGGCCCATCACTATGTTTGTGAGAAATCCCCGTACATCCATGTTGTGAGCTCATTTTCGAACATGCGACCAAAAATGAGGTCGATCCAAAACTCAAGTGGTCCACACAACAGGGAAAATTGGGGAAAGAAATTCCTACCGTTGAAACCTTCCTGGGCTTCACCTTAATGTTCATGTTTCAACCAAACTGTTTATAAGGTAATTTCCATTGGGATGAAGTGAAAAAAAAAAAAAAAAGACTCATACAAAACTTTTATGGCCATAATAATGTTTCAACGGTGCTCACTGAATCCCCAATGTTTTCTCTCGTTTGGACCACTTGAGTTTTGGATCTACGTCATTTTTGGTCGCGTATCCTAGAATGAGCTCGCATAACGGATGGACAGGGTGGATTTCTCACAAACATCACGGTGGGCCTCACCCAACATCCTTGTGCAGGAACTTTCCACGAAAGGCTTTAGCAGGAAATCTGCATCCTTAAAATAGAGAGAAGGGAAAAGATATGTGCTCTAAGTACATCCCCATGTATGAAAATACCGTACTTCAAGACTTTGCATAATGGAATTGTGATGCAGGGGAGGACATGATGAGGTCGATCACCATCTTCCTCGATCTATAAATACCTTAAATTTACAAGGCACTTTTGAATGCATGAGATGTTTCTAGAATTCACGAGAGAAAATAAGAAATTTATTGATTAAATAATTGATTCTAAAAAAATGAGTTTAACATCGTTAAATAACCCTAAACAAACCTTAAAATGTAAGTAAAAGAGTCATAATCAAATAAGGAAACAATTTGTCGACCTGTCGAAATGGCCCAAAATTGTTCAGATATAAAAACTAAAAATTCTGTGAATTTCAACCTGTCAAACAGTATTTTGACTTGTCGATAGATCTGTCAACCTGTCGAACAGTATTTCGACTTGTCGATAGATCCATCAACTTGTCTAAACAGGCAGAAATCAGCAAGCAAGCAATATGGAATTTCTAGCGGAATTTCGACCTTTCGACCATACGAATTATGTTCAATTTTGTTAAATTCTTCCTGGGCTTCTTTTGGTCCATATGCGTTAGGAACATGTTTGATCCACGTCCTACGTCAGACCCTTCCACTTGAAAAAATCTCATCCTCGAGTTTGGTTCACGATATGTGTTCAACTTCCTCGAGTTCTTCAACGAACTTGGTTCTTAATATATATTCAACTTTGGGTGTCGACATTTATTAGCCTCTTCCTTGTATTTTGTAGTAGGCTTTTTTTACTTCTACTAGACATTAGCATGAATAGTTTCTATCCGAACTGCCATATTCTTCGCCACAACACTCATTTCAGGTAATTTAGGCAATGGAAATAAGTTGATTGCAGGTTTAGGAACTCGAGCATACACATTCTCAAATCAGGTTTGGTTGGTAGATTGATTCTCTGTTTTGTTGGAGACAAATTCAACCCGAGAAGTACCAATCTCATGCATAAGAGACAATTTGTCAGGAAGTTTTGTGAGCACAATCGTCGACTCAATCTCCTGCAACATTGGCTTTACATCTTCAGGAATGTTCGTGGACTCCTCAGCCACTTCATTTGCCACTATCACTCTCAACTCCTCATTGTTTGACGAGATCTTGTTCGTTTACGAGATACTGCTCACCCACTTCAGAAATATTGGGTTGGTTCTCCATCTCCATAGGGGACACACATATGCTAGGGGACACATGCCACTGACGAATCCGGCAGCCTCTCATGATTTCGTCGGGAAGTTTGGTGAGTACAATCGTCGACTCAATCTCCCGCAACACTGGCTATACATCTTTTAGAATGTTCGCGGACTCCTCATTCGCTTCCTTTGTCACTATCACTCATGTTTCCTCAGTGTTTGAAGAGATCCTGTTCGTTTACGAGATGCTGCTCACCCACTTCAAAAATATTGTGTTGATTCTCTATCTCCACAGAGGCCACACGTACGCCACTAACAAATCCAGGAGCCTGTCATAACTCTGTTTCAACTAGGTCGCCCCTTGCCAACAAACAAAAGGATTTTTCTGCATAAGCCCTTACCAATTGGCTATCATCACCTCTCGCAACAAGCAATATGATTTCTCTAAATGATCCTTCATTGATCGGCCATCCTGCTGATAATTTTGGTACTATTGGAGCAAAACCTTATCATAATTGCTAGGGAGGAATCATGTGCATAACAATATGGCTTCATTCACAGCCACGAGCGAATTAGCATCTTCATCTGTCTCATCCGCGCGAGCTAAAGTTGTTCTCACCAAGTTGAGGTTAACCTTTTCATTAGGTAAATCACTAATGCATGAAAACGATCAAGACTTTAGAAAGTTTTGTCAACGGTTCAGATTCAACATATACTGGGTGCCATTTTAAGTGTACATTGGGTAGATTTTCGTTTCAATCGAGATTAGTTGGGAATCACCAGATGCACCGTCCCGATTCCCTCCGAGCGTCCTGCATTTGCGACTGGGACAGCATATATACATGCTTGTAGCTTAGTACATGTTTTACTTTCAAATTGAGAATTTTGAAAAAGCAACCTCATTAATATGGAAGTAATATTCTAATACTTTTTTCAAAAAGTGCAAATGGGTTGGTGGGTTGGGCGCCATGATGTTATGTAAAATCCATCCCAAACTGAGAACCCAAAAATCAACGCAATCTATTATTCAGGTGAATCATGTGATTGAAAATAGTGTAGAAGGAAACATTTGCCCTCCAAACTATTTCTACTAGTGTGGCCTAAATAAATCAATGACGGGAATGATTTTCGGACCATAGACCTAAATTTTTGTATGGAAATTAATGGTTGGAGTGGATTTCATATAGTTCTCATAATAGACCCTATAAAAAATCCAGGGTGGAATGGATTTCACAAGTTTTTTTTTTTTTTTTTGGTTCTTCTCTAGTTATGGCACTAAATATCTGCTTGATTTTTGGTGGAGCCTACTGCAATATTTATGTGAAATCTACTCCAATCATTAGTTGCTTAATTTTAGTTAGGCCCAAAAGCTAAAAAATTTGGCTAGCTTGTGATTGAGTTGTGACACCGAATAAAAGAGTTGGGAAAAAGAAATCCACCTTTAATTTTTATAGGGCCCACCGTGATGCTTCTATAAAATCAATTCCAACAATTGGATAATACACCAAAATTTTGCCACAAGGTCTAAAAATCAGTCACATCTATGATTCAAGTAGACTATATATATCATGAGAAACAATTTAAATGGTGATCATTGTCCTTTACATTATTTCCAATTAAATCAAGAGTCACTACAAGAAAACTAGCCTTGGCAAAGGTCCAGAAAACCGCCAGCAAATCATTTGCCCGCAGTCAGCTAACAGCCGGTAAAGCCTCGGTCGGTAAAGGCTTTACCGACGGTCAGGACCTTTACTGACAGTTGTGCTAGCCGCCACTACATTATCAAAAGCTACGGATTAAATCCGTAGCTATAAAGGTCATGGGCACCGACAATCCGTAGACATAGAGAAAATCTTTCTTATCAAAAAGTTATTTAAAAAAAAGAAAAAAGAAAAAAAAGAAGAAGAAAAAGCGACCCACATGTATCCTAGTAGGTTGTTTTTTTTTTTTTTTTTTTGTTTTTTCTTTTATTTTTTTTTATTTTTACACCAATCTAAATAGCTAACATACCTTGGTTAATGTCAATGATCTCCTTGTTGCCAATGATTGCCATTGTTTCCAAGGGATTGGTTTCTTCTGTCAATCTTTGGTGAGTTGTGTAGCAGTAAAAGGCATCAGCACCAGTTAGTAGTTAAAATTAACTCACTCTCCAAATCACTATTCATTATGTTCTGAGTGGCTGTGACATGTAAAACACAGATCCGTCTTGAATTTACCTTGACATAATATAATAATGGCAGAGAAGAGGAAGTGTGCCAGTGTCACCTGTTTGAAGATAAAGCAGGGAATTTGTAAGACAATTAGAAACACTACATACACAAAAACAAAAAAGAAAAGATTCAAGGTGTAAGTCAGAAAATAGACAAAAAACAAAACAAAAATATAAATTTTTTCTAGAGTAATACTATGACCATTGATTTTGGAGAAGTGGGGTCCATGTAGATAATCCAAACTGCTGATCTAATGGACCAATAGTGGATGGGACCGGACCAAACTCACTTTTTGCTATTCTAGGGGAAAATAAACTAGGTAACCTTTAAAACATCCATTGTCAATCCTTATAGATGCCTAAAGCCAAGAACACGACCTCGAACATGACTTCCTTGAACTTTTCATCCAGCTTGCAGACTTCCTCATCAACCGCATCAGATATCTGTGACCCACAAAAGAAGAATCTTTACATTTTCAGCCTGGGTTGTAACAACAACACTAGAAGGATTTAAACCAATCACAATAAAAGAAGGCAATGCCTTCATCAGTATATTAAGAAAAGCTAGAGAGGAAAGAAATCAAAATTAATGCATGAATTGGTATGTAAATGTTATATCTACTTTTGCAATTGATGCAATATTTGAATGTGGCCCATCATTTATATGATCTGGAATACACTAAGGGTGCAGCAGTCAGACAGTAAAGACGGTTGTAGAGTGAATATGGGTGCAGAAATCTTGGGTTTTATCTAGTGACTTAAAAGAGAAAACCTGGCATTATTGATGATGAGATGAAGCCTCAAATCACAGAAGGTGCCCTTGTTTACAACCAGATAGAATGTCACTAAGAGCGGGTTGCAGAAGACAAGTTTTTTTTTTTTTGAAAAAAGTTGTTGAAATGTGGGTTACTGTCAGTCTGGGACAAGGTTTCCTCTCTTTACAAGCATTGCAGAAATTTTGATTGTTACTGAGAAAGAAGAAACCATAGACATGAACAATCAGTTTCTGTGGTAAAATCATATTTATAAGCATCTTGTATAACCAATAGTCCATTACTTCAACTAGATGGCATTGCATGGTGATCCATTTTTGTTCTTAACTTGGAATCGGTCAATCATTTGTTAAGCGTACATGAAGATATTGATTCACAAACACAGAAATCAGTAGTAGACCGTCAAGAATTGGGGCATCAGCCAAATTAGCTTCAACATACACAATCAACTCTTCAGGTTAAAAGAAGAAATAAATAAGACAGCTTCTTAAAGGTGAGGGTGTAGGCGAGGCAGTTGGACTCTTCAAGGGCCAAGGTTAAGCCTCCTGGTGTGCTAAGGCATAAGCCAAAAAAAGTTCCAAGTAAAAATTATCTAATGAAAATAAGGGGCTTTTTTCTTCTTCTTTTTTTTTTTTTTGGGTTTTGATCACCAAACATGATCCCATATCTATATAATCCCAGTGTATCCTAATTACAGTAGGAGGATTGTATACTTTGTAGCAGACCATGCTTGCAAACCTAGGCATAATGTATCGTGTTTTAAATGAGATTTCTTTCTCATTTGTTACTCTATTAGGCAACCAATGCCTATTCAGTTGTCTGTTTCAAGGTCAAAAGTCAATAAGAGTCTTGCCGATGATTCTAAAGAAGCCTTTTGTTTGGCAATTCTAACCATACCATCTATGGCTTGGAAAAGGGATGGCTATAAATGACCAGACCAAATTAAAGATGAATTGGAGAATCTAAATAATGTCATTTTGCAGGGTAGCCCTTAAAATGTCTATTGGAGTTAATTGGACAATTCATATTGATTTTTTGGACTGTCCAAGCGTACTGATGCAACTAGGACCACTATAGCTTATAGTGGTTTGATAGCACTAGATATTTCTCATACATATGCTGAGGATATGGTCCTTGACTCCTTGCTAGAGAACTACATCTTTTGCGCACTTTTTCCTCCTACGTTCTTGCGACTTTCTTGTATGCATTAACTAATGCTTTTGGTATTTGGGATATCTGAACACAGAAATTATGAACTGAGTAAACTGAAATTTAAATTAGAGAAATGATCCAGTGCTCCCACATCTTTACAAATCATGTGCTCCCAATTGCATATGGCTACCTAGACAGAGCAATCCCATTTTTCAGCTAATGCGGTAGCAATTTTTACAAGAGATATGCTGAAGGAGACACGACAAGAAGTACAAATGTATCAAGCTTAACAAATATCAAGGCAAATCTAAACACAAAAAAGCAATGAAACAATGATACAAGAGATATGCTGAAGGAGACACTACAAGAAGCACCTTTTCCTTTGCAACAATTTCCAAGAAACACTTTTTCCTTCTTTTTTTTTCTTTTTTTTTCATGAAGCCAAACTGGCCCTAATAAAAAAAATTAGGGAGGATTGTTTTTCACAATTCTAGCCTCAGGATTACAAAAAATCTAGATAGCCACAGGTTTTCCGGGGGGATCTATTTTTGAATCATAAGAGGGGCTGGCATGTACATGTTTCAGGAAATGTACTGCCAAATGTCCTAATTATCAGTATGGTATCATGTATCACTGAGCTCTGAAACTGATTTATCATCACCAGACATGTATAACATACTACCCCATCAATGTCCCTTTTCTTTTTACTAAAAAATCCCAGAAGTATCCAGTAATTTCAGAGGAACAGGGAAAATTATTTTTAGCATGAATTTATCACAGATGATATTATTGAAAAAATGTTGGAAAAGGAAATATCAGAAGTTTCGGATCTACACCACATTAGGCAAAGCATATAAAAGGACATGTCCATGATGGATCACCTTATCTAAAGCATATCTCTTTCCAATTGTTGTATCCTGTAATATTCGAGCAACCACCTGAAAATTAAATGTGGCAGTTGCTGCAGATATAAACATACTAGATGATGGGTAAAAGAATAGATGTGAAGGCCTACATGACAGGAAGTGTGGGTCCGGGTCTCCCAGTTCAATGGCGTCCTTCCTGCACCTCTATTGCCTGTAAAAAGAAAGAGAAGACAATCAGAAAAATGCTCATGTTCTCCTTCCCATGTTGAAGGATGGTCATTCCCAAAGCTTTTCCATTTTTTGGAACTGAGAGGAGAGCAAAATGCTAGTGTTTCATTGGCCTTTCAGATGTAAGGTTGTTAGGCAGAAGCTTGGGATGACATGGGTAACAGAAACGGTACTAAGAAAGCTCCTTGTCTACCTGTTCCTGCCCCAAATCAATATTCATGCCACTGCAGCAACATAAATGTAAATGGGCTTTATGTCTCAAGAACAATCATGAGTGCGTGGATAAACCAAAATTATTTACATATACCGATCTGACCATCACATAGGAGCAAAATTCCTATGATCTAGACTGTCCTAACCATTCATCGCCTGCCCAAAGAAGTTACAGGAAGCAGTAAAAAAAAAACAATCAAACAAATAAAGCATTGCAGATTTTTTAAGCCCCTGGCCCGTCACCATCATCAATAGGAGTCCATATCAATAGCATCACTCACGAACCACAAAATGAGATAATATAGATGGCTTGTTAACTTGAAAGTACATAGGATGGTTCCTATTTATGTAAGATGGAAATAATAAATCTGTTTTCAGATAGAACTGTAGCTGAGTCCAGCTCATGGTTAAAGAATCCAAACCACTGATATGATGGGCCTTGCTGTGGATGACCCCTGAGCTGAAAATCACTCACTCGGGGAATTCTTTCCAACAAATAGATGGTTTTAGGAAAGAAAATCAGAAATGGTTCACAATCAACCGAAAGAACAGCTAGCATCTTCCAATTCGAGGAATCATTGGTGGATGGACCATCCGCAGTGAGACCTATCCCTTTAACCATAGTACCACTCAACCATAGCACAGATCAAGAGACAGATCCCTGCGATGACGTGCCAGAGACCTGTCCTATACAGTAATGCCTATTAATCTTGATTTTCAACTAAAAAACAGTGCCTGATCCAGTGGGGAAAACAGAAAACTTAGGGCAGAGATGGGAAAATCACCTGCTTATGATGGAATCGAAGGAAGATCAAGATCTCACAGAAAGCAAGCAAATTGAGCACTAGTTTAATAAAGTTTCCGTTACCTTTCAAAAAAAAAAAAAAAAAAAAAAGAAGTCACGCTGACCCCCATACCCACACAAGTTACACTAGTGTTCTCATTTGTTAAGCTAAGGGCATTGGATCAGAGACATTAGATGTTCATGATGCAGGTTAATTTCCTAGTAATCTCAATCAGTTCAAATGGAATCCATTGCTCGATGGGTAGGATATTTAAATCTGGGAGCTCTTTGGGCATTCCCATCCAGTGGAGTCTATTAGATCAATTGTCTGGATTACTGACCCATGGTCCTTACTTGCATACAGTGGAGTCTATCAGATCAATATCTTGCATTCCCCATTGGTTGAAGAGCCCTTCTGTGTATGCTCATGAGAGTCAAATTCTGGATCTTACTCTCCACATGTGCCAATGTGGTACTTGTGTGCAAGATATACAAATAAATTTTGTTTCTTATTCAAGACATCTGTCTCGATATAAAATCATAGATAAATACTTACAATAAGCATGATACCATATGCATGGATATTTTGATTTGCAGTATTTGATTTGCAAGTATTCAACTTGAAGCACCTTGCAGGAGATTCATTATGAAGTTCAGTTGATAGTGGTTAAACAGTGTTAGCTGTAAGTGTCCAATTGAGAGCATTCATTATGTCTGAATATGAAATTCGGTGAAGTAAACGAAAATGAAGCATCTCTTTATATTTGATGTGGATAGCAGAGAAAAAGTAAACTAAATTAGACTAATGACTTCGGCATATAAGAAGTCATAGTTTCCAGGCTAAGAAACAAATGTGGCAAGAAACATCCCATTTTACAGTATTTGTCATAGCAATTATGCAAATATGTGAAAATGAACATTGGGGAAACAGGAAGTAAGAAATTCAGGTATGCAATTGGAAACATGTTCACCATAACTATGTAAGAAGATTTGCTATGAAAACGCTATAAATTAGCCATAGGAACATACTATTTGTATTGATCTATCAATTACAAATCATTTTATAAAAGCTTCCCGATGTGATTCTTTTTTACTTTTTTGTTGTTAAGAATTAAGCATATTGGTTTTATGGCATTGATAGATGAACAAGGTAATGTAGGCCTATGAAGCATTATATTCCCCTAGTACCAAAAAAAAAAAAAACCTTGAATGTACATTGCAAACTCTTGGCCAATCATTCTATGACAACCCTTTTCGAGGACGGCCAACAGTTCAGAGAACCCACTGAATTCATACTATGAATGCAACCACTTTTCATGTGCCAAAAATACAGTGGAGGCGATAGAAATCCCAAGGAACCTCAACAGTATTCTCATTCAAAGAAAAGGTACTGTTGTTCTTTTCATTATGGATTGCTGAAACGTGGGCCATGCAGCAAGAAATAGTCGTGTACTGCTATGCAGGATATAATTCCTCTATTCTGCATTGGGGGCATGAGCAAGGATCGAATGCACAAGGGGATATAACGGAGCAGAGGCTTACCTATTTGATCTTTTCATTTGAAGGACCATGAATCCAATGTTCCCTCCAAACAGTCGAAGATGATAGAAGACGTTTCGTCTTCCATCCTGATGACTGCAGCTGCAAAGAAGCAAAACCACTCAAACACATCTGGATTAGAAACAGCATCAGCAACCTCAACAGTCTATGCAGAAATGACATTTCTATTGGGCATCTAGACACATTCAAATGTAGAAACAATGCATTCTTGCATCCACCATCTACAGTCACCACAACCTAGATGCTGCCCATGTTGCAACATAACACATTGTAAGAGATCTGGGCTGTCCATCAGACGTTTTCTTCATTCTTTGGGATTTCAGACATTTCATCATCTTCCCTAAAGGCAATTCAGCCCCCTCTGAGATTTCAATTAGATCATAGGATCCGAACAGAAAACTGTAGGATTTAAACAACATTGAGCAAAACATTCTGCTCATAAATTAATTTACATATCCAAATAGTGTTAAATTAAGCTACTAGGAAATCTCGCACACCTGTAGGTTATGGTATCAACATTTGAATCTCGCTGGCAGATGGTTTCCATAGACACAGCTAATGAAAGAGCCAAAGACCAACTCAAACGGAAATCATATCAGATGCATACGGGGCAATTAAAACCAAATTGTGTATATAAAGAAGAAGAGTAAAGAGTAGATTAAGATGATTCCACCTCCTAGCTTAATGGTACACGTTCGCATAAGAGGTGGCGGTGTGCTTTGAAAGTGATACACGCACTGATTTTTGTGGTATTACAATTCTAAAGGCAAAATGACCGCATGCAAAGCTATTCATCCCATCAACAAAACCATGTCTCTTGAAAACGCAAGCCATGCAAGAGATGGGCCCTGCCATGAAGATTCCCTCATTCAAGAAATATTTGGGATATGCTAGAAAGTGATCAAAATATTGCCTGAAGCCTCCAAAAAGAACAAGATAAAACCCTGCATTCCACTGAAATTATGTGTTTAACTGGGAATTCAGTAAGATAACTGATGTTAACTGCCAGTTCTCCAATTGGCCAACATGCATTGTTTGCCGCTGAAACGGTCTCCTTTAACTCAGGAGTATCATAGAAGGGGAATGTGTACAAAATCAGACTAAAAAACAAGTATCAGGAGTATCACCAGATGTGTACAAAATTAGACTAAAAAACAAGTATCAGGAGTATCACCAGATGTTTGCTCAACTCTGTTAGAAGCTTCCGACATTTCGGACAATAAACAAACCATACTTTGATGGTTTTGCTGGCCATGTTTCTTGAAACACACTCCAAGTATGAAGCTCCTACAGAGTGAAGTCATCCTAGTGCATTTTAACATGATTACCACTAAAAAGAGTAGACTAACAGATGCACACAAAATAAAGCCAACAGGACCCAGGGCATTGGACCTGAAGATATTGATGATAAATGGCAAATGGCGCTGAATTCGAAAGAAGTGGTAGAAGCTCTTGAACTATGCTCCAAGTAATATTAACAACTTGCTAACACTCAGCCATTTAGTACATCCTTTTGTATATTTACCTAGTAAAATCATTTTCTTTCCACATCTTTATGGCTTCTGGTGATGCCCTTCTTCCAGGTTTTGTTGATTTGCAAATCTTGTGTAAGTGTTGTCATCATGTATGCCATCTAAGTGGTTAGTAGAACAAGGAGACGTATCCACAGGATCCAAAGCTCCATTGCCAGAAGAAAGAGTTGTATCAGTGGTGCTAACTGATGGCTGGGATGAGTTAAAGAGCAGATTTGAGACACAAGTACCAGACCATTAGATGAGACACATTCAGTTAACAAAGAGATGGATACCGAGCCTGAATCTGTTCTGGGAACCTCAGCTGGAGATCCAGGCCATTCACCAGCACTCTTTACTTTATGTTGTCTCATTCATCATACACATAGCATACGTTCATGTGAAAATAGACCAATCAAATTATATAGCCCATTGTTGGTTAAGTATAGACCGAAAACCCTCCCATTGATAATACTAACCATCCAATTGCTGGCCGTTGAGTGAACCACTAAAAGAAAAACATTCAGCAGCTTAAATTCAACGAGAGAAAAGAAAATGGCTAAGATCATCTGATCACTGGCAATTTGGCGCTATTTTTCACAATGGGGACCACAATTTGGACTTGGTTGTTACAGTGGGTGAGACACCACAACCTAGAAAATAGCATAAACTATTACCAGAACCCACCATATCTCGAGAATCGTGATGTCTCTATATTGGTGGCTGGCTAAGAAATTGGTATATGTCACTTTCATACTAATATCAAGTTTGGGCCAAAATGTCGTGAAAAAGGTATTCCGTGTAATGCTATTCTTCTTCTTCTTCTCTTTTTATATCCCATAAGCTAGCAAGTTGGGGTATAGCCAAACGCACCACAAATTCAGTAGTTGTTCATCAGTTTCCTTGCTTAGCCTTTACGTTGCATGTGTTTGTACATAGAAAATTTTAGGCATGGAGAAATCGTAAAGAGAACTTGGAAATTACTATGAAGTTTTACACATGCCATACAACTAATTCAAATTACACTATCCATATCATAAATCCCAGTTTTAATGTATCATAAACTACCACTTATTTAATCATCTGACTATCAGATTGGTAGGCATATTGGACAATTAAAAATGGAAAAAAATATCCAATGGTCCTATTTCAGCTAACAAGTTTCTACAAATCAGAGGTTAGGCTTGCTCAAGCAATCTGATTTTGAAACACTAGGTTCCACAATTGAGTCTGTTTGATTTATGTTAATGTATGGCACATGTACATCTTCTGAATGCCTGTGTATCTAGTGTTGTACCCTGCTGGAGTTATATCCAGGTCATTCATCATGTAGGCCAGTGGAGTCCTTGAGGTCCTCTGATTGGTCTATAGATTGGTGAGCTCTGCATAGCTGTATTTGGATGATCCAAAACATCCTTCTGGTAGGTCCTATTGTGGATGACCACAGTTCAAAAGTCAAACTGACATAATCGTCCTGGCCATTTGATCGAACAGATGACTGAAAACAAAAATGGTCAACAGGGGAAAATTCCCCAGTCATTGTGAATTTATGTGTTGGCCCACCAAAGAAGGGTCAACTAGATGGATGATACAATGGGTTCATCCAACCATACAGAGATTTGTGCCCCATTTACAGAGAGTTGAAACGTAGGACCTCTAGCAAGATTAACACAAGAACGTTCTTGGTTGAGGCATTTCCTCAAACAATTAGCATGCAGATTTTCATAAAAGATTATGTGGGAATTTTTATATTTTTTTTTTCTCGCTTAACTCTTCACTTCTATTCCAATCTCCTCATTCATCAACACCCTTGTACACATGGCCTTAAAGGTCTTTAAATATGCCAAAATACAAAAAATATAAATCCATCCAAATTTTAAATCTAAATCACATCCTAAAGATGGACAATTTAAAATTACAAAAGGAAAAACAAAAATTAAAATTAAAATTATTCTAAATCTTAAAAGATTCTTCAAAATAAAAACTACTAATTACTTAATGACAGATATGATCCTATTAAAAATATCAAAAATCTGTATTAAATTATTCTAAAGAATCAAGCACAATCTACAACCAAAAATGTCGTAAATCATTCAGAAGATATCATTCAATTTAAACCCAATCATTGCCATTAGGAGAAAACCTCATCCTAAAACCCTAATTTCCAGCAGAAGCATGGGAAAAGAGCTTGAATCAGACCAAAAGCCCTAAACCTAGTAGGGAGAGAGAGAGAGGGGAAGGGAAGGGAATATAATTCAAAAGCCCTAAACCGCGGAGGGCGTTTAGATCTGTACCTGTTTGCACTGAGTAAAAGGACCGGATATGGCCGACCTGGTGCTCTGATTGTGCAGGATGGACAAGCAGTACAACAACTGCGGTCTTCGGTTTGTGCTGGAGGATGGAAGAGAGAGAGAGAGAGGAGAGGAGAGAGAGAGAGAGAAGAGAGAAGAGAGAAGAGAGAGAGCAGAGAGAGGAGAGAGAGAGAGAAGAGAGAGAGAGAGAGAGAGTGTAAAGAACTTGATATTAGAAGTAGATAGCCACTTCGAGGGGGCTGAGTCCTCCTATTACGAATAATGAATAAACTTCTGGATAGATTTTCATTAACAACAGCACTTAAATACTAACAAATACCAACAACCCACTACTTGCTGACATGACAAATAACCAATAGCCCACTACTTGCTGACATGACAAATAACCAACAGTCCACTACTTGCTGACATGACAAATAACCAACAGCCCACTACTTGCTGACATGACAAATAACCAACAGCCCACTACTTGCTGACATGACAAATAACCAACAGTCCACTACTTACTGAAATTAAACAACACTTAACCAACAACCCACTACTTACTGACATGACAAATAAACTAAGCATAAGGCCTCACGTCCCAGGCCAAGCCCACAATTAACAGGCCCATGACAATCCTTCCCCCATCAGAAGACCTTACCCTCAAGGTCAGGGAAGTCTTTTTGCAGCTGTTGAAGTCAACCCAAGAGGCATTATCGAGCCCAAGTCCTTTCCATTTGACAAGCAGTTCACTCACACAGCTCGCCCTTGCTTCTTCTTCATGCGCCGCGCTGCAAAATTTCTTCAGGCTCAGCTTGCGGCCCACCATCAATAGCCACTGGAGGAATTGTAGAGACCACAGCACATTCCGAGCACCCAGCTTGCCCGTTCAAACACGATACATGAAACACAGGATGAAGGAGGGAGGTTGATGGAAGATCCAAACGGTAAGCGACACTCCCAATCCTCTCTAGGATCTGATAAGGACCATAAAATCGGGGAGAAAGCTTCAGATTGCGGTTGCACACAGAATGTTGTTTGTACGGTTGGAGACGCAGGAAGACCCTCGCCTACATCGAACTGCCGTTCAGTACGTTTTAAATCAACAAACGCTTCATCCTTTCTTGTGATAGGTGTAGGTTCCCCCCGCAAGAGGTGTAAAATCTCGTCCCGACGCTGCAGTGTGTTTTCCACAGACTGAACCGCCGCTGTCCCCGGCGAATGAGCCAACAATGGCGGCGTGGGGTATTTGTAAACTGCCCTCAAATGGTGTAATTTTTGTAGAAGCATGAACATTCGTATTATACCACCACTCTGTAATAGGTAACCTCAGAGACCAATCTCTTGGTTTATCTCCGGAAAAACACCGTAAATAGTGCTCCACACACTTGTTAACAATCTCCGTTTGACCATCTGTTTGTGGATGATAAGCGGAAGAAAATTTGAGCTCAGTCTCTTGCAATTTGAACAATTCCTTCCAAAATAGGCTAGTGAAGACAGGGTCCCTGTCACTAACAATAGAACTCGGCATGCCATGGAGTTTGAAAATATTGGCAATAAAAATCTGAGCAATTTTAGAAGTGTGTAATGGTGCGCAATTGGAAGGAAATACGCATACTTACTAAGCCTGTCCACCACAACCAAATCACACTGAAACTGTTAGAAAGAGGCAGCCCTTCAATGAAGTCTACAGGAAATATCCGACCATACTTTTGTAGGAATAGGTAAAGGTTGGAGGAGTCCCCCGCCGGATGAAGATTTTCTGTTTTGTTGCGCTGGCAAACATCACATTCTCGAATGAACGTTTTGACATCCTTTTTCATACCCTTCCAATAATAATTGGCCCTAGCTCGATGAAGAGTTTTATGAAGCCCCGAGTGACCTGCTTGAGGACTCCCATGAACCAAATTAAGCAACTGCTCCCTGATAGCAGTAGAGTCACTAATATACAGCCTTCCCTTGTAAAACAACAAGCCATCCTTTAAATGATATTTAGAGACATCAAGGAGATGGTTTGAAAAATCAGAGATGAGTTTCGTTAATTTTGGATTCAAGGAGTAGGATACACGCAAATCTGAAAGCCAACTAGGAGAAGGAAAGGACAAGGCAGCCAGCTGGCTAAGTGCATCTTCAAATTTCCTGGATAGAGCATCTGCCACCAAATTGTCTTTTCCCTTTCGGTATTCGACCACAAAATCAAATCCCAACAACTTAGTAAGCCATTTTTGTTGCATTGGAGTACCCACCTTCTGCTCAAGTAAGTACTTAAGGCTTTGATGGTCTGTTTGTATTCGGAAAGTCTGCCCCAACACATAACACCGCCATTTCTTCACTGCTAGTACTAAAGCCAGCAACTCCTTTTCATATGTGGAAAGGTGCAGTGCATTGCCATGAATGGCCTGACTCATAAAGGCAATGGGCCTGTCCTGTTGCATTAATAAAACACCTACACCATAACCAGAAGCATCACACTGACTAGTAAAGGGTTTAGTGAAGTCAGGAAGAATTAAAACAGGGGGGTTAGTCACAGCTTCTTTAAGGGCAGTGAAAGCATTTTTGGCAGCAAGATTCCATTCAAAGGAATTTTTTTTAAGTAGAGAAGTCAAGGGGGCAACATAGATCCATATCCTTTTATGAATTTCCTATAATACCCCGTAAGACCTAAGAAACCCCTTAAGGACTTAAGAGTGGAAGGAAAAGGCCAGTTTAACATGGATTCAATTTTTTTAGGGTCAGCCCGGACCCCATCTTTTGAGATTAAGTGACCCAATATTCAATCTCAAGACACCCAAAAGCACACTTGGATTTGTTTGCAAAAAGATGATGTTGGTGTAAAATAATCTCCAACACCGTGGCTAAATGGTGTCGATGTTCTTCCAAGTTGGTGCTATAATATAAGAATGTCATCAAGAAAACTAAGATGAATTTTCTCAAGAAGGGTTTAAAAATATGATTCATGAGAGATTGAAAAGTAGCCAGGGCATTTGTCAACCCAAAGGGCATTACGAGAAACTCATAATTCCTCATGTGTACGAAATGCCGTTTTTTGGGACATCATCAGGATTACACGAATTTGATGATACCCGGAACGTAAATCCACTTGCTAAAAATAGTTGCCCCATGCAATTCATCTGGAGTTCATCAACAATAGGAATAGGAAATTTGGCCTTAATGGTTTCTTTATTTAGAGCACGATAGTCAACACAGACCCAGACGGCCAACTACCATCTTGTTTACGA